>JANZLQ010000013.1:23476507-23513155 GCA_026212715.1 Elanus axillaris
AGAGCCCAGGGGAATGGAAGAGCGTGGGGGCAGGCTGGGAGGGGGCCGGGAGGGGCCGGGTTGCTCTGTGAAGCTGGGGAGAAGATCAGCCAGAACCAGAGCAAGCCTCCGACCCGCTCAGAGCAAAAAAAGACTTCAGGAAAACCTCTGAAGGTGCAAATGTCCAGCGCTTCCCGGTTTGGCTCCTGTTACTCCTGTTAGCTGGCAGCTGCCTTCCTCTTTTTTCCCCAAAGCCATATGGAAGTAGGATTAAAGTGGGTGGAAAGCATCACCTTTCTCCTCATAACCTCAAAGCCGGGGGATCTCCTCTGAACGGCTCGGGGCCTGGCATTACTGCCACCATCTGTTAACTGCTCCTCCTCTGTATGACGGCCATGGTAGTGTTCAATGGCCTCAAACAAGATGCAGACAAGGGCCACTGTCTGCAAATCTAGTCGGAGGTAGCTGGGAGAGCTTGATGTATCGTGCTGGTGGATGGGACAAAGAAAACATCCTCACTCTCTTTTTGTGCAGGGGAAACAAACGGGTTAAATGATTTCCCTGAGGTCACACAAAATGTCAGCAGAAAGGGGAGAACAAAGCTTACTTTTCCTGAGCCCAGCGCTACACTTCAAGTCTAAAATCCCCGCAGTTCTGGTACAGGCAAAAAGAAGGTAAGGAAAGAGGAAAAAGGATTTGTAAAGACAGGACATACTGGCTCATGAGTGCTCATATGAAGCGCCTTAATCGAAGCTAAGCTTTTACACAACAGCACTGCAAATGGTGTGGGATTCACATCTGAAATGAAAATATTGGCAGAAGTGTAGTCTGGGACTATTTTATGTTCTGTTTTTAGGGTCTGTATCACTGTATTTGAGCACCTCACGATCATCGGAGGATTTTAGCCTCATGAAATCATAGTGAGGATGAAAAGTTTTATCCCCATCTTGGGAAGGCAGAATTTAGGCAGACGACTGACGAAATGTGTTCTCTTGGGGTCCCTAGGAAGGCTGAGGCTGGGTTCAGCTGCAGAGCAGAAGCTTATAAGTTTCAGTCTATATTCCTAAATCCCTTAAATGACCTTTTCTAAATTGGATTTTTATGAATCTGAAGTCTACTGCACAGTCTGTGTATATATTGCTCTCTGAGAGAGACATGTGGCTCCTGCTCTCTTGCCATGTCTTGCTTGGGGAGTTTGTTGGGAGCCTTTTCAACAGAATTATGAGGAAAGGCATGGGCCTGCTGCAGGGGTAGGGAGGTTGAGGACAGGAAAATTGAAGGAACAATTACATTTGCTCACCAACCTCAGGACTATTTGGCCATATGAGTAGCCTTGGGAAGCTGTTTGTGTGAGGAGCTGGAGGAACGGACATGTGGTGTGGAAGGAATGACTCTTGGGAACGGGAGTCTGCAGGAAGCAGCTCCTTAAACTCTTCACTCTGGGCAATGGATCCGATGGGAGGTGGACATGATTGCTCCCAATGACACCCTGTCACCCCTTTATCCTGAGCAACGCTCCAGACATCATCATGACATACTTTTTCTGTGGCACTAGCAATTGTCCTCGGGAGCCTGTGGATCAAGGGATGGATGTAAAGGTTGGGATCCTGGAATTTCTTCCAGGGTCCTCTCACAGCTCATTTGGAGGAAATTTCAAGCCTCTCGCATAGGTTTACCTTGCCATTCATCCCAAGAAAGCATTTTAGGATGCATTCTCTGTATTGGAATGAACTGATTGTTACATGCTCTTGAGATCTCGTTTATTATTGCCTTTCCCCCTCATACTGAGTCATAGAAGAGCTATTTATCTCCTGTCCGTCCCCCTCTCCCTCCCTCAAGAACAAAGCAAATCACTGCATACGGGTCCCGCTGCTTATGAATGCAGTTTTCCTGAGGCCTCAATCAGCACGACATTTCAAGGCTTAAATCTCCCTTTCCCAAGTCAGGGTTCAGAACCCCAGATGGAGTCTAGATAGTTACTAATGTGTCCATTAACCTGAAAGAAATTCACATCCTTTTTATATCTATTCCTATACCTAGTTTACAACTGATAGATCTATAAGAACCTGCAGCTGATACTCATTTGGGCACTGCAGGCTTAGATGCCAGCACAAATCTGTCACGATCTGGAAAAAGGACAGGATATTGTATGGACATAAAATAGGCCAGTTATTTGTATTTCCTTATTAATACTTTGAGCATTGTCTGTAGGTCTGAACTTCAGTCATCAATTGCTTGATGACCATGTAGACAAGTACACTCTTTCCAAGTGCACATTGGAAAGAGCAGCCCATCATACTAAACACTGCAAATTCTATCATCTGCCTTATCACTGTGGGATCATGTTGTGTCCTGTTAGCAGGTATCACAACAGAGGCTTTGTCTGTGCAATGCTAGATTCGAGTGTTGAACATAATGAATACTCTCTTACAGCTAGTTTACACAAGGATTGTTGCCATTTTTCACAATGAGGTTTTTAAACATATGCCTGTATATAAACCGTCAACATAATCTAGAAGAACTTGAAACTCCCATCTGGATGGTGTATTTGATTCTCATATCCAGGAATTTTTCCTGAGATACTCTATCAAAAAAGTGTTCTCTTGTTCTTTCTTCCTTTTTTTTTTCTATAACTAGGGGAGAATGTTTGTACACTAGATAATTTAATTTTCTTCTGCTTAGTGCTTAAATCACCTAGATGTTAGAACTCTTTTAATTTTTATTTTCACCTAGTTTATTAGTCTCTACAGAACCTACCAAATTGTCAGTCACATTTCTCTGATTCTCTGTTCCATAAAGCACTATACACCATGTTACATGATTTTGATTTTTTTTCTCTTATCATTCATCTATATGAGTCCTGGCAAGAGAATAAAGATGGTAGGTTCTCAGATATTTGGTTCCATCATCAGAGGAGAAAGGCTTTGGTATTAGTTTATTTTCAGAAACACAGAATCATGCATAGCAATAAGACCATCTAATCACAACTATCTTCTATCCAAACAGTAGCTACCTTCAAATAGCATCTGTTCATAACTTTTTCTGCCATTATAACTGGTGTAGCACACTCAAGCGTAATCAGTATTGTTACCACAGAAAGGAATACATAATAATACTTTTACGTCTCTAGACTCAAGAATAAAAATGTATAGAGGGAAAAGCAGAAAGAGGTCATGCCTGTGCTTGAATATACCAGCTGCAAAGCAAATAAGCTGGGGAGAGTCAGTGTCTACACTCAGAGTTTTGAGCCTCTAGTTGTGACAGCATTCACAGAAGCTGCTTTACAGATTAGGGAATTGTTTTCAATTAGGCCATTGTTTTCAGCACTGACTATCTAACCTTGCTAACCTTGGGGTTAGAAAACACAGTGGTAGCGTGGTGAGCCTGTACAAGCCTTGTCTGAACTTCATCTTCTACCTCTCTGTGCCCAGTGGAGTTGCAATACAGCTCTGAAGAGTCCCAAGGAAGACAAGACTAATACATCCAAGACAAACAAAAAATACAAAGCACCAGTCCTTATGGATACATGGTGTATAATCCCTGAGCATAGCTGTCATTAACAGCTGCTACACTTGGATAGAGATGATTGCAAACTTTGGCAAGAATTATTTTTCATTTGAAAATGAAAGTTTGAAACCAAAATTTTTTCCCATGAACATATTGGTTTTGACTTCAGATGGAGAAACTTTCCAGTTGAGGATGGAAATTCATATTGTTTGGGATGACTCTGTGGTACAAAGCAATACAGATATTTTTGTCAGAGGAGAACCTCACCTTCTGTAGCCTGCAGCATCATAACTCACCTCAGCACTGGAGGATTAGATTTCAGTGTGCCAAGCTATTGTGGGGACCCTTCTTCTTTTTCTCAGTCTTTCCTTTTGTATATATATCCCACTCTGTAATTCATTTTGTATTTCTAGGTAGAAAAAGACAAATAATTGAAATCTGAAAAAGTTTAACAGATGGTAAAACTTTTATCAGTCTGAATAGCAACAATAATTCAGTGCTCAGTTTTTACTGAAAATATGCACAAAATTGCCTGTTAGCTGTCATTAGTGCTCTGTGAATGGCCAGCATTTGTCAGACTCAATCCAATGTGCACCAATAACCTTCTAAAACCATCCTTTCCATTGTATAGGCTCTTCCTCAATACTCTGTTCTTCATCTGTTTTCTTAACATTTTCTCACGAGTTTTGTACTATTGCTGTCTCTAGTTCATGTCTTTTGCTGGTAGCCATGTTAGGAAGCAGGTATTATCAAACAGGTCTGCTGAGAGAAGATGAAGTGGCCAGAAGGCTGTAGTCTGTAAGAAAAGCCTTGAGGAAATTGATAAATAACTCCCTACTTTCTCAGCAGGTCTTCACTGCTAGCCTAGGGATCAAGTGGGATTTTAATATCTAATTGTGCTGGCAGAAATGAAACTAGTTCCACACAGCCTAGCTCATCACCACAGTATCTTTTAGAAGATGCATCCTAAAAGATGACAATCAACTACCTTGTGGGATTTCTTCTCCCTTCTTTGCTGAGGGGAAAGCATACTTTGGAGTGCAATATACATGCCCAAGTTCTAATGAGTAAAATGAATACCTTCTGGGTGGTAATTTTTTACCTCGCTAGAAAACCACTTACCTGGACCAAAAAGAGCTTGGCTAAAACTCCTAAGCAAAAAGTAGGAACATCAACATTACGCAAAGTCAAGTGAAAATGCTGATAATTGACCGTAGTCTTCCCATATTTGTTCTCTTGCTAAAGCTGAATTAGCAGCCACCATGGAGTTCCTTTCTTGACAAAAAAAAGTCTGGCAAAGATGAAACTTCAGATACGCTGAAGAGACTGGGAGGGAATGCTGAAATATGGCTCTGGGTGAGCATATGTGAGGATGTCTGAGGGGATGTGTGGTCGTGGAGACAATCTTTACATGTTAAAAAAAATTGTAGTCAAAGAGATAAGTATTACCAGAAAATTTAAAAAAAAAAAAAGGTGTAAGAATGCTCTCAAGCCCCTGGCAGCCAAAAAGACAGGAAATGTTTATTCATGTATGGGTCTATGTATTTCAAAAAGAATAAAATGTTGCTTTCTGAGGCTGACAGCTTAGACGTAAACTACAATCGGAGTTGTGATGTGATTATAGAAGAGTGCATACCTCTGAGGGTAATAAAGAACTGATTCTATTAAACATTGTGCAAGCTTTAAAATCAGTGTCTGTTCTGGACAGCATTCTAGGAAGCTATCCAGATGCAGTAAATCAGGGAGAAGTGGCTGAAATATCTGGAGACTTTTATTCCTAGTATAACTGTATTTGAAAAAATTACCCTGAAAGGGTTCGCACAAAAGATAAAATGTTGTAGTTAAAAAAAAAAAGTATTTACATTATTGAGAAAGGATCACAGACATCCCTGCTTGAAATGATAGGATATGGACCTGCAGCCAAGGGAGTTGCTATTCAGGTGTTACTGTCCACAGAACTCTGCTGAGACTTGCAGTACCTGTTCCAGGAAGTATACCTGGTAGGATTATTTTACAGTCCCTCTAAGGGGTTAAATAGAAATCTAAACGTCAGAAGAGGGAGCTCAGATGCAGTTGAAATGACAGTGGTGAAGATTAATATTCAACCTCTGCCCTTGACAAGTCTCTAAGTCTTGGCAGTTTCTCACTAGGAGTCTATAAAACGCCTAGGCATGATTGCTACACTTTGGGAAGAGCCAAATTCCTGAATTCTCTGAAGGGAACAAAAATAAAGAAATTATATTCATCATATATACTTCACTCCCATGAGAAGGTTACCGAGTTGTTTGTATATTTTATATCAATTCATATCGCTTCTTACAGTTGGCGATAAAACCCTCACCAAAACTTTGGCAAGCAACTGAGAAAATGTTCTGCCAGACACCATTAATACAGATCAATCTGCTTTCCTTTGCATGAACCAGAAGATTCCTGAGGCAAATCGCAAACAGTTTTTTCCTCAAAGGCTTGCTTTTTCAATCCTACTGCATGCCAACAAATCTAGGATAATTCATAGATTCATGGAAGTTAAGGCTAGAAGGGATGGTTAGATCATCTACTCTGACCTCCTGTACATTTCACCCAGTTACCCTTGTACTGTGCTCATTAACTGGTGTTTGGCAAATGCACTTCCTCAGAAAGTTATTCAGTCTCGAACTGGAGACATCACTAAAAGAAAATCCACTGCTCCCTTGGCATTCCCCCCCCCCCCCATTAATTAATTACTCTCACAGTGATTAAAAAAAAAAGGGGGGGGCTTTCCTTTCCAGGTTGAATTTCTCTGGCTTCAGCTTTCAGCCACTGATTCTTGGCACACTTCTCTACACTAGATTAAAGATATTCTTAATATTATCTCCTCATGAAGAAACTTACTCACTGTACTCCTCAATCTTTGATAAACTAAATAGATCGATTTCTGAAGTTTCTCACTGAAAAACACTTTATCCATCCCTCATAAAAATTTTGTGGTTATTTTCATTACCTTCTCCAATTTTAACATTGTCTATGAACCTTGAATAAACTATGGTTCTCATGAGTACTGAACACCGAGGTAAAACCCATTTCCCTAGTCTTATTCACAGTCCTTTTGATAAAAGGTAGGAAGCTTGTTTTTTTCCTCGTTGAACATGGTCTTTGAAGGAATTGCTCACTGCCTCTTTAGCGCCATGGTCTTTGTGGTCTGCTTCTGTAAGTGGGGGTATGTCTGGTCTTCAGATGATCAATTATGGGACAATTTTCCTCAGCATGGCCCCTGTGGATCACTCCTCTATGGTAATAAACCCCATGCTTTATTCCTCCTTTTCTGGGGAATCCTCTAGATCCACGTCGGGCCTCCTAGAGTTCCCCAGCACCCTGGTTTCCATTGCCCCTTGTCCGGGTCACTCAGGGTTTCCTCCAGGTTGGCGCCTGCCCTCAGCACTTCCTTCATCTCTGACCATCTCCTCAGGGACACAAAAGGGAGTACTGAGATGCTGCTGTCTCCAAATGGACCAAACTGATCACATTACCAAAGGGAGTGGATATGAAATAGAGTTAAAAAATTGCTTCTGAAGCTTTGAAAATCTCATTTTAGTCACTTGCACTTCCCAGCTCCAGAAAGTTATTTAGAATGACATTCTGTGGCTGGCTTAATGCTAAGTGATCATTTTGTGGTATTAGTTATCAATTGAGAAAAACCAGGTGGTTTTGAGTACAGCTTTTGCCATCCTGTGGTAGATATTTAAGAGAAGTTACATGGATTATCCCTCAGAAATACCTAATCCATAGCTCTGAATCCCTTATGTACCTTCCCATGCATCTAGCTTGGCGCATGGTAAAACTTAGGAAAAACTTTGTGCTGCTTTGTGCTACCCTCCACAAGGCAGGAGCTGTTGGGCTTCTGTGTACAGCGGCTGCACCCCCTGATCACCATCAAACCACGCTGCTTAACCCCGCTTTGTACGTTATAGCACTGACAAAGAAGAAGACGCTTGGCTTGTATGTTCTTCCCAGAAGTAGCCACAGAAGCGGAGATCGACGTGTCTGCACCTAAATCACGCATCAAGCCTGCCCATTTCCACCTCCAAAGCAGCCGCTTCTCTGGTCTGAGTGACAGTGACAGACTGGGCCACACAACCAGGGAGGCTGCTGTGTGCAGGGCACGCGGAGGGCAAGGGCTGCCATTCTGGGCTGCAGCTTTCATGGTTTGTTTTTGAGCCATGCAATGCCTTTTCCTCTGCATGATGTCATGTGCTGGGCACGGCTGGGAGACAGAGCACAGCTCGGTCTGGTCCAGATGCTGAAGGGAGGACTGGAGCCTGCAGCGGGGCCAGCGACTCGACAGGCGTGTGTGTGCTCTTCTGCTCCATCTGCCTCCTCTCTTCCCCGCCCGCCAGCACTGCAGGATCCTCTGGAGACATCTTTTCTGGCTCCAAGGGATCAGACAGTGTGGTGGGAGTTCTAATCCCCGTTTTCTTTCCAGAGGTAACCCATTCACCTAAAAACTCTTTCAAGGAAGATTTATAAACTAGATGAAGAGGATTAAAAAAAATAAAAATTCATCTTTTCCTCCTCTGCTCTCCATCTCCTCTGTCTGATATCTGCAGTACCTTGCTAAATTTAACAGCAACTTACAAATTCATGTAAAAGTGGAAAACATCTGTATTTGTAGCAAGCATTTTGACCCACATTGATGTAACTGTCACTGCTGTAAAACTGGGTAAAGTTTGTTATCTCAACCGTATTCTATAAACTTCAAAACCAAAATTTTTTCTGCTAGTCCAGAATCTGCTTCCTAAACCCCTGGGGACCTTACTGGAGTCCATTAAAGGAATGGAATAAACTCTAGACCACTTAAAATCCCCTTAAAAAATTCTGACTTTTTTTTTTTTTTTTTTTGCAATCAAACAGGTATAATTACTCCTGCCTAAGGTCAGGTGGGTAGAATATATGTTCTGAATTGCAGGTGCAAGTCTTGAAAGCCACAGCTTTACTCCACACCTCCTCCCCTCCCCTTCCCTTCCCTCTCCTTCCCTTCTTTTTGGGGCAGAGACAGAGAAGAAGAGGAAGAGATGTTGCTCCTTTCATCAGCTCTTTTTAATGCAGCCTGATTTAGTGCATGTAGAAGTCATTTATATAGCAAGAATGAGCCATTTTGCAGCACTAGAATAATTCCTTTGTACTGTATTTCTGAAGAGTAGCAAAGCTTGTGGCTATTCCTGTTAAATAGATTTGCACAGCAATCATAGGCTATATAAACAGCTCACTACATAATTCTAAATGAAAATAACATACTAAAGTGTGAGTGATTTACACCAACATCAGCTGTCTCTGGGAAAAGTTGATGTTTGTTCTCATGCTTTCGTTTTCCTGGGTGGAAGATTAACTACACATATTTTCTGATTTCTTTCTTGAAGTGGTTTCATATTAGCATAATATTTTTGTTCCCACAATTTCACTCTCACACAGATGAGTAAACTGGAATACACTTTTAAATATAGTTCTTATTCATCAGATATGTTATTCAGACTTCTCATATTCACAGCACACAACTATAACTGTTGCAAGCACATTCTCCCCTTTGCTGTAAGAAATATTCTTTCTTGTTTTCCTTTCAATAATTATGTAAGGCTGTTGCAGTGACTGCATTTCAGTGCTTAAGTACTGACACTTTTCTTAGGGGCTGGATACTGTGCGTATGAAAACTGCTAGTGAACCTAAGTAAGAGGATTACTGCTATGAGCAGGCACAGACTTTGGGCCTACATAAAGACTGATTTTTGTACATGCCATTAGGAGAACTGTTTCCAGAACTGTGTGAATGACTGAAGGCCAAGTTACACAAAGGTGTTACTGTGGGGTAATGAGATACCAATGGATCCAGGTAGCTGTGCATCTTGCCTGTAGCAAAAGAAAGCTAATTGCTCAACAGTGAAAAAGCATGTTCAGAGTTTGGCTCACAGGTTTCTATGCTGCAAAGGGTTTTAGACATAATGTGGGCTTTGTGATCTACTTATGCATTTTATCCACCCACTGTTTGACACTTTTTGGAGTAGAAATGATTTGACGCCACATGCCTCACATAAGTGCCCGAATCACTTGCACAAGTCTCACTCTTTTTCTTGCTTTCTCTCTATCCTGATCTTCTGCATTATTTTTTTTTTTTTTGCAGAGGGCTAAAGTTTAAACAGGAGTTAGAAACGTTCCCCTCTCTCCTCCACTTGGCCCCTGAATAGCTGCGGCTCCATGTTTAGGGATCTTCTCCCACAAAAGGAGACATCACTTTCTTCTCCACTCCTCCCTCTCCTGGTCTAAGATAGAGAGCAAACCCCATTTTACTGCACATCAGTGCAGGAAAGAGTGCAGGGTTGTTAATTCTAGTCGACCATGGGCCCTGGATGATGCTCAGGGCTAAGGGTCTATGAAACCTTCAGAAAGGTCAAATCCATCCCTTGTGAGTTCCCATTGACTGGATTTGGCAGTTTCCTGCTCTGCTAACCAGTGAACCTGAATCTTCTTATGAGGCAGTTGACTTTCTCCTAAACTAACTTTACTAGTCTTATATTCAGAACCTAATTGTCTTAGGAACGGACACGGAGGTATCGCTCTGGTGAGGGTCAATGTATCTCACCCCTTGGGGAACCAGCCCTCAGGACTGAAGTGAGATGACCTCATTGAAAGTACATGCTGCTACGCTTTCCTTAAGTGTAAATAGGGAAATGAAAGCTGATTTTGTGACTTCCCAAGAAACTATAAAAAGCTTATTGCAGGGGCAAAAAGTAATTTTCCTGCTAACATCTTACTGCTTAGGATCCTCTGCATCCTAAAAGCAGACGGGAGGTGCAGGGACTTTCCTATGACCTTGTGTCCTACTTCTTCCCAAAACTTCTCATGGGCCTTTTCTTGCTGGCCAAAGGTTTCTGTGAAGCTAACTGCTGCAGAAGAAGTCTGATTATGACTATTTTAGAGAGGTTATTAATGTCCACATAATTTGATACCTCAGGATGCCAAGTCAGAGAGATGGAGTTATTAATTGTATGGAGGAGTACAAGGTTTTGGCAGGGGAGAGCAGGATAAAAACTATAACACAATTTGAGGTGAGTTTGTAGGGTAAACAGGATTGGCAGAAGAGTTATTATTAGGCTGGAAAATGGAATTCAATTCTACAGTTTGGTTAAGGAGAGTTTTCCAGATGTATAGTGTTAATAGAAATAATGATGTGGGAAAATAGTAAAGACTCTAAACTGGAAATGTCAAGACCTTCAGTACTCATTTCAGTGCTGGCATAGACATTAATAAATAACAGATTTACCTTAGTTCTGGTTTCTGAGAGCACAACAGCCATTTGAGTCTCTTAAATGCTTTCCCTTTAACGAGCACCCAGGTGTCCTAGGTGTTACAGGAGCACATTGCCTTAGCCATGCTACTGAATATGAACCAGGAAGTCTCAGGATGTCAACAGGCTTGCCTCCACTTTCACAAATATTTAAAAACCAGTCATCACTTCCCCTGCCCGCAAATGGCAAAAGAACATTTTTATTTGAGATCACACTGCAGTTTACAGAAATCTGTCCCAACGTATCAGGAGGTTTAATCATTGCTGTTCCCTTAAAGGAGCTCCAAGAATCAGTTAAGCCCATATTTGCTGTTCCAAAAGAAGGGAAATGAAAAGCTGCTTAGGAGTTCAGATGACTGGGGGAGGCTCTGGGAGTCTTTGCTAGGGTGTGCCTGTGGGAATAACAGCTTGCCTGGAGAAGCAAGAGGCAGCAAGGCAGGGGAGACAGGTAAGGTGAGGGGCAGTGGGGCAAATATGAGCGCTTTGGGTAAGGCTCTGGCTAAAAGCACGGGGATACAGTGCCATCATGTTCTGATCTGGCAGATTTTCCATCCTGAGGGAAGTGAAGCATTGTGAATTTCTTCCAAACAAGGTTGCATCAAAGAATACCCCAGCTCATCAACAGTTTGGCTTCCCAGCTGGAAACACCTACAAATAGCTAGACCCTTGGATCAAAGGAGTAGTAGTAGTATCAAAGCCTTTGGAAACAGTGACCTGAATCTAGACAAGCTGTTGGGTTTTTTTTACAGATCTGTTTTGGATCTAAGCTGCTGCAAATGATTGGTCACCAAGCTTGTTATTATCAAATGGCTTTTTTGGCGTGACTAACTGTTTTGGGACTTTCCTAAATAACAGTTTTCAGAGTGGCAAAACTCACCAGGACCTTTGACACTTGCTTATGAGCCAAGGTGCAGGTGGTCTTTTGAAGGCCACGGTTCTACCTTCAGCTGAGGTTTGTAGCATTTTGCTCACTCCTGCTGAAATGTGAGTCATGCTTCTTATTCTTCCTCCCACCCTCACCCTTTTTCTTTCTGCCTTTCTTAGGCCCTGCCATATCGTACTATATATTTTTGATATATTAGTTTTCAGCACAATTAGGTCAACTCACAGAAAGGACCAGTGGGCACCAAAGCCGGCACAAGGAAAGGGAGAGGAGTCTGTGCCTGGCTGTAAGGCTGGGACATACCCTCCCTTGATCAGCTGTCAATGAGTGATGATGTCTGCTCACCCTATGTAATGCAACTGTATGTGAAAATACAAATACACTCCTCCTTCAAGTTAGGTGTAAAAGGAGGAGTAATCCTTACCTAGCAGCTGCTCAGGCTGCACCCATGGTAGGCAGAAGCATTTACTTTGGGTTTGCTTTATGACTTCTACCGTTGCTACATCCATACTTCCGCAAGGAAGTACAGAAGAGCTCAGAAGGAGCTCTCACACCTCACTTGTTGCGAGCTGGATGGCTGACTAACAGCGGTCTCGTACACCGTGAGCAGGCAGAGGTGCACGCAACGCTGCACCAGGTCCGCTGGGGAGGCACGAGGCTGCCAGCACCCATGTTCCAGGGAGGGCAGGACAGCGGCTGCTCCAGGAATACATTTTTGTGACATTGAATTTTATTCACTAGGAGTTTGTCGTCTAGATTTCTACTCTTTGGGAACAGACACTATCTGAGGAGACAGTTAGGTCCTGTCTGCACTATGTGAGCAACTAAATGTAGCATCTTTCTTCTTCTTTCCTTTCAGGTAGGATGTAGCTGCTTTGTGTTAACATACCAGCTAACCCCATCTTTCTGGATGGAATAAAACAGTATTCTAAATGGTCTGCTAAAGCTTGCTCTGCTTTAATCTACTAAAACGAGTTTAGCCAAACTGTATTGTAACAGTCACGATTTATGAAAAGATTTTCACTAACAGCAATTGTTTCTTTTACCAGTATATCTGTTGTTAAAACACAGATGGAGGCAATCCACACAAAAGGCTAGATGCTCACTGGTCATAAGCTGGCATAGATTTAGTAGAATTGACAGAATCACATTGATCACAGGTAAGGATTTGGCTCTCATTTATTTTTTCAGCAACTGAAATATGTCATGAGAGAAGCTCCACCAAAGGTTCACCTAGCGAGTGTGGTCTTCTGCAGTTGCAAGCTGCAACTTGCAACAAATTACACCATATGATTCTTTCCAGAAACCATACAAATTCCATTTAAAAATTGTTAGGATTTTTGCATGTGATACCCTTTTTGGGAGGCTTTTTAAGCAGCTCAGACTAGTTGTGGTTAGAACCCAATTTTCTGCTCAAATTTGTTGTTGGACACTGTTTATCCATTTGCTTTTGTGACAACACTGTTTTTAAATTGCATAATAATTTGTCTTTTCCCTTGACTATATTTATAGATAGCAGTCATTATCAGTCTGAGCCTTCCTTCACTGGACTAAGCAAGCCAAACCTTTTTACTCAATTCATAATTGCCTCGTTCATAGCTGGGCCATGGGCAGCTCTTGGGGAGCCTTGTGTTTAGTGAGTATTCCCAGGTTCTCTCCCTCTTTTAACATTTTCAGAAGTTAACCTCCCAATTTACAGCACGCTTCTGTTACTTGCCCTTAAATCCATGGCCTTGCATTTAGTGCCTTTTATGTGTCTTGTTTTATTACTGTAGTTCTCCAAATCATCCAGTTATTTCTGCTTGATCTCTTCATCCTCTCCTGTTTTGAGGTTGTCCCTAAATTTGCCTATTAGTAGCACATTTCATCATCATCCTTCTATTTTCCATGCTAAGTGAAAATATTAAGCAAGACAAGCCTCAATCTTACCCAATCAGGAAAGTCACTTGCAGTCAGACCTACAGAAGTATTTAGATGTCTAAGATGAAGAGAAGTACATTGCAGGCTTTCAAAAATTAATTAAGGTATTTCTGGGGTGAACAAAGCAGCAAAGTTCTGATGTATGTTCGTAAAGCACTTTCTGTCTTTACTGAAGACGACAAATAATTGTTGTTAGGGGCAATAATGTGTACAAATGTAGTAGGACATATCAGATCTGCCCGGGTTCCTGTCTGCATCCTTAGAAACCAAAATGTGTTTCAAAATTTTGCAGGGGAGCTTGTCCCCATCAGTCAGACGCTAAACAGGGCAATATGTGGGGCAGACACTGTAGCCGAAGACTGGATAACACAATTAAGTGAGAATATGTATTTATTTAAATTTCTGTGAAAAAGTTTTGTAGAGAAGAATGGATTTTGGCCATGGCAAGGAGATGTGCTCCCAGAATCCCAGAATACTAGAAAAATATAGTAGATACCTGTTGCTAAAGAAATGTGATTCTTATTATTAAAAAGATGTCTTCGGTTTGAGTGTGGTGGAAAAGACAAGCTTTACTGAACTTTAACTGCACGAAGTAGGTGGAAGAAGTAAAAACTGTTTAGAAAGGAAAAATGTGCCACAGTTCATTTCTTGAAGGAAAAAGTTTTTCCCACAGTTGAAAAGGTTACTTGAAGCTACTATTTTCGACTCCGTGTAATTCTTTGAAGTTAGCATACGGAACATGTGGATGACAAAACAGGCCACGCTGAAAGAATATTATTAAAATTTAAAAGTTAGGTCATGCTACCACTGTGACTGCTTTGTTACTCCAGCCAGTTCCCTTACATGCAAACACTACTGTAGAGTAATTAATGGCTTAAATGCTCTGTTTTTTCCGAAGGGCTTCTTCGGCACTCCTGGAGCAGGACGGGCACCGCTCATGGTGCAGGCAGGCAGCCCGCGGCTTGTTTTCGGCTGGCTGTTCTGTGTGTGGCTGTATGCTTTGTAACCCTCCTTTAAAGGCAGAATTACTAATTTCCAGCTGGGCTTCCCTCATTGCTCTGTGAGACTGTTTTTCAGCACAGGCTCGTGGAGTTTGACAGTTTATTTTTGCTAAAGCACAGAAAAATTAAACTGAACATGTCCAGTGATTTTTGGTGTCCAAATGGAATTCCTGAGGAACTGATTTTTGACAGTACCTTACAAAACTTTCTATGTTCAAAGTGTAGCTCCCAGTAACTTAAATCACAAGGCACAGTATTTTTCTAAATCTGATCCCTGGTACTTGTTTCGGACAGGCTGGGATTTCTAGCTGTCCCTGGGGGCGAAGCCCTTCCCCCAGCACAGCCCAGGGTGGTGGGAGGACCTCAGAAAACTCTGATTCAGTTTATGCTGCCTTTCCCCACAGCACACATGCTTTCATTAGCACCAGCTTTGTGGAAGGGTGGAGAGGAACTTTTTACCGCCTTTCTCTTCAGACGTCTCTGTCTTGTCTTGGTGTACATATAATAGGGTGTTTTGGCAACCTAAAAAAACTACCTTAGAGCAGCAGAAATGCCCCCGGGCCAGGCCTACTCCTGACATACCCCTTCAGGCCCAGCATCACGGGGAAACCCAGTGTATACTTTAAAGCTTGCTTCTAACTGCAATGGGCTGCTTCATTTGAATTGTCCCCATTTTCCCTGCCTCCCCCCCCCCCCCATTCCTCCCTAGGAAAGCATGTTTTCTGCTTATGGATAGAAAGGAAAATTTTCTTTAAATATCCTTATGAAACTCTTTCAGGTTCTGTGTTTGACGTATGTCATATTTGGAAACTTTTCAGGGTTTTCCATACTTTCGTACAATGTATATATATTTTTTTTTACTGCTAAGCGATCCTATATGAGTTAAAATTCTTACATTTTACAGTATTTTAAAGGAGATAATTTTGCCCTTAATCCAAAAACTATGAAGCAGGCTATTCTTCATAGCACATCACAATTCTCCTCCTACTCGTTCTTAAAGGCAATCAAAAATCCCAGATGTTTTTCCTGCAACATCTGGTTCCCTGGCACAGGCTTCTGAAGCAGTGTTTGCAGCCTTAAAGTCATGTCTTGGTTTTGTCATTTAGTTTACTGATGGGTTGTTGGAGTCACTGGTGGCACAGGGACTGGTTTGCTTTGACAACTCTTTCCGTCTAAATGAAGGAGATGGGCTTGCAGGCCTGTTGGGATTCTGCTCACAAATTTTTGGTACTCAGGAATGTGACGAGCTCAGCCACCTCGGCTTCCTGTCTTGCAGAAATACGTGCAGCAGTATTAATGCACATGGACCCAGAAGTGTTCCCTGCTCAGCCTCAAAAATGAGGCTACTCATGTCTAAGTAATTAGCTGTATTCCTGCAGAACATACAGTCAGGCATTCAGAGTCACTGTGCCAGACTCTGCCCTGGGGGAAGGAGACAAAACATAACGGGAGGGAGCTAGAAAGGGCTGGGCTGCCACGCTTTTCATCTTTTTTTTTTTAATATGTCTCTTTTTGGGACCTTTACACATAAAATCTTGCTTCTTTCACATCCACCCCACCGTGCTTTGATCACAAAGCTGTGTCTTTCGACCTGTCTCTCATGGGGTGTACACAACACAACAGGTCCTGTAGGGCACCTGCTTTCCTTACATTGATTGATTGATAGGCTCTCGCCTAGGATTTAAGTGCCACATATACTAGGGGCGTTAACTAAGGCAGCATTCCAGGTGAGTGTCCTATATTAACTTTTACCTGTTTCAGGAGAGAAGAGGACCTTTTTATTTCCTTCTCATCCTTCCCACCCCTCTCAAGACCTAGAAAAGTTCTGTGTTCATCCCAACAGGGAGAGAAACAAATATTGTGTTGAATTTCCTGGATTGGAAAAAACCCTTTCTCCCTGCTTGATTGGTAAAGCTGCTGTTATCAAACGCATATGCTACTGCCAGCAATATGTCTCAGCCGGGGGCTCATGCTGCTCACTTTTCATCAAAGAAGCAGAGGGAAATGGCTCCACGGAGCATGCTCTGCAGTTGCCTGCTGAAACCTCTGAGACTGGCTCTGAATTTCCTGCTTTGAAACATTTTGCTGCCCCAGCAGAACAGTTCATGTAGCTGGCATGAGGCAACCACACCTCTCCTCTGGGCTCCAGCATGCTTTCCCATATGGGCAGGATGTGGGTCTCTGTGTCCCGTCTCCTCCCAGTTATTTGTTTGTGTAATTAAATCTTCCACACCGACATAGAGTTCTTGCATGCTTTTATGCAAGACATGTGATTTACAGTCTGGAAATACCATCATCCCTTAATTTGCAATGTGTACGCTCTCCTCATGGCACTGTTGGTACTACCTGTGCAATATCATAAAGCACTGAGAGAGGTGTTATCCTGCTGCTTTTTACCTGCAAGTGTGACTGGTGCTGGGTTACATCTCTTCCACAGTCCTTACCTGAGGATTTTAGCTTACACATCGTGGTGGGTTATAAATGGCATGGCCGAAGCAGGGACCCCATCTGACCAGCTTGTATGTTGGAGCTTGCTCCCCATGGCAGAGTTCTCTGAAGGACTTATGAAGCAGGACTTGAAATAAGCTTGCTTTAGTAAATTGGCTATACACACTACAGCAGCTCCAGGTCTGCTCCAAGAGCTGCCCAGCTATCCCTGTAAGGGCAGCACCCCTCCAAGAAAGGATGAGACAGATGACAGAGCATCATGCATCTTTCAACCATCTGACTTTAATCCCTTACCACATGTGAGTGAGAACCCTTAGATGTTTTACAGGGTCACTTAGTTTTATGGCAAAAAGCACAAGACAATTGTTTAATGTACTACATAAATTGTCACTAGTAGGACTTTTGTATCTTGACCAACTACAGTATACGTGAAATGCAAAAGGATCAGCACGAGAAAAGGATACTAGAGACCAGCATAAATGAGCAGGGGATGAATGAAAGAGAAAAATGAAGACAGCAAATATAAACCAGAGTCAGGCAGTAGCCATGAGTTAATCTGCAAGTAGTTGTCCTCTGGCCAGGTAGGGCACTACTAAAGGTGTTGCTTTTTAACCCAGCCAAAACCTTGTAGAAGAGGTAGATGCATTTTTCCAGCTCTGAACAAGTGTAAGCAGAAGTCATTCTCCGTCAACAGAAGTGAATTGAGTAGTTTATCATGAGTGATGGTTTAATGTCCTACTCCTCATTCAGGGCCAAAAGTCTAAGGCCAAATCTCCACTGCCTCACATTTTTTTTGTGCTGGACACAATGGTGTGGGACACAGACTGGGATCCAGGCTGGGCTATTCAAAAAGGCACAGTAAAACATGCAGGGTACAAGTTTGTCTGCTAACAGTGGTTTCTAACAGCTTTGCCAAGGGATGTGTGTGAAAGAATGGGACTAGGAAGACCAGGGAGATGAGGAGTCTGCGCAAGTGAAGAAACACTGCAATGTAGATCTGAGCAGAGGCTGTGAGGAATGGTTTGTGCTATTTTACAGAAGTTAGAGCTTTAGTACATTATGGCAGTACTTGTGCTCTGTGCCATTGTGAGATGCGTGAAATGGACTGGTTGTTTTGCTTCAGCACATAAATTCAATACTGAATGCAGTTTTTTGTTTTGTCCAGTACAGATAAGGAGCCTGCCACTGATACATCCTGGGGATGAGTCAGGGTGGTGGTGTGACAAATTCTTTATCTACACCACATACACATAAAAACATCCATGTCTTCTGAATGACAGTTACCAATATCGGGAGACCTGCTCCATCTTTCACTCTCGGTACTGTATCACTTATTAGAATATCTTACTTTCAGCAGATTTAATTACTGCGTTGTTAAATATGGTACTATGGCAACACACCTACCCCAGGATTCCCTATGCTGCTAGGCCTGGTACAGCTGAATGAATAGGAAAGGCTAATGGGAAAGTCTAATGACCATTTTTAAAACTTAAATAGCAGTCATTTAATCTGACACTCCACAGGCTGCCAGTTGTTTCCTTGGGATCTTCATGGAGCAGTTAAATGCAAAATAAAATTTGTAGTCAGTGGAGCTGCTTTACAAATGTTCTTTAATGCTGGAACTCTTCAAAACTCCCTGAATATAGTATTCAACAAATGATATTGGACTGGCTTTCCCCCTCCCCCTTAAAAAATTTAATGTGCACATGCACTGCCACGATGCATAGGAAAAATCCTATGGAGCAGTCCAGCATACACAATCTGTCAGACCAAGAAGAAATAAAGGTCTGTTGTTAATTCAGACAAATGGTCAGCAGCTGCAAAATAGTTTCCACAAGAAACAGAGCAAAACCCTCTCAGTTATGGATAGAATTTTTTACAATTTTCTGTTGCCTTTTCCAAGGCCAAAATATACTGCATATATTCCTACATAACTTTTATTTGTGTTCTCTCCGAATTCAGTGCTGTAAACCATAGAAACAAAAAGCCCTCTTTAAAGTAAGAAAAGCCCAGTGATTTTCATACTGCTTTTCAATAGTTTAAACAAATCACTTGCCCCTGTCATATCATTACAGAGAGTAAAAATGCCCCAGCAGTGCAAGTGAATGTTGCAATTCTGCATTCTCCTTGTAAGACTGCAGACATTGTGATGGGCATGGGCACGCGTGCCAGCCCAGGGTACTTCTCTGATTGCAGTGGGTATATGGTTGCTGAATTAGGGCATCTCGTCATTACATTCCAGAACACCTGTCATTCTCATTGTAACAGTGCTTCTCCTGGCTGGGTCACTTTTTATGAGCATCACAAGGATATCCTAGGTCTCTAACACTTTGCTACTTAGAACAGGGAGAGTTTTAACAGTTTCAATTCAAAATATGCCAAAAAAAAGCAAAACATGGTGCTATCCAGAGCTGCTGCTGGGATGAATTCATGGCTTCTGATGCAGGTTTCTATACCTGAGGGATGGTTAACAGGGACTGCAGCAGTATCACAACTTTAGTCTCTCCCTGTGGTTTTACAGACACTGGCAGCCGTGATTGCCAGGAATATGGGCTGGGTCAGACGCTCCTTTCCTAACCTGTTGAGGTCGGTGGTTGGGTCTGTGTTATTCAGCTCTGCTTTACACATGATATGGAAACAAAAGCTTCTCAAATACTATTTAACCCCTATTCTTTAAGGACTGTTTCTAGGAATTTTGTCAGGACAGTGTCAGTGTTCCCCAGCACAAATCCCAGAGTGAAACCTGGACCTATGTAATTTAAATTATACATAGAAGGCTGAGTTTTCTTCTGCACGGTACTTTGAACCAAATCCACTTTGGGTCCATCTTCTCTTAAATCATCATTTTAGCCAATAGGCTGGGGGGAGTTTGAAGGGCTATTGGGTTATTTGAGATCAAAATATTCATATTGCCTTTTGTAGTCTGAAAAAGAACACATAATCTGCAACATTTTTACTGGTTTTTAAAAACCCAAGCAACAAGAAAAGAATCTTTTTTTTGTCCACCTGAGATGCATTCAGTAGAGCTCAGATGTGGATTTGGATGTTGAATAGACACACATTTCCTCAAAGTTTAGAGAGCATGGGATCATTCCCTTCTCCGCTGCTGACTACAGTGCCTGGCAAATTTAAGAGTATCTACATAAACTACAGGACGCAATTCCTTCCTTCTCATCAGTGTCAAAACCTTACAGGAAAGTTCTCTGAGCTGAATGCATTGATTCAGTCCCAGAGACATGCAGGCTGTGAGAATTGCATGGGGAGATGAAGTGAAAAGGATTTTAAAAGAGCTTAACATTTGATAGAGACTGAAGCAAATAAGATGCAAACACAAAACATTTCCAAAACTTCATCTCCAGTGCCCTAACACTGTTTTTATGAGTTACTATTACCTATTTTGAAGAAGTTCCCCATTTCTATACAAATTAAATTACATCATATAAGCTACATAAGTACCACAGACCTAACAGCTCATTTATGAACATGTGTTTTATTGCTGATTTAAATATTTGAGACTGATCTCCCATGTGGGTGAGGTTGTGGAGTCCTCTGGACTAAGTAGGATTTATGTTGACATAAATCCTTGTGCGTGATGCCACTAAATAGAGTACACCGTCCTTCTGAAGCAGCAGTGGTTAGTGGCAAACTCTCTGATAGGTGATTCCACAAGAAGGGTGAACTTCAATACATGCGATTCTTGTTTAAGAGTCTTAAAAGGTCCTAAGGTGTGACTTGTTACAATGTCCTTCCCAGGAAAGGGTCAGCCTCCTCTTCTGAAATGTTCAAATTACAGTATGTTGGGCTGCAATTCAGTTATACAAAATAGAAACAAAACAAAACAAAACAAAACTGATTGTTAGCCCTTCATGTCAAGATATCTTTAAGCTTCCCTGGACCTCTCCACACATTTTAGTCTTGTCTGCTACAAATGCTTCTGCAGGATAAAGGTCTTTGATTCTTCACTGCTTCCACTGTATGTAGTCACTGACATTTGGGCAAAGTGAGAAAAAAGGAGTATGCTGATAAAATAACACATATTCAAGTGCTAAATAAACTTCTGCTTAAAGCACTCATCATGACTCCAAATTAGACATAGTGAGTGCCTTGGGTGGCTCAGAGGGTTATGTCAAGAACACTATTCCATTTCTTTCATGCAGTTATGTGTGTTGTTCTTATTCTTGAAACATTAAAAAGTTCTGTTGCCTACATTTTAATGGGAAAGAATATGTTACCATTCTGATGGGGAAATTTTATGAAATGCTTTTGTGTATAGGTGAGTGTAATGGGCCAGATCCAGAAAGGGGCTTCAGCAAAGTGATGATGGTTAAGCTCAAAAGTTGGGTGCCTGGCTCCAAGGATGAGATTTATGTTGCTGAATTCCCTGTGCTTTGACTATGGGAGAGTTTGTGGTTTGTGAAGAGGATTTGCAACAGGTAGGACACCGAGTGGAGGAAATGCTGGAGCCAGCTGTGCCTCTGAAGGTCTCTCCCTCAGAAGTTTAACTCAGTGCTAATACAGGTATCTTTGTGAAAATGGTTTCCCTGCCTGAAGCCAATTCCCACACTTTGGTGTCTAAAAGCCCACTGAGCCTTTTCAAGGTGGCAGTAGTAGTGTGAAGTTGTGTGAAAGTAACGGGCAATCTTTTATCTTTCTGGTAGCTGTGATGAGCAATCACCTTACACGATAAATTGCTTTCCTGTGAAGTATTACTTGGAGACACGCAAATGCCACCTCCTGGATCTTGCAAGCAAATATTCTCTCCAGTTGGCAAAGTGGGCTGGGTTGACTCCAGTTTCTTGTGAGACTTTCCTTCCTCTCTGGGTGCTGGGCGCTTAAATCACAGATTTTCCCAGTCATTTCTCAGCTGAGCACAAAAGAGAGTTTTTATATTTCCCTATTAAAAAAAAAGGCAGAAATGGTAATTTTTGTTTTTCTACTGAGGAAACAGTAGTAATTTTTTGTATTTCTTTACAGAAAAAATGGAAACAGCAGTCATTTTTCTTATTTCTTTACAGAATAAAATCAGAAATGAACCATCTTTGAATTGTTTCATGGGAAACTGCAGCTTCCAGGCAATTTCATGACATCATTTGTTCCTTCTGTTGACATAGTGTGTGGCTGTAGAAGAGAGAGCACAAGATTTTGTGCCTCCTCTCCCATCAGTAACATAAGAACATTTCCTTTTCTAAACTACTGCTTCACTAAACTATTTCCTAATCTTGTAAGAGGGGGGAGAGATATTTTTCTGAGCAAATGACTTTACCCAGAAATGACAGTGTACCTAATGCTGGCATATGTCTGCTGTGCTGGGAACTTGTGTCCAGTGTGCTATGTTTTTTCTCGCTGTCAAAGAATGAAGGCATCTATTTGAAGCCTGGAGTCAAATAAACAGTGATCCTGTAGCAGGTCACATTGTGACTTCTGTAAATCAGTCTGAAGCAATGGGACCCCATGCAGTAGAAATGAATCCAGGGCAGGACGTGAACAGGGCTGGCATGTGGCAGGGCTGAATTGGAATTTCCCACAGAACAGCTAGAAATAAAACAGGGGAATTCAGGATGAAATTTTAAAATGAAAATCAAGTAGGAAACTCAAAACAGGCTAATAATACATCCCCCTTTCAAGTGAAATTTCTGCAAAAATTCTGAAGTGTTTTTTTCTCAAACACTTCTTGTTTCTGCCCCTGTTAATTGTTTTAAAACATTAAAAGATTTTAGTGACTTGGTAAATTCCACTTCATATAAGCAATCAGATTATGTCATTGAATTAGCTGTGGTTATAAAATCTCATTGAAGACATAATTGTAATTCTTCTACAATGATACACTTTGAGCTGATAGACATAGATACTTCTGTCTGTTGTTTTACCATTCTGAGTTTGCTATCCCTTACCTTATTCCATTACAAGCGTTTAATAAGCTGGTTATTTCAAAACAACCTGTGGGATTTTACACGTCCCCTTTTTTCCCCCCACATTCTTCAATCTCTGAGCTACAAGTTAAAATGAATAAATATTAGGATTGCCCTATCATACCAATAGCTTCTGGATTTAGTAAATAAGTACTGCTTTAGTCTTCAGTATGGATGAGCAATAGCTCCAGTTAATATTTGGAGATAATTACATTAGACATCTTTCAGAACCCACCCCTCCAAAAAACCCTCCAAGGCTAGCATGGACCTAATTAAGCATAAATAATAATCTTAATTAAATATATTTTGTGAATTTAAAATAGTTTTATAGCATTTGCTGTAGTGTGATTGGTGCCTTAGTACTCAATATGAGAACTGATTCTAGCTAGCACCTACAGAGGAATTATGTCCGGAGTTACATGCTTCAAACATGAGCCACAGCAGCTTAAGCCCATCTCTAAGAAAACCATCATTTGATAGAGGTTTTTGCCTGTTCATATGCACCTCTGTTTTACTTGCCTGGTCTCCCTGTGGCAGTTTTGGACATTTTTGCCCCAAGCTGTTCGCTTGGCGCCTGTGCTGGATCCTGGTTCTCTCTCTTACATAAAGTTGCACTGATGTGATTCTACTGTGTTCATATTATTCTGGACTTATGGAAGTAAAAGCAGAAAGTTTGGAACCTGTGTGGCTTCCACTTCTATTTTATCTTTGTAGTTTTAATGGGAGGAGATCTTTTATTAAGACAAAACTCTCATTATAACAACTCAAATAGCAGTGTCCTACATCAGTGGCCTCTTCTATCTGAAACTATACTTTCCATGTCAGTGTCACAAAATATTGCCATATTAGTGTATTCCCTGTGACTGCATAAAGAATTTGAAAAGTTCTGTTTATTTGGCCTTGCTAATTTATGCTCTATGTTGTGTCCAAAAAAAAGGACACAAGTGCTAAATGTTAATGGATGCTCTGAAGGAAAATGTATTTTTATTTGTGAGACCCCTTACAAAGTTAGAAGTCAGCCTTAGAAAGCAGACCTTCTGAAATTTCTTATAAAAAGAAAACCAGGTTCTTTTTTGCTCTTCATGGATATCAAAAGAATTTTGTATGTGATTGAAAGCATCTGGCTCTAATTGTGTTAAATAGCCTTAAGCATCTGACTTTAACTATAGAAGCTGAGAAATTCCACTATGGGTAGCACTTCTTCATATACCTTTCAGATGCAGAAGGAATCAGGATGCTGTTTGTATTTCAATAACCAGCCTTAAAAAGAGAGAAACTTGACAGAAGCAGAATAATACAGAATGTTTACATTTTGGAACAAACATGCTCTGCGTGGATCAGAACAGGAAATTGATACAGAAACTGGAGTGTCTTCTTAAAACAAATTGATTTGGCCTGATTGTTTTGCATTTTCAGTCTCAGACATTATGAATGCAGAGTGTTATGTGTATAGTCACACTTATTTATTACAGTATGAGCAGCACTTGCTATATTGTGCATGATTTAGTTTTCAGTTCACACATATTACAACTCTACCACAATGCTTTAGACAATAGCATTTCTTTATAGTTAGAGTATGCATGCAGGTATTCTTGAAATTACATATGTTTAGGGAATTATATTTTAGAGCTAGGATGGAGGTCTGAGAGAAAAAAGAAAAAAAGAGCATAAAATAAAATTTAATGACAGGCTGTCCCCTAACACAAAGTCTTTCCTTTCACTGCAGTGTTCATTCATTTCTATGAAGTGTGAGTAAACAGAAAGGAAATAGCTTTTGGCTTGATGAGCACTGGGAGGATGTTTCTGTACAAGAATACTTTGTATGCTGTACATCCAGACAGTTTTCATTGCAGTGGCTGGAAGAGATTGCCAGGCACTAATGTTATTAGTGAAAAATGCTGAAGCTGAAGAAGATTTGTCACCTAAATGTTATAGCTCAAGCAGTTAAGAAATCCAGTGAAACTGTGCTATAGTTTTAAAGTAAAGAGGGCATGAAAAAGGAGTTTGTAAGCTGAAGCTGTCACTATATGGCTTTAGCAGTCCAGAATTATACCTGCTGCAAATGTGATTCTACAAATTATGGAGTGCAGTGGCCCTGATTCAGCAACAATATCATTTCATATAACCCATGCCCCGCTGACGCAATGACTTACAGTCCCGATGTACACAGGAAAAGCTGAACAGCACCAGTCTTTTTTACAGTGAGCTGCAAAGCACTGGGCTGTAGTAATGTCAGCTTCCTAGCCCCCTGCTTAATCCACCCTTGCCCTATGATTTCAGAAAAAAGCCTGTGTTTACACACAGACCAGAGCACCCCAAGTAAGGCAGGATGGAATGAAATGGCAAAAAAAAAAGGGATGTCTGCATACTAAATTATTAAAGATCCCATTCACCGTAAAATAATTTAAACAAAAGCAATAAGACATGACAGTCTTTTTTGCTGTTATTTAGTTTCATATGGACAGTCCTTTGTGTTTACAGTCAGTCAGTTGTGTGAGTTCAGACAACTCTAGGCTGAGCTGTTTGTCCTTGTGGTATTTCAGATTTCACACCTCATGCTGTAAAACTTTCCAGGACCAGCTCTGTGCTTTGAAGTATATAGTGTATGGCAGTAAATATTAATGAGTCATAAATATATTTGGCCCCAAAAATGTTTTACAGATTATACTTGCCTTAGTCTGTGGTGATACTGTTCAATATTCTGCAATTTCAAGAAGGTGTAGGATGGCAGATAGTTCAAAATCATGCTATTTTGATGAAGCAATCAGACTTTATGGAAAACTTTTGTCTTAAAGGCTTAAAATAAACAAACAGATATGGAAACAAATTATTGTGGCTGTGTGTTTTCTTGACCCAAGTAGTTAAAAGGTTTTTGCCGCTGCTTAACCATGAATGAATTCCTATTCCAATTAAATTGTCATGACAGTGAACAAACTGAAGAATATGACCATTAAAAGTGTGATGTTTAAGAGCTAATATTTTAATGAAGATAATGCTCACCAGCTTAAGTTAACAAAGGGCTAGTTTAATGAAAGCAGTGTGTGATTATTTGCCCTGGATGACAGCTGTCAGTGTATAGATACTGTACACTCAATTATAGTGAGCTGAAGATAAATATGCAATACCTCTAATAGATATTTGCAGCTCTATAGCTGCATTATGTGTCTGTACGAAGCTATGTTTTGATAGACTTTGTAAGTACAGGTTAAAATCAGAGCCACACCGATCTCAGTATGTCTGTCATGAGAGTCACTTGCATAACGTTGGCTGATTCCCAATGCGGTGGTCAGAGGTTTCAGTGTAGGCAAAGACTCTACACTGAGCTCAGAATTAAAGGTCATCATGGGGCTTGAGTATTTTCTTCCTTGCTGTTTTCTCATAGCCTGTAACAGCAGCGACATCTTCCTCGGCTCACTCCACCCATGCATTCCTATTCCTTCTGTTTTTCACGTCATCCCACTTTTCCTCCTGAGCCCCTGGGTAATGTTAAACACTCTGTTTCCTGTCTTAATTGGTGTGGCCTCCTCACACTTATTTAAGGTTTCACTCCTGTGATTAGAGTCTTTGCAGGCTGACTCTAGAGAGTTTTGTAGACTTGCTGGGAAATAGATTGGCCCTCTGCATGGGTCCACTTGCAGAACTATGTATTAAGTGCAAAGTCTTAATAGAAAGAAACTGCTTAATTATGATGACAGTGAGTAATACCAGAAAACTGAAAAGCACACACACGTATATATACAACTACGCGTATTAAGGTTGGTATATGAAAGAGCAATTCTTCCCACAAAACAATACCAAGCACAAGAGATTTATTTTTTAATTAAAAAGTAAAATATTCCAAAATTGTCTAATTGATGGATGGGAAGATTTAGCAAAGTGCTGAACATAAGGGAACCTGACATTAAATGTTTGGTACACTGCCATGACATTTGCTGAATTTTATTTTTATGCTGAATTTAAACCACTAGTGTTGCTAAATTTCATTCTTAGACCAATAATGCACAATAATGGGAACTTAAAATAGAAAAGAATGTAACTCTTGTGAATGTGGTCAGATACTACATTTTGTACTTCTGAAAATGATAAAAAAAGATTTATTTTGTTTTGCTTTGAAATTCCTCTACGTACAAAGAGTGGAATGTTCTTTAAGAATTAGTGGGTTACTTTAAAGAACAATCCTTTAGCTTTCCTTCATTTTAAATCCTGGCTTTTCAGTATATTCATTTTCTTTCTTTCATCTTTTCTCTTTGTGGAAGAAGAAAATACATACCACTGATTGATGTGAACATTTATATTAATCCTCAAGATGCTGACATTCAGCAGGCTTGATCTACCCATTTTGTTAAGTTGCAGTAGTGGTAAATTATTAATACCATTCAGTATTTGTCTTTGCAGATGCATCTTACGTAAGATAAGATAGGTACTTTTTTTGGCTTTACCTGTATTAGGAAGATAACTTATACTGGAATTTGGTTTTATCTCAGGTATGTCTCTAGTGTCTTGCAAGGTGGAAAATAATTTGGGCACTAGATTATGCCATACTCTTAAAGAACTCGTATGGTCACAGGGAAAGTCCTTGCAAGAATGAACACTGGACAAGTAAAATAGGAATTCTGCATGCATTGTTTGGCAGTTTCCCTGGATGGTAATCCAGTCAAAAGGGGCAAACCTGTTTACCATGGGCTGCCTCAGGTGTCTCTGATCAGACCAGTTCATGAAGTCCATTTGGGCGTCCTGGGACATGACTCAGACTGCGTGAGTGCAATGCCTTTTTCATCTAAACATAGAATTATAAAATCGTTTGGGTTGGAAGGGACCTTTAAAAGTCACCTCGTCCACCCCCCCACCCCTGCAACGAGCAGGGTCAACTTCAACTAGATCAGGCGATGAATTATCATCATCACGTCTTACATCCTTGAGTGTGAAGGACTGTGTGCAAGTGCCTGTGGGTTTTAGAGTTAGAAAATAAAACCAGTGCCTAGATAAGAAAGCCATGAATGAGTCTGAGAGGATGATTCTATGTCCCAGCTTTATCTTGGTATTTTCTGGACCTTAGTTCACTCTCCCTTCCCAGAGTATTCAGTACTTGTGGAAACTCAAGGTATGGTTGTAGTTAAAAGACATACAGTTAAGCCCACTGACCACCGACCTTAGAACCTGATCAGAGTTTAGGGAGGTAGTATTACTTATTGGACAGGGTTATGATCACAGTATTCATGTACTTTCTCTAGGGAAAATGATTTATCAGAAAGACCAAAAAAGAACATTTCATGTTTGTGTCATGTCAACAGTAGGGAAAAAAAAAAGATGATGTAATGTTTTGAACTCATACATATTGATAGTCCTAGTGCAAAGTAGGTCCGTTTTAATATGGACAGACACAGTGAAATAAAAAACAATGGAAAAATCTTGATCAGTTACGATTTTTAAAACTTCAGCTTGCCTTGCTTATATTGAATTTTTTACACACATTAGGTAGAAATTTGCCTACTTTGTGTGAAAAGAGGCCAGACTGTGAATCAGGCAAGATGACCTATGGCCTAAGGCTTTGAGCTGCAGTAGACTCAGTGAGCCTCAGAAGAAAATTAGGAGGCTATCTTTCCTCTGGGGAAGTTTCTTCCCAAAGGACTTTAAGGGTTTGGCAAAATTTTGATGTTCAACTACACTGAAATTGCAGACCATGAGCAGGAAGGTATGTCTGCTCTCTGTGCCTTCACTCCAGGATGCCCTCTGTCAATGCAATTCTATGTTTTTCTTGTGGGGACATCAGTTTCCCAAAGAATCAATATGCACCGTTGTCCTGGATTACTTTTGAAGAAAAAAATGGAAAGCATAAATGCTGATGCTATTACACATCAGTCCAGCAACACTTAGGGGACCTCTGCTCACCTCTTTTTGAAAGGCGAGGTGGCCTCAAGGGGAATGGTGCAACTCCCTTCCAACTTGCAGTCTCCTCTCTGCAATACCTGGGGGTACACTGAGGCACTTTGTTCTCCCCACACCTCTTTCCAAACATAGGAATCTGAGCTCTGTGCTTGCTCGTTATTTAAAGAAGAGATTATCTAGGCTCATTTGGGAAGACCAAATTTTACCCTTCGCTTCCTTTCCTACAACTCCCCCTCCTTCTCTGCTTCCTATCAATAGTGAACAGAGAACAAAAGTTTTGTATCTTTGAGAGGGGTGCGATTCCATCCAAACTCCTCTGTGTTTGCACAGAGCCTGGTATAACGCTGCAACAGAAGTCACTGGCATGGTCACATACTCAATTCTAGAAACTCAGGAAAAGATGGAGACTTTCTCGACAGGGAACAGCATTCTCAAGATATGACTGAATCCCCAAACAGTACATCCTTAATCCAAGCAAACCTTGGCTAAAATAGCTTACATGGATTAAAGCATCAATGAATTGGTCTTTAATTCAGATTACTGGCTCAAATTCTGCTACATTCAGCTGTCCATTCCACTGCTTTGCATTATTCCAGCGGTACAAAGCAGCAAGTGACTATGTCCCAGTACACTTCTTGTGAAATCCTGGATTTGTTTAATAATTGCTCAGCCAGCTTGATCTGCCCCTTTTACAAGTCACCTCTGTGAGACAGCAGTAAGCTAGAAAGGTTTGCAGTATGGCAGTTCTAAGAAGATCTTTGCCTAAGGGAGCATCATGTGTTACAGAAGTCATGAGAAAAAACAAACCTTTGAATGTTTTTTTTCAGTTTGATTGCAATTTCAGTAGTGCTTGCTGCAAAACATGCAAATATAATATTTCTCCAGTTTTCTGTGGGACTTGGTTTCTCATTCCTTCTCACTATTTTACCTCACAGTTTAAGTCTATCAATTCGCTCTTTCAGATTGTGAAAAATCTCTCTAGAATAAGCACCCCATGGACCCAATTATTTGCATGATTTTAAATGAGGTATTTGTCAAACGTAACCCTTTTTCCCCATCCTTTAACAGACAAGCTCCCACAAATATGTTTGCTGCTTAAAATTGCCTGTCAATGTAAAGAAAAATCTTGTTAACAAGAACTACTGGAAAGGACCTTGTAATTTCTTAGCATAACAAGCTTTCGGGATGTTGAGGTTGTGTGCCATATGTATTTTGAGTTCTGGTACAAGTTTTGTCTTATTCCTGAGTCAAGCATTTCCCAGGACTTGCTCTCACGTAGCAAAACGGTCAGTGCAGTGCTATAAAAAGTGGTGGATGCCATAAAAATGACAATGCATAAAAGCAGCTTAGAGTAATATGGAACTAATTTATTGAACATAAATATAATTTTCCATACCATACATTTTATAATTCAGCAGTTCTAGAAACTGCATATACAGCAGTAAAAATAACAATGTGGATGCCTTACTGAAATCAGAGCAAATTTGTCAATGGCTTCAGCGGGAAGGTGCTGAGGCCTGGGATTGTTTTTTAAAGACCATTGATAAAGAGAAAAACACATTCCAAAATGTGATGATTGAAAGTACTTGGGAAACTGAGTACATAATTTGCTGAGCATGGAGTTTGGAATATACAGATTGTGTTCACAGAATGGGAAGCTGGGCTTTAGTCCAGGCAAAATTGATACCTTTACAGAGAAGGCGTTTAAGATATCTTTTTGTCTTTTCCTATTTGAGACTAGTCCACATATTGTTTGTATGCTGATTTAATTTTATGACAGTTTATGAACATATGATAAGCTGGTCAGAACACTTCTGTTTTAATTAAGAATGTAGGCATATTTGAATGACTAACAGTGATTTAAGTGAACCAGGTTCTATAGTGCAGTCATTAAATCTGCTAAAAAAAACCCAGTATATAAACAAACTGTGGGATGCTGTTTGATCAATTGTTGGAATAGAGGGTAAGTTCCTCTATTATTGGCAAAATATGAGCTGCATAGTGTAATGTCTCAAGATAAAGTAAATACATTCTTTCGCAATTAGGCTTAAACCCAAATCCTAATTATAAAGGATTTATAGTATTAATTTGCCATAGGATGGTAAATACAGCAGGAAGAATTTGCCCTTTGAAGAGAAATACTCAATGAATTCTATGGCATTTTACACAGAAGTTTATGAACTGAAAAAAGATAGAACTTGCCAATGCAAAAGATGCACTTGTCCAATAATGGGTGATTCTTACTGAATCTTTAAATTACAGGACAGGAGGTTTGGGCCTTAAAGCTCCCCTGCATGGTCTAGTCTTCTCAGCTTTTAAAAGTACAGGATACGGAAGGGATGGGAGAGGGGCGCTGACTGCGTCTCAAGAGAATGATGTGCAGCTCTTGGAACCTCCAGGATGATGCGTGCATTTCTGGGAAATATTTCCTTATAACACCAAGGATCAGGTTTGACTTCAGTGTAAACTACAGGCTGTCAGCCATGAATCTAAAGTCCCCTATTTGTTGTTTCACTTCAGGCACTTGAATTAGCCAGTTTTAGGCTAACCCTACAAATGATATTCATTTTGTGCTTATCTGTGTTAAATTTATTAAAAATGAAATGCACCTAGTTACCCAGCTGTCAAAATGGGGATTTGCATGAATAAAACATAAGTTATGTTTATCCTGGTATTTGGCTTCTCCTCTGAAATTGAGAATTAGTATAATGAAGGATAGAGGCTGTTCTTTGTCAGAGCCAAATCGAATCACGACAGAATTGTATGAAGTCATGATTACACATTTCAGTAGCTGGCTTCAAATTTCAGGTGATGATTTAGAAGTAGTCAAATAATGAAGGACAAGGTCCTTATTGGGCAATGTTCCTGGCATGTTCAAGAGATTGCCCATATAGAGAGGGTCTGTATTTGAAATGTTTTACTTCTGCTCTGGAAGGAGAGTGACGTTTAAGCAAAGGCTACCCTCCTTCAGCCAACAGCTAGAGAGGAATTATTGCAGCAGCTAGAAAAAAATAACCTTGTGACTTTTTGGATTGTCCCATCTTCCTTGATTATAGGATTTCTTGAAGTCAGTTTGAACTCTGCAGGTTGGAACAGTATTCCAGGCGCATTCTATTACATCTAACTATTTTAATAATTCTTTCTATTACCAGGTATTTTAGGGCAGTAGCAAACTATATACTGTGAGGAAACGTGACCACAGTCTCTTCAATAAAGTTTCATAGGAAGAATTTCTTTTGTGCACAGCTTGGCTGGAGCAAAGCAGAATCTATAAAAAGTTTTTATGTTGACTCTGTAGGATTACATGTAATGGAGTTACCTTCGCTGTAATAAAATACCTGCTTGCTCATATACCTCTGTGTGAATGCCAAAAGCAGTTTCCCACTGTATTGAATATAGAACATGTGTAGTTCTGCTTAAATCAGGTAAAGTTTTATTTTCTTTAAATGCCAATGTATTATTTAAGCCTCGTTGCTTTGCACTTTTTAAAATAATTATTTTTCTTCTTTATTTTTCTTATATTTCCTTTCTTTTTTAGGAGAAAGCACCCTAAAAAAAGATCAAATAAAACAAAAGTTATGATAAAATGAGCATAACCTTTAAAATATTTAAGCCAGTAAAATTCATGCCCACATCAAAGAGCTAAAAGTAATACACAATTTAATTTTTTTGGTTCCCATACAATGAATCACTTGGCTTAATAATAGGTATGTTAAAACAGATAAATAGCCTGCCTTGTTGTGTGATGTTTTCCTGATCAGGAGCCATGCACATTTCTGCTTATCTAGCTAAATCACATGTGCACAAAATGTATATTGTGTGTATAAAATGCATATGCAGTATGTTGCATATACACATATATACACAAATACAGTATGTTAATCTCAACAAGCAGAAGGTGCAACACCAATAGGTGTGCAAAGGAGCAAGCTAGATGGCAAAGCAGAAGGCTAGGGGCAAGATAGTTATGGCATGTATAGTTTATTCTAGGCAAGACCTAAAACTCACGCAGTATTTTATTTTTATAAAAAATGCATTTGCTGCATTTTTGGGGTAAGATGTGTTTCAAGACACACACATGGTGAATGCAGAAACAGTGAAGACACAAGCGTTTGTACAGAGCTTTGAAGTGGCTTTCAGACCTGACTGAGGATCAGTTAACTGCGCACTGCAAATGACAGTCTCGTGAAAAACATGAGTGTTGAAACAGACATTTCTGAGGCATTTACAATGAAAAATATGGTGTGAGGTGCGCTGTAGGATTGCACTGGCTAGTCAGTCAGATTGGTGTAGAAATGCCAGGAGTCAGCCAGTTAGTTGCTGTGACAGTGGCTGTGTGAGCTAGCCAAATGCCGTCTGGTCCTAATTTTCTGTGGCTTTCTGTGGGTGGGTGAAGAGTCTTACTCTATTTCCCTAATGCATTTTCTCAGTCATAGTTGCTGCTGTTGTTTTCCTTTCAAAGCAGCCTGTACCTATCAAAACCTGACACAACCAATGACAATGAAATTTCCTACCTCCCTCTTAACATTAGAACGCCATGCAGTATTACCAAGTCTTTTTCTTGTTATTTCAGGGGAATATTTAATAAACTTTGGGCCTGCTTCAGGTTTCAGTGGCACTAATGCTGACCAAACACAGCTAGAACCTGGAGACAGAATGTTTCTCTCATGAAATGCTGAGATTAAGAAATATTCATATCAGACAGGAAACAACTCTAGTGACAATTCAGACAGAATATGTGAAATACACATTCAAGTCACTTTCTGTCCCTCTTCCATACATCAGCCCCTATGGCCATTCTGAGTTTTTAATGACAAACTGCTGCCTTCTGCTGCCCACCCCATGCTGCTATCAGACCTGCATAGCAGAGGCAGCAGGATGGGTGTTTTCTCACTCTGTGGCTTGGCATTAACACCCAAGGAGGCTAATGTAAATGGAAATTGCTGGTTGGTTGTGGGTATATGTGGCTGCAAATGAGGGTGGCTGAGCAGCCAACGTATATTGCTCTTACTGCTCCTGTGAGGACAGAAACCTTGCATGGCCAGCAGTGAGACGGGCAGCAGGAATTGTCCCCTCCACACCCACCAGTTAAAGCCAATAGAGGCTGCAAGTCAGGGTCATCAGTCTTACAACTGATGGGTAATAAACTCTCCCCACCCTTAAACATATAAACAAAGTGCTTTTATTTATTATATAAACAGAAGTTTTTGCAATTACCAGGTAACTACAAGAAAATCATTCTCCCAGGTAAGAAGTACCTTTTAGGTTCTAGGAGATTTAAATCCAAGCTCCTTATTTCACTCAGGTATGTTCCCTGAAATGCTTTTGTTCTAACAGAAGGACTTGTTCCACTGAAACATTTCTGACTAATTCTAGTCATAATCCATTCAATACAACTAAACTCCTATATAGAGAGGAATAATTTTGCAGACTGTGTTCCTGAATCTGTAATGCTTCAGAGAAGCTAGATTTATAAAGTATTTCTGTAATTTCTTGAAAAAACCTGCAGTAATACTGAATTATGATATTCATACAGCATTTTGATAATTACAAAACTATGAGGACATTTTTATATCACACTTAGCTTGAGCTATTGAGTCCTATGGTATCTTCATAATTTTGCTGCTCTTTTCACCTCCTTTACCCACAAAAGCAGAAGAGTTCTGCACCAGAAAGGTCTGCTAAGGTGTCCAAGCCCAGCAAATTCCACATACACAAAGTGAGTGATGCAGACGCTTGTGTATGGCTTTGAAGTGATGACTTTCAGAGGTCCTGATAGAGGCTACCTAACTGCTGAGTTAACTGGCAGGTTAACGGTGCAGTGTAAAAAGCAAAAGCCTGCTGTTCATTTACTGACTCAGCTGTGTTGCACTGATACATATTCTGCCTCTACTTCTCTTGCCATCTTGCAGCCTTTGGGGAGAGGTGTGAACAATTAGCTAATGAAGAGCACACTATGTCTAGACAGAGCTAACTGTTAGCAGATGATCACTGTTTATATTTGTCAGTGAGATGAGTGACACAAGCAAGAGAGACGCGCATCAGGAATAGATATCACTAGACTCCAAATTACTGTCCTTCTTGTGGTGTTTTTTTGCCTTCATTGTCAGAAGTACAGATGATGCTGAGTCCCAGCCTCATCATTTCTTCAGTGATGGAGAGGCATGAGGATAAGACTTTTCAAATATTTACCTTCTGCACAGGGTTTCCTCTCCTGGTTCTGCATTTTAAAGATAGAAATAATGGTGTGTGTTGCTTTTCACCCACTAGGGATTAAAGGATCAAGGTTTAAATATTGTACTGGCAGCACTGTAAGAAATCAGAACTAGACTCGAAGATAGGTGCTAGCTTGGGAGTCAGGAATCAACAGATCAGTTCCTGGCTTTGTCGCACATTTCCTGTTTGACCTTGGGCAAGATCATTCTGCTTCACTTTGCCGTGCCTTGCTTTCTCATCTGTAAAGTGTGGATAAAGGTGCATCGTGCAAGGACGACTACGTGAAAAGTATTGTGTTGCTGCAGTCAGGGGAAGGACTGCAGATACTCATGTCAATGAACTTGTGCGTGGACTTTCGTAGTACATTTTCTTTTACATAATGATTTTGTAGAAGGTAGACACAAGCAGAAGTGAAAGCATAGGAGTAATTGTAGTTTCATCTATCTTGCTGCAGGCGAGGCTTGAGAGTTAGATTGCTTTGTGGTCCTACAAGTATAAAGCAATATTTTAGTAAACAGTCAAGAAATCATATAACTGTAATGCTTAAGCTGTACCAGCTAATGGAAGCCATTAGGACAACTATCATCTAGAAGGAGAGTTTTAGGTATAAAGAAGAAATTTATGGTTATGTCTGGTTTAAAATGAAATGGGAATGTTTTTAAAGGGGTTGCTATTAGGAAACATTTTGGCTTTTCTTTCTAGCTATAAACAGATGCTTATTCATATTATGCCAGATTTACTAGCTAAGGCTGCTCTTCATCAGCAATGCATAAATCCCTCTTGACTGATTGGCAAAGCACAACAAATAAGCTGGCATGCAATGGGGGAGCTTGCTTACTGTCTTTGCAATGATTTTATAGTCCTATTCCTGCAATATTGCTATTAACTTTGGTGGTCCAAACTACTTTTTTAAGATCTGTTCACAAGAAAAAATTCTGAGGAATTATACTTTCTCTGTGCTGAGAGTTGGGTGCAAACTACATCATATACAATATAAAGCAAAACTCTCAAAGCCAAGAAGGGACTGAGCACACCCTGTCTGTTTTGTGGTCAATATTTCCTTGAATAAATTACACAGAAGATACAAAAGAAGAAAGAAATGTTATGACTTTGCTAATGTGACCCTGCATTGTCTGTTTAGGTTTTTGACTAGCTGTCTATCCAGCCCTCTTGGCTGTATCCTTGCCTGGGAGTGATTTGAAAAATGATGCAAAAAAACAGTGCATCATAAATCCCTAACAGATTGATAATGACTGAAAATGATCACGTCTGTACGGATGATGTTGTTTATTATACTGTTAATTGTCTATAAGAAAAGGTGGCACTGGTAGGTGTGGTAATGTAAACCCAACAGCACAAAGCCCTCGTGGACAGGCCTTGGAAATGGAATTGCAAAACCCCCTTACCCCTTGGGTGATCTTTTCACCTAAGAGCTGGCATGTTTCCATTCATTACTGGCACTTGTACTTTAGTGATTAAGAGCATAGATATGAACTCTACCACTGTCCCTCTGTCCTGGTTTCAGCTGGGACAGAGTTAAGTGTCTTCCTAGTAGCTGGTACGGTGCTGTGTTTTGAGTTCAGTATGA
>JANZLQ010000013.1:23513255-23541466 GCA_026212715.1 Elanus axillaris
ATAACTGGGTTGGGGGGTAGTTGGGATCACCGCTCGGGTACTAACGGGGTGTCAATCGGCAGGTGGTGAGCAATTCCTCTGTGCACCATTTGTACATTCCAATCCTTTTGCTATTACTGTTGTCATTTTATTAGTGTTGTTATAATTACAATTATAATTATAATTTCTTCTTTTCTGTTCTATAAAACTGTTCTTATCTCAACCCATGAGTTTTACTTCTTTTCCTGATTTTCTCCTCCATCCCGCTACGGGGCGGGGGAAGGGGTGAGTGGCTGCGTGGTGTTTAGTTGCTGGCTGGGGTTAAACCACGACACGCTTTTAAACAGAATGAAATCCAGTCACAGTTTTGGGCTGAAAAAATTAAGTTGGGACATTTACAGGTAGATGTCTACAACCTAAGTCATCACCTTTTGTTGCTTTTAAAGCTGTGTGGAGAAGAAAAGTCACTTTTAGGTCATGATCCACATGATTTAATTCACACCTCTGTGTTAGCATGAGACAAATACGAAACGAGAAGTACTGTGTTCTCTCCATTGACTGTAAAGGGAGCCAAAGGTGACTCACTTACATGCAGATGGCAACACTGAAAACCTCCTCTAGGTTACATTAATGTGACTCAAAATGTCTAAGTTATTCTGCAGAGTTTGGGAATCATGAGGGTTATGTTGCCTTTTAAGATCAATGCAGCTTTCAGATACTCCTCCAAAGGTCATAGTGACAACTGAATTCAAAGACTTGTGTTTGAATGGGAGGACCTCCCTCCAGCTTGCTGTGCAAGGTGAGGAATTCCACTCTACATGCTCATTCTCCCTGTGAGAGCATTAGAGGACTTGACACTAAAATCCCTTCTGTAGATCAGGCTGTTTGTTTGACAAATCTCTGCTTTGACTTAAGGGAACTAGTGTTTTTGAAGGTTGCCAATTTTGCAGTTTGCAAAGGGGTAGAAAGAGGTCAGCTGCAGTTCAGTAGGAAATGAGTGGAACGCCACTGGATTCACTTTACCAAGGATCCCTTACAGACATTTGATCAGAATGAATTTCTCTTCAATCTCATCAAGGCTGATAAACTTCATGAGAAGGCCAAGCCATTTATCTCTGCTATTAAAGCTTGAGATTTGGAGGACTAAATGAAGGGAGCCCTCATTATTTGTATTTATACAGCATACACACTGAACTATTTTTAGCTTTCATGCTGTATTCTTAACACATTTGAAGTATAGAAGTGGAAACTGGGAATAATTTGTCTGTGAACTACATGCCTGTGGGGTGTAAGCTAAAATGCCTTCTTTGATCTAACAATGAAGCGAATTTGTGTCATGGACCACACACTTGAAACAAGGCAAGCAGTGGAAAGATAGAGGGAAGAGTTCAAGCATTAATGCTAAAGTCCATGTACGGTGTGTCTTCTCCTCTCTACTCTGCCCTAAGATTAAAAGGCAGTTGCTGGGGTATTTAGAATAGTTCTGCATTGCTGTGGAGCACAGCAAGACTTTGAGCTTAGAACTAACTCACATTAGTGGAAAATAAAATTATACCTTATTGCTTTGCTGGTGTCTGTGTTTTGACAATTTTGTTGTCTTTCTTTAAGTGCTCTTTGTTCAGAGGCAGGAGAAATCAGTTCATTAGGTGATCTTTTTAAGCGGGTTGCATTCCATCTTTCCTAGCTGGCAGTGTAATGGATTTCAGGACTTTCAGTCAATACCAGATGTGTTTTTATGCAGCTTCTTTGTCGTCTTCTTTTTTTTTTTTAATACATTGACCTTATTTGTCACAGACCAAAAGTGTAGGTCTGTGGTTGCACAGTGTGCGCAAATTCTGTAAATATGTTATGAAAACATTAAAATATACAGAACCAAATTCAACCCTGATAATACTATTACTGATTTTGCTGAGGTTATATGAGGGTTGGGTTTGCCTCTGTGTGAGAGTCAGCTGATGGTTTTCATCATGGGAAGAGTCTGAATAAATGTGTGTCACTTATTTGGGATACCCTTCCTTTCCCATCTAGAAGAGATGAAAACGTTGTCCTAATAGTGATTTCATTATGCTGCTTCCCACTAGATACAATCACTGTCTTGCCAACATGAAATATTGGGTGTTTTTTCATAATTAATGAAGCATAAATAAAACAGAGCATCCTTATGCTAGAAGGCAAACAACAGAGGATGTTAAAAGTGCTCTAACTGTGATCAGTGAAATTCTTAGCTGTCCCAAAATGACTTAGGCTCACTATTCTGATTAATTTTTTATAGTAGTTATGTTCATGAACCACTTAATGTTTTTGGAAATCCAACCTACTCCCAAATGCAAATACATGGAAGAAAGAACTCTGCCCGACTCACTGCAGTAAATTAAAATCAGATGTCTGAAGACAGCCTCTAGCTGTCTGCCCTGCCTGTCTTCTGGATGGTGTTGCCCATGAGTGAGGGATCTCCTGTAAAGGAGTGTTTGAATTGCCACAGGGATTTGTGCAACACACTAAGATAAACTGAAATCAGATCTGGTTTACCTTACATGACCAGCTGAAAACAGGAGCTGAGTTCTGAGCAGCTTAGATGATGCTGTCCTGAGGCTAGCAATGTCCCCCACAGGGGTGGGATGGGCAGCTCAGGGAGTGAACAACTCAGCTGTCCAACTTTAAAATGCCACTGCAAGACTGTCAGAAGCTCTAGCTGAAAAAAGAATAGCCTTAGACATGCAATAATTACTATTCATAGGGGAAGCCACCATCTTAGCAGAAGGCTTGGTCCTGGTCTTTTGCTCCCTTGCTGACAACAATAGAAGGAATTTTGCCCAAATAAGGACTCCATGGTTGTGACTGAGGAAGAGGACATAGAAAAAAGTGTCAAATAATTTTAGAAGGGCAGAACACTTTCTTTGTTGACAGCTTTTGAACCTGATACTAATGTAAAGCAAAAGTCTCATGTAAAGTAAAAGAAAAACCACAGACAATATCAAGTATTGACTGTCCCACCTTGACAAAGTGATTGGTATTAGGAGGACATTAAAATTGCCTCCAGCTCCCCAAACTCTCATTCTAGTCCCTTCCCAATACAAGTGATCCTGAAAACCTCTGTAGCCAGTTAGTAAGTCTGTCCAGGAGGATGGAGCCATAGGAAAGGCAAGGCCAGCAGTATGTCCCTTTCGACAGCTGCCTTATGGAGGCATAAACTGGTACCCAGTGCCACAACTCTGGGAGCACCAGCTTGCACCTATGTGAACTGACATGAAATCTAGGGCTGATGCTGGGTAGATATGTCATCTGGTTTGGTAACTGTGTTCAGAAACAGGGCTATCTACTTTTGAAGTGGTTGTTTCCAAACTGTGCCCTCATGAGACTGTAGCTGACTATAAAATCATATCACTTTTACAGTACTGCCAACTATAAGGTTAATATCTGACAATTTATCAGTGATCTGCTTTGGTTCTGGTAGAGACATATGCCTTCAACCATTTGTTCTCTGGCATTCAAGTACCATCTTGCAGAGAAGAAAGATAAGGAGAGGAGTTACAATGTAAGTCTCAGCCTTAAAACATCAGCATTTATAGGAGTCTAGGGAAAACCTTGTAAAAATATTTTCATTTATGTTTCAGAAGATTCCAAAATCATCCTTCATACGAGTTTTTAAACTGTCAGTGGTCACTTTAAATCATCTTCATATTGTATTTTGCAAAACTGACTATTGGTAAACTGAAATATTCCAAGACTGAGTAGGGGCAACTGAACTCCAAATTATATGCAAGGAAAATGAGGATTTAACAGGGAACTAAAACAATTGGAGTGTTTCTTTCTTTCTCTCAGTAGCACAGCTCAATGTATAAGTGTGTTCCCATACAGCAGGTAAGTGTGTGGCTCACTGGCCTCACTGTAGTCTCCATCCACAGAGTCACTGCAGCTCCACACCACTATCAGCTCTTTACAGCCAGTGAGGACACTGTGAAAAGTGATTTGAGTACTGGCTCGTGGACTGCACCCACTCAAGCCCTGGGCTGTTGCTGGTTTGGAGGCCACTAAAGGCAAGCACAAATGAGACAGTTTGTCCCTTCAGTTCTTTCCAAGCTGAGACACATTGATATATTTTTCCTAGATATCTATTTAGACTTTTTCTCAAACTATTTTTCTCCCTGCAAAGGTATGAAATGCCCAAAAGTTGGCATTAGCAAAAGCCATGTTTTTAATTTTCTCAGTTCATGAAGACTTTTGATTAGAAGTCAGTTAAAGGTAGTAAGTTAGTTTTTAACTAGTGTTTGTTTTGATATATTTAGAAAATAGCAATATTTGAAGTTCATTTTAACTTTTTTATTTCAATTTATTTTTTTGAAATCTTACAAACTTTCATAGGAAAAAAATGTTTCCTCAGCAAACCTACCTAACTAATTAGCTACCTAAGCTAGCTAATTTTAGCTGCATAAGAAGATGAAGTGAAAGGAGATAGAAATTTCTTTACCTTTTATGACTGATAACACAGATGTGTTACATGAATAAATGCAATAGCTGTGTTATACCTCCCTCTGAGAGCCGAAGCTGCTTATTTGCCTGTATCTCTAGCATGTTATTAGAACTTAATTACTATTGAAGATTTGTTTCCTAGGGAAGTGGTTGTATAAGCTCCTATAAACTATATATAAACACCAAAAAGGCACAAAGACTAGATTAGGGCTATGAAAACTGGAGGCTAAAACCCAAGACAAAATATAGTTTTAATGATAAAACTGTTTTCAGTTTTAATGAAGCTCTGTAATAGTACTGACAGAAAGTGACTCTGACCCTGTTCTTTTAGCTTGGGTGTATAGCAAGGTGGCTTTTGAAACACCTTTAGCCTTTGAGGCAACAGTGGATATCCTTTTGACACTTAACACAATATTCAGGCTAAACACATGAAATAAGAGTCAGTCAAAAATCAGAGAAGTAGAAAGTCAGGAACACTTTTGTAGACATTTTTCTTGTAGTATGGGAGGCCACCAGCTGGGGAAAAATATTTTTATTTGGCTTCCTCAGTCAGCCTACAGCCTAGAATCAGTCCAACCTCTAGTGCCAATAGTAGAATTAATTTCTGGATCTGAAAACCTTTGTAAGACTGAAATGAAACACGAGGTTTAAATAAAAAGGTGGAAACATGATGCTTCTATGGCTCTTTGTTGACATGCTTTTCATACAATTAAAGCTGCAGGTGTACTTTTGATTATGCAGGTATTCTGGTGTGTGGTTCTGTGTAAATAATATGTTTGTAGTGCTTGCTGGCAGATTGTTCATTATGAGCTCATTTATTTGAGTTCCCGTATGCAAATAGGAAATCATAAGCCAAATTCTGGGCTAGTTTTCCTTGTCTTGTGGGAAAGCCTGCACCCAGGGACAGAGGAGGTGTTTTGCTTGGGAAGGCACAATTTCCCTCCTTTCCCTTCAATATGTCGGAGAATCTAACATCTCCAGCTAAACAATACTTTTGTATTGTTATACTGTTAAAGGAGCCATGTACATGCACGTCTTGTCTATTTCCTGAAACCCAAGACAGTGGCTCCATGAGAGCTACACAGCTAGGTTTCCCCTACATAATGAGTCTGGTCATTTATGTTATGTAAATCCTGAATAATGGCAAAGTCTGTGTGTTTGCTGACTCCTTCAGTGTTCTTCCACTTGACCAAAGATACTTCAATATTTTAGATGGAGAGGGGGGAAAAAAAGGAGAAAGTTTTAGAAGTACAGTGCCTGGTTAATCAGACTTATTTACATGTTCCTGCAAAGCTTGTACCTTGTGCTGTAGCAGTGACTTAACTTCAGCCTCTAGCTGTAGATGTGTTTCAAGGCTTCATCATGTGTTGTGTATCACGGCATGCTCTTTTGTGTAATACCCAACACGTCACTCATAATAAGCTAAATTGTAGCAGCTCATAATTTCAGTAGTCTAGATTCAAGCATCGAAGCCATGGCCTAAAATCTGAAGGCTCCATACATCTGTATTTGAGTTCAGCAGAAGTACATTTTTGCCCTCTACATCCTTCCCTTCGCTCCCCTGTCCCAAAAAGACGTATGTAAATTAATGTGAGAAACAACAGTCCCTCTGTTATCTAGATTCAGGTATTTTGATGGCTGATTCTGTTAGCCCACCTAAGAAAAGACCCCTTTTCAATGTCATTTTTAAAATCCAATTTGAAAGTAACCCACAATTCTGCTTCTTAGACACCACTAAGAGATGACCCAATTAAAGAGTTGCATATCAAGACCGTGAGTGCAAATCATCTTTTTGAAGGCGCTGATGAAATTCCTTTTCCATTGTCATTAGAGACTTGCTTTCTGACAACCAGTTAATCATGGAAATAATCTTTTAAAAATGCGTTAAACCATAGCTATGCCTAATCATCCCATTAAATGCCATCAGGTCATTCTTTGCAAAGATAAACAGCTTAAGGAGCATTCTTCCTTTGATCATGTTATCCCTTGATGCTTTTGAAAGGAAGGTGAATGCATCCTCTAGATTTCGTCAGTCCAAATCTTCAGTGAGCTTTTGCACTCTGCTTGCAGTTTCCTAAGGTGACTGGGGTGTGCAGCTTTTCACCATCGAAGACTGAAGCGCAAGTATGAATTTTAATGTACAGCAGCCTGTACTACTGTGTGTCTAAATGTTGATCATTCATTTCCTATGTGGAGGGGATACTGGAGTATACAAGTGAGAAAGGGGTCCCATTATGGCAATAGGCATATGGCTAAATTATTAGGAATTACTTCAGCCACCGTTTACAGCATGAATAAAACTGGCTTTTTCCACAGGAGTGTGTTTACACTAAAGCAAGTTAGACCTCCAATGCCTGAGGAGTTGGCTTACCTTCTAGCTCAGCAGGGTGATCTGCAGTGACCATGTGTAGACCTATTCCCTTCAAAGCAAGGGGGTTTAGTCCTTCTCAGTCAGTCCATGGGGCACCTGCTTCTCTTTCTAGTGACTATAAGGGGCCAATGTACCAAGAATGAGGCACACTCAAACCCCTTGGTGGGCTAATTGCCTACCACTTAGGTACCATGGTGTATATGTTAGGCTGGGCAAAACAGTGACTCACCCTCTTTTCCATTATTCTGGTGTAGTGAGAGTTTGGGGAATGCTGTGTCTTGTAAATTGAAGGGTTCCGTCTTAAGGCTTGTCCTCTGAGCCACATCCTGTCTCAGGGTCTGAACTGGGAGAAGGATTCAGCAGAGTGCCACTTTCTGTGAGATGAATGTGCAAAGCTCGGGGGTTGTCTGCCAACTGCTTTTGCATCAAAAGACACCCCTGGTCTGTGCTGTGAAGAGAAATGGGGAAAATTAGGTCTTTGACTGGCATAGAAACAGATGATGAGGTAAATCCCACTGGCTACCTCAGCTGGAGGAATGCAAGCATGCATGCTTTATTGATAAGGTACAGCATAGTATGTGGACCTGCTTTAAGGTTGTGAGGAAGAACACAAAACAGAGCCAAGATGATGACAGAAGTTATTGCAGCTTTGATAGCCCCACTTAGAGGGTGCACTGTAAATGCAGGCACTTTCACACACTGCTGTTGAAAGGATAATACTTCTGGCCATGGCAGAAAGCCTGTCTGTGCTCCTGACATACATTTCTAGAAGAATAGTCCTTGCAGGGCACTGTGATACAGGCTGAGCATGCCATCAGAAGCAAAGCTCCAACTGACAGGCAAAGTCCAATCTGCCACACAGGCACCAGTTGCATATTGCTCAGTGATGGATGTCTAGCAGCTTGGTACGTCAGTGTGTTGAAGGGAGGTAATTACTGTGTTTCAGAGTTTTCAGAACTGAAAATACAGCTGCCCACCTGCTTTGCTTTGCAGTTATTTTATTGATGTTTATACATGAGATCAAAGGTCTAATGCTTGCTTCTTTTAAACATTATATTTATCATTTTATAGCCCTACTTGGCAGGTTGTAAGTGTAGATGGCAGTAAGCTTATTTCCCTCCTTGCTTCAGCAGGGGTTTCGAAATAAGAGAATTTTCCTCAGTGTATTCCAAAGCCTTAAATGTCAGCGTGGCATAGTGAAAGCTGGAACTGGATCTTTAGGAAAGCTTAATTAACACTGTGTGGGATAAACTAGCCTTTTTCATTAGCTAACAGTTTTTCATTACTGTTCCTTCACACTTTTTAAGCAGTGGATTAAAAGGTGCTTGTTTGAATAACTTGAGTGGCAAAATGTCAAGTGTGTTGTCAACTAAGGTGCATTAGGAAAAGCATGGGTTATGGCTAGCTGGGGCAGTCAAGTCAAACTATATGAGGCAGTACTTGTCTAAGCTTATCCAGCTACACTCTTTGGAGAATGCATGTGATGCTGTGTGTTATCTCATAGCACTGTATCTTGCAGGAAGATGATACTCTGCCTTCTAAAGAGCAGCTGTTTCTCTCTTCGTTCCTGCAGCAGGAAGCCTTGCCTTTTATGTCTGCCTATTTAATACCTTTGTAGGATGATATGATTAGAAAGGTGCAGGTTCCCTACTGCTCGGTGTAGAAAAAAAATCACTCTGCTTATTTTTTCCTGTTTTCCTCTCGAATCTTATTCAACCTTTGTAAGTGGAGGCTGCTGCTTAAATGATGGCCTGCCTTCCCCTTTTTCTAGACCTGGCCATGCATTTCTGCAAACATAGTTACAGCAATGCTAATGACCATGTGGCTGGGCCATGATTTGGGTCAAGGAACTGACGCCAGCAAGAATTAATCTGTTTAAAAAAAAGGAAATGTTTTTGAAGCTGCAGCCTCAGGAGCGAGGAATTGACACCTCTCATCTTACCAGAATCAGGAATGTGCAATTTCACAGTAAGGACAATTGCTTTTTCCCTTTCACTGCTAGGCATTTATTAAATTCCAGGTATGCAAAGTGATACTAGCAATAGTTTAACTAAAAAATATGTTGGGAATCCCTCCAGCACAGGGATGGAACATCTTTATGTGAGATGAAATACATTAGGGTCTGCAGAAGGAAGAAACTCATTTCAGCAGTAATGAATGGGAAGATGAAATAGGCAGAATCACTGTCGATAGCTCTGTATCAACTTTGGAAAAATAATATTAACATTATTGCAAATCATGCTTAAGTTCCATCTGGTTCCATACCCTCACAGCTGTCTTTAATGCAATCTCAGAGAAATAGTCTAGCAGTATATAATTACTTCTCTCTCTATATATATATTATTTACTGCACACCATACCTCATTACATTCTCCTATCTTCCTCCAATCCATGTTCTGGGCTCCCTGAGCAGTAAATAGCATTGTACCTTCAAATTTAATAAACCACTTTTCCATGAATTTGTTTAATAGCATCCAATGCTTGTCTTAAGACTACTGACATCTAAACAGAATGTGGCAATGGGTTGTATTATGTAAACTTCTAATGCATAAAAATAAAGGGGATTTGCTTGTTCAAACACGCTGCCTGATTTCATTGGGTTTCTCCTAGTTCTTGTTTTATGAAAAATTGTGAGTAATCATTCTGAATTCAGTTTCTCTAGACTATTTGTATCTTTATGAAGCTCTGATAATTCTCCCCTCAATCATTTCTTCGCAAAGCTGAAGACTTACAGCTTGTTTAAGTTTTCCTCAGACAGAAGCCACATGCCATTTCTGTATCTTGTTTTCATACTGACATTTTTGGTACATAACTTAGGTTTAACAGAGTCTGGTTCTGCTGTTCTGACTCCAGCTCACCACCTAACTGATGTTGTGAAGAATTTTCAAAGGGCCTTTTCGGGTTTCATCCCCAAGCAATGGCAGTGTGGACCTGGGCGCTGTGTCCGGCACTGTGCATTTATGAACACTGGGTTTCATTTGCTGTTTTGTTGCCCTGTCACACAGTAGAGTTTTGTGTCACAGCTGTGCAGCAGTAAGGTAAAGTTACAAATACACAGTTTTCTTTTTAATACCACAGATAACATTATCAGTAATGAGCTTTTCCACATCTGCTCACACCGTTTCCACGTAGTTTAAGAACAACATGACTGTATATGAACCCAGCTTCCAGTGCAGTCTCTGTGTGGAACCTGCATTCCTGGCAGACCCCACCTGCTATGAAAACCCTCAGCATTTATTAACCCTACTTTCCTTTCTTAGCAAGTTATTATCTTTATCTTACGAATTTATTATTTTTTTTTAAACCTGTGGTGAAGGAATATGTTAAAGGGAAACCTTCAGGGAATGATTTGCAAAGTCGCCCAGGCCCTGAGGGTACCCCCAGGCCTGGCTGTCCCTGCTCCCCCGGGGCTCCCTCTCTCCACCCAAGGCCCAGGACCCCCATGTCAGCACCCAGGGCCACCAGCCCCTGCCCCAGCCATGCTGTCAGAGCAGGGCCGGTCCCCAGCTCCCCGCGGCCCTGCCCGGCCCCGCCATGGGCCCTGCCAAGGCCGGCCCACACACAGGCCCAGGCCCCGGCCTGGCCGCGGCCTCGGCGGAGAGGCCCTGCCTGCTGGACTCTGCCCTGGGGAGGCCCCACTGCTCCCGGCTTTGGGCCCCGACAACAGCACTTGTCACTCCACATAGCTTTGTTCATTATAGCTTCCTCTTACAAAGGCTGGATTGACTGCTCTTACTGTACTATTTAATTATCTATTCTTACTGTAATTGACCAATTAACCTGGTACAGAGCTCAGTCTCATTTGTCGGGTTTTTTTCTCAAGAGCCTCCAGCAAAACGCCTTGAAACAAAACTCTTAAAACTCTTAAAACCTCTTAAGCTTGAGGACCAGGTTGAGTGACAAAGCTATGCACCACAGTTAATAGCCAGGATACTCATACCTGAGATTTTTTTTTTGGACAGCTGGGACAACGTTATCTGTGATTTTTTTTTTTTTACTTTTTTTTAAAGGCTGTTGATATTTTAATTTTAAACACTTCCTCAAACTTCTCTCTAGCAGAAACCTTGCGAACATCTCTGTAGCAGATATTGATTCAAATCAATCATTCATCTTTTATTATATGGGTTCTTGGAATGCCCTTGTACTTCAGTCACCTCTGAGCTCTGAAGACTCACTTGCTACCTGGTTTGTGTTTTTTGGAAAAAATACAGCTTCTATATCACTCGCAAGTTCTTTCTCAGAACTCTTTTGACACCGTATTATACAGCTATGAGCCTTTTTATTCTTCTCAGTTTTCTGTTTCTTTCACAAACTTCTACTTTTGAAAGATGTCATGATGCTTTAATAGTTTCTTGTACTCTCCCTTTTAATTATGCTAACTTTTCTTAAGGTTTTTACAGTCTTTTGTCTGTGGTATACATTTCCTCTGAACATTTAATTTTTATTTTATAAACTGTCTCCATGGCAACTATAAGCATTTTTATCCTTTTAGCTGCTCCTTTTAATTTAACAAGCTTCCTAAGTTTTAGTGATTCCTTTTTTTTTTTATTTTTATATTTTAAGGAAGCTACTACAGTTACAGGGTTGGAAGTTTTGGGGTTTTTTTTGTTCTAGCAAGAACGCTAAATCTGAGCATACTGAATACAGTGTGCAGAGCAAAACAGAGCCTGGGCACCATTCACTACTAAGTAAGGGTATTCACCAATTAGTTACTTCAATAAGCATGGAGTCTAAAAATTTTATTTCTAGATCACACCTTGTCATAACATCTGAAGTCTACCTCTGTTATCTCCCATCCTGCTTAGTCACTGGCACAGCTCTGATGTACATATTTCAATGTCAATATAGAACATTAATGTATAGGTGTATAGGTATTGCTTATACTTGCCAATAAATTGAATTTATTGACTTTCGTCCCTTAGAATATAGCAATCTGCACAGCTGCACAGTACTTTATCATTCCTGTACAGTGTTATCCTTATTATCAGTGTCACACAGGTTGTCTTGCTTCCACTAAGTTTCTGAATGCCTATTACATCAAAACAGATGTTTGAGTTTCCTTAGCTTTGCATTTGTTTAAAAACACTCACCTAGCGTTTTTTCAGCTGTTACAAGTAAGTTAACTGCTGCAAAGAGCACACTTGTCAATACTGCTGTCTTGTGTACCTACTAGCTTTCCCTTCCTCTGTAGCTTAAAAAACACCCTGTAACTTTTCACATTTCTGGGAACTCTAGTTCCAGGTTGTTTTGCAGTCATATTTTATTTGAACACTGGAAATCTGTGTTATGGTGCCTTCCCATCTTTGGGCTTCCCCCTTGTCCACAGCTTCAGCACTGTTTAGGTGAAGAACTTTGTGCGAAGTATAAGCACGAGTTTCCAAGTCTTTTGGCCGTGGAAGAATTGTTCGGAGAAGATAGACTGCACTTGATAGCCACCTCAGCTCCTGTAACAGCGCTAAGCCTCTCTCTGCCTGTTGATGACAGCTTCAGCCTAATTGCAGGCTAAGATTTCTATGCACTGCTATTAAACAGACGCTGGTTTCCAGCGAGACTGCAGTTGCCTGGCATGTCAAATAATTTCTTTACAACAGAGCTTATCATTGTGTTGCCTATACAGCCTCACTGATCCTTCCCAAAAGTCCTTTTAGCACATGTACAGACTTATTTCCATCCCCTGATGTGCTGAGTGCAGTAATTGCTGGAGGCTGGGGGTAACTTGCTGTCCCCCTGGTCTCCCTAGCATGCTCTGATAGGCATATCTGGCAGCTGGGTCATAGTATACGTAGCTGGGGGAGGGCAGTTCCTGGGTATTTTATTTATTTGAAATTTGTGGTGGGACTTTAGAAATGGTTGAAGGAGAAGTGACAAGGTGTCACTGTCTTCACTGCCTCAGCTGCTTCTGGGGGCTTATGCAGCTGCACAGCTGGATGTCCAGCGGATGAAATGGAAGCTGTGCTCTTGGCTCCCTTCCAACTGGCTCCAAATGCACTTGAGAAACCTCCACGTGATAGTTAATGTAGCACCTGCTCAACAAACAAAAACCAAATTTCCCCTCCTCTGTTATACTGTACATCTGTTATTTTGCTGACATGGAAACTAGCGTAACAATTAGATTCATTACTTGCCCTCTAAGTTGATTCCAGCTAAGCTGAAAAGACCTTAGTGTGTTCGCTTGGTGATTGTTTAGGCTGCAGCACAAATGAAGAAATTCTCCCTCCAATGAGATTTGTTCTGCATTGTAATTGCACTTGCATGTGTGTGTTTATACTCGAGGTGAGACTGAGAGGCAACATTTTCTTCTGGCCAAATCCAGACTCCAGCTCTCAGCAGAGACGTGTTGCATTTAGAGTTCTGGATCCAGGTCTAATTAGAAATCAGAGAGAGCAAATATGTAAATGCCCAAAGAAGACAGTCACATCAGAAATGCCATTCTTATACACATCTAACCACCTCACCTGTCCTCTGCCCTTTAAGCCTTCTCTGTTGGGACTTACTGGGACATTCCAAGTATCCCAGCAGTTTCAGACAGCTGCTATTAACAAAATAATCTGCCAGAGAAATGTTTTCTCTTTCTCCACAAACTTGGAATTTTTCCCTTCAGAAAATCACACTAGTTCAAGGTCAGGACAGGGAACAATCATTCCTGAAGGAGTGACAAGGTTAGAGTCCAACTCCTCTCCCACTCCTCAGCTCCCCCACAGCTGTTACTTACTACTGCTGTTGTGACTTTTAATAACCTGCCCTGCAAAGACTTGCATTCTATAGGGTTACTCACGTGCTGAAGACAAGTATATGCCTAAAACTGGAAGCTAAGTGGTTGATTACCAAAACCTATGTCTCTTTCTGACTTCACTTTAAGACATTTCATATTTTTGATGTATGTTTTAGACCTCCTGCTATTCAGACCACTCCTTAGCTTTGGAATTAATGAGGATCAGATAATACCCTGAAGCACAGATCCAAAGCATGCTGTGTTCCGGGAGATTTTAATTCCCAATATAAGCACTGTGCTCTGTATGGACCCCTAGAATCTACATTGCTCTGAAGCTGACACTTTGCAGCAACCAGGTGCAGGATCTCCAGTTCAGCATGTTGAAAAAGATCCAGACTGCAATTGGCTTGTCTTTATTTTCTTCTCTTGCATTATTTGGTTTAGCTTGGTACAAAATGGCCATTTTATTCTGTGCCCTCATCAGGAAATTGTCACAGAAGTACTTTCAAAAGGTAAACAAACCCATTGCAAGGTCAACTTTTTTGATATATCAAACCAAAAGGAATCCCCAAAGACTCCCATGTCTCTGGAAATTAATAGAATACCTTAAACTCAGTTACACCAAAATAAGATCTCTTCACTAAGCATAAAACTTTTCTCTTTGGGAACTCTGAATAATACAGAAGGGGGCTGAGTGAGAACAGCTCTGTATTTTACACTAAGCTTTCACTCATATCAACATTGTTTTCCCTTCTTGCCTATTTTTGGCTTGGCTGCACTAGTAGTAGTGAGACTTTTCTCACTCCTCAGAAAACTGCCTCTATGAAACCACTTACCTAGGATGTAAGAAAGTCTTAATGCAGTCCTAACAGCTGGTAAACAAAGATGTAACTGCTTCCCTGCAAGCCTTCATGTGTAATGAACCAGCTCCAGTTCATTTCGCCATTTTCTGTTAGAAATCCTGAGGCCTGGTAGTTTACGAAATTTGGGGCATCCTATTTTGACATTTAAACTATTTTGGCTTTTTGTAAGGCAGGAATTCACTTAGAGCAAAGACAAACTGTATTTATTGTGGTTTTGTTAGAGAGGTTATGGCGTGACCACTGTGGCTTTAACGCAGGAAGCATCCTATGTTGCTCTCTGCCACACAGGGATATGCAGCGGGTGAAACAGAGGACACTTTTTGCAGCAAAGAGAAATGGCCCAGGGGACAACAAGCCTGGAATTGGTCTGTCCAGGCACCTTGTGAGCAGCTGCTGAGGAGAGAATCAGTGCCCACCATCAGCTTAGGCAGGCACTGGGAATTATGCAGCCCCAACTAATCTTCAGGGCATCAGTCCAGCCCCAGTGGGACAGTGAAAAAATCTCTGTGAGTGCTTTAGATTGCAGCACAAACCTGCAACTTAGTGACTCTTGCTAATTAGGATTCTATGCGATAGAGCTCCTGTGTGGTTTCATCCGCTCCCTACAAATAACACCAATCTATGCTAAAAGAGGAATCTGTTCCATAAAAAGTTTCCTTTTGGAAGCAGGATGGTTGCAGCAGTACCCTTCCCATTTATTCATGGTGCTTATGCAATCATGTCTCACTAAGCTGGAAACATTATTTTTCATTCTTCCTATTGCTATTTTTGCTACCAAGTGTAATAGCAGAGCACGAGCCATCTATCTTACAGCAGGAACTTGTTTTTATTCGGGCTTAGTTATTCAAAAGAAAGCAAGATACAGCTTTGCATAACTATTGAGGTTCTTTTCAGAGGTTAATTTGTTACGTCACATAGATTATCAGCTCAAATACTGTACATTCCCTTACCCTGAGGCACAGAGGTTCATTAAATGAGCTATGCAGTGAAAAAAACAGCCTTTTTCTAATACAGTTTCTAAGCCTCCTGGCAGTTCTGTGCAAAACATCCTTCCCATGCTCTCAGTTATGCACAGTCTTCCAAAGGGGACCCACTGTGCATCTGTCATAAGCTTTTTCCAGTGTCACTAGTAATAAGGATTAACCTCCCTATGCCCAGCTCCTGAGAGTTGGCTTTTTATGGAGACATAAATAATGTCTGGAGGCAGAAAGCAAAGCTATACTGGTGCAGGATCCCTGGCTTTAGCATCCACATCACCCAGTGGCTTGACAGACCCTGAATTAGTTGACCTTCAAGGTATGGTGAAAGGCCAGTCTATTTACTCGGCTTTGTGCCTAAGGGAGGTAATGGTAGGAATTGGAAACATATTAAACAAAACAGTGCTCAAAGATGAGAGCTATCTAAGCCGACATTTTGTCAATTAACTATGCAAATTGTCTGAAAGTTTTTCGTGAGTAGAGGGAGTGTTGGGGGTGGATTATGCAAGCCCCCAAAGAAACAAATAAATAAATAAGGCTGCATGTTCTAATGACAGAGATGAAAGTTGGTGAACTCCTGCTGAACTGTTAGAAAACCACCAGAGCAGTATCATTTATTAATAGGCAGCACATAAAACTGGACTACTGCAGCTGTATTATCCTAACCTACCATGCAGTATTTGTAATGGGCCAAATTCACTCTCTCCTGGCACAGGAAGCTGCACAAAAGGCTGTCAGAAACTGATGTTTCTAATGACTCAGCACCAACTGTCCCAGTCTCAGCTATGCTTCCTCTCAAACCAGCATCGTATTCCTTTTTCCAGCTGTGCCAAAAAAACATATCCCCCTGCAATGGAGAAGGGACTCAGAAGATGTTGGAGGGTGAAGTCTGCTCACTGGTGGGTTTTACAGAAGCCTCCCTCAGTAGAGATCGTACTTTCAAGCCAGCCTTTGTGTTGCCGATGAACTTGCTCAGTTTGTGTGGTTTTTTGTTTCCTCAAGAGCTGAAACTGCCACTCACCTGAGCTGTAGTCTGGAGTGGGAGAGAGGGAGCAACTTCCCTAAGCCTCTGCAGTCCATCCTAAAGCTGGGCATAGTTGTAAATATTTTGCTCACAGACACCCAAGATTTGCCCTCTCTCTCCTGCTTCCAGGGTGCTCAGTTCCTCCAGGAGAAGTCACCTTTTTGCCAATCAGCCACACAGGAGGGAGCGAGGTCAATGCTTCATCCCACAGAGCAGTTAAGGGTGAGGGCCACTGAGTAACGCTGCAGGCATCTTGCCTGAACATCTTTACTGGTTTGTAATGCAGCCTCTTGGGACAATCTGCTTGTTAAAACTCAACTTTTGGTTTTAAATTTTTTTTTTGTTGAATCCCTTGAACAAATATTCTTTAAGAAATGGACTACTTTGCTTTCTTGAATATATCAGTTATGCAAGCAGGAGTAACTAGTACTGTGGCAGCAGACTGTTTTGCACAAATGTGACCTAAATTTCTCTACCCTGAGGCTTTAGCTGGTTTCAATGCATGAACCTGAAGGTAAAATGAAATTATGATGTTTTGTGTTGTTTTATGAGGTATTTTCACCTCTTTAAAATCCCATTTGAAAACTCAGGCCTAATGTATGAATCTGTAACCATGTAAAGCTAAAGTAACACAACAGAAAATATATTGTAATTATACAGTAAACAGTAAATAATCGCCATATAAAACCTCTGATGGTATCATTATTTCTGAATAAATGGCAGCTGGGCTACTCACAAATAGGCAAGGATTTGTATTTTGATTCCTTTAAGCAGCATGTTATAAATGGTAAGTATTAATATTTTTCTGTCTTTCTGGAGCACCTATATGAATATAACAGTGTTACTAGCTGTTGTACTCCTCACTGGCAGCTCATCTCTTAATCAAATGGATGAGTAGAAATGGGTTGAATTCTCACTTCTTTATTCTTTCATTGTTCACTGATTTGATCTCATAATTATGATGCTCTTAATACATATTCAATGATATCCATTCATAGCAAGAAATTTATGTCCTCTGTGTTTTGATAAAGTTACTAAAATGAAAACTAATTTTTAACCCTATTGAATATAATCTGTCTGTAGATCGTGAGTGAGAGAGATTGATGTATCTCCTTTTTTTTAAAAAGAAACATTATATACCTTCCAGATCTGAATCCATTAACTGGCAGTTAATGCATACAGAAGTCCTCAGTTCTTGACACTACCTTGTCTGAGTAAACGCATGTTCAGCCACCACTGTGTTAATGGATTCAAGCACTCCTAATGATTTTGGAATTAGTTTATATACCAGGATGCATGAACTTCTTTATTTAGCGGAGCGGCTAGCTAACAGGCTTTGTTAGCCTAAAGGCTGTGGGCTTTTGTGTATGCATGCGCTAGACATCCACTGCAGATTCTCAGATTGCATCGACTTTCTTGCCAAGATGGCAGGCAGCTGTCAATGTGGACACTAGCAAACACAGATGGAGCAAGTCATTCAGGAAGGGATGCGATATTTGCCAATTCAGACTTCCAAGGGGCTTAGCAGGTCGGCAGCTACCACAGCCCCATGTTGTCTTATTCTCAGATCAGCATAACGAATCATGCCTGGGAGACCAAGTTAATCCCTTTCAGGTTCTCTGGACTGTAGATCTTTCTGAATTTTCCTTTCTTTAGCCCTTTGTTTTCCTCCTGCTTTGTACTGAAAGTTAACTACAACAGCAAGAATGTATTAGGCTACTTGGAATACTGTCTTCAATTCATCCTGTCCTGCTGGCACACGGCACAAGCTGCACAATGAAGAAACCCCTGCCTCACTTCTGGAATGAGTCAACGAGGGGGTTTATAAAATGCGACGTCTATGCACACAGACGCAAACACGCATGCATAAGCTGGAGTTGCTCTTGTCTGGGTTTGAGGGTAAATGCAAATCTACTGAAGCCACCATTTGTCAAAAGGCTGCACAATCTGCCCCCGTCAATCCAAGGAGTTATTAACTACTCCCCAAGTACTTCCATGTCTCCCAGCGCATGGCATGCAGATGGCCTTCTCCAGCTGGTTTGATGCACCATTCATCACTTCAAAAGCAGTTACAATGCCCTCTTCTGCACTCAGCCAGAAGAAGAATCCCATCCCATCCCATCCCATTCCTGGAAAATTCAGCTTGGGGCACTTTTCTTCTTGTATGAACAACTCCCATTGTGTCTTATAGCAGGGGGTATGGATGTTTGAGGATTAATCCTGTCCTCACTAAGGCACTTCTGTTGTCCATTAGATTAGAGAAAGGAGCCTCAAATACCCTCTGCACCCAGGGCTTTTTTCTGTTCATGCAACTCTATCCTGCCATGCAATTGGACCTGTCCTTTTTTGACCTGACTGAAGTGATTTCTCCCAACCGTGTGACCATTAGGTGGATGTTGCGTCACAAAATACATTGTGTATCCTCTTGTAAGATTAAGCATCATGTGAGTAAATGTTGATGGCTGAGCAAAATACTGGTTTTATTACACTTTCGCTGTGGTGGTGTAAGCCATCAACTGGAAAGGAGTGTTTCTATATAATAAAACTCCAGGCTAAGTAGGCTTGAATCACTCATCTGTAAAATACAGAGATATAACATTCCTAAATTAAAACCAGATTTGGATTATCCCATAAAGATTAAAGGTAATTTCAAGCCTTTTACACTTCTTCAGCATAACTTTACCCATTTACATTAGGGCTAGAATATTCCAAAACCTCTCTATTTGGTATCAGATGAAACTGTTCTCATTTACCCTGTGTTTGAATCAGGCCCAGAATATTCAATAACCTCAAAGTGCCTGTTTTTCCTACTAAAATAGTAGGTAGATATGTCATCTGGTTTGGTGTTCAGAAACAGGGCTATCTACCTTTGAAGTGGTTGTTTCCAAACTGTGCCCTCATGAGACTGTAGCTGACTATAAAATCATATCACTTTTACAGTACTGCCAACTATAAGGCTAAAAGGTGATGATCTCTGAGATTTTGATAACAGTGATAGTGCTCCAGTGCTCTGGGAACCCCTTCTTTGATAGAAGGAGGCAGTAAAATCTTTGCAGATGAAACTAGGCCAACACAAGTAATTGATTTTATTGGTTCAGCAGTAGAATTCATAAATAAAAATAAAACCAGTACAGATCAAAGGGAATAGAAAAAAATAGTTTCTACTTGACAAAGCAAAACACCCAAAATGTCACTTTGCATTGCATGGGATGTTCTATCCCACTTGAAATGAAATACTTAATTTTTTCAGGAATATGGGGGGGAAGCAAAGAAGGATGCATTAGAGTTACAAAACGTTCAGAAAGAATTGCCCAGCTTCATGTAGAGGAACAGATAAAATATATCACTAGTAACTGTGAAAGACTGAGAATAGATGGCCAAAACCACCTATGAGAAAGAAGTGGAGAGTAGCCATTTAATGCTCTTACACTTGGGTCCATCATTCTTTACACATGTCCAAGCATAAGTCTGGGTCATAATATTATGGAAAGTGTTGCCCTGTTGGTGTAAATCATAATAAATATATAAATAATAATGCATACCAGCAAATTTTTCCTATGTTGTGTTCAGTAAGATTTTCCTATCTCCGATTGGTTAGCAGACAAAGCAGTCATTTTCACTGTGATTATGTTTGTGCTCCTCAGAGGATTTGCCCATTAAAAAGAAAAAATCACATATTCAAATTATTGGAAGCATCAGACTTAGTATCAGTCAGAAGTCATATCTACTTCCAGAGAGACACGGGCTGTTATGAACCTCGCCATGGAAAGCTGAACAAAGCTTGAATAAAGATTTTGTGTTTGTTAAACACGTTAAAACACATTGTAGCACTGCAGGTTGGAGGAAAGGGAACTGTAAACCATATCATGATTATGTAGGAATGGCCATACCCATAAAGGTACTCTCCTGCTATTCCTTGCTTGGCATCTTGTGCTAAGAGAGGACGACTTCAGGCCTGTACCATGTTGACTGCTGCTTAATTTTTACCTAGGTTTAAATTACAGAACCACAGCGCAAGAAGAGACTTCAAGAAATCCCCTGGTCAACTCCACTGGCCCCAAATAGCCCATGTTGTTCCTGGGATAATCAGTCTGTGATACGGGCAACAACAGAGGCTTTGATACCACATTTACAGGGTTATTTGCTCTGCTCCTTTAGCTGGTTAACTGGTTCTACCTATTTTCTCTTTTGTCATTACTGGCTATGCTGGGGGGAGGTTGTTTGGATTTTGTTTTGTTTTTTTCCTTCATCAATTCTGTGCTGATTTATTCCCCCTTGCTTTGACTGTGGGAATCTTTGCCTCAGATAAATATGAATATTGCCCTATGAGTGTTCTTGCAATTATTAGGCTAGATTCATTAGTAGATGTTTGCAGGGGAACAGCTAAAAGGTTCCTAAAGGCTAAACTATACATATGTATAATCTATAGACAAAATCCATGGTGACATCAAAGGTTTTTCAATTATTCAGTCCACTTATAATAGAGTGTATTTTAAAGTTTGAGATGATACCAAAGTGGGCAGGCTGAAGCTCAGCATACCTGAAATCAGTGACTGGATTGGCGACAGTGACTAGCAAATCTATTATACCTGAAATTATGAATTAATACATGCCAATATTCCTTCCATGACTCAAGGCTTTCATTTGGTAGAAGTAAATTGGGAAACCTAGTCACAAAAGAACGCTGTGTAGAGGCAAGTTAAGAATGTTGTCAAGTTTCATCCAAGAACTTTTCAGATATTGTGATATAGTGCAAAAAGAGGTTACTTGTGTGTACAATGAATAACTCAAAGTGTCAGAAGAATGAAGTGAAATAGTTCTGCATTCATTCTCATCAGGTTTTGTCCTTTCTTAATGTTACAAGGATGTCAAAAATGTCAGAAATCGTAATTTTATCAGTTTGTCTCTTACATAATTTATTTCTTCTTCTTTATAAAAAGGAAAAGAAAGAAGACTATATCAAATTGACAGCAGTATCACTATACTTTACCATTGTATTAGATTTTGATAGCTTCATTTCCAAATGTGGGAGGAGTTAACTACTGTTTCTAGTCTACTTTCAAGCCCACAATACAGTAACTCTTCATGTGGATATTGAAAGAGCTTGGTCCTCTTTACATATTGCCTTACTCAGTAATTGTTAGCTATCAAACTACTATTTACACTTGCTGAGACAGATTTCTTTTGGTGTTTCTCTTTTTCAGAAATACATCTAGCAGAAAACTCATTCTCACAGTCTTAATTATGCTATATATCAAGCTCATAACACAAAACTGACTTCAAAGTGAAATAAACCCATTATTTAATAAAAACTTGCAATGTATCACAGAATCACAGAATTTTCGACGGTGGAATGGACCTTTCTAGATCACGTAGTCCACTCCCTCTGCTCAAGCAAGGTCAGCTCAAATAGGCTGCCTGGGACCACGTGCAGACTGGTTTTGTGTATGCCCAAGAACAGAGATTCCACAATCTCTCTTTGGCAGCCTGTTCCAGTGTTTGACCACCTCACAGTATAAAACTGTTTGCTTACATTCAGAAAGAATTTCCTGTGTTTCAGTTTATGCCCATTGCCTTTTACCCTTTCATGGGGCACCGCTAAGAAGGGTCTGTCTCCCTCTTCTTCATATACAGCATGCTAGCTAAAGGTAGGATCCATCTCAGCTAAGTTAAAGGCATAAAAGATAGGTGTATAATCTATTATTCTCAATGTGCTGTCTCAGCCTAGAATGGGTGTCTAAGCAACATGATGATGAAGGCCATGTACATATGGATTTTTTCCATTCACTATCAAGGGACCCTGTGGCAGTCAGTATAGATAAAAGTGATTAATTTCTGAAGAGGTGAAGAAAGTAAATTTCATCTCTTTTTGCTTGCTTTTGTTTGTGTTTTGCATGATGATGACCTCACATGTATATATAGGTTATACAGGATATTTACAACTATTTGCTAACTTCAGTTAACAGAGTGGATTGGTTACAAAGAGTTGGTTATTCCTCCTTCAAGCTATAGTGGTTAGCTATAATTCAGCAAATTAAATGCATGCACTGTTGTACTTTGGTACTCTCTGAATGACAGTTTAAAGTGATTCCAGAACATATACTTGAATATTAAAATTTTCAATTTTTAGTTCAATTGAATATTGAATAAGAGAAACAAACCAATAGAAGAAAGAAACAATGGCTGTGAGAGCCCTAAATGTCTTCCTGTCAGATTTGGGTGAGAAACCTTATTTCTCTTCATCCATTTGTATGTGCAGGTATATGCATATTTGTGCAAAAAGGTAAAGAAGAAGGAGGTGGTGGTGCTGAATGTATCATGATGGCAGTGTTCATTTTGCTCAGATTTGGAATAGACTTGAAATTTCTGTGTGTTCTGCCAGTGGTAGAGCCTATATCAAAACTTACAGGAGCTGGAATTATATTTTAAAATGTAAAAGCTGTTTAAAAAATGGAAAAAATTCTCCACAAATGGAAATAGGTCTTGATTTGTATGCTTTGTGGAATGAGTCTTTGGACTAGTCAGAAAGTAGCCAGCTATCATTTGTATCAGTCTTCACATCCAAGATAATAATTCACTTATCATTCACAGCTGAAAATATATGGTTTACATTTGTTTGAATGGTGGCTTCCATCAGTGTCTATCTCTAACATAGTATGTGGGTCATATAACAGAGTAGTCTGCTTCTTACAGGACATTTTTTCAAGAAAAAAAAATGCTACTTTGCTGAAATGTAATCAGTTAATGAGAAGGGTTATGAAGATCTGCAGAGCTTAGAAGAAAAGATCAATAATGGCTATCTTTTCAGATGGGTTTGAATGAACAGTTTCAAGGCCTACAGTTAGCAGTGCATTAGTTGTGCAAAGAGAAAATCAAGCTATGAGCAGAATGTTACATGAGGCAAAAATAGGTCACATCTGAATGTTTTCTAAAGACCTTATTAAAGTTACTCATTTCCAAGGATGTGTGCAGCCTACCATAGTAAAAAAATGCTGATTTCTAGTGGCATGTAACAGATGACATCGTAAACTCCGTGAAGAAAGAGAGCAGTAGAATCCTAAAATGATATTAAAAACTCAGTTTATATTATATGGTGTTGAACCCTTCAAGACTTTTTGGAAAATGTCTGTGAAGAGAGAATAGTTGCTGAAAGCTGGCTATATGTCCCAAGTGCTAACAGACAAAGGAAACATGCTGCATGAGGTGTTAGGTGGGTTTTCCATTTAGTCACTTTGTTTAGTCAAAATTCACCTGAGGGACAGAACAAACTTCCTCCCTGTGTACTTCCTCTGTCTGAACAGCAACGGCAGGTTATAATTACAGACTAATGTTGCATGTGCCATTTCCCAGTTGTCATTGTCAGATGGAACTGACACAAGACAACACAGTATGACTGGGACTGATTTTTATTGGTGGAGTTTCTTCTGAATTGGAGATGAATATGGACTGCTGCATGGCTGTAGGAGACAAGAGACAGTGTTTTGGGAACCCTGAAACCCTTGGGGCTGTCCTGGGCCTGGCTGAGATCAGACTGCTGGTTTAGGGAAGAAGGGGCATAAACCCTGCACAGTCCTGCAGACCTGTGTAGAGTTGCAGAACTCTTGTTGGTCGCCCCCAGTTCTTTCCCGCTCTTCTCAGAGGGTTTCTTATTTTGCCCAGTGATACTGCAGTAAATGGGCCATAACAGCTTGAAAGAGCTTAATCAATCAGCACTTACAGATACAAAATCTATTTCCTGTATTTGCAAAATTCATTTGTTTGAAAAATGCCAGTCACTGATCAGATATTCTCTAAGATGAATGGTGGTGACATAGAGCTGCTGTGTTGCTGGGCTGTGATTAGTTCTATTTCACCATTAAAAGCAATGTCTTTCCTTGATCTAATCTTTCTGAATTTTCATCTGTGACAACAGAAAGGTATAGATCATCCTTCCCAGTAAGTGGCCTGGGTCAGATTTTCCATTTGTGTTTTTAAGGAGCCACCTTCCAGTGCAGCACTGTGCCTGGCTCTCAGCTTCAGCCTGTAGACTGGTGGCCTTGGACAGAACAGCCTAGTCTTTAGATCGTCATTTTTCTACCAAGCTCAAACTTTTCTGATTACTGTTTCAAGAACTAGCTTACCCAGTAAAACAAAAGTTAATTTAAGTCTACAAATACCTGATTATTGGGAGAATAATCTGGTTTAGACATGCTGGGTGGGGTATTAACAGTGCTAGAGCTTTAGCCTTGGATTTGTAACCTTGTCTTTTGTTGACCTTTGAGATACAAGCAAGTCTTTCTTCAAAGCATACCTTGGAGAGCTGTAAATGATTAATTCAGCAATCATATCTAAATGTTGTCTGCAGAGGACACGCCTGAATGAGTACACAACACATGTGACTGAATGAAAAGTAGATGGAGACTTGCAGTGCTATTGAATTAAGCAGGACCATAGTTTTCATGATATCCACAAATGTCAGATGACTTGACGATAAACAAATTTAAAACATAGATTAAGTTCCTAACATTAAATTTCTAACAAAAATGCATAACCTTTGAGATGAAGATCCTGACTGTGGTTTTAACTCATGACATGAATTCTGGTAGAGATGGCAAGTAAGGTTAGCATGAATCACGCTCTACAGTTTTGTTAATAAGCTTTGAGGAAACAAGCATGAGAGCAGTAGCTCTATCATGTTTTTAAATGCTTCTAGGTTGATTTAGATTTGCTGTTTGTGGTGGTGGCAAGGACACTGTTCTTGCGATTGCTTCCATACAGGGCTATTTATGGTCCCTTGGGTCTTTCACTGCCTCTCCTGCAGCCTAAAAGACAAACTAGATCTCTTTGCTTTTTCATCACACTTATATCTCAGGCTGAGACATTTGGCCTTCCACAGAGGGGTAGCACTGCTTACAGCATGCTTACTGGCTGAATTTTGATAGGACAAACTATTTTGGGATGTAACTTTTCTTTTTACCGCTTTGCAGAAATTAGTTTAAGGTACAAATTTACTTCCTTTTCTCTTTCACTTCCAAAAGCACTAGGACTACTCTGGCAGGATTATCAACTGCCAAACCTAAAATTGCAAACTGAGTATCAGAAAAATCTTGTTCATAATTAAATATAGAAAGCACTCATCATGTCACATATATCAGCATGAGTCATTAAAGTTCAAAGCCTGGAGAAAACACAGCTAAGGCCTAGTAAACAGCAGCGTGCTTACAGTGGCGTTATGGAGAGCAAATAATTTACACCATTTAAATGCATCCAGGCTAGGAGCTGAGCTGAGCAGGGATGGGGTTGAATGTTGTATGGTTGGGCAAGAGGCAGCAATCCAACTCTAGCAGCTGGATTAAAAGACCAACATGTTTTTCTCTTCGGTCATCCAAAGTTCATCTTGCAATTCACTGATGCAGCTGCTGCCAGGAGCGATCTCTTTGGCGAGGTGCTGGAGGAGGCTTTCTGACTGGGTGGGTTCCCAGGGAGGGCCAGCCACCTGTGCTCCAAAAACGTGCTCGGCCCTTGGTGAGTGAGGTAGTTCTTCAATACATATTCCTTCTACATAATGTAATGCTAGTGTGTGGGGAAATAGCAATTCAATTAAATTACACAGGTGACATTATTCACTCTACTAATAAGCACAGGTCATTTTACCTGTAAGGAGATAATTTCTTGAAATCAAACACCCTGTATGTCCCCTAAGTGTTTTTATCATCTCATAATTGGATCTCAAACTGTTTTGAAGCACCTCTCATAATGAAACTGTTGTGCCAGCTAGATGTTCCTCCTACAGGGGAATGGAGTGCTGACGCTGGAGATCCTGCTCCAGTCATCACAATAACATGGACACCAGTTTTGGCTGTAACACCTGTGAATTAAACTCTTCTTCCTCTCAGAAAGCAGAGCTGGATTAGGCGAGTAAATCCCCGCATCCACTTTAATCTCCTTGTGGACATTTAGATAATTCCCCTCCAGTAATTACCCAATATAAACCACAGCTTATACCTGCCAAAAATTCCTGAAGACAAGAACTGAATGTGCAGAGCAAGCATATGGGACCCAAGAAAATTACACCCCAAGCAGGGACAAGAACCTGTGTGTACGAGGTTGTGGTTTTAAGCAGGCACAAGTAGAGACTGTAGTTAAAAGGAGTGGGTTTTCTCTCATCCTTTCTTTCTCCTTGGTTTCCCAAGGTCCTGGACTTCTTTCAGTTTGTGCTATATCCTTTGTGCTCCAACTAGTACTTGTGGGGACATCCAAAAGGCTGGATGTGAGGAAAATGATTCAGCTGATGAAAAAATACCTTTTGATACCTTAGCTTTTAGGTGTCTCATGAAATATACTCTGTAGCCATGTCATGAAAACATACAGGGGCTGAAATGAGGGCCTGTGTCTATTCCTTACACTTGAGCTTGCTTAGAACAAATGTGAAATTGTTTCACTCTTAGGGATTCCTACAAGCAGGTTCACACAAGCACTTTTCCAAAGGGCAACTATGGGAGAGGGAAATGTTCTCATGGATGAGGTGGAACAACTCTATCTGGTCCTATCACATTACTGTCAGAACCTATGCTTCTGTTTGTCTTGCAGATAAGTAATTTTTCTTCATGTCCTGAGAGATCAAAAAATATTTTCGATTGCCAAATGAGAGAGGAATAAATCTATGTTCCAACATTCAAAGTAAAATCAATCTGGAATGTTTTTCTTTTTCTTACTGCATGCCCTAGTTTCTAACTACAATGCAGTGTTGCAGTATTCACTACTGCAAAGCAATGTCTTGTTTCACCTTAAACGGTGCACAACTTAAAACAAATGCCCAGAATGGCTAAGTGAAAGGGCAGTGCAAGTGCTGAAAAGAAGATCTAATACCTTGTGTCTTGTGCAACATTCTGGTTTCTTGAGCTATGGCATCAGTTCTGAAGAAAAAAACCAGCCTCACATCCTCTCTTTGAGGAGTAAATCCTGGGATGATGCCACTTTTGCAGCTCATAGGTGTGTCTTAATCAAAAGACTACAAGCACAAGGCATCTTCCCACTAAGGGCAAAATGAAATACAGGCCTGCAATGCTTAAGGTGCACAGTGTAGTTCTTTATTACACTGCCAAAGGCATTTGATAAAGCCATCCTCATTTACTGAGCTCTATCTGATCATAACTCTAGGCATATCACTGCACTTGCAAAACCTGTACTGTGACTCTATAGCTCTCATGAAACCTGCAAAGCTAATAATACTGAGAAAATTTAACTAACTCCAATTATATCTTTATTGGCAACCCACACCGCTTACAAGAGTTTTTAGCTGCCAACAACATACAAAAATGGCTAGGACAGAAGAATGAATTCTGTTCTCCTAATTTCTCAAAATTGGCTTCCCTTTTTTTGAACAACTGGACTTTCTAGCACTTCATGTTTCTGTTTCTATTCTATTCTATTCTATTCTATTCTATTCTATTCTATTCTATTCTATTCTATCCTAATTTCTCTATTATAGAGCTAATGAAGTGGCACTTTGTTTTTCCTGTTGGTTGCTGATCTGGGTTATAAGATATGACACAAGGAAAGGAGAGCTGCATTGAGCATTTGTTTCACATGCAGGCTATGGAGAGAAGTAAGTTCTGGGCTTTGGCAGAAGCTTGTGTGGATGAATCACAGGTTTCAAGGCATGACAGCAGATATATGTAGGCCAAGAAATCAGTGAAGTTCTTCCTGGAACTGTATGAATACGAGGTGGCACAGAGGACAAAGAGTGGGGGAAAAAAGGAAGGGAAGGGAAGGGAAGGGAAGGGAAGGGAAGGGAAGGGAAGGGAAGGGAAGGGACGGGAAGGGAAGGGAAGGG
>JANZLQ010000013.1:23541566-23578233 GCA_026212715.1 Elanus axillaris
AAGGGAAGGGAAGGGAAGGGAAGGGAAGGGAAGGGGGCAGACACACACAGAAAGTGGGGGCAGGAGAGATGGAAGCACAGTGGTGTTGCTAGTAATACCTTGCACTGTCCGTGTAGGAGTGAACCCCTCCTTTTCACTTCCCTGGACTAACTCTTCGCTGCTGTAGAAGAAGTCACAGTGGATTTGGCATTGGTATCTGGGCAGCTACAAAGGTGAGGTTGCCATTCTCTGGTGAAATCATTTAAATAGACAGGACAAAATTAGATTAAATCAACCTAAAAAAAAAGCTCACATTTTAGTAGTAAAAGCTATTAAATGATTGCAGAGATTTTCCAGTAATGTTATGGATTCTTTGTCACTTAGGTTTCAAAATTTACAGCTTGAACAAATACTTAATGCAAGATGACATTCTGTGGCCTATGTCATCTATGACTGTGACGACTTCCGTCCCTTATGGTCATTGTAACTATGAGTTAGTGTTGTCTGAGGCTAAGGAAGATCTGCATCTGCTATAGTTTTGTGGCTATCAGTATTGACTTCAAAATTTTCTAGTAAGAAGGGGAGAGCACAAAATAGTGTTCACTCCCTGTACTTACACACACAGACACCATTCAATGTGTATGTGTACATGTGTGTATGTTCCTCCTCCTACATCCAAGCTGGCTCTCCTGGACTCCTCTCCTGTAGTCACATATCCCCAGATCTGTGCTCCAGTTTACTGTCTAGTTGTGCTGATTTTGTTCATGTGAAATGATCTGTATTAAAGATCTTCATAAAATGGATAAAGATGGGAACTGGTGACTGGTGGCCAGGGAGAATGGGAAGTTCTTATTGTGCTTTTGGCTACCAGAAAGTTGTGTTGGATTGTATCCGTGTGTTTGCTCACCCTGCCCTGGGATAAGCAAGTCATCAATGGCCAAAGATTTCCTGAAAGCAAAAATGTGTCCTATAAAAAGGTGACAGATGAACAGTGAATTTGAGCAGTGTTATGGAGCAAGCAAGTTTGAGAAGAGAATCTGGATGACTGGGGGTATAGGTGTGCACAGACTAATCATAAACTATAATAATGTAAAAAGAAGTAAATACCTGGAAAGAATAAAGGAAAAAAAGAAGGAAAACATTTCTACAGCTCACAAGGTACACAAAACAGTTTTTTATTTTGAACAGAAGGAGAAGTTCAGAAAAAAAACAACAAACAGTGACGTTTTAAACTCCTGAAACTTCTTCAGATGAGTTATACTCCACCAGCGTTTCAGTCAAGCTTAGGTCTTCTAATCCTTTCCCTCTGACAAAGTCTCAGAAAGTATCTCTACTTAGTGGATTTAAAACTGCTGATGTTAAACCGAATGCTGTACATTTGCATAGAAATGTAGTTACAAAACAAATGCAAATGATTTCAGGGCTTTGCAAAGTCTAGCATGAGGCCTCCTTCATTGTCTGACATAACCAAAAAGTTGTGGGAAGATAATCAGCTGCTGTCCGGAACAAGAAGAACACCTTTCTCATAAAAATAGAACCGGTCTTTTCTTTCTGTAAATAATATCCTAAGTATACAGCCTCCTTTAACCACAGTGTTATTAAATCTGGGGTTTGATGTCATAAACACTTAGTAAGACTGTTAATTTTATGAGGTACTAGTAAATTATGTTGGACTAGCATTTTAAGGATCTCCTTTTAGGTATTGACATAGCACAGAAATATTAAGGCACAAGTTTATATTATACTCATTGTTTCCTGTTATCCTTTGGTAATTTTTGATGTGCAGTATTTTTCTCACAGTTATTCTGCACAAAAGGGCATACCTCCTCGTGGTGCAGGACTAACACTGAGTGGAACAATCTGGTCTCCCTTCCTGGCATGGGCCTGCAGTAGGAAGAAAAGATGTAGCCAGTTTTTAAAGGATTTTATAATGGTTCTAGAGTTTGTGGCTGGTCTATTCTAAAGTTGTTCATGGAGTGTGGCAACATGGATCATCGTGAATGCTTTAATTAAGGGATGAGTTCTAATACATCCTTAAACTGAGGATGAATGTGATCTTGTAAATTCATTGAGAACTTAAACAATGCACCTTCTACTCAGTCTGATTCAAGTCATGGTAGTCACTGTGGAATAAATAGGTTCTCTAGATGATAATTAAAGTGAAAATTTCCAGTTGCATGTATGTATCTCTGTAAATCACAGGAATCCGAAAAAGGAAACGTTTTAGGTCATATCATGTATCCTACTGCCCATGCAGCTTGGTTTATTGTATTTTATACATCTAAAACACTTTTGACCATCTTTTTAAAAATATATGCAATTTTGGCGATAAATAATCAAGCAAAGTGTTATTTCTTATTTCTTACTGATGCTCTCCATACCATGCAACATCCTAGATTTTTATCTGATTCCTTTTTTTTCAGAGTTGAAAATAGAAATATTGGAAAGGGAGTGAGTTCTCCTGAGACAAGGGCTAACTGACAGAGCTTGATATTCAGGATGCCAAGTACACACACTCACATCCAGCTCAGGAACCCTGCACTTAGTGTTTCCTATAAGTAGTAGCTGTAGGCTCCCTGCCCTGTCACTGCACATAGAGATTGCACCTAAAAATGTGAGAAATACATGAATTTTCTTTTGGAGGTGTATTTCACCTCATTGTTTGTATAGTGATCTTAAAAGCCTAATACTGGCACTCTGAGCAATCCAAATGGTGCTGTGTTTTGGCATTGTAATGCCTAAACTGGAATCATTAAAATACACAATTAGGATCTTGCCCTTAGTGAGCATATATATTTTCAGTAACCGTGAAAATATGTTCAGACCTGGCCAAAACTATGACTCTTCTTCTGTTCAGATTAAAATTGTTGCAAAGGATTTTGCAAAACCCCAACTTTGACCTGTTTGGATCTCTCTTCTAATACAGGAACATCCAGAATCTGAAAAGTTCTGACTGTCAGGTGGCAAACGTTGATGCTGGGTACTTTAATAAAAGGTCAATGTTGTCTGGGAAATTTTACAAAATTTTAAATCCTAAATAACCAAATTAATGTGGTGTTTACATACATGACTGTGTAGTTTAAAATTTTATCACTCTTTAAGAGGCAGTTTTCTTGATCTTGTCTATAATGACAGCACCTTCTCAATTTACACTAAGGAGATTTCAACGTCATTTACATAGGAACAAAATGCATGGAACCTATAGCTCTGATTTTCCCCATTTACCTGCACAGCTGTTTTTCATTCCACTTCCAAGGAACAGTTTTCACAGATTATTCTCCCACATACTTCTCACAATGTAATTTCAAATTACTGATATGAAGGAGTTTCTCCCATTCTTCTTTGACATTGGTGGTAGGAGAGAAAAGAGAAAAATGTTTCTGAAAAAGTTGGAATCTAATTTAAAAAATCTAAAATAATCTGGTAAAAACTAATCAAGTTGGAACAACAGACAGGGATGGAAAAGAGTGTTATGGTGGATGAAATGAATAAGGCTTGAAAAACTAGCTGTTCTTAGAGCCTATGCTGGGTTTTAGGGTGTCCTTGAACTTTCTTCTCCAAATGAACTTCATTTACAAGAGCGAAATAAAACCCTCTTTGGATATACGATGGTGGTAGCATTTGCCATTCATTACACACCTGAGCAGGCAACTCCTAAGGTATCCTTTACATGCCTATTTACCGAAGATTGGCAAGAAATTAAATTTAGAGATTGACACTAGTGATCCAAAATCTTGGGAAATGATTGTGAGAGCAATATCTTACTTTAATACTATCTAAGGTGGTATTCTGTAAACTGATTTTTTCTTAGGCACAAATAAATTCCGTAATATTACCTTCCAGTTACATAAGTCATAGGTAGGTCTGCATTTGAGAAGTGACAAGAATTCAGACTTTTATATCTCCTCTTTGGCTTCTCAGAATGTAAATCTTTAAATCATCTTTAAATATACTGGCTATGCGCCAGCAGCAGCTTGGTCCTATGCATGTGTATGAAAATTTCTGTCCTTTCTGGGAGTTTAAGAAGCTTATATAGTTCCTAATGGCTTCTATGACAGCTAGATGAAGTTTTGGTGTCAGGTACCTTATATAAAATTTTGCTTCACTTCTGTATTTGACCTCATGCAATTTCTCAGGAATACTGAAAACTATAATGCAGCAAAAAGATTGAAAACAAAATAAAAATGAGGAGGAAGTCCTGTTTTCTTCTTTTCACCCCTAAAAATTCCAACCCCCATTGAAGGTCCCTGAATGGGAAATGGCTGTGGTAGACATTTCACTTTCTTTACTTGTTAAAATTGGCAGCTAAACACCTTACTCAAGGATGCACAATTAAAGGAATTATACCATAGGATATTTCTCCTATTATTTCATCTGCTTAAAACATCAGGCAATACTGCATGCAGCAGGAACTTGTGTTCAAAAATAATTTTAAAAGTCTTTATTATCAGGAAAAAAGAGTTGGTGTTCATCCTATTCTCTTTTCAGTTCCCTGCCACTTTCTCCATCAGTAGCTATAATAATATTCCAGACACTCACTGTGCCACCAATGGTTTTAAAGGTAAAACATTAGACATTTGAAGTACACTATTTATTAAGCAGCAGAAAAGAATTGCAAAATCAAACACGCCATTAGTGAAGTTTGTCCAAGCATTCCTTTTTTCAAGTTTGTTAAGGGAAGGTTTTTTATGATACTTCACAAATCCCCCTCTGGCACCCCTCACTGAGCACCTCTGCCCAGGGCCTGGCCTCTCCAGACATCTCAGCTGATTGTGTTCTGTCCAAGGCTAACAGAGTAAGGTACTGTGCTGCATACCTGATTGCCATTGATCTGCACACTTCGTTATCTCACACGTAACATAAATAAATAACAAAAAATAGATCTCAATCTGAAATGAATTTTTATACTCAAACTCTGTAACATGTTTTTTTTCCTACGCTCTAAGCTGCTCAGGAACACTAGCGGTTTCAGGCGCTCCAGGTAACAAAGCTAATGCTTGCTTTAAAAAGTACAGGAAATTCAGGGAAACCAGACCAATCTTTACTAAATTAGGCTTTAACTTTTGTAGATTTTATTGTCCATATACCTGATAGATTCAGAGGTTAAGTAATAACATATGGGCTTAGGCAAACACCCAGATGTACATAAAAATACGTTCTTGAGGAAAGCACATTAAAAGGATTTGGTTCCATTTTCACAGCTGTGATTTATAGACTACATGGGGCATTTTTAATGGGTTGTATCAGACATCACCAGGCTGCTATATGTGGCTGGATTCAGGTCTCAGTTCCACCAGAAGAACTATTACCCAAAGCTTTCTGGTTTTCATTCTCCTTGGTCTCTAGGACATGGGAATTAAAGGTTCAGTGGCAGTCCTTATCAATATTGCCAAAATGCTAAACATTACAATGTCTTGAGAAAAAGGAGGCGAGGACACACATTTTCCATAAACTAGTTTGCACTTTTTGCCTGCACTTCTCTACTTTTTGAGCTGCACTACTCCATAACCCAATCTCTACTAAAGAACTCTTTGGGTCAGATTTCCACATTTTTACTGAAAGTGAGTGGTACCTACTCCTTGGGTAACCTAATTGGAATCCAGCTATCATGACATGATTCTCTTTTGAGTTGCAAATGCTCATTTAACAGTTAGGTAAAGACAGCGAAATGAGGCCCTGTTTGAATTAACTCCCCAACGCAGAGCTCTTTAAGCTCAAGGCATTTTGTATTCACTGCTCTTCCCTCTCTAAAAGGACTTATGAAGTACAGGGACACTATGAATCTCTGTCACAGAGCGTGCAGGGAGCTGAAAACAAACTGAAAATGCATTGCTTTACAGCGTTTCAGGCATGACCTTAAGCAAACAAACGTGCTCCACTTGTTCACCTCTGCACTCCATGGCTGGGTTCAGTGATGTCCAGGTGGCATGTCCGAGGCAAAGGACCGCGTCCTCCCTGCCGCTGCTTTTTCCCGAGGAGAGGGGAGCCGCTTCCCCGGCTGTGCAGGGTCTCCAGCTGTGCCTCTGAAGTGCTTTGCTGTGTCAGCCTGGATGAAGAGAGGCAGTCCAATGGAAATGTGCTGTGTTACTAACAAGATAGGAAGTTAGAGATATATGGGTTCCCGTAATGATGGTGGTAATAATTAAGCTATGTTATTTGGGTACCATTTTTTCCACAAGGAGAGCCGTTAATTAGGCTGAAGTTTTCTTGTGTCTCTAGACCTTTCCTTTTCTCCCCAGGAGAGAAATCCCATTGTCACTGCTGACCCTGAACTTTTTCTTCCACCAGGATCTCCCTCTGGTTTATCACTATGGTTGGACCCTTGCCAGAGTTTGCCCTCACCCTGACCTTGTCTTTGATGAAATACTTGTTTATACCTTACTCAGTTCTTCACTCGGCTAATGCAATCCCCTCCTTTAAATTCCCTCCTGAATGGTCTCCTTGAGTTGTCTGGAGTTAATTCAGCGTTGCCAGGAGAGCACAAGATGCATACTCCCGTTGTAATAAGCTTATTTGTTATTGGATAAAGAGAGGCAAGCTGAGGATATAGGATTACAATACCTTTTCTTTTCTTTTTTTCTTTTTTCTCTTTTTTTTCCTAACATGCTCTCTTGTTTCTGCTGTCAGAGCCCTGTTTAGATAGATTGTTATTGAATGCGCCTGGGGTGCCAGGGACCCAGCCAGACGCAGGAGCTGAAGCCTGGCTTCTGCAGGAGGAGGAGGCAGGCAGGTGGGCAGGCTGGCTCAGCAACAGCCGCCTGGGAAAGAAGGGGAGGGGGTGCTGGTGGCTGCCGGGACCGAGGGGCTGTCGCCTTGCGAAGATAATTCAGACAGCTCCAAGCTCAATGCCAGCTGCTGTTTGGAGGGGAGAGGGGATCTGCAAGCAGAGCCTGTCCTGGGGAGTTTTCGGCTGTGGAGCAGTAGAGAGAGAATGGACTGGGCGAACTGGGAGGATCTGGAGTAGATGGGTATTTACACTGAAAGCTTTCTGGGACAGTTAAGAGAGAGCATGTTACTCATAGCACTGCTTTTGAGGATGTTAGGTCTTTCCTTTAATGTAAAGAGATTGTGATTGCTTTTAATTTTCATTAGCTTCCATGAATAAGGCCAGCTCTGGGGTGAAAGAGAAGGAGGGAGTTACTGAGGTGGAAGGGAAGGATTAAGTAGGAACGAGTTTGGGAAAATGAAGACAAGATTTGAAGACATGAAGAGTACACAAAGGGTGATTTTGGGGGGCAGTGCCTGTGGAATTGGGTAACTGTGAGACCTAGGAAGGAAGGGACAGTGAAATGAAAACTTTTTTTCAGAAGGGAAATAGGAGAAAGTCAGAGGTATGAGGGCTTCTGCCCTAGAAAAGACTGCTTCTCTCCAGCAGTAATCATCTCTAATTGGAGAAATCTCTAATCTAACTTCTCTTCCACCCACAATTAGTTTGGAGGTCCTTGTAATATACTTCCTTTGTTCTCCTTATCTCAGAAGCAATGCTGGACTGCCAGTGAAAAGGGTCTTGCAATGGGAATAAATTGACTTGGTGCTTTTTCAGGACCCCTTTCAATGACAAGACTCTTTCAGGGACCAAGCCTAAATTAAAATATTCCTAGCAATGCTAAAGGTGAGAGAGCACATCTTTCTTATTCAGCTGTCCTATTGACTCCAGTGTGCTTTGCCCAGCCTAATTTTTGATTCCTCTATGAAGACCTCATTACTTTCTAATTTAATCCAGTCAGCTACTCCTTGAGCTGAACTTTTCCAGAAGGGGGTTAGACAAGATCAATGATTGCACATCTTGTCTTGATTTTAGGGTTCAACAGAAATCTTAATTCACACAGTTGCATTTTATATGATTGGATCACAGTTCCTAAGTATCTACCATCTCAGGCTATGTTTAGATCTACTGTCTTTGGTTTTAGTACCAGAAAAGTGTTTGCTCAGATACTTTCATTATTTCAGTTTACAAAAAAATTTATGAGATACTGTTTTGGAGAGTCATCCATTCTCATCTTTGTGTAACTTAAAAACATCTTTAGGATGACCCCAGTGCCTGCCAATGAGGCAGGAAGACTGTTGTTGTAAAATCATATTTCAGAACTGCCGTAGATTACTAACAACTGGGGGAGATCTTGTTAGTGCTCTTTTTTTGCATAATAAAATTTAAGTTCCAATTGTATTTATAGTGGACAAATATGTACATAATTAAAGCCACCAATGAAGCCGTTATCAATTACTACTCTTAACTGTGTTGGCAGAAAGGACAAGATCCATGCTATGTTTCTTCCATTGATTAACAGAGGGCATAGTTTCCATGTGCTGTCTGTCAAGCTCTTTTTAGAAAAAAATAAGTAAAAAATGAAGTTTTTGTCCTGTAACATCAAGGTAATTGAACAAGCTTTTAAAATGTATAAATGAATTGTACTGCTTTGATTCTTCTTGCTTCAGATCCAAGCTCTATCTTGAACTTTTGGGCTCTTTAATTCATTGTAATCCACAAAGGTAAAAATGTTATGGCCTCTTCCTACAGTACACAGGAAATACTCTTATAAATAATAACAACATTACAGTAGGCAATCAGCATCATCCATGCATAAATCGTTCTAGGAATGAAGAATCTTACTCACCAGTTTCAAAGCCTGTGCTGGACCTGCTTAGTGATCTTCATTGTGTTACACCACCTTTATATGCCTGTTTCTCCATTGTAAAAATGCATTTGCTGTGAACTATTTTGAAATCTAAGGTCATGAACTTCACACATTTCATATCACTATTCTTATTTGAAGAAAATTTTTAACTGTGAGGGAGTGAATTATTCTTACTGATAAATAGTGAGAATTGTTCCAAAACTTTTGGAATCAGTTCTCAGGTATGTGGACATTAGAACCTCAAAAAAGGTAGATCAGAAGTCTATACTAATTGTAGCCGTAAAAATCCACAAACAAAAACCAGTTCAAGAATGCAGCTTACTAAATTTCTGTAATGTTATTATGATCAAATTTCAGTCCATGCTGGAACTGCATCAGGGATATGATCAGATAGGAAAAACACATTTTAGAGATATGAAAGCTGCCTGTTTGTAATACACTATGAATGCATGGACACCATAGACACCATATTCAGTTCATACCGTAACTTCATTTCAGGTTTGCACGCTGAAATAGTAACTCACTTTAACAGCTTTGATCTAACTTTTTAATCTTTTGAAGAATTAGAATCTTATTCTGGATCTGAAATTTGAAATTCAGAGCAATTTTGCTTTGACTTTGAATGTAGACCAAATTAAATAATTTACAACTTTAAATCACATGCAAGGAGTTCATTGTTGCTACCTATTTTCTTTAATCCAGCCCTCCCAATGTAATGCTTAAGGAACCTCCCCATTGTTCCAATCCTGCAGTGAAAACAAAGAGGGAAGTATGTAAACATTCATTTAATAAAGTCCTGTCTAGATGCCATTTTTTCCCCTACCTTGTTAGGCCTTCTGTATTTTACCTTGGTTAAAACATTGTGCAAACATAATTTGACCTTTCTATCACCATCTCATGTAAGCCTATCTGAAAAATGAGTATACACAGTGCTGAATATATGCAACTGGGGGAATTTTGGCTAGCAAGACTGTTAAGATTAAAAGCATGTAAAAAAAAAGTAGGAAATGCATCAAAAAAGCACTAAAATATACTAAGTGGGCATATAAATGCATAACATTTTAGATCTTTCACTCTAGCTCAGCTGCTACTTACTGAATGGTAGAAACATGCAGTAACACTGATCTTTTTTTCTGTGGCAGTTCCTGGAAAAGGTAAAATTTTGTTCTGCAGAATGCCAAGAAACACTTTAAATTTGTAAAGTCAATTTTTTCAGCTCACTGTTTTCCTCAGCCCAAGCTCATAAAGTTCTGCTTTGCCTGATGTGGCAAATGGGCTTTTCCTACAGAACACAATGCAGGAACAGTGGCAGTTTCCCTTCAGATTGAGATTGCAGTGAGGAGTCATCATGACAGAGGCCTTGTTTGCCTAGTGCTTAGTGTCCTTATTCTAGTGTGAGTTGAATTTCTTCTCTTACCTTATGCGATCAAGCTCCAACCTCCCATAGGGATACCTCAAGTCCAGGACATAGGGTGCTAGATACTGGTGTTTTTTGGTTTTGTTTTTTTTTTTTTTTTTTTTCATTTTGAAGGAAAGAAAAACACATATTCAAATAGTCTTTAACTTCTCTTTAATGTTCATATATGCTGAAGTCCATTCCCATCTCACACCAGAACTCCCAGAACTGACTCAAGCTCTTTAAGATTAAGGTAAATGTTCATAAGTGAATGAAGGGAAATCTGAAATAATTTTGGAATTTGAATAGGGTAAGATTTGTCTCTTTTGAACTCTGGAATTCATAAGCCTTTAGAGTAAGTCCAAGTTGATAACGACAACAACAACCTTCCCTTAATCATGTATTAGCAAACAGGTATTAACTAGCATAGTAACTTTTTGATGTAAACAAAGCCATTCACAGTAGGTACCAAGGTACTTTGAATGTCATTGGAGATACTCAAAACATAGCAGGACAAGGTGCAGAGCAACATGATCTCACTTTGAAGTTGTCCTTGTTTTGAAAGAGGGGTTGGGCTTTTTGACCTCCAGAGGTCCCTTCCAAATTAAATTACTCTATGATTTTATAACTGTTAACTTGCATTAAATCTACAACTGCTCTTTCCACACCCAGATTTTACACAGTGCCCATGGAGTTATTCCTGATTGATTAGCACTTAGCTCTGAAAGTGAGCAGTCTGACTTCAAATTCATGACAACTACCTCTCAGTATGAATTTTAGCCTGCCTGGTTTGTGATTTAAGCTAAAACTGGTATAGGACACTCAATGGCTGTGCAGAAAAGCGGTGTCTGTTCAGGATGGTAACTGATTGTTGTCCCTGGGCCAAGGCATAGCCCAAGGCTGAGCTGGCAAATGGATAAAGTGATATTGGGTACACTTAGTTCAGACTAAATGCAGACAGCCTCTTCCAGGTGAGACTTGCTCTGTCCTTCCTGGGCTATATGTTCCTCCTGCCTTCCCGCCATCAGACAGAGCAATTGAGCAGCCACAGAGTGGGCCAGATCCATTTGCACTCTTAATTTAATTGTTTACAAAAGGTGGTTAGCTAGCAATATGCGAGGGCTAGCAATATGTTAAATCAACCTAGTCATCTTTAACGTTAATATCTTTTTCCATCAACATGTCAATTTGTGGTTTTAAGCAGCAAGATATGCACAAACTCTTAATTCCATTGCTGTCTCTTAACCATAATATACATTACTGTACAGAGTAAAGCAAACATCTAGGAATTTATCAGGTGGCCTAAAAGGATGTTTTCAGCATCTAGTGGCAGGATCCAGCACAGGTGCAATCCACTGTCACACATCTACCTCTTGTGCGGATGGCCTGGGACATGTTTTCAACTCTAGAGTATCTGACATAGGACATCCTACTATTTTTTCTCATCCCTCAGTAGATCTTGTAACTCAGTGCAGGAGATGGGAAGCAATATGAGAGCTCAAGGTCCTCATTTCCTGCTTCCTTGACCAAAGTTGTATCTTGAGGTGCAAGACTTGCCAAATACAACTTCTCAGGGTGCCATGCTGTTGGTGATTGAAAGAGCAACACATGGCCTCCTAAAGACTCTTTGAGGCAGTCCTCTATATTACCAGACTTTCCCAGCCTAGTTGTCTAGTCATCCTTGAAAAGGGTAGGCCTATTCTTTCCTTCCACCCAAGGAACAGTTTCAGGATTTAGACCAACCCATAGGCTTGCAATGTTAATTTTCAGAGCATATTTTATGTGGAGTCATACAGTGAGAATCACTCTTAATTACCAGAGGAGCTCTAGTAACACATCCTTATCTGACTCAGAGTATCAACTCCCACAGAAGTGATAATAAGAGACTACTTTAAAAAAAAGTCTTCTTGCAAGATTCCTCTGTATAAATCTACAAATTTCTCTAAATTGTCCCAAATTACGGATTTACTGAGGTGAGGCTATATAAACTGACCCTTTGCAAAAAGTTAAAAACCCCAAGCCTAATAACTTTCCACAAGAGCTGTGCTGGAAAATAAAAAAGTCTGTTATCATATTTTATTCTACCACTTCACCTAACACTGAAATCTTGATGTTATAACTTTTCCATCTTTAGTATGTATATATTTTTGTGCATATTGTAATAAACACATGGGGCTATGGTACTGTCAGAAGTTTTTCTAGTCCAATGATATAAAGTTTAAGTCTTCCACCCTGTAGACCTCAAATTAGTCTCAGATGGCTTGACATGCTCTAATACTGCACTTGTATGTTTGTGAAGGCTCAGTGAATTAGTTATTACTTCTGCTTGGTTAATATCAATGTAGACAGAATTGACATGTTTAAAGCAAATGGTGGTCTGAGCAACTATTGATGTTTTTTTGCAGCCAGTTCTTCAGCAGGAAGATTGATTTTCTTTTTGACATTGTTATACTGTATAAAGGGGCTTTTGCCTTTTTTTTTTAAAATAGTTTATTTTTCATTCCTACTTTTGGTTCCTTTAGTCTCAGGGGCTTGGTAGGCTAGTTGTTTACCTTAGCTCTGGTCATTCTGAATGCCTATTCTTCCTCTTATCTCTTCCGTGGTATCCTCTCCATCTGTTTCGTAAGCACTAACAATTTTCAGCCTTATCTTTTAAGACCATCTTCAGGAGTAGTTTTGCAAATGTTTTCTGAAAAAGACTTGGCACTTAGAAAGTCCAGCTGCAAAACCATTTAACTGAGTTTTCAGGTGAGAACACAGAGAAATAAACCTAAGCATCATTGCCTTTTTTTTTTTCTTATGTAGAATTCTTCTTGGTATTTTCACTGAGGTTTAATCCCCTCCGTCTATGAAAAGGCAGCATTTTGAGAAAGGCTGGGAAATGAAGTGCCAGGCTAAATCTGTAACTTCAGGTAAAGCGCACTTATCCGAATTTACTCCACCAATACGTATCTAAACTGAACACTATTAAAGGAGGCATACATGGTCTTTAACATAAATATCTTTACAAGCAGCAGATGTAATATATAATAAAGATGAATGAACATAGTTCATTCCTCCTTCTTCCCCATTTTGAAATGTAATCCTGAAATTACATTGACTACTGTGAGACTGACTATTTATTTAGCTTTCTGAATATACCTTCAAGCAGGGACAGCACACCAACATAATGTAGGTTTGCTCTATAAGGCTATTAATATACCGTAATTAACAAACAGCATAATGAGTAATCTGGCTTATTGCTGGGTGTCTTACATATTTTGGCTTGTCTGAAGGAAGGAGTAACAGTAACAGTAAAGGACACTGTGTTATCCAGATCACCATCTTTCCAGTGACAAGTGCCATAAATTATAGGAAACAGGAGAAACAAGAGCTGATCAGAATTCCCCGAAATCTCATGAGAATTGTGGCCTTTCCAAGTGTGTCGGTGTCTTGAATTAGGGTGAAGAAAATCCTAAATTGTCTTGTAAAGGAGTTACATGTCAGTTTAGATAAATTTCTAAAAAAGTTGCTCACCAAAGTCCCTTAAAGAAGTTGTAATGGGAAAATGGGGATTTTTTTTTTCATATGGATAAAACTGGTTAAAAAAAAGGAAACTCAGAGTAGAAATATATGGTTAGCTTTAAGTGGAATGAGATCACCACTGAAGTCCCACAGGGATGTCTGCTTGGGCCTGTGTTATTCAGGAAAGCAATAAATGATTAGAAAAAGGGGGTGCGTGGCTGGTGAAGAGGCAAAGTTCTCTGGTGATACTGAGTTATTCAGGACAATAAAAACAAAATTTAAGTTCAGACTATTTCACAAGCATATCTTGGTATTGATTGACTAGGCAATACAGTAGCAGTTTGTATTCAATGCACCTAAATGTAAAGGAATGCTCGTGGAGAAAAAAATCCTGTTCTGTTGCAAAGTGATGGTCTCTGAGCTGACTGTTATTAAAGAATTAAATCTTAGGGCTAAACCAGGAAACTTCATAAGAATACCAGCTCAAAACCTGGTCCTGGTCAAAAAGTTGAATTGAACATTACAAGGTAATTGGGGAAACGGGGACAGCAGAAAAGGAAATAGCACTACACTGCTGTTTGAATCCATCTAGGGCTCTGAACGGGACAGCAAGAGAGAAGGCAACAGCCGACCAGAAGGAATCCCACACCCTCCTGGCCACCTGATGTTCTTCAGAAATGTCATTTGTCTTCAGCTACTGACATTTGTAAACAACTCGTGACATTCAGGAGAAGAATCACAAGAATTAAAGTCTTGGTTTTTTTCCTCATTCGCACAAATGAGTGAAGATTCATACTGATTGGGAAAAAGTCATACTGAGATGTAAACAAGCAAACCACTCCCCCATTAAACATTTAATGAAGGCAGTGCAATTTAAGAGTGAGAAACACCATAATTTCAAATCACATCCTCCTTCTTGGGAACACTCGTGACAACCTATAGAGCCAAAATGACTAAGTTGCTTATGTACAGAAACATTGTGTATTCAAATAATTGTAAGGACAATCCACTGTTTAATAAAAAAAAAAATAAAATTCTTTAAGTGTAGAATATTGCTGATGCAAATCAATCTGGACAAGATTTGGCCTGAAAGTTAGTATGTTTTATAAGTGTCATCCAGAGTCACATACTGGACTATTTGAAAACTTGGGTTGTTTTGGGTTTTTTTTGGTGTGAGCAATTGGACTTTATGGATTAGTGAATAAAGAGTTAGCAAGGTTCTCCTACCATATATTAAATTGTCATTAACATAAAGCACACTGGGAAATCGTGCATAGTAGGGAATGTGGGGGCAGAGGAAACTGCATCTCACAAAACTAATAAAAAAGAAGAACCAACAAAGTATTTAACACCACTGATAAAATACCCATTAGACTCATTGTAATGATTATTCTGTTTTCTGTTGAAGGAGTTCAATCTCTTCACTGAAATGCTGATGTCGTGTCTGATGAATTGTAAAAGCGGTGGATTGGAATCTTACTTTTGGGACAAAAGGTAGGTGCCATCATGTTTGCACTTATTCTATGCAGGCCTGTTATGCTTGGTACCATGAGCTACCATTGATCTCTAACACACTTCTGGCAGAAAGAGACGTAGCATTCTGCTGTTTCTGTTATTTATTTGCAAAGCTTTTACCGTTAGTTTTGTATGATTTGATGTGAAATTTATACAGTAACTCCATCAATGAGATATTGGAAAGCCTTAGCAAGAGCAAAAGTAGCACCCAGTGGTACCGAAGTCTTTGTGTGGTTATAGCATGGGGAATGCATAAGAGTATTGTTATATATAAGTGTAAGCTCAGGAGGAATTGGTTTCACTGCCCCATTACTTTGGAGGGGGGGCAGGAAGTAAACGTCTTGCTGTCAGGTGATCATGAAAGCTGTTGGCTTTTGCACAGAAACCTTTTTGCCAGGCCATAGGATGGAGTTTAGGGAAATAACCCAGGGATGAGAAAACTTGGGTGCAGAAAGAGAAACTGAGGATTCAGTTAAAGCATGCAGTGGAGAGATCACAGAGAATGTCAAGCTAGTGAGCACCTCGGTTATAAAGCCTGCGTTCGGGCCTGAACTGATATGTCTAAATATTGCTGTGTTGCACCACAGAGATACCAGGCACAGATGTTTTCAGAGTGTGTCCTGTTGCTGCTTCTGTAGTGAATTTGGCTTTCAATCTAAAGATACAGTCCTCTGTGTTGATCGTAAGCCCATCAGGTCTGCCATGGTCCTGTCCTTGAACTCTTTCAACTGATCTCTAACTCTGTCACCAGCTGAGTGTTTCTACCTTGAGCAGTGGAGCTAATCTGACTCCACTTTGCACTGGATTTGGGAGGAAAAGGGGAAAAGCACTGAAATTAATAGAAAAACAGGATGATGGTTTTTTTGGTTTGTTTTTTTTTTTTCTCTCTTTGAATACCCTGAAACCATGGTATTCTGCCAGGTGTGCTGGTTTTGGCTGAGGTAGAGTTAATTTTCTTCATAGTAGCTAGTATGGGGCTGTGTTTTGGACTTCTGCTAGAAACAGTGTTGATAACACCCTGATCTTTTAGTTGTTGCTGAGCAGTGCTTACACAGAGTCAGGGCCTCTTCTGCTTCTCACACTGCCCTGTCAGCGAGCAGGCTGGGGGGGCACAAGAAGGTGGGAGGCAACACGGCCGGGACAGCTGGCCCTGACTGACCCAAGGGATTTTCTAGACCATATGATGTCATGCTCTGCAATAAAACTAGAGGGAAGGTTGGGTATCGGTCAGTTGGTGATGAGCAGTTGTTTTCATTTGCATCACCTGTCTTTCTTGTTTTTCATTTCTCTCTCTTTGTTATTTTCCTTTTCATTACAATTTATTATTCTTATTTTATTTCATTTATTAAACTGTTCTTAACTCAACCCATGAGTTTTCTCACTTTTCCCCTTCCCATTCTCTTCCACCCATCCTGCTGGGGTGGGCATGGGGTAAGCAGCTGTCTGGTGCTTTGTTGCTGGCTGGGGTTAAACTACAGCACCAGGCAAGCACCTTGCCAACACAATGGAAGAGAAATAAAAAGTGGGTCATGGGGAAAGCACTATCCCATATCAGGAACCAGTAATTTCATTATCCCAAACCAGGAACCCCCCAATTTCAATACTTACCTTACCTTATCATACGAATAAGGCACTTGGTCGTGACAAGAGGCAGGAATAGATCAATGGTCTGGGAAAGGGTCTGTCATTACAGGGGCCCAGGTTGCCCGGCACTCTTGTGATTCCTTGCTTTGTGCCAGAGCAGGTAACACTCTAGCATTAATACCTGCCCAGCACAGGTTGGCTCCAAAATCCCAAAGATGTGAAGGTTTCTAGAGTAGCAGGAAGCTATTACTACGTGACCCATATAAATGTTCAGGAAAGTTATGAGCCAGGCCATCTAAAACAATAATGCTAAATTTACAGATTGTGAGATTAAACCCCTTATTTTTTTAGGTGGATTTTGACACTCCTTCTCATAACTTGTGATGGGTATTAAATTCAAAAAATGTAAAATGTTTATATAGCCACATGGTTCTAGCACCCAGTTTTCAAATAACTGTGAGGTTTGTGACAAAACCTCAAGATATAGCAGCACTGTACTAAAAGAAAATAGGCAAGTGCTTGAGACAAATAAACAAAAATGCTCACTGATATAACTTTGTCAAAGAATACATAATAGAGAGCAGTTATGGTAGCTATAGTAATTAATAGTTTTGCCCTGTCCCATTGTCAGCAATGAAATAGCACTGAAGTCAATGCCTGCTCCCTCTGAAAAATGGGCCTTATTCAAAATATTTTTTTCTGAGTTTGTCTCATTTATACCTTCCACCAGCCTAGACATTGCTGCAACAGATGTATATCTACATGTATATACATATGATAAGAAAACAGGACTAGCTATCATCATCTGTCTTCCAGTAGCAAGTATGTGCTAACTTTTCTTACTTTCTTATTTTCCAGCCTAGTAATGTATGATTGTAGTCACATATACAGCACCTGAGTCTAATGAGTTTACTGGGTACTAACCAGAGGAACTAATTCAAACCAGATGTTAACTGACACCGATTACATTGTGCTAACAGTGTGATGTGAAAAGGCACCTGATTATTTAGATGCTTGTCTATACCCTCAGATGTGCTCTTACATGTTTAAAGTCTGTAGTATTCTAAAAGTTTGTCTTATGTCACACAGAAATTGTAACAAAGGAGGACAAAAAATATGTTGCTACTCTTTGTTGTAAGGGAGCACCATTTAACTTCTATAATTTTTGTATTTGCTGTCCTTCCTTTCTCCTGGGAAAAGAAACAAATTTTTATTCCTACCCCATGGTTTGTTTCAGTTGCCTGTAGTGTCACCAAGTATTTGCTTTGCCTGCAAACACACTCCACTTTGGTCTCAGTCAGTTTTTAAGCTATTTTTCCAATATAAACACTTAGGGCATGACACTTTGTTGTACTACATGTTTTGTTTATTGACTCATTTGCACTTAAAATATGTTCTTGGAGAGAGTTTTTTCCAGTGTATTAGTTCAAAACTGCTTCTAGTTGGATTGTTTTAACTAGTGCAGTAATTAGTATGTGCATTCAGAGGCAAGTATTCAGGATTTTCTTTTTTTTGTTGCCATAAGTTCACTGTGTAAAGTAGTTCATGTCACAAAGTTTTCCAGGGTTTCTTTTTTTTTTCTGTTTATCCATTTCTCAGCATGTATATGTAAATTATTTTGATTTCCTCCTCTAAGTGATCCCATATAGGTGCAAATTGTTATAAAAGCATGATTGAGTATACCTGTATTAGGCATGGAGTGCTAATTTGCAAAAGAGAGAAGAGATTGAATGATTCAGCAAAAATGTGATGTTTCTGTTGCTTCCCTACTGTCCTACCAAAGCTTTTCATCTGACCTAATTGCTCAGAAAGGAGCTGCCTCATTTTCCCAGCAGTACAATACTAGAGTGGGCATTAGACAGCTGCCCAGAGGTAATGTCTGTAACTCTGTCTGTGGAGAAGCATCTTTAAAACCAAGACTATTTAGTGTTGTGAAATATTTCTAAGAGCGTGTTTGTTTTCCTGAAGTTTTCCTTTTTTACATAAGTCACTGGAGACCAGTCAGATAACAGAAGAGAGAGCCTTTTCATTTCTGGACAACTCTTCAAAGAGGTGGATGGGAATTTAGCCACATGATGGCTTCCATTTAAGGAAGATGTACAATTAGATCTATGTATTACTTAACCAGTGGGTTTTGACCTTTGTTAGTCTGTGAAGCTGTAAACATTTTCTGTGGAAGATATGGTCTCTTTAGAAACAAACGTGTATAGTTCTATGCATATATGAAGGTGGTTTTCATGATCAGCTTTCACATTTGCATTAGAAACAGTATGTGAGCCACTTTAGCCATCTACAGGCCAATCTCCAGAGGAATTTCGTGAATCTTTTCTCTGTATTATAGTTCTATGCAGCTCACAAATGTAAAAGTGAAAAAATATCTCTCTAATTTAGCTCTAGATGTTAGTTTTCTGTAGCAATTAGCAAGTATGGGTTATAAGCAATAGAGAACTTCAATTTCTTCTATATAACTCGAGACTTGTGTAGGAGAACCACCTGTAGGGCCTCATCCAAAATCTACTGAAACATCTGGGATCCTTTCCATCAAGGAAAACTTTCTTGGTCATTGTACTGACACTGAATAAAAATAAAATGCTGTTCTTCAGCTAGCTTTGCTTTACTTGAATATATTTTCTGTCCTCTGGCTACAGTTTCTACTGCTGTAATGACTGTACCTTCTGTGCTCATAATGACAATTAGACTTCATGAAAATCTTTCAGACGCTGATGAGGTCTTCTGCCCAGAAGAGGGGAGCTTTAATGTCTAGTCAAGACTGCAGAGAAATTTTGGTTCTTAAGTGACTCTGCTAGGCACCTCTCCTGGTTAATCAGTACTTGAGGTACCTTAACTCATCGTGTCTTCCCGGAGGAGAAGAGATTTCAGAGGTACTTACTCCACCACAGACTACAGCAGACTTGTCTGTCACATCTTGCATCTTCCACTGTGCCTGTAAAAGCTGGCATAACCCACAGCTGAATTGATCTTGTGGTTGGCAAAACGCACTGGGAGTTTTCTGCATGAAAGTTCTTCTCCAACAGCAGCCCCAGCTACTGTACATAATATTCTTTACTTACTCTAATTAGAATAACTTGTCTAGTTGGAAGTACAGAGGGAATGAATTTAGGTCATTCAGAATATAATTAATTACCCAGGCTGGCACTTGGCCAGGACATGGTGGTTAGCAACACTAGACTTGAGAAAAATGTTAGTCATGTTCATGTATTGCCATTCATTGTTATAAAGAAATTGCTGTTTCTGTAGTGACTGCTGCAGGTGACTGCACATCTGACATTCCCCTTATGATGCATTATAGCTTTGTTTGTATTTCTACATTGCTAAGAATATGGGTCACTTTTTTTTTTTTTTTTTTATTACTGATAGAAGTTTAAATTGTGGATGGACTATGGTTAAAGGTGAGAAAGGAAAGATTCCTGGAATAAGAACTCCAGCTGTGATGAAGAAAAGAATTGCCAAATCACGAGTGGATGGTCTTGTTCAGGGTGGCAGGACTTAGCTAATGTAACATGAATTTAGGGGTGAAGTCACTCAGCACCACTGCATACTAGCACCCACACTGTGATAAAGGAAACACTGAAAATTTGGGTATTAGGATGTTTTTAGAGTCTAAGACTTGGAAGACCTCAATGCTGTTTTTCACCAGAAGCTCCCTGTGTGATTGTAGGCAAAGCACATTCAAACCCAAAGACATAGATTTTGCACAGGAGCCAGGCACCTAAAAGCGAGGTGGTGTGTCATGGAGCTGTTGCAATGCTCAAGCGCACTTTGCAGACTTGAACCTCAATCTCTCTGTTCCTTATTATCTGCTGCTTGCAAAATGTAAGTAGCTGTCCTTCTCTACCAAGGAAGTGTTGTGAGAGCAAGTGCCACAGGGCAGATGAGGTACTCTGGTACCTGTATCAATACTGTGTTTAGGACAGGTGAATAAAGACAATGATTCGTACCAAAAATCTTTTTAGTAGTATGGACATTCCTTAGTTAAATATGTTCCATACTTTCTGGTAGCTGATCCGTATACAGGATGAAAGCCTGGTCCTGCTTCCGCAAACCACGATGACATCCATCTCATTTGACTCAGCTGACAACGTGAGTCGTCCTGTCTAAATTGTATTCTGTGTGTAGTGTGGGAAGGGGGCAAGCCCCTCCAGGAGGGGGCTCATACCATCCTAAAATGGGTGTCTAAGCCAGAGGGGGCTGAGGACAAGCCCTTCTGAGGAGCCTGTCTCTTCAGAAGCTAGTAAGGAGGGTCTCTGGATGGCTAGCTCCGCCAAGGCACCTACCCGTTTGATGGCTAAGTAAGATTAAATGAATCCCACTATGGTCTCCCTCCAGGTGATAGAAGACCCTTGAGGAAGTTCAAGGGTTTAATCTCTTGTCATGATCCGTGGGATACAGTGATATTAAAAGTCTAGGTCCATAGCAAAATTTCTTTTTATAGAGCATTCTTACGGGCTAGTCTGCGATGAATCTTTTCTCTTAGCTCTTGGAATTGTTTCTTTACATGCCCTAAATAAAATGAACTCTGATAAAACCCCATACACTATAAAAGAAAGGCTAATGTAGTTTAACTTTCTTTATGTCAGCTGGGCAATGACAAATCGTACTCCTCCCGTGTCAGCTAAATAATTAAAGCTTGATTTGTGAAATGTTACTTAGCTGTAATGAGTCATCTGTGGTTAAGAGAGAAAACAGCAACAAAAAGGCAATGCATGTTTTAACTGGAAACTTGACTCTTTTTGCCTAAGCTAAAGCAAAATCAAATGAAGCCACTGTAATACAGACCCCTCTCCAGTTCCAGAGCCATGCATACAGCTTTACATTGTCACTTCTGCTATTACCTGAAGCCAGGAAAGGGCTGCGTTGCTGCTGAATTGCTCAGGACTATAAGGCTTGATCGTTAGTCTCAATTTTCATGCTGTAGCAAGTCTTCAACTCTGGGCAACCATGACAGGTTTCTCCAAAGCAAAAATCTTAAACTATATGCCACAGCTTGAATGGTCTGAAGGACTCTTTCATACAGACAATAATTTGAAGAGTCCATAAAGGCTTATTGTCTATCACTGGAATGAAGCATATACAATGCTGTGATTCCAGTTGTGAGAGAAGTACTGGACTCGCAGTGTATGCTGTGGCAGAGAGACTGGAATGGATTTTATACACGCTGCTACTCTTATATTTCGTAACTATTTCAGATCTCTGTTGAATATATGTGTAAAAGAGACATCTCACATATTTAAAATTAATCTACTGAATTACTTAAGTATCATGACAAAATTAAGCATGGACAAGGGCATCTGCAAGTCATTCAGAAATTGAAAACTGATGTATGAATTTCCTCACCTTTTCAGATCCTTCTCTTCCGTATTCTGTATTATTCCTTAAATCAGTGAGTATATGCTTCTACTGTGGGGCCTCCTTGATCCCTTGAAATGTAAGATGTGTGAAGCTTTTATCTATATTCCTTAAAGGGGAAAAAAAAAAGAGAAAAAAAAAAGTGATGCAGATGAATCAATATAAACATATATGACAGTAGCTTGGAGCTGCATGCAGTAGCATAAGTAAACAGAGTGACAGGATGACTTTTCAAAACAAGCTTGTCATGTTTATGCTTGTTATCAGCTCTCCTGACAACGATTTTCCCATCAGCTAACTACAGACTTAATTAGGACATTAACACAGTCCTGCCCCCACACCTCCTGCCTTCCCCCAGCTAAGCACTGGGTCATTACCGAGAAGAGAGAACACAAGCAAGGAAATGAGAAAGAAAGAAAAGAAGAAAGAAAGAGGAGAGAAATAACAAGGAAAAATGGGAAAAAAAAGGAAGGAATGAAGAAAAAACATGATTTTAATTACACTGCACAGCATGGAAGGGAAACAAGCAGCGCTTTTCCATGTTTTGTACCAGGTTTTGCAAGACAGTTCATAGAAGCAAGGAGGCCAGACCACTCCACTGAGAAAAACAAGACTAATTTCTGTGTTTTTCACTTGCAAATGCTTGCAAATGCCAGAAATATGAATTCCTCCATAGTTTGTTAAGATACATCCCTCACCCTCATGCAAAGTAGCTGCTCTGTGTAACGACGATCCTTCCTATGCACAAGACCCTAGATAGCAAGTTGTAAGGTGCTTTTGATAGGCTGTGCTTTTGGGGGTAGGGATGGTAATTGCTCACCTGGAGCTTGTACAATGGCTTCACATCAATTAAAAAAATGTGGTGCATTTTGCAGTATCCAGTCCCTGTGGTTAGTTCCCACGTACCACACCCAGACTAGAGCCCCATGGCAGACACTTATCAATAGTGACTGGAGTAACCTTGAGCATTTTCATCACAATGTTATTCTTCATAATGACAAATTTTCATATACTACTACTTTTAAAACTCTGTGATTTTTCATCTAGTAAAAGACCTGAATTTCCTGGTTTTCTTTATTATTTCAACAATTTCCTGGCATTTATCCTCTCTAGTATAGGTGGGAGACCATGTCTTTGGTAGCAGGGAATTTTGCCTGGATAGTCTTTCCCCTATTCACTGTCATAAGACATTCCCAATTAAGCCCAGATACTATTAATTGTAGCTTATTGCTTCTGACCTGTCACAATCGCCTGGTCAATACAAGCTTTCATGAATTCAGACCTTTCCGTCAGTTGATTACTGAAGTGCACTGTTGAAGGTCAGTGGTGTGGCAACCTATTGGACGCAGTGAACCAGTTCATATTTGGTCTGACTTTGGGTAAGACCTAGGAACCTTCTGAGGAAGAAGTGTGAAACTCTTTAAAAAAGTAAATGGAACACCTGGATAATCTTAATCTCCGTGCTCTAGACATTTGTCAGTCTAGGACAGAAGAAGTGAATGGACAGTCTGAGTCTCCATTAAGAAGGTCGTAATGAAGAATAATTAAACTACTACCAATCAACACATGGAATATGGAAAATAAAGCTTCTTGTTACTGCTTAGGTTAGTTCACTTGATATAGATAACAGCACTGATGTAATAGATTTCTGTAAAATGTTTGACAAATATGGCATGGTTTTTGCTTTAAAATCTAGATAAAATAAAATCAACATGGCTTGTATTAAAAGAAACTAAAATTTGGAGGTGTATCAAATCTCAAAATATAGCTGTAAACAGGGAACCATCAATGAGCAGATGCAGGGTTCTGAAGAGATCACTGGTTTTCCTACAATATTTAATGTTTTTATAAAGAACCTGGAAGGAAAAAATAATCACTGATTGAGCTTAAAAAGGGTACAAAGGTTAAGGGAAGAATGATAAATTAAAAAAAGTATCAGTCACTGTTGCAGAAAACCATAAGCCAGTGTGTTTTAATTACCTCAAATAGGAAAAAATGGTAGCAAGAAAGCAGATGCATCTTGTCTATAAGAAGAACCTAAAAAGGACAAGAAGGTTATGATCAGCAGAATAGTATTTTTGGTTTTGCTAGTATTATGATTATAACTTGACTTATTTTGCAGGAACACCTGCCTTCAGCAGCAGGACTGCATGATGCTGCAGAGATACAGAATAAAAATGCAACTTCTATCTTCCAGAAGCTGTCAGTGACATTGTGCATCCAAAGGCTTCTGCCATTTGTGTACGTATAAAGAGAACATTTTTGAATTGGAGTGGGGAAGCACACAAACTGGGTGCTAAGGTGACAGACAGACGTATGGAGCTGCATTGAAGCCATAGACATGATTAAAGGACTGGAAAACCTGCCTTATATGAAATGCTCATGGTGTTCAAGCCAACTGGGATGTCCAAGAGAGGTTATGAGTATCTTCCTTACACTTTGTAAGTTATGAAGGGTTGAAAAGCTGGTAGTAAAGGGCTTTTCCAATCTATAAAACAAGGATGTAAGTTAAATATAGTTAGAATTGATACCCCCCCCCCCCCTTTAAACAGCATTGATATACTTCACAAGGTCTAAGGACTGAATTAAGGCGGATTTTTTTTTTTAATTATATACTTGTTAAAAAAATATTATTTCAGAGGAATCATTTGGCCTGTGTTGCTTAGGAGGTCAGATCACATCACATTGGTCTTTTTTGGCTTTATTTATCTATGAATCTATGAATAGGAAGCCTATTATCATATTCTTTAATCTGATTCTCCCTCTTTTTGCCAATGAAGAGCAATGACCCAAAGCTACTGTTATACTCATGGAATTGAAATTTTAATGGGCTTTGATCTGACCGTCCTACCTCTTAGGGTAAATGATATCCTCACTGTGATAAAAGAAGCGATAGCATCCTGGACCATTTGCTTTTATTTGTTGCAGATACTTATTAAGACAAAAATGTCAGAGGTAATTCAACCACATTGTTCCCACAGTGTTTCTCAGAAGGACTCTAGGTACCAGATATTTTTATCTGATGTCATTGGCTTTCACAATATTCTCCCAGCTGAGAAGGCCCCAGTGAAATTATATGTTTTTTTAAGCTGGGTCATTTAGCTGAAGGAAGGCTGGAAATACCACATGGAGTTTCAGCTACGTAATTTCCAGTGATTATTGTGCGACCCTGTGTTCCTGGGCCTTGGGCAATGCTTTGAAAATGAAGGGGATATTGCCCAATCTTCGTATCTCTGAAGGGAGATAAAATTAGAGTGGTTTTTAGAGTAAGCCCTGCAGGTTCACTTGAGCAGCTGCCTTCAAAGGAAATTTCCTTGTCTTGATAAACAAGAAAACAGAAGCACCTGGGTTTGGACACATCAGTCTTCTACTTGGAAATACTAGCATTTAAAAATCAGATGGCTGAAAACACAAAAGTGTTATCATCAATGCAAAAATATATTATGTATCTGTATATGCTTTGTCCTAAAGTGATTTCAAGTAGTTCTACTTATATAATCCTATTAGCCCAGAGTAAAAACATGAAGGTTTTATGAGTAGCTGAGTTACCTTGGACAAAGCGTCTTAGTTTACAGCTCTGTTTTTGACCCTGTTTGTGGATGTTCCAAGTTCTAACTTGTTAGTTCCAACTAAGTTCTCTGAAAATGACTTGGGAAATTCTCAATAACTGGAATTAACTATGCTGTGATCATAACTTATATACAATCCACTTGAAAGTCTTAGCATAGTTGATTTTGTTCAGACAAACCTGGTGTGGGTCATCTCTACCATTTAGTAAAGACTGTAACAGTGGAAGTAAGTGTCAAACGTCTCACAGGAGCAATTAAATTACAGATAATGTGGACTAATCTAACATAGTACAGTATATGAGCAAGACAGCTGAGTCAAGATGAAAGCACTTTTTTTTCTTTGTTGATTTGCTTTTCTGTCACTCCAAAACTGCTTTTAGTATGCAGTGTCTTTCTGCATGCAAGGACTTGGTTTTATTTACTGTCAATCAACCAAAGGAGGCCAAGTTTATATTTGGATAGGAATTCAAGTAAGGAAAAGAAAAAGTTCCTTTCAAAAATTTAATCCCTGAGAGCAATTCAACCACTGTCAATTGAGGTATGAAAGACCGGGTTCTATTGGGGATAGATATCACCAGAATAATAGTCAATTTGAATTTATTTTAACAGTGTCAATCAGCACCTCTGAGTGTCTTTTGCTGGTCATGGTGAGGGTGCTTGGCGAGTCTGAAGACACAGACAAATTAAACAAATTGCTCCTTTGCTTGTTAGTTGCAGTACACAAACTTGAATATTCCTTTGCTCTTGACATAACCAATGTAATAAATTAAGAATGAGTAATTCCTGTTTCTGATTTTATTTAAGGTGTACTTACTGCCAGGAGCCTAGTGGGAATAGTGGGAATTAGGATAGAAGACTAATGAGATTTTAATACATAGATCCTCACAAAGGAGTGTCCATGAGCATCTCTCAATAAGAATAGACAAATCTAACTCAGAAGAAATGTCAAGCCTTTTACCGTGCAGGCTGATACTGAAAGTCTGCAATGTCCACATAACATTTACTTTCTGTCCTTTAAGCTGTGACCTGGGAGCTGAAGTGATACAGCTAGGCAGTTTTAGCACTAAATTACCAAATTAAATGTCTAACAGCTGACATGATATGGAAAAATCAGGTCGGTAAGCAGTCCTAGAAAACATCACAGACTTTTATTCTTCCTGATCTGGTCATCTAGAAAATACTAAACTGAGCAGCAAGAAAGTATCTTTAGAAGGCATAAGGAAAATATTTCAGCACTTCCAACAGGAGATTGAAGCCTGTTGTTCAATGTGATCCTCCTGGCTTTATCAGTGTAACAGAATGATGCTGATTTGTATCATCTCAAACATGTCTGGAGGGACTGAAAGATGTCACCTCGCCAACACTCTTTCTCAAAAAAAAGAAGAGTGATAACATCTCAGTAAAATTTCCATGATTGCTTGTATTTTGCTCCCTTTATAGAAAGAACAAAATTGAGGAGTCAAAGCAAGCCAGTGACCACAGAGAATCAACGCTAAAAGCTAACCCTAGCCAACAATTTTTTTTTTCTCCTTCTCTGTATCACATTTTTTGGTTGGTAGTGAGTTTTCATGCATCACTCTTTAACCCTGAGTACTGCAAACTGGCTTGGGAATCAGGACTGTTAGTCTGCTGACTCACTGTAGCTTTGGGCAAACCACCAAGTTAAAATTTCAGGTGCCATGTAAATCTGGTGCTGCCTTAGCCATTGCAGACCCCTCTGACCTTACGCTGAAGGCACTTGCTCTCAGGGGTGGGGAGGGAGACTTAAGAGCATCTGCTAAGGAAGATCTCAGAGGTGCTGCTCCTCTCTGAATAAGGCAAAGCCTCTCCTGCTTTCTGTGAGTGGGTCAGGGGAATGGAGGGGGTGACCAATCCTGCCCTCTGCCCTCCTCCCTCCCCTGGCCCTTCCAGCCTTGCTGAAATTCTTGGATCTGTTTTTTAAAGCAATACCATCAGAGCCTGCTTTTAGGTGCTATGATCCAAACAGTGAAACCCTGTCTGTCTCTAGCTTTCCAGACTCGAGTTAGTTGTCATGTCCCACACGCCACTGGCACACTGTTAATGTGATTTCACCTCAAAACATAGGGACATAAATGAGAATGAATGTGGAAATTATGACTATAATAAAATTGAAAGAATAATAACAGTAGCAATAACAATAATAATGATAGTAATAGTAGTGTGTCAGAGTCACATGGTGAATGAATTTACTATATTTAAACCAGCAGAAAATGAATCATCTCTGTGTTAGTCAAATATACAGTAACTGTATGTGTACTTCCCTTTTCTTCTGCTGTCCCACTCCCAACACCCACTTTCTCTAAGCTGTCCTTCAGCATTTGCTGCTTCCTCTCCCACCTCTTCCCATACTCCTCAACACCCCAGCCCAGCGGTCTCATCCCAGCCCTGTATGGCCCAAGCCGCCAGTAACCTACCTGCACCTGAGCAGAACCTGCACTGCGGGTGGGAGCTCTGGGACTGTCTGCAGGGGCCTAAGGAAACAAATCACCCAATGGTTCTTTAGGCAAGCTTAGTTCTTGTGCAGAGGCAAGATATGACTGAGTTGTAAGAGGTAACCAGCTCTATATCATCTGCAGAAATTCAGGCTGCCTTAATGTGTGTGAACCTTACCAATGAGTGAGGGTCGATCTTGCCTACAAGTAACAAGTGGGCAGTGCCAGTCCTAGTGCTTCCATCTAAAGTTATCTCTGCAGTATTTTGGCAGTGACTTCAAATTGCAGGTGAATCACAGAGCAAATGTTTCCATCTCCATAAAAAAGTTGATTGCGAAATTCCAAAGAACTTTAGTTTTGGGATGTCTTTTCCAAATTACCTCAAAGATAATTTATCTTTTCTTGGAGCTGAATGGCTGAATCAATCCTGCAGTGATTGGGACCCAGATGTTTTCAGTACAGGGGTAAGTAAACAGTATTTTATCAAGAGGTCTGTCTTGCAAATGATTTAATCAAGTGATTGCTACAATGAGTAATAAAGCTATATTCTACCAAAACCTCCTACTGCATTTATTTGAGTAAGTTAATTCCTTTGCTCAATGTTGAGGATAAGTGAAAAGAAAATAAAAATGCAAAGAAAAGTGTAATATTTAGGAATGTGCAGCTCCAAAAGAGTTATGGTCTTAAACTGGATCAGGCTAATCTCTAGTACAGAAATGATTATGTTTGCAAATAGTAACATCATGTGCTGATGATAAATCATCTAAATTTTAACCTCTCAGCAGAAGGAATGTTGTTAACAGTTACTTAACTTAAGAGGAGAAACAATCTCCCCCCTCCACCCCCATTAGCTAAAATGACTTAGATCCCAATTCTTCAAAGTATTAACTAGGTATGTGCCTTTGCTTTCCCAGGGAACACTCACTTTCCCAAGTGCCTAGGAAGAACAGTCTTGGCCCTGTCTTTTGCATCTAACAATTTGGCATAACTGGTTATTTGGTGCTGCAAAAGTAGAGTTTATGGCCGCAAGCCAACAAGCGGCAATGCTAATCTAACAGCTTGCTGCTGCCACAGGAGAAGGTCTCGCTCCCTTCTCCTCCCCACTCCATCCCTTTCTTTCTTGTTCTTCCCTCTCACAGTCTTGTCCCCACTGCTTTCTCTCACCCTTTTTCCTCTTTCCTTGGGCCAATTTGACCAGTTAATGCAAAAGAGAATTATCCAACTTTCTGGTTATTTTCTTCCAAGTCAGGGAGGTGAATTGCCTGATGGTGGCATCTGAAGAGCACTGCGGGAGGCAAAAGGTGAGTGGTAGTACCGCGTAGCCAGGAACATACATGGAAAATGTGTGTGGGAGGAGGTGGGATCTACGCTTTCTGTCAGCAATGACCTGGTGGATCCATCCAGCATGACTTGTAGAAATGGACTGTGGATTATGTTGGGTCTGATTCTCTGCTGGCAATGAAATGGATGTGAGCGATTGGGCAAAAAAACACATGGAAAAGTGCCAACAAGTTACCACAGTGATGTTTTACACTCTTTCATTTGGATTCCCTCTATCTCCCTGTGCAAGCAGTGGAAAATCAGACCAAATATACCACCTCTTTTTCTCTTTAAGATAGTGGACTCATTTTGAGAATGTTAGGTGGTGCTTGAAGGGATAAGCAATTTCAGAAGAGGACTAAAAATAATAAATATACAAGCAAATGTTATTGTCAGAGGGTTGTGGGGTTTTTGAAATTTGGAACACCCTTCCCCCCACCCATGTCAAAACAAAAGTACAACAAATAACTCTAATCCATCAGCAGTGGAACAGATAAACACCTCAGTGAACATCTCAAAGGTGTTCACCATCTATAAGTATATACAACTGCTTCTTCTGTATGTTTTTCACTAGTGGAACTGGACAGAAAGTAAAACTCAACATTCAACTTTGTTCTGTTTTCTTTGGCTAACTGGAACTGAAGTTCTACTTCCCCCTCTTCCCCATTTGCCAGGCTTCCTTGTTGCACTATAAAACAAATAAATGAACAACTTATAATTAAAAAAAGAGTCCTGTTGTATTCACCTTGCATTTATTAGTGAATGAGAATGATGTGAACTATATCAAAACCATGAATGGTTTTGCTCATGCATTTTGTAAAAAACTAGCATGTTGTGACTTGTGAACATTTCTACACAAAAGATTACAAAGAATATTTGTTGCACTCTCTAATAGGAGCAGCAAGGTTGTATTATAGAAACTGTAGCATCCTTGATGATGCATGGAAGTTATATATCTGCAGTGCTAAAGTCTGATTTCACCCTTTGTCACTGTGCAATGGAACGTCCCCGTTTATCATAGCATTTGCTCATCTTCCACGAGAGAGACTTTTCTCAAACTGTCTGATCATTTGGTTGATGCTTTTGGACCATATTCAGCTGTTGGCTTACTGCTGAAGGAGAGGGCAAGGGAGCTTCAACATGAGTACTTACTGATATGGCACAATGTCCTGTGTTGAGATGTAATTGTAACTATATGCCTGTGCCACGGTCACTCAATATACAATATTTGTCCTTGATTATGTTATACTTTGCCTACTCAGAATAGTAAAGTGGTCAGAAAGAGTTACACAGACAAAGAAAGACTGAGGGAACATAGTAGTTGTGGTTATTGTGAGAAAAATTAGAGCCAATGTATGTTATTCATTGAATATTCTTCTGCATGAAATAATGAACTGTCCCATGCGTTATCCAAAATATTTTTTATGTTATTTTTTGCACATAATTTTGTTTTCAGTTATTTTCCTGTTAAAGTTTTCTGCCTTGTTTTGATTCAGTTTTTTGGCCTTGTATTTTCACATGTAGGGAGAGCAGAGTATCCTGCTTGAGCTCTTTAGTGTCATTAGTGGCAAATTTTGCTCTGAGTGTGGAACCCAATTCCCTGGTAAATGTCAGTGGGTCTGTAAAGGCCTTTCAAAAATAGTTTGTGTTGTATTTGAAGTGGGGTAGATTGAGGAAGTATGATCTCTGATTTCAAGCTACTCTTTTTGATGCCTCAGTCTGAGGTGGATTGAAACCACCAAGATTGCATTTACTATCCCAGCATTTGAGGACAGAAATAATCTTGAAATGGAAAGACTGGACTTGACTCTGAAGTTTTCAAAATTATCATCTATGTACAGTTTATTGCCATAGTGCATACTTTAAGAGTGCTTTTGAGCTCAATTCTGTTAACATAAAGTCTGCAGAATTAAGTGGCTGCATAAAATGTAGTGGAAGAAAAAAAATCAAGGTTCTTTATATGCATCTTATTTCAACCAAGCACCTAGTTTTGACCAAACTGTTTCTGTAAATTTCAGATATTTTTGCAATGGTCTTTGCACAGATAACATGTGAGGGAATTAAATGATTATTCTCTCTGCTTTCCTTGCTATATTTTCCCACTTATTTATTTATTTATTTATTTACTAATTGAAGAAAACCCAAACATTATGGATTTATATAGTGGGGTTTTTTTTTAGAAAATAGGAAAATGCTTTGTAAATGTCATACACAACTGAATTAGCTAAAACCATTGTTGATTCCTAAAACAGACTGCTGCAGCTGCATGAAAGGACACAAAAATACTACTAACTAATTTAAATTTAGTAGTAAATAATAATTTTGAAACTGAGGGAACATTTAGTTAGGTATTTTGTAATTAGCTGAATTGGAAACTGGCCAGCACACCATGGTTGATATTACATCTGTTAAAAAAAAATTCCAGGAGATCTCTTTTTTGTCATAGGTGAACAAGACTTTGTTTCTTCCTAAGAATCAAATTTCTTTTTGTCTACGTTTTTAAAACCTGTTCCAACTGCTACTTAACTATAAACCTGCTGCTTTGAACAAATGTCTGAAGATACTTACCTTCTCCCAGGACAGGTGTCCTAAAATTCTGCTTAGTTCTATCATAGACCGATGTCCTGGCAGCCCTTGTGAAATGCTTTTCAATTTGGAGTAAGTCTAGAAAACCATATAATGTGGAAAAAATACAGGATTTGTTATCTTTTAAACCATAACTTCATAACCATCCTCCTCTGTTTTTCAGTCTACCTAGTGTGCATGGACTCAAATTCAAACTGAAGAGAGATTGAAAAAGCTTTTTTCCCCCAGGAAATTAGAAGGCATTACGTATAATGACTAGAAACAGATTTCCACTCCAGGAGAGAATTCTGCCTTTGTTTACTTCCTATCCTTACCTTTGGCCAGCTCTGGAGACTCTGTAAAACGAAGCCCACTCTTGATAGTAAGCCTGGATTAGCCGCAAGGCAGAGAGCATGAAACTCGTGGCCATATCACCAGTCATGCAGCTGTGATGAGGGAAGTTCCTTCAGCACCAAAGACCATTTTTTTTTCTTTTTCTGAGGAAATCTTTGCCAGCCTGACAAGGCTGGCAGAAAGTCATATCCACCACAGGAACTCATGTCCTTGTAACAAGGAGATGGGTAATCCCATGCAGCTTCTGAGTGGAGCCATAGTGTCAGCACTGGTTTTGGGCAGGTGTGTCTTCTCTCATGGGGGGGCCCTGGCTGGCACAGGGATACTCTGCAGGCGATGCTTTGGCTGAGTTGGCTGCTGAAACCTTTGTTCTCCTGGAAGAAGCCTCAGCCCTGCTAAAGATGGAAAGAAAAAAGGAAAAAGGAGCCCCCCGGACCTGTTTTTGTCTTTTATGTATGATCATACTAATCTTACTAGAAGAGAATGACACACTGACTTCCTGATTCATGAAGCAGAGTTACCCGTGGATATGCTCTGCTTGTCTCACCACAGACTGTGTGATGCACAGCACATACCATTTTACCCAATGCTATTTTAAAGGCGTGCCAGCTTTCTACAGAAACCTACTCACCGATCTGCCAAAGTTGAAGAACATTAAATATGTTCTTACAAATGGATTACTGTATGCTTTTCTTTATCTGCATTTTTCTTTTATTCACATTGTTCTCCTCACCAACAGTTATTGTTGACTTTATTTTATGCAGATGAAATATTGAAATGTACACTGTAAAAAAGTATAGGGGGTTTCATTAGACATCGCAGCCTTGCCATTAGTAGTATATGACAGCACCAGGGATTTTGTCCAGTGCTACTTATTTTACCAGGGAAATAATGCAGGGAAAGGCCAAAATGCTCCTTGGCACTTTCACAAAAATGTCCTGTGAATTTCTCTTTTTTGAATTTTCCATCTCTTGCATTCTGTGCGTTCTTCTGGATAGTTAGGTCTGAAAGCTGATGGTCTTTGTCACCCTTACTCTTTAGTATTCGGTTCCCTCACAAATGCTTTCGTGCTCAGGCTATTAGATCAACTGAAGCAGGTTCTAAGAATTCTCTGTCCACTCTACAATGAACAGTTTGTTTCCATTTAAAGTAGTAGAAATAAGTATCCAAGGACATGGGAAGATTTTTCACTGGACAAAGCTTTAATTAACTGTTGCATACATATGGACAGGCTTTGGGAGAAAAATACACTTAGTCAAGACAAACTGTATTTAAAAGAGAAGGAAACAGACTTTGTCTATATGATATTGCCTGCCTATCTGTAATATGGAAGTTAAAGAAAGCTACATTTGAGTTGAATTTGCTAATAATTTTAGATATCATCTCTTCTACTATCAACAGGATTCTGTGCTCATACTGATGGTAAACTGCCCGCCAGCATTTTCTGCTACTTTATTGTCTAGAACAGGTCAGAACGATTCTCTGATGAAAGAAACTAAAATGTAAAATATAATTTTGTAGCTTTTCCTGTAAAAAAGAGAAGTTAACTACCTCTATGCTAGTAACTAAAACAGGTCATGCACTGCCCTTCAGTTCTGGGGTCAGTTGGCTTCCGACCTTTCACATCACCATAGCTAATCTCCCCCAGCTCCCCAAAACAGGGTGATTGCATTCAAAGTGCCAATTGGGAATGGTCCTGGCCTGTGTTATCTCCCAATTCTCTACAAAAAATGATCTAGGAGTGTTGCAGTTGGCTCAGATCAAAACAGGGACTGTGCTAGTGATTGAAAAGCTCATGTAGTAGTGGTTGGGCTGTGCCCTGGCCATGCCTGGTTAGCTAGTAGAGAGGTAGCCTAGGGTTTTGGGGGTTAATATATGTCATGTCAATATATGGTCAAATGTAGTCAGAAACAGCCAGAATTACCCTGACCTTCAGAAGAGACTTCGAGCCAACAGAAAAATGTTGCTTTAGTGGCCGTTTTCTTACAGAGTTTGTTTAATAGCTTGATGAAAGGGAAACAGGATAGGAAGCTCATGCACAACGACATTGAACGTGGGCGATTCCCCTGTTATCAGTCTGTAGCTTCAAATGCACATATGACTGATCCAAATTGTGAGTGACTACTGGGGATTTTGTCTGAGATATTTGAACAATTTTACCTGTCACAGTTGGTGGCAGTGCTTTGATACTGAAGGGTGACAGATGACTTCACCTCTTCAGAGACAGAGAGGGAGAACAGGGTAGTGACCGGCAACTTTTAAAAGAAAAAGGCTTTTATAAATAGTACTGATACAAAACATCAGTCACACCATGTAACATACTTCAACTTGTTTATTGCTGAAATAAAGATGAGGCTGTAAATGCAAAGATTTTTTTGGAACTTCCTGCTTTACGTAAATGTCTCATCATAGTAGATAGTGTAGATGGAAGGTTTTGCAAACATTAATATAAAGTTACTTTACTGTTTGACTTGAATCTATTTCTGTGTACGTACTTTTTATTTGTTTCTCTTTGTTCAGGTGGTCTGCATGTTCTGCAGAATCTGTTGAAGACTGAAGAATTACCTACTGTCTCAAAAATCTTCAGAAAAGAAGATTCTGCAGGAAATGTAGGAAATCCAGAGTACTTCCATGAAACTACTGGTTTAAATGAGGTTAACCTGACTTTCTGGTGAAGGAGTAATGTAGTAATCTAAACAAAAATATATTAAACATAAACATATCAGTCTCTGAGGTTTTCACAACCACTGTTGGCTTTAGAATAGGGAATTTTAAAATGTACTTAGATTTTGAAGTGGAAAGACAGTGTAATCTGAAAGTTTAATCTCTTATGGAAAAGACTAACTCAAAAGCACAAGAATATTCCAAATGATATTGCAAGATGTAAAGGATGATACATGGGTGGGAGAACTGTCATGGGGCTATAACATAATAATAAATAGCAGAGGTGATAATAACTTCTATCTATTTTATGGGTGTCTTTTCAAAGCATTTAAAGTTCTATTCAAAAGCAATAAAATACAAACAAATAAAACTGGAAAAAAATAGGGGAATTAAACCCAGTATGTATGGCAAGGTTTAAAAGATAAGCAATACTATTATTGTACACGCCTGAAATCCTGCAATTCTTCTTCAGGGATGTCTCCCTCAAACTTTGGTAGGGTTTTTGCTTTATCTATGAAGGCTTGATCCAGTTCCATGCAGAAAGGTAATGGAAGATTGCATCAAGCCCTGAGGAAAGACTGATGAAAGTAGTATGTGTTTTTATGAAGGATGATACAGTGTTGTATTCTCAGAGTAAAATTAGGGAGCTAATGATGTAAAAAAAGCAGTTTGATGTTTCTGTTGTGCTCTCCTATAATACATGAAGGAGACACAAATATGGTCTTCAAGCAATCTGAAAATGCAAATAGCAAAAATTTGTCTGATGGAATATCTCTTATATTATGATGTCATGGTTTAACCCCAGCTGGCAACAAAGCCCCACACAGCCACTCGCTCACTCCCCCCATAGTGGGATGGGGGAGAGAATCAGAAGGGTAAAAGTGAGAAAACTTGTGGTGAGATAAAGACAGTTGAATAGGTAAAGGAAAAGCTGCACAGGCAAGCAGAGCAAAACAAGGAATTCGTTCCCCACTTCCCATGGGCAGGCAGGTGTTCAGCCATCCCCAGGACAGCAGGGCTCCGTCACGCCTCACGGTGACTTGGGAAGACAAACGCCATCACTCCGAAGGTCCGCCCTTCCCTCTTCTTCCCCCAGCTCTATACGCTGAGCATGACGTCCTATGGTCTGGAATACCCCTCGGGTCAGTCGGGGTCAGCTGTCCCGGCTGTGTCCCCCCAACTCCTTGTGCCCCCCCAGCCTGCTCGCTGGTGGGGTGGGCTGAGGAGCAGAACAGCCCTGGGCTCTGTGTAAGCACTGCACAGCAACAGCTAAAACATCCCTGAGTTATCAATATTACTCTCATCCTAAATCCAGAACACAGCATTATATCAGTTACTAGGAAGAAAATGAACTCTATCCCAGCTGAAACCAGGACAGATGACCTCAAAGCCATTAGACATAAAGGAATATTTTTCTTCCTGAGAGAAATGTCTGCATTTGTGGAGGTTCTTTCTTTTCAAACCAGTGCAAACATCCTATGCTGAAGCCCACTGTTTTACCCTGCCAGAAGGCCTCATCCTTGTTACGTCCTAGCAGTTGTTTCCTGTCTCTGTTGTGGCTATATTCACTTTGGCAAATAGTGCATCTAACAGACCTTACCTGTAGGGCAAAACAGTTGGTAATGAGGATCCTGCGTCCATACTATGCATGTTTTGGAGGAGTTTATTTTGGACTAGCTCTCATCTGTTGGGGATTGGATTGCAGACAAAGGGCATGGGTCTAGTGATCCCTTGTATCAGGAAGGGATGTTTCAGTTAGCT
>JANZLQ010000013.1:23578333-23595520 GCA_026212715.1 Elanus axillaris
CACTCATATTGGGTCGGCTGCATTTCTTCCTCCGCCTTCTCAGGCCCGAACCTATGTCGGGGATCCTCCCCGCACTCATCTGCTCCTGTGGACTGAAAACTCATTCCAGTTGGAGTGTGTCATTTGATGTCCTGAAGCACATCTTTGGGTTTAGTTATGTTTGAGAGGAATCCATTTGTTGTGCTCTGAGACCGCTCCATGCTACAAACTGAAGGACAGCAAGTGGCAAATGAATGTCAAAAGTGTACTACTGGTTCCTAGAGCAACAACTCAGAGATATGAAGTTCTTTTTCCATATGTGTTCTCACCTTGCCAGCCTTATGACTTTTTTTGGTAGATTTTTGGTGACAGAAGAAAAACCTTGTTTGGGAGAGCTGGAAGAGCTACCGTCCTACAGATATGTGTAGAAATGACTGCAGCTCACTGTTCTGCTGAAACAGGGAAATCTCATGATCTCCTAGGAGATCTTTTTCCAAATAATGCTCCAAATAATGGATATGAAGGGCAATGATAGCTATCTTCTGAAGAAATACTCTAAGAAATACTGAGTGTGGGGCATACCAGAGATCTGAGGCAAGTTTGCCAAATTGGCCAAGTAGTAATGAGGAATATGGGAGAAAAATATGCAATTTGCTTTTGTAAGGAAAATGAAAAGGCAAGGCAAGACAAGAAAGATGTAGTTCTGTGAGCACAACAGCTAGAACCTGATTCCCTGTAGATTTCTGTCTCTTGGATTTTTTGGTATCTAAAGAGGAGTAGCCTCAAGCTGAAGTTTCTCCCATGGTGGGGCCATTTACAAGAGGTACTGCAAGAGTTTTCTGATGACAGATGAGGCGTATGCTCATGCTTCTTATCAGCCAGAGCACCTATGAAAGACATACTTACGTACACACAGAGTCTGACTGAACAACCTTCTTTTTTCATGGAAAATATAATCAAGGACCATCCTGCACTCTTATAAAGTGTTCAAAATCTTTTTCAATAGGGTATAAAAATTTAGGTAATTTTTATTTACTGCACTAAGCATCCATATTAAATATTTATTTTTAAGGAAATAAAAAAATTTACTTGTCCAAGGAAGTGCTAGTATTCACAATTATTTTCATTTAAAGAATAAAAAAAAGTAACACTTCTGTGAAGGCACTCCCTACTTGCATTTTTGGATGAAGACTTTTGTTAGGATAGCATGACTAAGTTACCTTCTCTTGGCTTACTAAAGAGAGTTGCACTGTGAAGCGTTTTGACTGTCCATAAAATGAAATTACCAAAAAAATAATGAATGTGAATGAAAGTGTCTCGGTAATGGGAGTTTTGTGGAATTTGACTGTAATGGGAGTAGATTGAAATACTTGCCAGAAGGGCTGGCTGCTTCAGTAGGCTGAGGTGTAGGGACAAGTGTGGGGCATAGCTCTTTCCTTCAACCCATTTGCAACCTCTCACCCTCTCCTGGGTGCTGGGAAGAGGCAGTCTCCAGCTTCTAGGCCAGGCCTGGGCTTCACAAGGGGTGTACCAGCTGCTGATGGTCCTCAGCTCCTGCTGCCCAACTCCACATGGACACAGCCACCATAAAACTAGAATCATTCCTGACTCTGTCATGGATCTTGCCTTGTCTTACTTTGGACTTTAAAGATGCAGAGCCATCTCTTTATATTATCTTCTCTGGTCACAGAAGTGTTTAAACTCTGCTGAGGTATGTAAAATCTTTTTCTGCTCAGGCTGACATGTTAAAACCACCTGATTTTCATAAATGTCTAGTACAGTTAAGTGTTGAAAGGTCCTCTCTTTCATTTGATCCCACTAATACTTAACACTAAAGAAAAACAATTCAAATAATAGCAGAATTTGACAATAGTAATCACTTGCTTATTCTTTTCCTCTTATCTTTCACTGCCATAAGACACTGATTCTTAGCCATGGTGTAACCCTATTGATTGTTGACATTATAAGGATGTGAGCCAAGTGAACTTTGTAACTAATCACACTTTTTCTTTAGAAACATTTTTTTAAAAAAACCAAAATTTGGTTTCATTCTCCATAGTTTGACTTTTCTTCACATTATCATTTCCAAAAGTTTGCCTTTCTTCATTAAAAAAGTGTGAAGAATTTCCTCTAATTTGTTTCTAATGGCAAACAACATCTTGACCTCATTTGTCAGAAAATGCAGAGCTGAACTGTATCATTTAACAAGGGAATACCACACATGTATGATTAATGTATGGCACTTTCCATGACCCTATTTGACTCCCTTTGTGAATATTTAATGTATTTAGCATTGTATTTTCAATCTCAGATGACATAAAAGTCAAGAGCCCACATCATACAGTACTTCATCTTATCAAATGAACAATATTAAATGAAAAACAGAGCTTTGAGATATTTTTATAATAATTAAAAAAATAAAATATAATTAAAGACTGTGGAAAAGACATGTATTCCATTTCTCTCTGTTCATCTTAAATCTAAATGGAAATGTCCTGAGGCAAAGGGAAGGTGGGGATGCAGAGAGACATGCATGCAAAAATGCTGGCAGGGTATCCAGCCTTCAGTCTGGGAAGCAAAGGCCTAGTAAGAGAATGCTCTGAGGACAACACAGCAAAATCCCTTCCACTTGCAGACTGGGATGCCCTATTACATCAGCAGTAATAAATGGGTTGACCTGACCGAGCCCATGTCATTTGCGCCCTCAAATCTATCACTAATTTTTCTGCATATAGAGGATGGGGTCAGCTTCTCCAGAACATAAAAACTTTTGTTGATGGAACAACCTAGTTACCCTAAGATCCAAATACATACCCCTTTGTCTTCTACAGCATACACCATTCTGCAGGAGGGTGATATCACTTCAGAGTCTTCACCTTTGTGCTCCCCATCCTTCTTGGAACAATGCCAGCACGCTAGTCAGACAAAACTCCCATTGAAAGCACTGGAATTTTGCTTGAGTCTAACATTAAGAACCAGCTCTTGTTTTGTCTCAAGGACAAAAGGACAATGAGGATTCCCACTGTTTTTTATTTAACTTGGGGCCACATTATAGTGCTCAGAACTATCCACATCCTTCTCTAAGCAGCAGGGAGACTATGCAGTCTCTGTACCCTGTTTGAGGTTCAGTCTTCTCTCCATGTGAGCCAGTGCTACCCAAATAGCTTACACACCTTTAGGAACAAATAAATCATAATAAGGCTGATAACAGGTTTTGTATGAGCAAATAGGTGTCCACATTGTGACTTTAGATTTTCTTTGGATTTTCTTGTTCTTCTCCCTTCATTCACTTGAGTGGCTCACAGCTTCATACAGTATGATTTCATTCCATCTTAATTTGTCATGGCTCAAATATGTGAGCTCACAATACTAAAAGTCAGGTGTGGCTGAAGACTGCACTCTGCTACAGTGTCAGTGTAATTTGCTGCTAATCACTAATTTGTGGCTGCATCAGTACAATTTGTCACTTTGTGACATATAATGTGTCATATAATTTGACCCAAAGTTAGAAATAATGATACATGTACACAGTACTTGCTTAAAAATTAGATATACTATTCCTTTGCTTATTTTTATTTTCTGGTTTTGATGAATACCAGAAACAAACACAATGATAAGAAGTGGAATTGTGATTCTGTAGGTGTCAGTGACAAAATTCTCATTGATTATAGTAAGGACAGATTTTTTTCCATATATGTAAATTTAATAAGAATAACTGTTTGTGACAATAAAGTTATTTGTATACAGATGTGTCTATTTGCCTTTTTAACTTTTGTCATTCCTATCAGATACTACTCATTTTAAGGCTAAGTATCATCCCAAAATGTAGGTTTATTTAAATTAAGAACAATGGAAACACATAGATCAGAAAAAATAATCAGCTAAAATAGTAAGTCTAATGGTTTGAGAAGGCCACATAATAGTTATAGATTTTATTAAAGGTCATTTTAACAATGTGGTGTGCTCATTAATAACAAAGAAGAAAAACTAGTTGCATGCACACACGGCAACATGTGAAAAAGTGCTATTGCAGAGTCCTTTTCAGCAGCAGTTTGTTACATTTCCACACTTGATTTTGCATATGAGTTGTGTTCTGTATTTTGAGGTGTGAAATGTGAATTACAAATGCACTGAGAGACTGAACGGTCTGTGAGCAAGCCCTGTGCAACTGCATCATCACGGCCTTTGGCTGGATTCAGGGCACAGGGCCTCTGGAGAGCAATGTGGAAGACTGGGATTAGGTTGCATGACAACTTGTACTTTAAAATGTATTTTTGGGGGGCCATGATGATCCTATAAGCCTAGTTCTGGGGAGATACAATAAATCCCTTTTAGGAAATATGTGGGAAAACAAGACGGTTTTTTAAATGAGAAACAGCTACAGTAGGTTTTCAAGGTTATAATGGCACCTATGTTTTTTAAGCCAGCTTTGAAAACTGATGCCTTTCACTCTATCTATGCTCATCATGCAGAGCTATTCCCCAAACTTACTTTTAGTCCTACACAGTGGCTTACAGCTGTTTATAGGCAGGGATACCACTGCCTCAGAGCCTGCTATTGGAATATAGTTTGTGTGATATGCTGAATTGCACAATAAAAATTGACAATAAGGCAGCCGCTCCCATGTAGACCCAGCCTCTAACAGAGAGATCACGTTAACAGGAGTGGCCCAGAGAATTCCTATTTTGCAAGATTCCTTAGACCACTTGAGTTTGAATGGTTATAAATCAGCACTGTGTTACACTGCAAGAGGAATAACGCCCCAGACACCTCCTGAAATAATCTTTTTTCATGTTAGGACAATGTCAGTTGGCAATTTTTGTTATAGACGTGAAAAGGAATACACCTGGTCTCTACTGTTATACTGCTAGGTCAAACTTCAGCTTAGGCCAAGTCTTCCTGGGTGATTAATAGACACTGCAGCAATAGATACACTCAAATGGTACCTCTGAAACAGCAGAGTGACAACAGTATGCTGTTAAAGACACATTGCTCCAAAGTATTAAATGACTAACACTTGACACAATATTTGTTCACTTGTCATTTATCATTCCTGAAATGTTTCAGGGAATATCTTGGCATTCAAACATCTTGTAAGACATTAGCGTTTTTAAGAGTTTTCTCACTGCAAGTGATTAATTCCTGTTTGTGGCTATGATTCCAACTCTCCACAGGTTGTTGCATGGGCTACACAAGACCTGCTTTAGTATGTAAAGAACTTCATGTTGCCTTTCGTCTCCCGCAATCCCATTGCTCTGACGAGGGGGTTCTTAGATGCATACTCCATTGATAATAATTATTGAGCTCAATGTCACGCTGTCACTCTACAATAGCACTTAATATAACATTGTCTTCATAACACCGATACTAAAGCAACTGAGAATTTCTTGAGGCTAATAGAGTTTTTGCTTATTTCTTTGAAGGAGTGCCAGAGAGACTAATAATAAAAGTTATGGACATGTCTCATGCTGTTAGTCTGTCTACTTAATATGGCCTTGGTCATACTCCTGTTTACAATTTTTCTGTACACAAACAATATCAGTGATACAGTATAGTCTTACTTAGCCCTCCTTGCCTGTTTTTCTTTCCCTTAAATATGCTGCTGAGGCCCTCTGCTCTTTGTGTCTGAAGGCTGTTGCACAAGGATAACTTGCTGTGAAGCATGAGTTTAAAGTTTCTTCCTGAGCTGTGCCCAAACAGCCTCTCTTAGATAACCAGCAACCGTTTGGGCTGATAGGATCACAGGACACGGCTGTTTGCTGTTAGCTATAAAACTAGTTTTCTAGTTTTCTTTCACTTTTCCATTACAGTGCCCAAGCTTTTACTTCATCTTTTTTTCCTACCCAGAGCAGCTGATTCCTTACCATATTATTTCTCCCTTGTCTTGGCTGAATTTCAGTGCTAACAGATCTGGCTTATTTCAAATGATCAAGACTTCTCTAAATACACGTCCATAGTACAGTAGTACAAACTACAGAAAGTCCATTCTGGAATGGAGAAGAAGATCAGAGTGCAAAATAGGTGGCAAAATGTACACAGATTGATCCTCCTGAAAACTGCCCAGAGATTCATTTCCTTGGGATTTTTAGCATGTTGTGATACTTCACGCAACTTTGGATTTTGTGTTCTTTGATAGTGTTATCACAAAACTGCACTGCTTGATATTACTAAGACACCAAAAAAAGGTTTGGAAGAATGAAAAATGAGGACTAGCTTCAATAGACGTGTCTCACCATATAAATAGTATCAAGAGAATAATAGCATCAGCTGTGCTGGGATTCCTTAGTGGGATCCACTAGCATGACCGTGATGGATATAGCCTGGGTATTGTAACTGTGGTAATAACCACTTGGCACAGGAGTTAGGATATCTGCTGTGAGTAAAATTGACTGCTGTGAAGTTTGTGCATAACATGGAAGCAAATCTTTCTTATCAGAGATGTGGTGTGTGTTAATATGCTAACGACTGCAGGATTTTAAAATACAAGAGTGACAAGGGTTACATAACTAACATGTTAGGACAGTTCACAGCCAGTTCCATTTTACTAGAGCATTACAGTCCTGTGAGCTGCAGAGATGCCTAAATAGTTCTTCACATGTCATTACTGGATATTTAGAAGAAAATAATTACATCTGGAGAGAGAGAGAAAGTTTTATGAAGAATGGTTGATTTTGTCCATCAATATTTTCAGGAAACATTTTATTTGAATATAATTGTGTGAGTTCATACCCTTTCTTAATTGCACTTTGAGCTGCAGATAAAAGCAAGGTCAGAATCTCCAGGACAAATTATATTTTTGTTTAATTTCATTTGCATAAAACACACTAATCCTAACTGCTCATATTTTTGCTAAGGAGCCTCATTGTGATTTTGGAGTTAAGAACCAAACCTGAAGTCATGTGAGTTTCATTTGTGGATTTAGTGTGAGCACGCACAAGCCTCTTTTCTAAAAATCATTATTTGGTACAATGTCACATACATAATGTAACATCTTAACATGATGCAATACCAGCTGTGTGTTGTCATATTTTGGATCAAATGTAATATAAACACTATTATGTAAATGTAATAGAAACGCTGAATACTAGAGATAATGAAAATACCTCAGTGCATTTTTTTATAACAGCAGAATTTTTGTTGTCCTGTTTTGACTTCAGTAGTCAAACAAATGTTGCAGTTCTTCAGGTTATTTCCCTTAAAAGGTAAAATTTATGGTGGAACTAGACCCCGCTGGTGGAATCATATTTATAGTGAAAACACATGGTTGTGCTTCTCCAACTGCAGGACATCGCAGCATGGTGCTTCTTGGCACACACTCTCACAGTCCTATAAGACCCCACTCAGGTGGTGCCTTCAGGACATTCCTACAGCCCAGTCCCTCTCCATCCTCTGGGCTGCCTTTTATACTCTTTTCCACTTTATTTCACAGACAGTTGAACATACATAAAAGTAGTTGCAGCAAAAGCTCTGCTCTCATGTTGTCTTCCTTTTGGGCAGTGGTCCACTCCTGTTTCTTGGGGAGCGAATGTGGTTTTTTTAGACATCTTTTTCCCCAAAGGAATTTCAATAGGTTCTCACATTTACGCCTAAAAAGGATGGTAGGTTTACTCACTGTCGTCAACATATTTGAAGTCAAAACACAGCAGTATTGAACTTGCTTTCTTAAGGGACTGATCTAACAGTTCTTAGACAGATGAGTAACTCTTCCAAAATACCAGTCTGACTCATTTCTTTCTTTCTGCCCACATAAACCCCCTTCTAGTTTCATTTGGCTTAGTGGCATTTTTAGCTTCCTGTCCTAAACTCTCACATAGTGTTTCTGTGAACTGTAAACAGTGGCAGGGTTTCCACCTAAGAAACTTCTGCAGTGGGTGATGTGTAGAGACAATTTAAGCAGAGCATGCTGGAAGGCTCTGCAGTGTCAGAGAGAAGGTAGACTCCAGGTGGGGGGTCAAATTAACTTCAGAATCCTGCAAGGCCTTTTTTAGAGGAAACATTAAAATAAGGCTGTCAGCCGTCACAGACAGATGGTCATCCTGATTAAGAAGCATATTTCCCTGTTATTTTTACAATACAGTCAAGGCAGGTATTTCATCCCCTTCCGCATTTGACTGCAGAGACTCTTTCTCTCTCTTTGTGCTTTGTTGCCTGGAGAGCACTCCTCTCCCCGGACCACTGTCACAGACCACTAGTCTGTGACAAAGCTCACTCTCAATCTCACACGGAGCTGAAAAAGAGAAAGACACAAAAGAGCCCTTTTTTCTTCCTTTTGGGTTTTGCCTTTTTCCTCACCCGGGCTGCAAGAGGGACTGCACACAGCACGGGATACCTTGCAGCAGATGAGGGCGGGAGGCATGTCGGAGGCAGCGAAGCCCCTGCCCGTGGTGCACAGGCTGAGTGTCTCATGTCAGAGATGCTGCTGCTCTCTGCCTTTGCCATTTCTGCCCCAGTTGCCTTTGCCTGCATTTTGTTTTCCTCCTTTATGCTTATGAGATTGACCCTTTTGCTAAACAGTCATGTAAGCAAGGCTCAAGAATCCAACTATTTTGGGACAATTCATTCAAATAGAAGTAGCATTTTGGGTTTTTTTAAAGAAATATATATATCAACTGAAATTATATTCACAGGAATAAGTAACTGAATATTGCAGAATTTTATGCAGCTATTTTCAGTGAACTGACAGCTCGAAGGTTTGCTGATGACACCGTCAGAGCTTAAAGCTAGCTGAAGCTAATTCATTACTACGAATTACATAACCTGAGCTTCATGGGACAATGTGATAGAGTAGAAAATCCACCTGAGAATCTGAGGCTGGGACTGTAGCTCACAATCGCCTTCAGTTCCTCAGGGGATATTGCTTGGGGATTGATAGTTTCACTTGGCATACTTAGATTGTTTAATGTTGGACTGTTGATACGGAATTGCACTGCAGTGAAGACACAATCTAGACCAAGTCAGGGCTATGACAGAGCACAAGAATCAGAGGCTTCTGCAAACATCCTCATCTCCTTTCCTTTCTCCTATGAAATATCTATCCACTGAGATTCTTCACTGACAGGGTGGTGGGATTGAATAGTTAAGGTTGGATCCAACTGTGAATGCAAATGCCTCAAAGTTTAGGTATCTCTATAGTTTTGTTCTTCAAGTGGATTTGCTGCACTTGCTGAGAAGTGCCTCTGTCCCAGGGTGCCTAATGGGTGATCCCTGTCTCCTCTTTGCATCTTACCAGGGTCTCCTGCTGAGCTTTGCTGTGGAGCTTTATCTGGCAGACATTCACAGACACCATGTTCTAACGCGGCAGAGATGATCACAAGCTTCAAATGAAGTTTGCGCATTTGTCCTCCTTTTCTTAATATAATAGTATTGCAGTTAGAGCACCCAACAAAGAAGTGGGAAACTGAGGTAAACTTCCTTCTCTTTTTGATGGTCAGTGGCAGAGTGGTAATGGCATAAGTTCAAATGATAAGATAGGATACCTTCTTCAGTTGGGTACTACTGTTTGTCTCTGCATTCCATAGTCTTCATGACCAATTATCTTCAGACTCCCAGAATAGGAGACCTCAGTGCATCTACAGGGCTCAGTGCTGAAGATACTCAAGCTGACCTCACCTTCCCGCATAGGCATTTCCTTGTCATTAGAAAGGTAAAGGTGCTTTATTACTTCATTCAAGGAAGGAGACAGGAGGAAAACAGACTGTTTCCCTCCAGAAGGCAGAATGGGAGAATGACTAATTTTATTCCAAGTGATGTATTTGGCTGGGGAAAGCTGGAGTCTCGAGCTCTATTCCTCACACCAAGGGCCTTCTCCAGTGGCTGTTTCATTCAAACATCAAGAACAGCTGGACACAGACATAGAGTATATCTGTGTTAATTTGTCTCTTGAATCAAGGTTTGATTTTTACTTTACTAGCCTGATTATTACCAATCTAATTTCCTTATAAGGCAGCACCATTTAAAACTCTAAATGAGATGTCTATCTATATCATCCATGTTTTGCAAGTTAGATTATGTTGAGGAGCCTTAAATGTGATTGTCTAGTTATTCTTTGTATGCATTTATTTCTGTGCTACAGTTGTGTACAGGAAAATATGATCATAATGTACTTATAATCTCAACGTAAGCAAAGCAGTATGTTTTTTGGTTAAGTTCTGTTATTATTTAGCTTCACATGGCAGGGAATGTGAGTTCACTAAGGGTTTTTTTCTTCATAGTTTTACACAGTTAGCCGAAGTCAGTCCTGGAGTAACTCCATTAAGTCTAATGAAATTAACTTCAACATTGGTTTGGCCAAGTGTGTTTCTGTTTTGAAGTGATAGATTGTCCATAAGAAGCATAGTCTTTTACTTTGCATGTGGTTAATTTCACAAGAATGGCAACAATCATTTCTGAGGCTCAACATCCTTGAAAGTATCTTTGTGGGTCATGCTGAGAATGAAAAATATTATGTATACATAGCATCAAAGGCACCAACATAAAGCTATAGTTTAAAAACTCAGCATTCCTGTGGTATTAAAAGGAATTCATCTGAGGAAAATGGCAGAAATCAGTCCTCTGAAAGGAGCAACACTGAACAAATGTATGCATGTTAAAATGTCTAAATGTTTTACTGTTGCCTATAATTGAATTAGGTTCCAAGTGAATGAAGGGAAAATAAGACTGTTAGAAAAAGAGCAATCAATCATACTAGTCGATGGTGGATCAAAGAGGGAATATGACAGACTGATGAATCTGTGTCTCTCCTTCACCTGAAAGTGAGGGGGCACTGCTCATGTTCAAATAAAGCCATTAAAGAATTTTTCTTCAGGATAGCATCCAGGGCATTTTCACATGTGCAAATCACAGAACCATAGAATATCTCAAGTTGGAAGGGATTCGTAAGGGTCATCAAGTCCAACTCCCTGCTCCTCACAGGACTACCTAAAACTAAACCATATGACCAAGAAAGAGCATCATCCAGATGCTCCTTGAATTCTGACAGGCTTAGGTGCCTGTTCTAGTGATTGACCATGCTGATGTACACTCTGGCCACAAGGATATACAAATACATCTTTGACAAGGAATTATTGTTGCTGTTTGTGAGGGGAGTGACCAAATCAATAGTTTATTAAAAAGACATGAATGACCTTACTTAACACTGATTTCTTATGTGGTTTTCTTACCATGCCAGGAAATTCTGTGCTGAAATCAGGACATACAATGACATTCCTAATGACTAGATTCAGTTCAGAATGAAAATGCTTTAGTGAGTGCTTCTATTTACTGAATGAACCATGAATTACAGCTCTGTTCTCAACACTCTTTCAAATCAAGGAAATAAAGCACAGAGTTGTTAAGCTCCTATCTCTCCTATTGACCTATTACAATAAAGGTCCTAGAACTTAGATACTGTGGTAAACTTATCTTGAAATTACTCTGCTCCTGTGGTAGCTTTGTTCTGCTTTGTAAAATTCTTCAAATCCACGCAAAGAGTAGCAAACTTAATGGTAATAGCTCTCTAGTCTAATGGCTCGTGGATTTCCTGGGGAGGTGCAACACCTGGGTTTCTGTCCTTGGTCCAAAATGCACTTACTGAAAAGGGAAAACCAACAGAAAATATAAAAGCAAAGTATTCTATAGCCTGATGGTTAAGGCACTTTCCAGAGAAGAAAAGTTACTGAATAAAAACCAGATGTCGTAGCTATCTTCTACAGTCTTTTTCTGAGTGGAGGCTTTTTTTTTTTTTTTTTTTGACTGAAATGCAATTCATTGGCTTAGTTGGAAAGCTCAAGCAAAACATTTCTTACAGAAAGAAACATATTTTTTTGATTGGATTCTTTCTAAACTGCATTATGTTCTGATTTAATTTTCCTAAGATCAATGAGTTTAAAATCTGTGCTTCACAGGTTCCCATGCCACAAAAAATCATTTGATCATAGAATAATTTAGGTCATAAGTGACCTCTGGGGGCCATCTAGACTTATCTTCCACTCCAAACAGGACTAAGTTCAAAGTTATATCAGGGTGCTGGGGCCTTATATCAGGGCCTTACCTAGTCAAGATTTTCAAATCTCCAAGAAGAGAATTTTGCCTTAATTGTTCTTAGAAAAGACTTTTGGCTCCTGATTTCTTTATTCAAATATTTTGGGCTGATATGTGATAAAAAGCTGCAGTGATAAGACAGTCTGACTTAAATGCTAGCCATCAAGGACAATTTTATCTTGACAAGGCTTAGGTCTCTATATAATGAAGGAGTAGGATGCATCCTTTGCCTGGTGTTTCAGGTCAGCAACCTACACTAGCTGCTCTGGGCCATCCTCTGAAGGAGGTTCCCTCTGTGAGCCTAAAGAATTTTCCTAGATTTGGGTCATCCTTTGATCTTCCATATTTGTGGACTGTTCTTCAAAACAAACTTGCAGGGAACTTCCTGTTTCATTATTTTGAGGTGTTTTGATTGTGTTTATCCTTATACAGAAGTGCTTGTATGACTTCACCACATGTGTTCATTTTATGCTTACTGTATAAATTAAGACTTGTTTTGATTTTGAGCCAAGCAAGTCACCCTTTATTTGTGTGTCACCATATATTTGTATGTGCTTCCAGAAATTACAGTTCCACTATTTATTTTGAAATTCATTCTTCATTCGTTTGCGTCACCAAGAAGAAAAAAAAGCAACATATTTTTATAGACTTCTGTGAACATTTACCAAGAGAATTCAGTAAGATAGCAGTTTGTCTCTGCCTCACAATCAGCTTTATTCTCCAGTTTCTATTCTTGAACAGATTTTGATTTTCATCTCTCCTATTTCTGCAGAAAAATCATATGGACTCTGCAAGATGTTTGCTTTCTTCCCAAGACACGATACTTCACAGCCTGATGCCCTTGTGTTGTGACTGCCTCCACATTTATTGAGTTTGCTGTTGTTGTCTCTAGAATTTATTTACCCTTGCATTCAGTCTTTTTGACTGTGCACCCACTCTGTGTCAGATATAGCTTAGTACTTCAACGATCTGCAAGCACTTTGGTTTCCAGTTCCATTTCACTGAAAACATTCACTCATTTTTTTTTTAAAAGTCAGGTCAAGTTCACTCAGTGACATTTCCTTTAACACTGCTGCTCCCCAAAAAATTTCATTTCTAATTAAGCTCTTTGTTAACCACTGCATTCACACTACTTAGTTCAATCGGTTAGATTTGTAATGTAATGGTCAACAGTAACAGCTACCTGTTTTTTGCTTTTAAAGAAGATGTGTCTTCCTTTCTGGTGTGCTATTTCTCCTCTTTCCTGGTGCCATGCATACTAGATGTGAAGCCTCTCTCAAAACTTGCTGTTATCTTTTCTGGCCAAAGGAATATTTCTTCAGTCTTCTTGCAGCTGCTGTTTTGAGCAATTAGGTTATGCTCCACATGATTTCTCTATTGCCCCTTGAATCAGTCAAGAGGCCTAAACTGCAGGAATAATTTTTCTAGAGATTCTTAGTTGGTGTCTATCATCCTAACTCTGAGCCCCACCCTAAAGACACTGAAACTTTCAGCTGTGTCCTATATTTGATTTCTCATAGGTTTTATGTAAATTCTTTTTAGGTTATCTCATGTACTATTTAAGTTCTTTGTCTTCTTGTAATACTTTAATTTCAAATGCATTCATTTTATTCCTTCTTATTCTCTGTATTTCTCTTCTACTTTGTGTCCAGTTCTCAAGTCTATATGGAATAATGTATTTCTGTTGGTCTCAAATTATCTATAGCTTGGCCTTTCTCAGAGTATGGCTCCATTTTGATGATAGAGCAGACCTAACAGTTCACTGTCAACAAACCCTCAAATTTCTCTTTATCTTCTCTGGACTGTCTGTGCCAGCTCTGTTTCTTGTTTAACCACTTGATTAATGGTTTCAGCTGATTAAATAAACTGAACAATTATCCTATTCCCAGGTTAGTTTTCTTTCACCTTAGTGATTTGAATTGACTTGCTGAAGTACCAGTTGAATACTGGATCCAGGGAAAAGAAAGAGGTAGGAATTGGAAGATGGTGGCAAATGCAAGAGTCTGCCTCTATGATGATGGGGTATTACTGGCACAGATCAAACGTGCTGATGGAACTGCAACTTTCACAGCTTTTTAAAGCTAGACACTCTGCCTGGCAAAATGTAACAATCTTACCTGTGCCTTAATTTCTTGCTTAATAACATTTATTACCGATTAGTTAATATTTCTTGATATCCATGGTAGTAATGTGTTGATATCTATGATGACCATTTCATAAATCTTCAACTTTTATTTAACCCTGCGCATTTGATTTTATATACATTGACTGAAATCTATTTTTCTTGATACTTGTTAACACAGTGTTAACAAACTTGATTAAGTCTACAGCAGATTATCAAAGATCAGATTTTGTAGGTTACAGGTATTTGATATTTGACTACCCTCTTCTTTTTGGAGCTTTTCCAGATCTCCTTTTCCTCCTGTGATTTAGTTTCTCACATCTTTGGGTTAGGTCATTTCTTCCTTTCCATAAATATGGAAAGTATGTTGTTCTTGACCATTTTGACTATTTTCTACCTACTTTCAGTGTCTGAGTCTTCCACAGATAAATCTTCTCTCTGAAGATTGACTATGCTTTACTTTGTTTGGGATTTTTCCCCTTTCTAACTCATTATATCACTCCATAATTATAATCTAAGAAACAAAAAGCTTTAGTTTTATCCTTTCTTGCTCTGAATCCGATATGGTTTTTTCCCACATGGTTGTCTTTCAAAACCCCTTTTCAATTATTAAATCTTATATCTCCTTCACCATGACATACAAATACATTCTTTTTTTTTTTTAAAGTATTTGAGCTCTATTTTTTTTTTTTTTTAAATCTTGTCTCTCAACAGAAGATGGACTTCAATCCTGAAGGCAACTGGTCTTTGATAAGTGTTCACTCTGGGTCATTTTCCTATCATACTGATCACATCACATCACATTGTGAGTGATATTTATAGTCTCTTTGTTAGCTCCTCTTATCTCATCTCATCTCTGATAGACTTCTGTTAGCATCCTCTGTGGTTTTAACACTATCTTTTAAAACTTCACGCTAGTTAATCTGCTATACCAGCCTTCATTTTGGCTATCTTTGATATCCTGTGTATAACTGACTCACATCTCTTTTGTGTGGTTCTTTCATGTTGCAAGTCTTGTTTTCTCACTTTCTTATTTGCTCTTATAAAGAGTTGCTGAAGTCACAGTTGTCTTTCAGTAGTCAGATTTTACTCCCATCTCTTGAATCAATAAATATACAGGGCTGATCGTGGTACTTACTTAATTTTTTTTTCAGTGATTTTGTTTAATATTTTCAGATCTCCAGGGAGTCTATTGACTCCAGCTTCTGATTAATAAAATGTGCTTCCAGGAAAATCTGGAAGTGTTACAGTCATCTCTACCACTCTCCACCACGTTCCTCCTTCATAAAACTCTCAGAGACATTTTTCCCCATGATTGTTCTCTTTAGACGTTCAGTTTTTTTAGGCACTATGCAACTCAGTGATGATGAAAAGGACTATTGCTAGGAGACAATTCTGTGTTTCTTGGCCACGCTCACCTTACATGTGCCAGTAAGATTACCAAATCTCATATTCCCTCATCATATGACAGGAGTTAGTATCCGCTTGAAACAAATGGCTACTAGCTGAATGTAGCTTTTGGCAACATTTTATTTTGTAAGTGGAAAACCATTCTTTCTTCTTTTGTTATTCATTGTAGTAACATAGAAGATGATTTTTTTTTTCTTTTGGCATCCATTGAAGTTTTATGGAAGCCATTGCAATTTAGTATTAATTAATATCCACTTACAGCAAAGTGTTGACAATAACTTTCCAAAATTGTGAATTTGACATTTAGCAGCATCATTTAAGAGAGCAGAAGGAGCTTTCCAAACTACAGTTGAAAGTAAATTAACTGTGATATAAATGTTTATAACTTTAGTCACTTACTGAGTGGCTAAGGAAGCTTTTGTTACGGCTGGAGACTTCTACATGGATGACATGAGATACTTCCTCCCCAGTTACCTTGCCAGACATTATGTTTTGCCTCAAGTATTTCTATTTAAAATGCTCATTATTTTAGCTTGCACAGTTAGAACTAAAATTCTGTGTACCAGGGCCAGTGTGCTCTAGTGATTTCTTTTAGTTCAAACCCTTTAACAACAGGCTACTGCTTTAGGTCATAGCCCACTGTGAAGGGGTCCAAAGCAAGAGGTTTAGGGAGACTGTAGGTCATACTCAACAAATAGCAGGTATCTGCCTCCGTCAGACCTTGTGTTCATTTACTAAGTCAAAACTGTTAACATAACAGCTGTTATAATCTTAATTTACACATTTAGCCAATGGCTGAGTCTTAGCTATATAGTTAGTTTTTAATATACTCACAGAGAACCATCTAGCCTATTTGCTGAAGAATCTCTTGAAATGGCATTTCCCTGAGCTACAAAGAACTCTAAAGTTCCTCCAAGGAGTTCGTTTTGTAGAGAAGGGATTTAATCTTTTCTACTGACTAAGGGATTGGTCTTTTCCTAACACATTCCAGGGAGAGGAACGTGCATCAGATGTTTGTCTTTCTACAGCCCATCGGTATTTGAAGAGGTATGAGGCAATAATTGCTCTGTTAAGGCATTCCCTGATGTCAGTAAACAAGACACGATTCCACAGTTACACTGATTGTGTGGGAAACTGCCAACACTTGTTTGATGAAATCTGTAAAGTCATTGTTAAGGCAGTGTATATTGTGCAGATGAACAGTCATGAACTTCAATCTGGAAAGCAGATGATGTGCTTCCATCCTTCATGGAAGGGCTAGTTAAAAAAGTTAAAATAACCTCCTTGTTATTTCATTTTGGGCAACAAAATGTGGAGGAATGCTATATTTACTAAATGACCAGGAAATGAACTCTAAAATTTCCCTGTGCAGTATAAAGGTTTGGAGTTTGTACTTTTCTTCTGTTTAAGAAGACCATGTGTATGATATTCTGTGATGACGATGAGCTTTCAACTTACAAGATGTGCACCTGAACACCCCTCAGTGTGTTATCAGTAGACACATTTATGCAAGTCCAAACTGTATTTTAAATAAAGCCTGAATAAAAGCTTTGCACAGGTATTTAACCAGCTAGATCACCCTTCTTCCTTCCTTCCTTCCTTCCTTCCTTCCTTCCTTCCTTCCTTCCTTCCTTCCTTCCTTCCTTCCTTCCTTCCTT
>JANZLQ010000013.1:23602343-23660261 GCA_026212715.1 Elanus axillaris
CTCGTGGGTTGAGATAAGAACAGTTTAATAGAACAGAAAAGAAGAAAGTAATTATAATGATAACAACACTAATAAAACTACAACAGTAATAGTAAAAGGATTGGAACATTCAAATGGTGCATAGAGTAATTGCTCATCACCTGCCGACCGACACCCCGTTAGTCCTGAGTGGCAATCCCAACTCCCTCACCACCCAGTTATTTCCTGAATGTGACATCCCATGGTATACAATACTTTGTTGGCCAGTTTGGGTCAGCTGCCCTGGCTGTGTCCCCTCCCATCTTCTTGTGCCCCTCCAGCCTTCTCGCTGGCTGGGCATGAGAAGCTGAAAAATCCTTGACTCAGTATAAACACCACCCAGCAGCAACTGAAAACACGAGTGTTCTCAACATTCTTCTCATACTGAACTCAAAACACAGCACCATACCAGCTGCTAGGAAGACACTTAACTCTGTCCCAGTTGAAACCAGGACAGTAGACAAGCCACTCCAGAACATGGTTTAGTGGGCATGGTTGATGGTTATACTCAGTGATCTTGAAGGTCTTTTCTAACCTAAATGATTCTATGATTCTTTCACTAGTGGAAAAAACTTAGAATTCCCTGTCCAGACCTAGCCTTAACTAAGTTAAATTAGTGAAGTCAAATTGCAGCAGGGCTTCAACAGAAATGGAAAAGAAACAGAGTTGACAGTCATCACTGTGTTTATGATACTGTAAGTCTAAGTTTTCCTTTGTCCTCTAGGCTGATCTAACCTACATGGTGAATGTGGAAGTCAACAAGAAAGTAAACTATAATGCACAAGGCATGAAAACCTCAAAGACAGAATGACCTTTTCTAAAAGATTTTGGAGACCAAAAAACCTATATTTATCCCAATGAATTCTATTTTCTAAAGATTGGACCTGAGTGTTACTTTCTGGGCTTCCTGAAGGATTTAAAAAACTGTTACGTGTAAAGGGAGAGATATTCTCTCTCATGCTTCCACTGCCATATGCTCTTCAGTTGTTTCATGGACTGCATGGGATTCATTAACCAGTCTTGTGGATGGACTCACCTTAGTGAACTGATCATTTCTTTATTGCTTCCTGGGGCTCTAATGTTCCTAATCATAGGGACTATTACACTGCTTCCAAGATGAATCACCAAAGGTGCAGTTTGCCAAATGTGGGTTTTAAAGGGAGAAAAAGTGTGTAGCCTGAGTTGAATTTCAGTGGTCCTTAGCACTGGACGCTTTGTCATTGTGCAGGACCTTGAAAACCCCCTAAAAATTAGATCTTTACAGGCATAAGTTTTGTCTTTTCTATCATTTCTCAGGTAACATGATTCATGCTCTGGAAAGCAATGTAACATACTCTTATAGGCTATATTTGATCACTTCATTGGAAAGACTTCAGAGACTATTTTCTCTCACAGATAATTCTCTCTTACCACTGACTAGAGAAATGTCCATCCAAAAAGCTATCAGTCTCAGTCTGACTGGGAATCCTCTTATGGCACAGAGCTTCTCTAAAGTTAAGGAACATGAAACCATCACTGTGGGAAACTGAAGTTGGTATCAGTTGCAGAGATATAGCAGAAACATAACAAAAATTACTAAAACTTAAAGACAATGCCCTTTTTGACTTCCTCTGAAAAGTGAACTGAGCCTCTTTGCTGACTGTCTATTGAGGGGATAAATCATAAACTGCAGATGCTAATTTATGAATGGTAATTTTACTGTTCTCACCACAGACAATGGCTGCAACCTACATTCCCCAGTACAAGTGTCCTTTGATCTGGAATAGTCTTTTAACTAAACCTCCCCGTTCCTACCCATCTTTAGAAGCCAGTGTATTTAACTTACTCTTTTGCATGTTACCAGAGCACCTACAGGCTCTAGGTAAGGTCAAGAACATACAATGAAGTTTTGCATTTCTCTGTCATATATTGGTGAAGGATAGGCAGTTCTTTTGGCTTTTTCTAAACAAATAGTTACAGATAAGTAAACATTAGCTAGAAACAAAATGACAATGGCTTAAAAAAATGTAGAAAGCACTAGAGAGCTGTGGAAAGAGATGGAAACAGGTAAGGGAGAATATGGCAAGCAGAAGTAATGAAGCTGGCACAAGAGCACTTGCAAGACAAAGGTGGGAGGGGATGGAAATACAGGTCTCAAGAGCGTGAGGAGGAAGATCCTCAGCTGGGAGAAGTGAAGCCAGAGTTGGAAAACACCACTAGTGTCCAGTGCTTATGAAGATGTGCAGCTGCTGCTGCTTTGGATGAGTCTTTTATGCAGCTGCTGGCTCTGCCTAGGAATGTCTTCTGCTTGTTGGACAGTGTGACACGTATCAGTATTGGGAAGAGACGGAACACTGGCAAGCCTTTATGTCCATCCCAAAATGTGCTGTCACACAGGATGAAGAGAAATATTTCTTGTTTGAATAATAATTTAAAAGAAGTATTTTTATATTTCAGTTTAATTAATTGATTCCTTGTTTATTTTTATTCGTGCCCAGTGTCTCCAACTGCATCTGAATCTGCTCACTTTTCCCCTAAGCCCGTTCACAATAGGTAGGGCTGTAATCAGGTGCATTTAAAATCACATAGAAAGAATAGTTTTCTTGGCTAATATTAATCCAGCACTAAAAAAAAACAAAAACCAAGCAAACAAAAAACCAAAACCCAAGGTTTTTCGTAAGGCCAGTGCTTCTGGATAGGTGATATAAGATTACTTCATTTTTTGTGCTACGCATTAGTGTTTGGGACCTACATGGTCCTACCAGAAGGAGAGAAAGCAGTGGAAAAAGGAGTGAGGCAAAACCACTAAGTCTTGAAATGCTGGGTTTACTTTTGCTGCTGCTCCCGAGAGGATGTGAGATGGAGATTGTGACATGCTGTGCTGCATGTCTGCTCTTCCCCACCCCTGAATTACTGATGGCAATGAGTGATTTTGCTTTAGCTTAGAAGCCAGCAGTGCAAATCCCCTTTGAGCACAGTTTGGTCTGTGCAGACACTCCAGCAATGTTTGCATTAAATTTCAGTAACACATTGCTGTTTTAAAGTCTCTCTGTTCTTCATGGAATAGGTGTAACAACAGCAAGGGTACCTTGCCTAATGCAGCACATTGAATAAGAGGATGGACTGGGCTTCTTAAAGGCAAGGATGGGGGATACAGAAGGCAACTGAAGTGAAAAGAAGAATGGAAGCACCAAAACAGGCTTTGTGGAGTGGAATGAAAGGAAGCAAAGATTTTTTTCCTGGGGTCAAGGTGGAGTTGATTGAGAAAATGCAAATGAATTTAACAGTTCAAGCATCCCTACTCACTGATTAGCCCCTTGTGGGATGCATACTTTTCCAGACTCAACACCGAGTACATTGCTAAAAACTGAATACCTGTGAAAAATGAGACTTGACATTTTATTAGAGAAGAGTCGCATTTTCCCAGAGTTACACCATATTATTCATAGAGTTGTAAACTACCAATGTAATGGGCTTTACACTTTACCTTTTGTGTTATGGGAAATTATCTATGGTGAAAAAGAATGCTTCTGATTTTACAGGTGAAGGATATGACACTATTTTAAGCTTTTCAGAGCTTGTCATGTGACGCTTGTATGCAAATTTTTATACAGAAACAGCAAAGATATAGATAGTTTTCACTTTTAATAATTCTTTACATGTAGCATAATAAATGGTCTGGTCAAATAAGACCAATATTGGAGGTATTAGACACCCATGAATCAGACGGAGCTGTGTTGACTGAACAGTCAAGAAAATTTCAGTTTCACAGCTATAGTTCTGTCCAGTGCTTTCTAAAAGCAGAAATATTTTCAGGAAAATGAAAATATTAAAATGTGGCAGAAATACAAACACACAGATGCAAATTGTTTTCATATGCCTACATTGAAAGATGCCAACATTTTATGATAATATTACTTAACTGCTATGGGCATTTTTCCCCATCAGACCATCTTTAGACTTTTGAAACTCAATCATATAAAATTGTGGTGCTTGAAAGTTCATGAACTTGTTCACTAATAAGTAAACATTCAGTTTTTATAAAGTCTTATGTCCACATTAACACGTGTGCAGCCTGTCAGAATGCATGCATAGAATGAACAGAATGCTGAGCACCAGGTGTCTGTACCACCCCCCAAAAAGTAAGGGTTACTTTGAATTAGTTTGTCTAGTCCTTTTGATGAATTTTAATTATGATTTAGAAAGCAGAGAGGAAATCCTGAAGAACACCTTTTCTTCTAGCTTCATCCAAAACCAAATCTAGTTCAGATGCTCTGAGACTGCTCTGTGATACAAACAAAACCATTCATTGTAACTAAGGATGCACAAGCAGATTCCTTTAAAAAATGCACTGACATGCTAATCTAGATGCATCCTGTTTTACTGAGCATCAGAAAATCTATTTCATGTGATGCAAGAGGCCAAGAAATTCAATTTTTGTCAATTATTCTTAAAGCTCAGTTAAGAAACTTCCATCCCACTGTAGGTGTAACAATGCTGCCATGCGTACAGAGGATGTAAGATGAGCTCCAAATAATAGCACTGATGGTTGTAGTTTGAAGTGAGCTAGGCATGCCTTATACAGGTGAAGATGTGCTATGCTCTGAATAATCTGGTCTCATTTACAGTGTTCTGCTATGTTCTTCATGGTAATTATGCTGAGGTTATAGATCTGATCTCTGCAGATGACTGCAGTTTAATGAAGTTTGGTCATCTGTGAGTCATCTTCTAAAATTCTTTTAACTACAGAAAGAAATATTAAAGGTTGGTTTTATTTTTCACTTCATAGAAAAGAAATCTTAGAATAATTTAAGTTTCAATGGATCTCAGAAGGCCATCTGAACTAGACCCTGTTCAAAGCGGGGCTAACTTCAACCGTCTTCCCTGAGAACTAACGTGCAATCAGAAGGCTTACTCTAGTAGTTTAAAGAAGTCTTTTCCCATTTCCTTGTCTTGACTGAGCAGTCTATAGTAGATGTCCACTATCACATTCACTTGCTGACGTTGCTTCTGACCCAGCTCGTAAGCTAACCCACTGTTCCTCAGCCGTTCCATAGCAAATCTCCATACAGGCAAACTGATCCTTTGTGGAATGAACACAACCCTCTTTGTTTCACCTGCTTGTGATTCCTAAGGACATGTATCCAGTCCTTCCAGCACTCCATCAGGTGAGCTATTCCACCATGTCTCTGTCATCCCAGTGAGGTGATACATCTGTGGCTGGGCCTCAACTTCTAATTCTTCCTGTTTGTTTCTTGTACTCCATGTGTTTATGAACACATACTTGGCATGGGCTCTGAGTTGCACTGTTTTCTCAGGGGACCAACGAGATGCTCTTCCCCAGGTGCTTCCCTCCTGCCTCTCATTCTTCCATTTCTCTTTAAACTATGGTTTTCACCTTCTAACAAAACTAGTTTAAAGCTGTTTTCACTAAGTTAGCAAGACTGCTAGCAAAGATGGTCTTGCCTTGCTTTGTCAGATGAATCCTGTATTTCTGCAGTAGCTTTGTTTTCTCAGAGAGAATCCTGTGGTTGCTTAAGTACAAGCCTTGCCTGCAACAGCCAGGATGAGTGCCTCCACACCCTGCAGAAGGGACTCTTGCTACTGTTACTAACTGCTGGCTCTTCATGGCACACTGCTTTTAATACATGAATCAGGCTGATCCAGCACAAACACCTCCACCGACAGCACTTCTTCCTTCTCACCCACCATTAGGGCCATAGCCCTCTTCTGCAACTGTGCACCTGCAAGAGGAGAGAGAGCCTCCTTCCACTTGTTAGAGGCATAAGCTTCCAAAACTCACTGTCACAGAGGCCCAGATGTCCACCCCTTCTAGACTGTCTGTCCCTTCTGTAAAATGCAGGATCAAGCATCTTGACCTTGAAAATTTTCACCAAAGAGCCTGTTGATCTCCTGCTTCCCTTGCACTGGTTCTTCTGGTCACCTCCACTCCACCCTCAGATCTTTTACCAGGCAGCTCACTGATTTGACCACAAAACACCTACCACCAATGAGGTGACTATCTATGGCAGCATGTACAAGCGGCCTAAAGCATCCTATTACAAGCTATATGCCATTAGAACTAGTGATGCTGAAGGAAACACAAGTTATAAACAAAGTTAGACATTTAAGAGTATCATTGCCTCTCTGAGAAGATCATTTTTGTTTGTTTGTTTTGTATTTTATACAAGCCCTTGGACAGTTCAAACTCAGATGTATAAGTGATTTCTCTTAATCTGATTATGGATTTTAAAGATAAGAGATAAAGCCAAGTGCAGGAATACTCCCTAAAATTATCAGCTTCAGTATAAGTTTTGTCTTTTCAGATAATTTCTTTGTTTGTGGTTCCTGTCTTTCAGAGTGTCATTTAATGTCTCATGAAACATTTTGTCTCCAGCTGTTTAATACTGTAGGCACAGGCAATGCTAGTTGGAGGTCACAAAGATCTTCTGACTTTCCATGCTGAAGATGCATGCAGGCCAAGACGTTACTCTTTTTTCTCTTTTTTTCTTTCATGCTCAGAGAATAACAAACAGGCAAGATATTAAAATTGTCAGTGGAGAAGAGAAAAAAAAAACAATTATCCTACCAACCAATAATCATCAGAAGCTACAAAATCCTGATATGTACACAACTGGAATGTAATGTAACTTTCTTTTCCATTTTTAGCCAGAAAATAAAGTCTATTCATTTGATGGTTTATACCTGTGGAATTATCTGAAGTAGTGCAAAAGGAATGCAATATAAGCATAAAATGGGGCTGCACTAGAAGAAATGGGGATTTAATAAAATTTAGGAAATATGATTATGTATTTTGGGTGCCTCTCTGAAGATGATTCCAGGGAGGTTAAATATATATTGAATGTGAAACCTCTATATGTTATTAAATAGCTGCTCATCAGAGTAGTTCTGTCAGAAAAGTGAGAATTTTCTTAAATTTTCCTTATGCCAAATTTTCCTCATGCCAAATTTTCCCCACTGTTCCTTGGGAAGAAAGTATGGAAGGGGATGCAAAAGTTTTTCTACAATAGCTCTGTGGAGGAGTGTGTCACATCCATGCTGCATACACATGACACTATTGTACATGCTCAAACAAGTTGCAAGGACACCGGGAACCATTCCAGGTTCCTTATGAAAAGTACTGACTTTTCTGAAGCTAGAAAACTTCAAGGGGTAAGAAATTCACTCATTTACATGATGCAGTGAGGTATCTATATTATGTTGCCATATCAGGTATGCTTTATAAACATTGTACATCACAGCCAGTCTTTCAAAACAAAGCTTCTGTTTTCTGTCAAAGCCCTGAGATTTAAAAACTTGTTTTCTTTACCTCTTTTATGCTGATGTAAACAGGGAAGCTGCAGGAGTAGCTCATAGCTCCACTAATTGGAGTGTGATTTCTCCAGCATAAGATAAAGCCTGTGAAAATGGTTTTGGGCTTTGTTGTTAAATTGGCAATATGGAAAAAATTGTCTTTTTCAGGGGGTCTCAGCCCCAGTAACAAACACTTCCCTATTTACACCAAATTAGCAGTCCTGTAAGAATAAGGAGCTTATACACCAAGGAGTGTGTGTTTTTCTAGTTTTTAGTAGTTCTTCACCTCTTTTTTTTGAAGCCAGACTCTGGGAATCGGACACCAAAATCTTCAACAAGAAGTCAAATGCATGCTAAAACAGAACAGTCTACATAACAAATTAGGCAAGGAAAATACATGGCTATCCCTTGACTTATAAGGCAATTAAAATTATTTTGGTGGATAAATAGCCTGCAATTGTTAAGGCAGTCAGGAGGAAGATACAGTAAGGAGTTTATGTAGTTAAAAGAGAAACAAGAATCAAGTCATCTCTAAGGAGAAAGACGGAAGAGAGCTAAAGACAACTTCTCCCTCAGCGACCATTTCACTTCCAGAGTTTTTTTTCCTTTTACATGAAAATTGAAAAGTGTTCATGGCTTTAGCAACAGGCTTTTGGGGGCTTTTTGTGTGAGGCTTTTCATATGATAATGGCTAGATACTATGGCAACCATTGAAAACGAAGGCCTGGAAACAAAAGCTGCAGCAGAAGAGGATCAGTACATATTCACTATGTCTGCAGGAATAACAGCAGAGACTCACTCTTCAGAAAGGTATCTGATGGCAGCCTGTCAAAGGAAGGGGTTTGTTTTAACTGAGGCAGAGTTAACTCAGTCTATAGTTAGTGCCAGGATTTCATTACTGCACTTTTCACTCTAGGGTTTTTTCCACACAAAACCACATCTATAGCAGATGTGCAGGTAATGAGTAGTTAATACTGGTCTAATCATACTTTGGGGTGAACAACAGAAATAGGAGACAGAAAAGAACATGTTTAGCAGCCAGATGCTGCTAGCTTCCTCATGACTGGTTACAGTCTCAAAAGAGACTTCCTATATAAATAGTGTAAGCAGGATTAGGCCTATAAGGGGCTGATGTCATGTGAAATCAATGCTTAATTACAGATTACATGTACTTATCTGTTGGTCCAAAAAAGAGTTTGTCATCTGAGCAAATGGAGATATGAAATATCAAGCCCAGTTGTTTGCAGAACAGCAAATTACAGTTTTGGAGATTGTGCTTTTCCCACAAAGATGGACTGAAGCAGCAAATTATGTAGTGTCATGCTAAAATGATGATGAACTCATGGCATTCCTAGGACAGGCTAGTGTAAGTGTTCCTATTATTGACTGCAGGAAGAATGTAAGTTCAAATCAAGTCTGGCTTTGGAAGAAAACAAACCATAAATCTCTAAAGTGAGAAGTGATACAAAGTGCAAAATAAGTTTAAGAGGAAATTAAAAGATGGCACTTTCTATTTGCTCTGTAATGTCACTATTTCTGAACTACTTAGTTTAGTAACCATCACAATGCAGTGATACATGGAACTGGTGATTGCAGGTGGTCTTGCTATTCTTGTTTCTAAAGATTCACTTTTTCCATGACCATATGTCATGGTTTAACCCCAGCTGGTAACTAAGCACCCTGCAGCCGCTCACTCACTTCCCCCCCACCCAGTGGGATGGAGGAGAAAATCAGGAAAAAAATGTTACAACTTGTGGGTTGAGATAAGAACAGTTTGTTTAATAGAACAGAAAGGAAGAAAGTAATAATGATAATAATAACAATAATAAAATGACAATAATAATAATAAAAGGATTGGAATATGCAAAACAAGTGATGCACAATGCAATTGCTCACCACTCGCTGACTGATGCCCAGTTAGTTCCCAAGCAGCGATCCCCCCCCCAGGCCAACACCCCCCAGTTTATACACTGGGCATGACGTCCCGTGGTCTGGAATATCCCTTTGGCCAGTTGGGGTCAGCTTCCCTGGCTGTGTCCCCTCCCAACTCCTTGTGCCCCTCCAGCCTTCTCGCTGGCTGGGCAGGAGAAGCTGAAAAATCCTTGACTTAGTCTAAACGCTACTTAGCAACAACTGAAAACATCAGAGTGTTCTCAACATTCTTCTCATACTGAACACAGACCATAACACTATACCAGCTACTAGAAAGAAAATTCACTCTATCCATCCCAGCTGAAACCAGGACACCATATCACAAGTTTCCAACAAATTATTTTATAAGTAAATATCTGGTAAACTTTTAAAAAATGTTCATACCAGGGAAAATTTTTTGCTAATGAACATGATGATATATTGTTTGTTTGAAGTAATACTGTGATTTTATTATCATGGGTTTCCAACAGAATGCTCTATTACGAGAACAGTACTACAAAAAAACGCCATCTTCATCATGTTTTGCTCTCAGATGACTAACAGTAATAATATCTATGAGATTCAGAATGATACACCACTTGTTGAAAAGTATTGGTCTAGATAATTTTCTTAAGTCACTTGTTTTACAAAGCTCAGGTTAACCATTGTATTTATAAATAAATGAATAAACTCAGAATGAATGAGTTCCAGGCTCCTAAATCAAAGCCAGGGTAGGATTAGGTTCAGATTCATTGAGAAATGCTTTTGAAAACTTCAGGCCCACTTACACAGAATCCAGGTGAAAAGACAAAAGAAAGACTTGAAAAGGAAGGCTGAAATTATAAAGAAAGTGCTGTGAATAATGAGGTTCCATTATCAAGGAAGGATGATTCACACTGCAGATTTATTTCTCAGATTTAACCAGTTTATTTAAATATTTATTCTCCTCATACTGATATGCTCTTATGCTTTCATATGAGTCCTGTGAATAGGTACCAACATACAGTATTTTGCTCTTGTTTGTGTGATTATGTCTGTTGTTCTGGGTACAAGTTCATTCGTCTGTTAACCCTCCATGGAAAGTTGATCGCACAGCACTCTAAAAGCACAGGGCCCAGGGCTCCCACAGCCCAGGCTTCCTCACACGCCTCGATAACCTGAGCTCAGCCTCTCCAATGTTTCCTTTCCACTCAAGATGTCTTTTCATCTGAAAAATAGTGGAAGTAAACAAACATGTATGTTCTATAAAGTTTCCAGAATAATTTAATTTTTTTAACACAAAAAGTATGTAGATGTAGTCAAACCATAAAAGCTTCCCATATTCCCCTGAGTTATTTTTCTGATCACTCTCAAGCTGTCTTTGAACTTAAGGAAAGTCCCTTTAGCCATTTGATATTCCTCTTTCTGCACTGGGCTTCTTCAGACTCTGAATTCTCTCCCTTTTCCTGACCCCTCTCTTCTAGTCACTCTTCAGCCTCTTATTAATAACTCGGGAGAAACTTCTTCCTCCAAGCCCACCCTTTCACACCTTTTATCAGGTATTCCTGACTACCTTTATTATAAGGCTCAAACTCTCTCCTTCCTCTCCTAGGACCTATTGCTTAATGCCATTTCCCTAACTTCAGACTTAAAATAAAAGAAAAGAAATCCCTGCATTTCATTTGCTGGGATTCTCGACTGAATGGATGTTCATCAGATGTTAGCAACCCACTCTTGTTAATCCTCTCATAGGTATAAGTATTTCCTTTGTCAGTTCTGGTGAAGGTTATTTTAGTATAGAGGTGAGGAATAATGGGGGTAAAAAAAAAAAATCCACCTTTCCCATACAAAATAGGCTTTGGAAGGTATCAGTGGTTCTTGATCCTAGAGGATTTCTGTGTAAAACTGAATTCTCAAGCTGCACATAGCCAGAAGTCACTACTTAAGGTAAAATATATTCTGGATTATCATTTTTAGGGTAAAAGATATTCAGCCAAGTTGGAAAACTGGAACAGCAGAGGTAAGTGAGTTAAACTGTGCCCTGTGCAGTATAGCTAAGTTAACATGCTTGTAGCTGCTTTCCCCCACTGCCCCTTATTCTATTTATCTTCTCTACTAATGTATTTTCTCTTCTTCTTAGTTGTTGCATTCCTTCTTTTCTTCCATTTTGGGTACCAAGGTGACAGGTGTTGCTGAAAGACTCAGTTGGTCCTTTTCCCTGTGTGGTTTGGGGATTGATGAGGAGTGAAGGACCTTCCAAGTTCTGCAGTCACAGAACCTCAGAATGGTTGAGACTGGGAGGGACCTCTGGCTGTCATCTGGTCCAAACCCCTGCTCAAGCAGGGCCACCTAGGTCCATCAGTTCAACGTCGGATTTCTGAAGACAGTACAGAATTCAGTGTAAAAGAATTGCATCAGAAGGAAACTGGAGCTGCAAAAAAGCTTTGAGGCTGATGATTCACTTCAAAATGTTTTAGGTTTTTTCCTTCAAAAAAGTCATGGTTTGATCTGCAGCTTGTGGAAATTCCACTTTTTCCTCTCTTCCTTTTCTCATGTCAGTTGGTGGATTTCCCCAAATATATTTCTGAAATACAAAAGCAGAAGTGATGAGTGGGGATTTGTGAAGGATTCTGATATAAATATGAAAAAAAAATATTGCTTATTTATTTACAGAGATGAGCTATTGTCTATTCGTTTGGTTCCCCCACAGTTCTGGACTTAACTTGCTATTTTAAGTTAAAACAGAATGTCCAAAATGTTTCATTGCTGTTTAATAGAAGGCTATTGCTCCTCCATCAGTAACAGCAGATGTGGATGCTGTCATGTCACCAAACATTTTAATCCCAGACTTGTTCTTTATTCCATGGGAGTAGATAGCATTTCTGCTGAGTTAAACAGACCTTATGAAACAATGTGGACTTGATATCCTTTTCATGTAAGTGAGATGGATATGGTAAAACAGGTCATGCGGTTTCTGGTCTATGGCAACTGGATACGAACAAAAAAGTCTCAGCTTAGCTCCCCAGCAAAGAAAGGTATCTACTGTCACTGGGGATGCTCAAGGCTGCAGGGAATTATATTCCTCTTAGCTTCTATTTCTTGGCCCAAAAGCACATGGTTTCCTTGCAGGTTGTGTACCACTTCCGGCAATCCAACTTTGAAATACCTTAGCACATCTCAGGCAGAACTAGAGAACTTCTTTTCCATACCTTCAGTTGAAGCAGATCAAAGACTGTCAGAGCACGTTCCTGGGCACAGAAACTCAGTCCTCTGTATTGCTAAAATCTTGCCACAGCCCAGGACATGGTTTTCACTCACACCCGCTACTGTTCCCTAAATAAAACTTGGGCATAACTTGGCAATTAGTAGTAGCCAAAAGAAATTCCAGTAGGTGTTTGGATGTTACCGCTGTGTTTTGGTGGGTAAGAGGGTGTCACATTATGGATGCATGCTGCTCTACGCTATTTGGCCTCAGTGCCAGAAAATGGTCCTTCACTCTTTTAATTCACTTCTATAGACATTTCCAGATCCTAGTACTGCAAAGCCAGTCACAAATATTGTGGACAAGTTTGACCCAACAGAGTAAGCTGACACTAGACAGTGATTTGTATCACACCGATATGATGTTTTTGATGTGGTATGAGGGGTCCTAAAACCAGACCGACTCTATGATTGAACTACATCCAGACTAAGTTAAGAGCATAGTTTTCCACCCTGGGTGGAAATGCTTCTATCATTTCAAAATAGCAACTCTGTCTGAGGTGAAAAAATTGTGCTAATTCAGCTAACGTGATACAGGTATATGTTTAGTGGAACCAGTATCACTGCAATATGCAAACACTTCGATTTTGCTAGTAATGTGTCATTTTCACTTAATGGAGATTGATTTCTTGCTGCATTCAGTCAGCTAAATTACTTTTAAGCGATTTCTTAATTAAATTGCTTATATATTTATATCCTGTATCTGATACTTCTATTCTTTAAATGGAGATCAGGCCAAGTGGTGATGATAACTGGTTTATATAGCTTTAGTAAGGACTGAAACTAGACAAAGTAACTGGTGGCTTTCCTTGTTCTTTTCTAAAGGTGTTTGGTATATACATATAATTCATGCTATAGATTTCTTTTACTTCATTTGGGGTCCAGAGGAGGCAGAATGTTTCTCTTAGCCCAGCTTCTGCCTACTCACTGAAACATTAAAAATGAGAAACATTCAGATGTTGCTAAATCATAGAATCTAGATCAGCACAAGAAATCTGACTCTGCACCAAAAATGCAGCTGTTCATTTATAATTTTATATTCTCTATGCAAAGCTCAAATAATTACAAAAATTTAAAAGAAATCAAACTTCACTTTGGAGGATGTTATGTTTAAGAGACTTGCTGCTTTGTCTTCCGCAATGGGCTGAAAGCATGAGTCAGAAAGACAGGAAAGTGAGAAGATCCTTTTAGAAAGTAAATAAGGGAATGGGGTGTTCAATGCACTGCTTATTCTCTTTCATGTGATCTGCAAAAGTACAAAATGTAGCTTCTTTGTGGTAGTAATGAACTATATATCTGACTTTTTTACTCATGGTAAGTACTGTCCTACTGTTAAGAGCAGAGTTTCTCTGTCAGTGACCAGAATAACCTGCAGTAAGGGAATACTACCAGAACTGAGGTCTAGTAGGGTCTATATACTCCTAGAAAGAAATAATTAGTAGCTGAAGAAAATTTGATTTTAATTTTAAGAGGGTAACTGATTATATTAAAATATTTTAAAGATTATGGCAAAAGGCAAAAAAGATTGCTGCATTTATAAGACTTTTTTTTTTTTTCATTGGATTCTGTTCAGTAAAACCATAAAGCACTACACCAGCTTGATCTTACAAAGTCCTTTTCCTAATCTGGTTGAGTTGTGGTTTTTTTATTTCTGATCCAGCTTACTCACAATGGTTGTCTCTTAACTCTGTGAGGCTCCTCCTTTAAGTGTTTGTCATTCAGTCCAAACCAGTATGTAAAAAAAGTTACAGTGTAGCTGACAGGAAGAACAGCTTTCTCCTGGAACTGGAAGATGCCCTACTTAATTTTAAAAGGAATTTTGCTGTGCTAAGAGGAAGAGACAATGTATGCGAAGGGGAGAGGGAAGGGAAAAGCCATCCTGCAGGGAAATAACAAAAATGAGAAGCATTTCTGTCTAGCAAAAATGATAAAAGAATAATGAAAAGGAGAAGTAAGGCTATGCTAGTCACATGTTAACTTATATTAGTTAGTCTCTGCTTACTTTGTGAGAGAGATTGCCATCAGGCATTCTATTGTATGGGGGAAGATAAGACACATTAAAGAAACAGGACCAGCAGCATCTGGACAGAACCATTCTGTCGAGAAGAGAAAATCCACTCTGCTCACATCAGAAGTTGAGAGGCCAACTGTTGAGTCAAAGGGGTGGTGTTCATGATGGTAAGAATCATTAAAATAATATTTCCATGATACATGAAAGTAATTCTCTTATGTAACACAGTGCAAACAGTACAAACCAAACAACCATAAACACAATGAAAAAATAAATGTTGAAATCAATCCCCCAATTAAACTGAATGTGGGATATTAAATCAGGCTTTATGCTTTGCTTTAAAAACAGCAACGCTATACCTCCCGGACCGGTTGAAAGGTAAAGAGTGAGAGAGTGTCTTGTGGGGGCTCTGGCATGATTGCTAAAGGTTGAAAACACTTTGGCTTTGAACGCTTCTCCATGAGTTATCTGAGACACTGTGTGTCACTGTACCTTGGATACCAGGGCAAAGAGGCAGAAGGTCGCAAAAATGCATTGTAACGTTTTTTAAAGGCAATGTGTCTGGAAATACTATCCTGTTCCTTTTTTTTTTTAATGAAAGCTTTCTAGCCAAAATGTGTCTATTGACCTAGAAAAGTTAGTTTGAAAGACTTTTTAAAAAAATTGAAATAATTAGATAATTGTATCTTCTGCTAATGGAAATAAAACCATACTCACTTTCTCCCCTTTGGTCTGTTTATTTCTATTTTATGTATTAAATATACCATGTCTGTAGGCATCTTGGACTGGTATTCAAAATTCCCATCCTTCAAAGTAACTGTTTGGGGAGCATTTATTGCTCAGGTGAATTAACCTTCTTTTCCCATTCCATCTCCATTCAGATGGAGATACAGGCTGAAAGCTATGTGCTGATGTCCATTTTGTGTGTGTGTGTGTGTATATTTAACTTTCATTGATATAATATTCTGCAGAACAGTAGCCTATTACAAATGGGGAGAAAAAAAAGAAGAAAAGAAAAAGAGAGCTATCTAACAACAAAACTGTGTCCAAAGTTACAGCCTCATATCTGTGTTTTCACAGGACTGGATGTTCTCTTCATATGGTACTTCATATAATAATGGGCATGTGCTTAGCTTTAGGAATGAAAATATTTCTCTTCAGGTAGGAATTTTCAACCACTCAAGGTTAAGCATGTGTTTAAATGCTCTACTGGATGAGGGCCATCATGATGTTTTCTTGAAAGCACCTTTTGGCACAGACCTAATTCTAAAGGCCTTATTCCAAAACAGGAATGTGGAAATTTGCTCCTGCAGTCAATTGGCAGTGACATTCCCATGGTGAATCTCTGACCTATTGAAAATTGTGGCTGATCCTACAAACTTAGCTGCTTCAGTTTTTCACTTCATATTTCTAGGTCTGGATGGGTGAAAAGGCAAAGCAGAGAAAACAGAAATCCCACTGCGCTGTTTTAGCCCAGTTCTCTGTGCCATTGAAATCAAGTTAGTTCTGTCACGGAAGGAAATTGAATTTGCAAGTTAAATATTTGCAAGGTCTAAGCACATTTCACCATTTCAACAGTTTTTCACAGGCTTGCCATCAGTAAGTATAAACAGTTCTCAAGTCATCTTGTGTACCTTCATGATAAAAAGCAAGTTACATTAACATCAGTACTAGGAGACATTTGAGAAAAAGTGTGCAGATCTTCCTCTTACCTTGCACACTGACACACTGCAGGGGTATCACCAGCAAGTAGGTTGTTGCTGGAGGTGATAACAGTAAGTACCAGAAAGAATCCAGCTTGAGTCTTAGGTCCCTGCTTGAGTTTGCAGTGCTGGTGGATAAAAAAATACTTTGCCAGCAAATGTGGTAAGGCTGTTGCTAAAACTAAAATGGGAATCTATGAAATTAGCTCTGACTCCTCACAACAATATTCTAATACTGACATCATTCACAGAGCGTGTGAGAGAAAACTTGTTTCCTGTGAATGTTCATGCAAGCAGTGTATGGGAAAAGAGGTGTGAGCATAAAGAAGCCAATTATTTTTTTAAAATCAAATGAATATTTGCAGACCCTTTTTCTCCCGGTGATTTCGGCTCTGAATAACACTGTTCTAATGACAAGCTTTCACATTTTTATGCTCTTGTAAGTGATGTCTCCAGTACACATGTTGCAACAGAAAAGTGCCCTGTGGATTATCTCCTACCTCTTATATCTGTTTCTGGAACCTGAAAAAAACAGCCATTGCACATCTCTTTTAGGAATGGAAGCTTTGAATTTTGTCACTACCTTTTAATGATCTGTCCTTTGGAGAAAGAGGCTTTGGAAGAAGGCCATTATAAAATACAGTACAAAATACAATCCCAGCTTGTTCTACAGATTGGAATGGAGGACTCTGTTAGAAGAAACCTGTTGTCAGATTTTACTGATCATCTGTTTTAACATATATTGACATCTTTTCACAGTCCCTGGCACTGAAACTGTCATGCAGCCAATGCAGGAGCAATTTCAGATTTGAGGTGATCCATTACTCTGATTGCAAGTAGGTGGGGAGACTAGGCAAGCAGCTCTGCAGAGACTGGCAACTAATTTGTATCACCAAAACTAGAGATTATCCTATAAAATGAAAAAAAAAAATGATAACCAAACATGAAAAGAAAGGAACAACCTCTAAAGAAAGTGAAGAGAACTGTGAGAACATGGCCATAACTAACTCAGCTTCCACTGAAGTCAGCAGATTTCTTTTTATTTTAATTTATTTTAATGGGACTTGGACTGGATTGCAGAGGTAAACAGATAGAACTCTGAATTAAAATGATAAGGACTTACTTAATAGATAATCATAGGTAAGTGCCATAATCAATTAGTGTGGTCACAACTGGGAAGCTGGAAGACAGAAAGGCACCAGTAACCAGACTGCCAGACTTGCAAGTAAACCTTCAACTGCACAGCACTTGCAGAGGTTTATTGAAAGTTTGCCTGGATGGAGCAGGAGGCTCCTCGGAGATTTCACTTACTTGTATGCCAACCAAATAGACAAAGCTATTACTAAAAGTGGGCAAATTCTGGTTTTGTACCTCTCCTTGATGAATAGCATTTGATACTGAATATGTCCTTATGTGATTTGCCTAGCTTAAATTAATGTGACTCCATCACTGGGTCTTTCCACTTTTCGGGAAAGCTATTCCCTGGTAAGAAAGAGACAATTGACTGCTGTGCCTCTTAATGTTGCCTGGAGTCTGCCCTAAAGTGTAAAGTAAAAGTGAACAGAGAACATAAGCATAGCATTAGTCCTATTTTAACAAGGTGTGTCTTTGGTCTGTTTAGCTCCCATGAATAGGAAGACAGGTCTTTAGGAAACACCTTACAAATTCTCCTTTGAACCTTTTCCAAAGTATTTCATCTTACCTTGTGGTAACTTTTTTCCTCAGGTGACTGGTTTACCTCGGCACCAGGGACATCTATAATCTCCTAGTTATAATCCACTAATCACAGCATATAATTTCGAGTTAAATTTTATGTATTTTGAAGTTATTTGCCATTAGTCACATCCCAGGTATTATTCATTCATCTTACACTGACAGTGATGATATACAGAAAAATAACTTTCATGTTCCAGAAGGATTTTTATCAAAATATCTTTTTTAGTGAAGAAGTCAGATTAGGGAATTTTCATTCAGTCAGCTAGTATTAGCCTAATTAATGCCTAGTTGTGGGTGTCTTAAGTACGTATGTGTACTTCAAGTAACCTTTGCACATCCAGTGAAGTTCTCATGCAGTCTAGTCGTGCTCACACCCCTACAGAAGAGAGAAGTCTGGTGAAGGAGCCCTCATAGCTGTGTTTCCAGCACCCCTGGCCTGTTGTTAACCTTTGTGGGCAGGTTATAAGAAGCCTTCCTCTTCACTGGGGAACTGGAATGACCATTTGCCCCTTCTCCTCACAGGTGTAGCAAGCCTTTTTCAGCACTCCACTCCTCCCCATGCCCATGAGAGGCACTGTGCCTGTCAGAAGCGTAATATGTCTTGACATTTGTTCCTTAATATAGCTCAGCCTCATAGGAACCTGACATGTGGCTTGCTGTGCTAAATAGACCACATTTCCTTCAAACACTTTCATTTCTGTAATCCTAAGTGTGCGATGTGCTGCCCTCAAGGATGCTTACCTTTATCGCTTTGCTTCAAATTGAGCTGCTATGGCAAAATGCCTTCCAGAGGAGAGGCTTCAGGGAGGGTTAGGGTAAAGGCATAGGTTTGTGAAAGAGCTACTTTTTAAATGATGTGCAGTTAGGCCTTCAGATGCTGCTTCAAAGCTGGGAAACATCCTCAGTAATGGGGAGATGAGAAGACCATGCAGGCAAAGTTGGATGACCTGGATAGCAAATGGGATGGAAATTAACATCATGGTAGACGGGGTCATGCACTGAAGGACTACTAATGTGCTGGTACCTCACCAGTGGTAAATAAGGGAAGAGAAATTGGGTGCATAAGCTGGCTACAGGATAGCTATAAAATAACACTGGAAAGGAAGCAGAGACAATCCTAGAATGAAAACTAGGAAACCATTTTCAGTAGAGGTGAGAAAGTATGACCACCCCGTGCAGGAGCCTGGGGAGGTCTTCATCGAAATGTTGTACACAGTTTTAGTCAGCCAAGTTCCAGCAGGATAAATTGAAATGGGAATGGGTGCAAAGAGGAGATAATTTATCAGGCAAGTGGAATACCTGTGTTACAATCAAAGTCTAAAATAATATGGCTTCACTAAATTAAATCTTCCCTTTAGTAGGTCAAAGTGGGTAAAACACAATGAGGGATAAAGAACAATTTAAGGTAAACGACAGTGCTGGCACAAGACCAAATAAGTATAAATGTGCAAGAATTCCTGGCACTGTGGTGGAGGAGTAGCTAAACTGACCCTGGCAGTGCCACACACCAGATGAGCAGGTGGTCGACTCAAACCAGACAACCTGAGTGTCTCTCCACAACGCATCCACAGGTTCTGTGGAGTTCCTTCCCATAGACTGTTGTGAATAAAACTGTTTTCATGAGCTCAAGAATCAGTCAAATTAATACATGGAACTAAAAAACCCAGTGAGGTCTATTAAGTGGCTTCTAGCTGAGGAAGTCCCTGAATGGGGATGAGCTAGGAAGCCGTGACACTTTCTGGGGGTTGTTGCCACATGCTTGCCCCATTGTTATTCGCTTCCATGGACGTTCACTGTTGATCAGAGTCAAAGGCAGAAGACAGACAGGTTAGACAAAGTTTTAATATGAGTCTGAATGACCAATCTTACGTTTCTACATAGCTTCAGACCAGCTAGCTCAGTTCTTGGGAGTGCTCTAACCATGCGCCAGAAACTCAGCATAGGCTGGTCCACTGGTTTGCTTGGCAAACTACATGGAAAACACACAGGTCACAACATGAAAATATGAGACATTAGTCACAACAAAATGCTTTTGATACAGTTTCCCATAAAGCAAAAAGTAAACAAAGAAAGAAACAATGGACCTACACCACCACCCCCCTCCAAAATACCTGCAAAAAAAACCCTAACTTTTTTTGTTTTAACTAAATATAAGTGCATAGGATTTTTGGCATGAGGAGCTTCTTTCCTGCCTGTAGTCTCCAGAAAACAGAAATATCCACCAGCATGTTAGACAGTGATTTCAGTGTGAAAGGAAAGGCTGTTTTAAAAGGTATGATAAGAAGAGCAGAAAGCAGCAGGGTCTGTCATTTGAGACAGCGTAGTTCAGAGGCCATCCGAGATGCAGTGGAATAACACAAGATGAAGCTGCGTGTGTTAGACCTTAATGATGAAATTGCCAGTTTTCAAGGACTGAAAATGGAGAGCTGTAACAGAAATTGTTTTGATGCCTTTGCTCCAGAAGTAACCACTGCAACACAACAATGAGCATACTGGTGGATGAGACCCGTGGATGTGAAAGGCTGTCTAGGAGTCAGTTCGGTAACATGAGCAGGTGATCAGTCTCTACGTAACAAATCTTCCTTGTCTTCTCCCCAAGGGAAGACCTATCAGTTTCTGTATAACCTGTAGTTCTTGTCCAAGAATACAGAACAGAAACAAATATTTCAGGAGTTAATAGTTTTTTGGGGTGTTGTTTTTTTTGTTTTCTTTTTTTTTTCCTTTCCTCTTTTTTTTTTTTTTATTTAATCTGGTAAGGGGGGCATAGTTATTGCTGTGCTACATCAAAGTGGGACACTCACATTTCTGTATCCCAAGTATTCTGCCTCCAGCAGTGAGCAGCTAATACTAGCTGCACCTAAAAAAGAGAAAAGATGCCTTACATGAACACTTAGAGAGTAACCTGTTTCCAGGAAAAAGTTCCTCTTTACTGTACCTGGAAAAATCTTTTCTGCAACTTTTTTTATATATTACTGTTCACTACTGTAACTCTGGATATTGTAGTTATGCAATAAATATTCTTTCCTACTGGAAATTATTTGCCTCAACATTACACAAAAATGTAGCAAAAGCAACCACACTTGGATCACTGTTTATTAGTTATGAAGGTTTCACTGCTCAGTACAAGGGCACGTTCCACTGTATGTGTTAAGGAGAGGAAAATAGTAATTGCCTTTCTTCTCCCTGCTACCTCAGTCCCAGTCCACTTTCATCAGGTTTTATCTTTTTATTTCTTCTCAGAGAGTCCTGACCTTCACATCTCTGAGTGTTAATTTTTCTGTACCCTAGCACTGATCATGACTTGCCTACAGCTGCAGTAATATTTCTGGAGTGAGGAGACGAGCGCTTTGCAAAGTCCAAGCAAAGCAGCACCACATCTTAAAGCAGCAGCTTTTTTTTTTTTTCTGATTGTTCTTCTCCCTTCTGTGCTTTGTAAACCCTAATGCTCTGCATGTTTAGCTGACTGTCACTATTGATAGAGCAAAGATCTTCACTGAGCTGCCCACAGTGAAGTCCAAGTCCATTTTATGACTTGAGGCAGTGGATGTGAAAGTCTTGGCTGCAGTTGAACTGTGAGACCTGGGAGCGCGCTGGCTGCACCCTGCCTGCGTGCCAGGACCCCTCTCCTCCCCAGGAAGGAAACTTGGGAGCCATGGAGCCAGGTCTGAGGCCGGGAGGAGAAGGCACCCGGGGAGCACCTCCACCCCGCAGCTCCCACACAGCCCCTGAGGAGCCCAAGCAGCGCGAGTGGCTCCAGCCCTGCAGCACCACATTCCTGCTTCTCTTCTGCTGAAGGGTAACGCCTGCCTGGACCCAAAGTGCCTCTTGAATGCTCCTGTTCAGAGGACTTTGCAAAGTTGGGAGGCAGAGAATAAGAAAGGGAAATGGAAGCAAGAGGATATAGGTGTTTGCAGCAGAGCTGGCTGAACGGGGTTACACCCGTCATAGGAAGGCTCAGTCTCGATGGGTTGCAGAAGGCTTGCAGCAGAATCTGTTGTCTTAACTGTAGATGTCATCACTTGTTCCTCATGTTCCTGCCAGAGAAGATGGAAAAGGAATTCTAAGATAAATCTGAAGGCATACATTAACAATTTTGCTATATTGCTTTGATTTTGGTAACTGACTCCTTTTAACTTTGTTTGATTAATTCCATTTTCTTTTCTTTGGAGATTTTTCATCAGTAAACTGTCTGTAAGATAACAGATGTTCTTCAGATAGCATATTTTTTATCAAGCTACTGTGGTTACTGACTATTCTAATGATGACTTAGTATCTTGAGAGGGTAAAAACTATTTTTATTCTGAAAATTTCAAGATGTTATTGTTTTTCTTAATTAAATTTTACTGCAGGTATGTTTATTTACTAACAATTGCTTAAAATTTTAACTTTAAAAATTATTATATTTGTCCTTTCAACAAATATTTTTGATAAACATGTCCAGATTTCAGTAAACACGAGCTTTCATTTAAAGATACTCTCTGCTCCTGACTTCTCTGTTAAAAAATAATTTTCTTTTTTTATAGGACATTTTTCATTATAATTACTTTTGCATAAATATATATTTCAGGCAGGTCCCATGTTGTCTGACCCACAAATCGCAAAGGGGAAAATCTTATGGATTTTTTTTTCTCCTTTTTTTCAACATTAACAGTGATTTCCACTCACAGAGTGTCACGTATTCCCTCTGGAGAGCAATACAGGATGGTGTCTTTTTTACATCGTTTGGAAAATCATGTGTGATTAGACTCATATTCAATTAGCGTTTATTTTCCTTATGCTAAGAAATTATGTAGGGTGTTCTTAAATGGTAAAACATTCAGAAAAATCATGTGGTTTTTCTGGGACTACTCTAAACTTGTTTCACCTCTGAAAAACAAATCTTAAACTCCTATATTTCTTTTTTCCTTTTTTTTTTTGTTTTATATCTATTAATTTCTGCCTCCTTCTGTTATTTTTTTATTGACAGGAGTTAGCAACATTAGCTCAGGAACAGCTACTGAAATTGCGTATAAATATGAAAAAAATCCTAGTAGCCTTAACACATAAAGTGCCTCATTCTATCCCTGGTCTGTGATCCCTTTTCCTTTAGCCTGCTGTGTTTCTCTGAATGTATTCATTTTTGGAACACTTAATCACCATACCAGATTCTCATTTAAAATGTAACAACTTTCAAACAAAATAAGTTCCATCTTCAGGCATTAGCAGCAAAGAGCATCTGGGTAGCAGAGCCAAAGGAGAGATGTGCAGCAGCACAAATCCAGGCCACAGGTTTTTTGAGAAAAACTACTTGATTCTTCTCTCCTGTCTCCAATCTGAGCACTGCAGCTGTATTGTGCCTTGCACTGCGGATGTGTGACACAGTGCAAAGGTTGACACAATGCTGGGAAAGCAGAAGAAAAGTGAATGGGACTGTAAAACTCCCTCTTTTGGCTCAGTGGGGAGCCTTCAGAGTTTACTTCAGCAGAGAGGAACTCGTTTTGAGTTTTCCTTAAACAAAGCGACACAGTAAGAGGGGCAAAACTACCTCCTCTCCTTTTGTTTGTGTTTTTTTTTTTTTACTTTAATCACTCTGTTAGCATGAATATTGTACAGTTTCTCATCCCATGAATATAAACAAAGCTGGCACTCTCCTTGCTTCCTATAGGATTTCTAGCAGTTCTCTAACATTTTTCTATTAATGACTGCATCTCAGTCCGTTATTCAACTGCTCCCACAAATCACACATGCACACAAGCACACATACACTTTCAGTAGATAATGTCTCTGCTGCAAATCATAGAAGTAATTAAAAGTTACAGGAATCTCAGTTGCTCTGTCCAAATAGCTGTAGGCACATTTGTAACTTGCACCTACACCCTTTTATGCCAATGACATTTTATTTCACCATCACCGTCTAGTATCTCCAGCCCTAAGTTGCCCTTTTGCTAATCTTCATCCCTATTTTCACAGATAACAGGTCTTTTGTGTCTTGAGAGACATACATAGCAGTCTCAGAGGATACCTGTATCAGTAGAACTTTTTATTAATGTCTCTTTTTGTTGGTCTCCTAAAACATTATGTGCAATTATAAAAATTAGCCTCTTATATCTTGAAAAAGTAGGTTTAGCTTGGAAAACTATATTGAGAACGTTATATGAATGGTCATGCTCGTACTTTTTCAATGCAGGTAGGTACACATGTTACTTTTATACTCCCTAGCCTAGTTTACGGAGCCCTGTTCATTTAGCCAAGTGAAAGAATTGTCTCATCACTACAGAGGGTGTTGATTTGTTGACCCATTCAGTATTAGCCATGATCCTAGCCCTAAAAGCATGGGAGAAGTAGCTTAGGACCCCCAAAGCCTTAAGCTGCTTTCCTCAGAGAGCAAGAAAGCCATTACATGTCTACCACAGATCATTATTTGCCCTCAAACCTCAAGCTGCCAAACCACCACAAGTTGGAAGTCACCCGAATGGCAATGATGCTAGCAGAAATGAACTAAATTATAATCAGCAATTTATGTGATAGTGGTCTAAACAGATTACATTACTGTTAAAAAGAAAAAAAAAAAAAGGAAAGAATTTGGGAGAAACCAAATGCATATACCAGATCTCATGTAAAGCCAAGTCAAATCAATGTAGAAGTCCTGCACATATCCCCTGCAGTTTTGTCAACCTTATAACTAGTTAAATCATACCATTATCATCGCTCTCCCTTCCCCTTCCTTTTTTCCCACTTTTTCTTTTATTCTTGCCTCATATCGTAAACTGAAATTCTTTGACACAGGACCATAATCTCGATTCTAGTAAGTGTGTTTGGTGTTAGCACAACAGAATAATAAGCTTTTATAGGATCAGAGCTACTGTCCCCAGACCTGTTACATTGATTCACTTTGGGCTCTCATTAGAAAGGGAAGATCAAGAAGTCAATGGGCAATGAAGACATTTGTAGACCTCCTTGTGTATAAAGACATTACCGCAGGTATAGCTCTGCTAGTAACTTATATTGCAGGTCCGCTCTTTTCACTGTATCTCTGCATGCTTATGGGAACTCAGGATAGCAGGTGAACTGCTTTTCTATTCAAATCAAAATGTTTATCACAGTTATCATTCAAACCAAACTATCATCTTCTTCCTAACATTTACCATCACACATTACAGGTTATATAAGAAATATTGCAAACCAAGAGAATTAAAGCAGCTCCATAGAAAGAAAAGCAAAGTTAGGCTTTATGATTTAGATAATTTAAAGCAGTAGCAATCAGTATGACTTGCAAATAGGCAAGATTTCACTTAGAACAGCCCACAGCTGTGACAGACAGCTTACAGAAAAAGCAAGACATCCCATTGTACGAGAGGAGGTCATGGAAAGGAAAAGCAGACATCAGAAAAGGGCTAAGACTTTGGCCCTTTTGCAGACAATACATATTAATGTATTCAGCTTTAAGGATATTTCTAGCTCCATGAAGCATCTCAAGACTCTCCACATGCTTACAGTTACACACACAGACAAGTGCTTGGCTGGCTCAGACTGCTAATGGCGAGAAGCAGAGGCTGTCCTCACATTGCTGCTGAAGTACCACTGGAAGATTTTGGGTAAAGCAATAACCTCTTTGACAAGTTTTCCCATCAATAAAATGTTTAATCTCACCAAACTATGGGCTTGGGCTCTGGACTAAGTGTGGGCACAAGTAATGTAGGGATACAGGGCTAAGCAACGGGCTTGATTGCCTGTACTGTTTAATTGTTAGCACGGTCCCCAGCAGTTATGATCTGTATCAAGCAGCAGTCTCACCGGCAGTGTTTAGGCATGACCAGGAGATAGATCTAGGGATGTTCCCAAAGGAGAGTGGGATGCGGGGGGCAGAGAGAGCATCACCTGAATAGGACAGTAGTGCCATGCCACCAACCCTATGGGCCAGCAGACAGTCCCCTGATCTCTTTGTTTGCTGGTATATTTGCAGACAAAGCATACTCTGAGGGTGCAGGTTTGTGTGTGAGCTAACCAGAGGGTCATTTGAAGAGATTGCCTGTCCATCAGAGCAGCTGGGGCACGGTGAAGCTGAAACCCTTGGCAGGGAGCTGGCTCCACTGCTGCCCTCGAAGCCCCACGCCCCGCAGGCCCAGGCTCCCTGTCACTCTCAGCTCCTCTTTTCCACTCTGCAACTGGGCAGCAGACTAATTTGGCTGGACCTGGAGAGGCACAGATGGGACTAGGGTACTGCCTCCAAACATACCAGCTGCTGTAAACCTTGGAGTTTTTGTTGGTGTCTCCAAAACGGCTCTGTTAACAGTTTGTGCAGTGGAAAGGGAAAGAGACGTGAGAGACACTGAGTTCTCAAGTTGTTAATATTAAGTCAGTGCAACTTTCTTCCCCTTCTTTTTTAAAAACTATATATTCAGTAGACTCCCAGGTTCCCAGCAGCTTTCATCTGAGCTACACCAGCACATTAAACTGAGCTTACTGAAAGGTAACCTTAGAATAAAAGAGAACTGGCATTTTTCTTGGTTAACAAATGGGTGGAATGATTCATCAGGAAAGAAAATACGCAGCAACAAGTGAGGTCTTTCTGAGACATCTGGGGTTTGTAAACAATGAGATAAAGTAATCAGAAAGCAAAAACAAAGGTTTTCCCAGCTTTGAAAGCCCATTTATTCCACAGGGCGTGGGTCCTGCTCCCTCCCCTGTTCCTTGTATCCTCCCTGTATCTGAGGAACAAGAGGTTATAAAACATTCAGAGTTCAGTCTGAGAAAGGGAAAAACTTATCTTGTCCAAAATTGATACTGTCTCAAAAAGAAAACAAAATAAAAAGCATCTAAGTTTTGTTTTTAACTCAAGTAACAAAGATCTTTATATTTTTCACAGTTAACTGTCACGTGTTAAGTATACAATAAAAGATCAGGTTAAGAATTGTAGGTGTCTTGAGGCAAGAAAGCTTTAATTTTTTTTCTGATAATGCCCATGATTTTGTTCTTATCTACATTCTTGATGTATAATATGGGTCTTGGTTCCAAAAGTTATTTTCCTGATCTGCTGTTGTTACAAGTGGATTATGAAATCTCATATGCAAATAAAAGAATGTGTGATGTGCATAGTTTACTCCTGCTACATGTGTATCTTAGTGGCTAAGTATATAATTGTATATTTCCTGGTATATGCAATTAAAATTTAACTTTATTGTGACAGAAGAAAAAACAGTAAAACTCATTCTCCACCCCAGTTATGAGCATACTATACTTTTTTTGTGTGAAAATGTAGGCAATAGAAAAAGACAACATTTTAATATCTCTTATTTGTCATACCTAGATAGCAGAAATATTACTTTCCTCTCCCCTACTAATGATGAATCATTCACCCATTTCACATGAGTATGCAAAATCCCAGGAAATTTAGTATGTTCTTCTCTGTAATAATTGATTTGCCAATCCATTTAAATACAAACTACCTTATCTATCTATCCATGCATGCATGCATCCATCTGTCCATTATGCTTTATTTCTTTTATGCTTATTATTTGCTATACTTTGTGTCACTTCCAAAACACGTGGAAGATGCAAAAGAACATATTTGTTCTGTTTATAAAATGTGTCCAGGAAAGCCTTCTACTAGAATTTTATTTTAAGTATGGATCTAAGAATCTACAAAACTCAGAAGTTCATAGGCATTAAAGTCCTTGTTATTAATGGGTCTTCAGGTCAGATTCAGCTAATGCTAAGGCATCCTTACTCCTGGGAGCAAGCTTCTTGAATCACTTCGCCTCCTTCCCCAGCTAACAGGTACTTTCATGAGCAAGAGCTGCATTATCTAGCTCTGAAGTTCCACCCTGAAGATGCTGAAATGATATGATGCACTCAGGCTTTGTAAATCACAGCGTTAACCTGCTAAACTCCCTGATTAGCCCAGGACTGTTGCAGGATATAAGGCAAGCTAAAGTTTGACTGAAAGACAGCTGATAAAGACTGAATGGATAGAGACATTTTGGCTTCAGTTACATAGTTTCTTGCCAATCTTCTACAGGTGAGATACTGCCACTCTGGCCCAGAAGCTTTGCTTTAGGCTGGTGTTACAAAAGTCAAGCAACATTTTAACCTCATTTGAGGAGAACTGGAGGAGTGGATAAAGTGGAATGAAATGCATTGTTCAGACAGTTTTGGAGAACATCAGGAATGCTGTTAAAAATACCTGTTCCTTGGAATCAATATCTCTTTCTCTTGGTAGATGCTCTAATGCAGCAATATAATTACTCACATTTTCCTTTGGGTAAGTGCTATCAGGAAAGTAAAGTTTAAATGGAAGGAGGTGTCCACATTCTGAAACAGGTATCCTTGTCTGTGGTGATCTGCCAGCATAAGTCACAACTCTTAGCATGGAAAATTGAAAATGAACACAAATAAGTTCCATGGGTACTTTTTTACTTACTTAAATCCATTTGGATTTAAAAAGGCCCAAATTGTACATGTACTCCTAAGCCTAATGGGGATGTGTGTCAGAAAATGACATAAAGCAGCATAAAAATAAATTAAATGGGGATTATTTTTTTTTTTTTTCCTTTACATGCCTCTACACTCCCCGGACCTAACTGAAGACCAAAACACAAAACAACAAAACCCAAAAGAAGACAGGACAGTAATCATAAAATGTCTTTTAGATGTTGTTCCAATGTAGAAGTTGGAAACACAGGACATTTTCACTAGAAACTCTTTTAAAGAGACTTCTAGTATGATTTCCCAAATCCAAGAGGTATGGCTAAAATTTTACACACCAGAGGGTTTTCCTGTCTTGTGGTTTATCTGACTAGGTATTCTAATAGTCTGTGATGTATATATACCAACCGCAGGGATGAGTCAAACAGAGGAAATTAATTCATCATTAACCAAGATGGATTCACTTGAGACATTTTAACAAGCAAGATGGGATAAAATATGCCATTGTTGCCAAAGAGGAAATATGCAGAAGTAGGCATGGGAATAACACCCATATTTTGTTGGCTCTAGAAACTTATTACAGAAGAGCTAAACTTACTTCTGTGCTAGGCATTTCAGATACAGTCAGTTGGGAATGACAATGAAACTACAAAATATTCTTCATTACTGAAGGGTAAAATCCAAACAGAATTAATATCTAGAAATCCCCTGAGTTTTTAACAGCTCTTTCTATTTTTAATTTGAAATGCATTTTGTACAGTTGATACAGAATGGAGCAGCCAAGATAGCTAGGCTTTAAAAACCTTCATTAGGGTATCATGAAGATGAAGTTCAGCTTTAGTCTCTAGCATTAAACCACACCATCCTTAGCTTTTTGCTCACAAAAGCTGTAAGGTGTACATCTCTTGTTATGTTCTGCATCATTTTAAAGAGTTATACTCCCTGAAGCGTTACAGCATACAAACCTCCACAGCTTTTCTAAGGAGAACAAGACACCTCACTGCCTCCACCCACAGGGAGAGGTTCTAATTTTGGCATTTGCTTTGCCCCAAATTGCAGCAAACATTGAAATATTTAATGTAAAGAAAAAGAAAGAAAATATTTGGAAACTTTGATATGAACTGTTTTGAGCTAAGCAACATATTGTCCTGTTCCCAAATGGAAACATGACTTTACCTTAGTCAGTTAGTAGCTGCTCAGTTTTGGTGAACAGAGATGAGAGATTATGGTAGAGAATGGAAAAAGAAGTTGGAGAGGATGGGGTGATCACCAGGTAGGAAAGGACCACCTGAGTCTGCAATTCTGGTGAATGTAGCAACTCATTTTTTACCTAATTTCCAGATTAGATTTATTCACAGTTAATTTATACCAGTTTGGACTTGGGACATCATCTGTTGGTTTAAATTATTTGTATCCAGGCTGTTTGCCCTGTCTCATACGTAACACAAGAACAATTTCCCCTTAGCTGAGTCTAGCTTCCAATTCTAAGCTTTGCTACCTTTGCCATTTCTCATAACATAAGCTCTTCCCTCATCTGATGGTATCCAGATCTACATCTGCTCCAGTCTTGAAGACGGGAGATTATGATGGACTAGAACAGCCAGATTTTTCTCTTCCTTTATGTCCCAGTGGTTATCCCCTCCACACAATGCTCTCGGGGTTCACCCAGCATAGCAGAGGAGGCATTTTGCAGGACTCAATGGTATGCTTTACTCCTTGTCAAGGCACCCTAAAAATTAGTACAGACACCAAGCTGAACTCACTAAATCAGTGCAATTTCAAACTGATCTCAAAGACTGGGGCTTAGAGCCACAGCTGAACTGTAAGCGCACGGTTTTCAGAAAAGCTAAGGGTGACCAACACAAATTATGCACTCAGCCTTACATCCTCTGGCTATTGTAGCTAGTATTTCTTACCCAGTTTTGTTGAGTCAACACTCAGACTGGAGTGACTACTGACTGTCAACAAGTTACTTTAAACACTTTTTTTAAAAACAACTTTCTTATTGCTTCCTGGTGTGTGGGTTCACAATAGAGTGCATTTTATATGTGCAAGTGTATACCTATGTTTGGAGGTAAATCAGACGATGCTGGGCTTCACACTCCTGTGCCTAGACTGCCTCTGGTCTCCAAGCTGACCAGCTAAAACAGGAGCCTCTGAATTATCCTGAAGTAATTTCTGTGATCATGGTGGTGTCTAATGTCACCAGCATTAGAAGGTCAAGAAGGGCCTGGGAGAACTTAAAGAGAAAAGAGAGATCAGTACCTTCCAATTGTCTCCCTCTCAGTAATATATAGCTTACCAAAGAGCATAGCACGATGCTTTTAACTCCAAAAAGTACCTTAAATTGCTTTGTTTTGACGTGAATATTTTTAGATCTCTGAAAATCAGACTTCACAGCATGAATTTTGGTGCTCTATCAGTGCTTCTGTTCCTGGGTGGACATAAGAAAGGGACTGTGGCTTCTGGCCTGAGCGGGTCTGCGTCCTGGTCATCCTCTGCTCAGAGGAGTACAAAAAAGCACTGCCACGGTGCTACCTGCAGGCGGTGACTCTTCAGGTACTTGAGTAGCTCAGATTCACAGAAAAGTAACTGGATTTATCTGGGTGGTGACATTCAGTTTCCACAGAGAAACTGATGTGGAAAGACAAACTTTGTTTGTTCGTTTGTTGGTTTTTTAGTTCAGAGAAGGTGCACTTAAGCTTGTATGTACACCTAGAGTAAAAAACCAGATGACTGGCTCATGTGTTTGCTCTTATGGCAAGGAGAAACCCACAGCCAGCCTGAGGAAGTCCAGGCACCCCTTTCTGGCCCCACACATAGGGGTCAAATAATATGAGCCCTGTAGGAAATAGATGTAACAAGAAAGAAGTTGCACTCCAGCAATTCCTGACCCTTTCTTTGCTCATAGACTTCTGTGTTATGGTTCAAAACATACCTGACGTTGCTCAGACAGTAGAGAGCTCTTCATAGAAAAACCTGTCACCACTGGGGACTGATGTAGAGGGCATAGCAATTAGAAATGCCACTTACTCAGGAATACTCCAAAAGTATGTTTTGTAATGATTTGTAAGCAAAACAATGACATAAAACTTCAAGGACTGTGGGAAAAGAAACTTTCTTATTTCCTATTTCATTTCACTGCTATCTCATGGTAAGAATTTCTACAGCCAAATAATTTGACCTGTCCAAAACTCCTGTATAAAAGGTTAGTCCAGACTTCAGTGTCACAGGTGTACTGTGTATTTAGTTAGGCACTTCCATAACTGCCTGCAGCAGCTCTGTTAAACAATGTTAAATATTAAGCAAGGTCATAGAGCATGTTGATAATTTTCCTCTAGCTGCCAACACCCAAATACATGCACAAAAGACAGGCAGACTACTTCCTTTATAAAAAGCCATGATATAAATTTTAATTCATATTTCATATTGATGTGACTAAATGTAAATAACTGAAGAAAGTCCCTTAATGAAAAAAAAAAAAGGACTACCTAAAAGAAAATGTGCTTAATCGCCATGAAGAAAGATCCTTACATTTTTTGTCCTTTGATAAGATTAAAGGATGGGAGTACATGGACAGGGGTTGAACAGAGATATTAATGCTGTCAGTATTTTGTAGCAATAACTTTATTTGAACTTTCCCTGATGAGGCGACTGCCTTAAATACCTTGAACTATGTTGCTTGTGAAAAGACATCTGCGGCCACAGAGTCCGAGCTCCCAGGGCAAGCAGTTCTCCTGGCACTTGTGCACCTGGGAGCTGGGGGGGTCCCTACATGCTGCAGACTGAGGAACGGCTTGTGCCACCTCTTGTTCTGAAGGATTAGCTGGAAGAGATGGTCTGGATTGTTGCACAGTCACTTTGCTCCGATCTGCAGAGCCAGAGTGTTATGGCAGTTGTATGAGGGAAGAAGAGAAGTGAAAATAAAAGCTCAGCTGAAAGGAGGGGTGGCACGGTCTTTCTAATAGGCCAGCACAGCTTCATAACAAGCAGGGATGTGATGGTAAACAAACTGCAAAGCACCTTTTTTTTTTTCCTTCTTTTTGCTGAAGCATTTTAAAAGAGACAGAAAGAATTTCAGTCTTTAATAGTGATCTTTGAAAACACCTTGCTTCTCATGAGAGTCTACTGCAGCCCTCCCACACCCTTTGTTGTCCAAATAAACTTTGCAAGGGAATGTTCTTTACATTCCATGTTGAGCATGTATAGAAAAGATCGCTCCGGCACAGCCCGCTCCCTGTTGACGACAGTGTTTCCTGTTATTGTGAAGGAGCCATGGGCCTGTGTCCAGTCCAGATCTGCAGAACAGTGGTGTCACAGATGTTTTTTCAGGTGTAAAATTCCTGTTGGCCACACAGGCCGTTCACACAAGATAAAACCAGCATCTTCAGCTTGCCTCAGCGTGTCTGTTTGCTTAATGCTGCGCTGAACCAGCACCTCTTCTTGCAGCAGTCATGAAACTAGGGAATGTGGGAGTTTAAAACCCTTCCTGTTGCAATAGGAAATGTTCTGAAAACCTGAGATTTCACTTTTTGTTCTCATTGTGGATCAGCTAGGGCAAAGGGAGAAGGACAGGGAATTGTGAGTTCAAGGACTGCATGATAGGAAAGGCTTTCCTTTTGCTGAAAAAATGTGGTTGAACTTTCTCCCTGAAGAAGATTTATCCTGTTGTGATTTCAAGGACCCTTAAAAAAGCCAGCATTAGAGCCACCCATGCAAGATAGCAGCGTAGCAGCTGCATAACACCACTAACATGGTTAATGGCTGCAAATACAGTGCAGTATTATGAAAAGGTCACTGCGAGAGGGTATCCTGCTGTGCTAGAGCTTATGCAGGTGCTGTGGGCGTATCCATAATATCATATCACTGATGGCAGGGAATTATTAGATACAAACCTTCCCTGTGTCAACCTGGAGAGAACTCTGCATTCCATAAACTTATTTAACCCCGGCGTAAGTGCTTTTACAGTGCAGTAGCTACTTCACTGAGTAGAAAACTCATTTCACTGTCACTCTCACGTACTGTCAGTAATGTGTTTTTCTTTTTCTTTCCAGTACAAAATTATTCTTACTTTGTAAGCACTTTGTTTGTGTTACATAGATAAGAATATTCCTCCTTCTTAAAAAGATTGTTTTGGTGAAATGTAGACTTGCCTGATATTATTCTTCCAGTAAAATGTGACAAGGAAAACTGTGGTCTGCTGTAAAAGTGAAAAACCATTGCTGAAATGTGTTTGTTTAGAAAGAAAGCTGCAAGGCCTGGGACCTGCTGTTGCAATGAGGGCAGTCCAAGAGTTCAGATGATCCATTTCTTCATTCTTTCACTCAATTGTTTCTTAACAATGGTTCTTCTGTTTGTTGGAGAAATTCCTGAAGCTGACAGAACAGTCAATACTTCGTATTAAAAAGCAGTTGTTAAATATTACACATGGGAGAATAAATGGTTATTCGGCATGTTTCTAAAATGTCATCAACTCTTCTCTGCTATTCAACATACTTGCATCATTCTTTGGTGAATTCATATGAACAGAGGTCTAAGATCAGTGAGCAAGCCCACAGAAATATGAAGGAGTGCTGAAGAGAATCATGACATTTTCCAAACATTATCCATGTTTACCACCCATTCTGAAATTTCAACACATTCTGAGAAACTCTATAGCTGTGGGAAAGGGGGAATGATGACAGTATAGTCATAATTTTCCCTTCTTTTTATAAAACTTTTTTTTTTTTTACCCCCCCCCAAAAGAATATCACTGAAGGAACCAAGCCCTGGGTTCTCTACCTGATTCATCAGAAAAGTCATCAGTATGTTATTCAAATACAATAATTCTCAGCTCACACATATACATACACACAAACATGTAGGTGTGTGTATACAGATTTATGAATAACTATCACTAATAGGAGACTTTTGTCTACTCAAGTGATAACAAGTGAAGAGGCTAGATCAGATTGGGCTGGTCACGTAATGAAACAATTTATTTTTATACATCATCTTTCATGCAAACATATCACAAAATTCTTCAAAGCCAGTTTATCTACATGTTCCTGAACGTTGCAACTAAACTGCTCAGCTTTACAGGAAGCATCTGTAGATGTTGCAGGGCAGGGGTGAAGATGGAAACAATGGCCAAGTTTCAGGAGAATGATTGAGTACTGGAAAACTGGGAAGTTCATGCAATGGGATATCCACTTTTTTAGGCAGTTGGAGAGGCTCTGCCCACTGAGCAGATGACTCCTGGAAGGAATTTGAAGAGAATTAGTGGGAATGGCTATTTCAGATGGCAGAAGGAATCAAAATAGAAAGCCAGTTCCTTAGGCTTGGACTGTCTCCTTTCAAGTCTGAAACATATTTCCTTTCTGTCTTGGATCTTTTGTACCCAAGAGCTCTTTATCCTGCTCTGGTAATAAAAGCCCAGAAGGAATGCTCCAAGGGTGAGAAACTGGAGTGTGCTCTGCTCACGACCCTTCCATCACTCAGGTTGAGGTGGACATGACTTGCAAACATGCTGGCTATTGTGGATTTATACTGCTTGGATATTTCCTCAGCCTACCCCACTCTACCCCCCAAATTCCCTGCCTGCTTTCTTGCAGTAGTGTTCTGCCTGCTAAGGGATCCTTCAGCTTGTAAACAGGCCTCACTTGAGTATTCGCTATTAGCAGCAGAAAGGACATCTAACAACTCTAAGAGAATAAATTCTAGAAGTACATCAGAGTCGACTTTGGACACTGACAAACTGACATTATTTCTGTTTTAGGCACTAGTAGGAACATAAGTCACATGATAAATAGCAGAAAAAGTGACATGGTTTGACAAAAGGCATTACACTGAACAGAGTAAAAATCAAATTATACAAGTTTGTATTTTAGTTCTCTTCTTTATAAAGCCTCTTGTTAGTACTAGGCAAAACTGTGTACACAATCTATGGTCAACAGATGTGATTGTGAGAAGTTATGAAAATCTCCAGTCTCCACTTGAAAATAATAGGTACAGCAAGTGTTTGAGCTGCAATCTTAAGATTGCTCTGGGCAGTTTAAAACTCAATTTTTAATCACATGGCAGAAATCCTTTTAGTTTCATTCTGGCAAAATTCTTGTAATGATCTTGCTCTTTCCTAAATTTCCTCTCTCTTTTGGGCTGCGATCACCTTTATTTTCTTTTGTCTTTTGTACAGTTTTTCTTTAGCTTCAATTTATTTTCTGATCCATAGTCATGTATTATTGTTAGTAATTCTTCCACAGAGTATGGAGCATAGCTTTTCCATTTGTAGTAAAAATAAAATCCCAACACTTCAGTATACATGTTAAAAGCTTAATTTTCTGTTTTCATAAACAGAAATTATGATATTAATAGAATTTGTAGGATTTCAGCATCACCAAAAATCAACAGCCGTAACTAAGAATACAAATACAGAAACAGATTTCTCAGCTTGGATCATCAGTCGCCTTCATATCTTGCTGTGGAAGAAAAATTAAAGAAAAGAAAAGGAAAGGCGAGGGAAGTCAGTACAGGGGCCTTTGATCTGCTGTCCTTCCTGGTTAGCCGGGTTAGGTGTTCAGGAATGCAGGTAGCAGCTGGGAAATTCTTTCACTGTCAGAGGTGGTGCCTAGCTACAGGCAAAAAGCAAGGGACATTACTGTAGAGCAGAGTATATACTTTATAGTTTTAGAATGGGCAAGTAATCACTTATTTGGTGCTTAATAAGTTGAGGAGCTTGGGAATGATAAACTGAATTTCCAGTTATCTGCTCAAAAACAGATGGTCACATTTCAAAACACTTTATTGCCAGCATGCTAACTTGAAAGGTCACACAGTGCTCTCAGCTGAGATCTTCTATTGTTTGTGATTTCTGCTTGCAGGCTGAGAGCAATATCCTGCCCATTTTTTAGCCTGTGGTACTAGTCACTTTAATCTAACATAAGTATGGCCTGCCACCCCCAACTGGATGTTCTTCGTCCTCCTTTGGGTAGGCACGAGTATTTGTGCAGCTGCACGGTGATCTGACTCGCCCTGCAAATGCTACTTCTGGTACAGGTGATGGTGGTGGGAATACGCAACCTGGGGGAACACGGGAGCATCCTTTCTGGCAGCAGACAGCATTTACATCGGTGTAAATCGGTAGTGTCTGATAGAGACCCTTAAAGTAAAACCTCCTTCAGCTTTGTGGGTGAATTCGAAATATTCTGTAGCTTTGGTGCAACACTACTCTTATGCATTTATTGTGTTACTGCCAAGTGTAATCAAATCTCTAGAAGAAATTTCACAGCATGCGATGCTAAATCAGAGAAACCAAGCTGTGACATCCTTAACAAAACTATACCTGGGTCTCATGGCAAAGGCTGTTTACTCTAGCAAATGATCACATGCTAAACAGAAGAATTTGGAGATGCTTCAAGTTTATTGTTCTCCTTGGTTTCCTTGCCAAGGTAGCAGTGCAAGTAATTAACTGTTCAGTCAAATCTAAACCCAAGTAGTAGGGAAGAAAGAGCATGGATAATAAATCTTTTTCTATCTCCTGTCTGATTTTAACCTCCTACTCACCTACATATTTCTAATATCTTAAAATAAAGATTTATATAGTAACAGAGAAGTTAGAGATGCAGGGACTGTTTTGCAGTCATGTGTTTCCAACACCATTTGTCATTGTTCATCACATCAATTTTACTTCTTCAGATTCCTCTAGATAATTCTTGCCTTGTCTTATTTTTATGTATAACTACTGTAGCATTCTTCATCACCTGTTTTTTTTTTTGAGTTCTTTCCATAAGGTCAACTTTTAAAGGTTGCTTTTCAGTCTTTTATTTAATGAAGGTTCAGGCACACAGAAGGGAAGAAGAATCTCCTGGCAACACTAAACTACAGCTTATGAGTCTTTCTTTTACCAGTCTTTTGCTGCATCCTCTCCGAGGAACATGCACACACAGATCGTGGAGGAAAAGCTATTTGAATTGTAACCTCCAAAGAAATAACTGGCAGACTGTGATCTAAAAGAATTAGTTCATTTCAGGTAAAGGGAATTTTTGTTGCATGTAAAAATGCAGTTACACCATTTTTCCTCTTTCACACACACACAGCCTTGATAGCTCCTTTTTATTAGGTACTGTTACTTACACACAAGCAGTGGTGAATGCCAGAAGCATCATCTGTGGCAACACAAGTTGCTTCAATTTTCCCCTGGCTTCTAATATATCTTTTTTTAGTTTTGTTGAGGTTTTGGCTTTTTTTTTTTTTTTTTTTTTTTAACCATCTCTTCTGCTAGCAAACAGAATACTGATTTCTTCTATCTGGGATAGGATTGCCTCTAATCAGCTTGTTTAGCCATGCTGAGCACAGCTGCAATGCTACTTGCTCTCGCTCACAAAAAGCAGTGCAATGACCCCCAGTCGTCCATAGTGAGCAGGGAAGGCTGCACCTCATGCTACCATGTACAAGCCCGCTCAGGCTTCAAAGCACTCTCCAGCTCAGGGTTTCTCCTTCTTACTCTGCTCGGTGGCAACAGAGATGAAATGGGTTTAGTTATTTTGCAGCTAATGGACGTCCTTGAGATGTCCGTCCAAAGATTTGTTTGTGTGTGCACGCGTGTATGTAATACAGCCTGAACCAGGTGGAGCCTAAGAGGCTGAAATGAAGAGTGTGGAGAAATCACCCACTTCTTCTATTTTCCACCCCAAAGCAAACTTCACAGTCTTTGAAATGAACTGGATGGGATGATGTTTCTTCACAAAGAAATGGGTTAGATCTGAGAAACGGGCAATTCTATTCTCCACAAGAAGATGTGTGATGATCAGAGTAAAACCAATAAGCCCTCTGAGTTACTTCTAGCATCTTCCTAACCAGTTCAGGGAATATTTCTGTTGTCTGATGAGCCCCATATTTGTCCTGTGAATCTTTTATCTCATAGCTGTTGATTTTTCCTTTCCTATATTTTTTATTGCAATTTTTTTTTCAAATGTCTTGAAAAAATTACTGTAAGTATAAATACATATTTCAGATTCCTTTAGAACTCAAATCCTTTCATTATTTATCTTGTAGTAGAGCTGAATGCTTTTTCTTTGACCAATACTTATGTAGCCATTATTTTTACCCTGTCTGCAGGGTTAAAAGAGTGAAACAACTTTGCTCTCTTGTAGGGCTGGCTTTTATGCATAAACTCTATAGTAATAGCTTCTTCTTATAGAGTCACTGTTGCGCTGTTGAAGCAAATAAGTTACAATTTGGCAGTCTTTTTTTTCAGGTGCCTACTCATTAATCATTGGTTAAGAAATACCTCTCAAGGCTTATGTCTGAAGACAGCTGTAGTCAAGTAAGGACCCTGATTAACTTCCTTTGTTTTCTTAGTGTGAACAATGCATTCTGTTATCCCATTTGGGTTTTGCAATGCCTGGGGTTTTAAACTGCTATTGAATGGACTATTATTATCTTAGAAAACACCAGGAGCATGATTATATCTTGTGAAGTTATTTATATTTGCGTATGGCAAATGAAAAATGGAATTTTAATGTAAATGAGTAGAGAATGATGGTATATAATTGTACTATCTTCCATGCTGCCCAGTTGTCACAATTGTGATGTCCTGGGGTGCAAAGGAATGAAAAATCATGCTCTTGATTAGGAATTCTTTGCCTTTTCAGAAAAAAAATTCAACTGATAATTTTTTGTTTCAGTTACGGTATTCTCTAGTTGATGTAATTTAATGTAGCCTGATTTGAGTCAGAAACATTAGGAAATCTTTGTCTTTGGAATTATAATTGTCAACTCGTACACTTTGGCAGTCATTTCCTGGAAGCTTGCTTTGGTCTGCAGTAAGTAGACAGTACATATGACAAACTGATTGTTGTGGAGATACATGATCAAGCTGCCTCTGTTTATTCCAGATTTTGGAAAGGGAATCCTTTTGCATAATTTGATTTACAGATGTTCTCTCTGAGTAAAGCATTTCTGTCTTCCTATTTATTTGTGTCAGTATTTTCCCCTTTTATCTAATGTGAAGAGATTCAATGGTAGACATGTTGTGCTTGTTTAGAACTAGCAATATGCTTAGCTTTGTACAATACTCAACAGCAGACAATCACTGTCCTGGAGAGCTTAAAGTCTAAAAATACCACAGCTAATGCTTCAGGTTTTTTCAGCCTTTAATATTCTCAGGATTTTCTTATTGTTTTGCCTCATCTTAATACACCTCAATTTTAAACTGCCAACCAAAACAAATCATCTTGGTTCCTCTCTGTGAAAATAATCTGGCAAAAGGGAAGAAATGCATTTTTAAATTTGAAAATACTTGTGGGTTCAGTCCAGTATCCACTGAAGAACAAACACAGAATCCCATCATTAGGGACCCATCTAAGTAGCTTTAACCTTGCCTACCTGCTCCTAGCAATGCCGGTGAAGCATCTGCAGGCATTCAGACTGTGTTATCTCTCTTCGCTGTGGCTCTAGAGAGCAAGTTAGTTGTAGCAAACTGCCAGAGCTGTGGTTGTAAATGAGGTCACCTGGGTAAGACATGTCCATCTGCCTGATGCTTTCATGAATATTTGTGTGCATTTTGAAGCAATGAAGTGCATGTCTCTCCAACAAGCCTCATTTTAAATCTGCAATGTGCTTTTTTGCCATCAGGACTGTCAGCAGCAAGGTGAAGATGAGTGTGATCTGCTAGTTTAATGCTAAGCAAAGGGAAGGACAGCAGGAGATGACATCATGTGCTAATGGCAAAGGGACTAAAAAAGAATAAGAAAAGAAGAAACTTTAGCAGAAAGGCTTTGCAGTCCACTGGATGATGCCCCTTTATTTCAGTTATAGATATTTTTTAAGTGGTTCTGCCTCTGTGGTATGTCCTTTCTAAGAACAACATCAGTCAGCACTGAGCTGTGGTGTCTCAGATTCTTACTAGGGAATAAGCTGCAGGTTTAACTTTTGGGTTGGCATAAGGACCATCTGTTCAGTGTAGTTTGCCCGCAAAGTGGAGATATGTGTGTTGTGAGTATACAGAACTCACTTTAGGAAGAGAAGGCAGATAATATACTTTAACATGTTGTTAATTTTGTTACTGCTTGAAGAGAGTGTTTCTACAAGATGAAATAATCATAACCTGTTCTATATGTGGTGATCTAATGGAGGACAGTTTCTGGCTGCTCTTCAGAGAGTTTGAACTGTGTGATGGCTTACAGTTTTGGTAAGAAATAGAGACATTCTTTGTCCCAAAACTACTGCTATACTGTGGCGGCTACAGTAGCTTAATGCTTTTGAGAAAGGGAGCATTTCACTCTGTATTCATACTTTTAAATTTCCCATCGCCTCAGCTTATACCTTGTATTGACATTCCTTCCCCTTCAGCTCCATTCTCACTTCATTAAGTCACTATCTACAAAAAGTTGCTCTTTGCTGTCCTTTCTGCTCTAGAACATTGTGCCACAAGCAACTGCAGGAGCCCTGCGCACTTTTGTGCGTTTCAGACTAAGCTCTACAACCGTATTAGCCCTGCTTGACAAGGACTACTTGAATTGCCTAAACCAGAGCCACTTCTCGGCCTTGCCATGCTCCTGGATTACTGAGCTAGCTCTCGTGCCTTCTCCTGCACTGCAACCTCCACCTGCTCCGTTATACATAGGGATGGCCTTCACCTTAAGCTTACTATTCTTATTATTTTCAAAGGTCTGAAGTTGTTATTTCGATTTAAAAAATGCAGATTGTGGCTCACTGAAGGAAGAGAGAAAGAACCATATGAAATCCAAGAGAAGAGTTAAGGGTTAGGAGGAAAAAGAAGGAGGTACAGAAAGAATCACCAGCTACACTGCTGTATAGTGGTGGCCTATCTTCCCATTCCTGCTCCACCTGATGTCAACACCAAAGAAAGAATATCAGAGATTCATAAGTCACAAAGATCTCCTAGCTATTGACCTTAAGGTATATCTTGTATTCTTCAGGTACTGACCTTACTGATTGCCCATCTGCAGTCCTTCACTCTTCATTGTGAGCCTTATTCTATGTTATTTCTGTAAAGGTTTAGGGAAGGTTAGGAAACAGGTGGAATGAGTATGTGGGACTTGAAACACTGTGGGACTCATTGAGAAAGAAAATTGTAAAAGTTTGTAAAATATTGCTGTCTTTAAAGAAGGCTCTATTCAACTTCAATTTCGTATGTTCAGGAGGACGTGTGCTGGAAATCCCTACCTAAAACAGCCATGGATTTGAATCACTAAGAGATCTGATCCACAGACTCAAGCAGTTTAAAATGAGACAATGATAAGACTGATACTTTGCATACCTGTTCGCCACCTGACTTTCATGGGCCTCCCTCTGACTGCAGATCTAGCTTAGCTGATCTTGTAGCATCCCCTTACTAATGAAAGATAAACATGCCGCTGTGTGCTGCTGTTGCTCACAGAAGGCCTGAGCCCTCCCTGTGGGGAGGTGGATGCACCCGGGAAAGGGAGAGGCTGACAAGTGGGCATGGGAAGGCTTCACAAACCATGCTGTAACTCCTAAGTTAGAGCCTTGCCTCTAGCGAGCACGTCAAATTCCACAAAATACAAAGAAGCAAATGGATTTTAGAGCACTTCAGGTACAGAGAAATGAGAAAACAGCTTGTTATTTTCCAGCTCTCCAGCTCTCTGCTCCTCACAGCTCCTTGGCCCTGCTAGATCTGCTGTCTGAGCTGCCCCTGTGAGCGGGCTATAATGGCTTTCAGTCAAATTAACTTGTTGAACGATTCATGTTCCTTAATACAGTTCACCAGATTGTGCAGATTTAATCCAGATCAGGCATGGATGTGTGATCCCAATTCTGCAAAGTTAACTGGAGAATGTGGTATGCATGCTGGCTTTATTCTTTTAGGCTGGTTTATGCTGGCTGTAGGAGAGCAGAACACTTCTGACCCAGCACAAAGCTAGAGCAGCACAGACAGACAATACCTGAGGCAACGTCAGGTCTGCTAGGACAGAATTACCTATTTAGGGTTGTCTGAACCAATTTGAAGTGGCAGAGTGAGTTTCTACTAGTCTAATGCTCTGTACTATGCAGCCATGCAGTTTTGTACTTGATGCTACTTTTGCAGGTGCCTTAAAAAACTGCTACATGCTTTCATACTTGATTTACCAATCTCATGGTGCCACAGCATTCAAAAGTACAGAAAGCATGTATTTGCTAACACAATCTTTTTTCACTGAAGCAAGGTAAGAAACAAGTTCTGCTTTGCAATCAGCATAACTGGATTTGCCTATTAGAAGTGTTAAAAGTCAGCCTACAAAGGGGCCTAATACTCCTGTGTGTGTCTTTTTTTTTTTTTTTTTTTTTTGCAAGTAGATGCAACCGAGCCTCAGCAAATGTTGAAGAAGCATGAAATATACTATTCCTTGACATTTGTATTAATAAAGTTTCAGGTAAGTTATGGATGTTTTCTTCTAGGTGCTTTAAGACACAAAGTAGAGCATTTTTTTCAAGTTTAATTAATAATTTACGGAAAGGATGACAAAAAGTGGAACAAGGGACTGTAATCAGGCTCCGTTTCTATTTTTTGGGAACATTTTATTTGACATAATCCTATTTTCCTCCAACCTCTCCATTTTTGACAGGTGTCAATCAAGTTATAATCCAGACATAAGAATACTACTTTCCACCCCTTTTCTGTCCTTCTTTTACACGAAAGGAGGAAAACATGCAATAACTCAGGATGATAACTGCCTAATGAATTGTGTGAAAGAACTTCTTATTTAGAATAACTCATTATATGCATATTGCAGCAGCAGGATGCATTTAGTGGATAAATCTTTGTAGGAATAGTCTTTGGCTCTTAAAATTGCCATTACAATAAAAGCATTTTGTTATTATGTATCTTCTATTCACTTACTTTCTACTGTATTTCTCAGCTATACCATCATTCGAGTAGTGTGAGAGGTCTCCAGCATGAATACAGAATAACACAAAAGCAAATAAACCACCAGTTAAATAAAATGTAAGCACCTAAATAAAGGAGAACAACCCAGATTTCCTGAATAATCCACCCTAAATTGGTATGACCTGTAGAAAAAACTCTTTATGTACCATGAGAATGATTAATCTCTTTTACAAAAGGTACTGTTGCATTGCCTGGACTAATCATCTGGCATCTATGCCTATTCTTCTACTGCTGGGGCACCTAGACCTGGACTTACATGTATATTGCTGAACACAGATGAAATGCTATTTGTACAATTTAACACTCAGCCCTAGACAACATGTGGCCCTTACAAACCCAAGGTGTCAAGTGTTTGAGTTCAATGTATCTGAAATGAGTGCTCTCTTGCATCCCAGCAAAATGATGTTGTTACCACAAGAAACTGCTGTGCATCTAGTCCCATATCATACGTGGGATGATATGTAGGGTATGTGGGAGTATTGGGGGGAACTAGGAGATGTAAAATCTGTTGGGATAGGGTTGCAGAAGAGCCGGATGTCTGGCATGCCATGCTGGTCCCTGATATCTGCTGTCTCCTGCACTGTACTTGAGCACTACCTGGAAAAGCTCTAGCTCATCTATGTGCCATACCTAGTCTCCCAGTTCAATAGTAAAACAGCATTTTTGGGCTAGTGGTCAAGCCTGTGTCATGGCCCTGTTTCATTTTCTAGTGTAGAGTTCATATGGGCACCTAATGGTAAATCTAGAAGGTGCTTTATGTGACAGCATGCAAGATGGATATTAGGGCCTGGTGCCTGAGTTGAGAATAGTACTGAAGTGCTTCATTAACAGTGTTGTCAAAGAGCATGTGTTTGAAGGGCTTTGAGACTCACTTCCCCAAAATTTCTGACTGGGTGGCTAATGCATCACAGTACTCAGTATGCCTTTGCTGAGAATCACATTTTTAGATACCTGATTATAATTCCTTTAGTAATTGCTGAATTTACTAGTCCATAGTCTATAAAAGACTAAGCAAACAAATTGAGAAAGAAACCCCAAATTTATTCACCATTCAAAAAAATTCCTTGGTAGTATGTCTTTGGTCCATGAAAGCACTTTAATATAGGCAGTGAACACTGCTAAATCATAGCTCAGCTGAGAAGGCTTAGGCAGGCCGTCTTGGACCACTCTTCAATCTTGTCTCTTCTGTATTGCAAACAATGCTTTTAGGAAAGTTTTTCCTCTGACTTCCCCATTCACAGTGACCACTTCAAGCTGGCTAGAGTTGTGCTGCAACTGTCTGTCTTTTGTAGATGTGTGAATGGAAGAAGACAGGGAATCTCAGAAAACTGAAGCTAGCCCTGCCCATTAAGTTAATGGGGTTTTTCAGATATATAGCTTGCAGGCAATTTGAACACCTTTTAATCCAATGTGCCCACCCCATCGCATACAAATTTTGTAATTCAGTGGTATTGAGGCGCCTACTTCACAATTTCTTTTTCTTAATCCTCCATCACAGTGCAGCACTGGACAACTGTGGGACTCACAATCTATAGCCACTCAATCCAGTTGTGCCAAGAGAGATGGGATGATTCTGCTGATTCATCCACAGGGGCTTTGTAAAGCTGCCTTTCCCCTAACAAGTCTTTCCATTTGACACCTTCTCACCTATACACTAATGCTTTTGGGAGTTAGGTGTGAAACCAAGAGGAGAAATACACCTGTTTGCATAGTGATTTTTTATTGTTAATAGTGGGAAGTGTTATGTAACATGACTATTGCAAATAACTGGAAGTTTAGCTTGGCAAATGGCAAGCAGCCTCTGCACAATATTGTTCCCTGTATGTGGAAATTCCCAGCATGACGGATTCAAAAGTTTAACATAACTGGTACCTTGCTGGAAAACAGCAGCTCAGACAAAGCAAAATGAGGTTCTTCAAAAAATAGATGCTCGGACGTGAATCTAATGATGTTGAGGAATTGAAGTTGTTCATCCAAAAGGGAGAAGAATAAGAGAGAATAAAACTTTCCTTTTCATGTTCCCAGCATCTTCATTTCATAAGAATGCTGCAGTGGTGAGTTTGGTTCCTTTACACATCAAAGAGTAGCTGTAACCAGTTCTGGAAGTGGGTTAACATGTGATGATTAAGTGACTTTAAATATTAATCATCCTATTTAAAAGTAACATTGGCAAAGAAAGAGATCCCTAATGAGAAGTAAAATTACATTATAAACACTATTCGGTAAAAATGGGACCTATTCAAGTGTTTTCTTTGAAGCCAGATGAGAACTGATCCAGTCTGAGTACATTCCCAGGGTGCTACAAGGAAGCTGAATTCTTTTCATAATTGTTTGACAAACTTCTTCCAAGACACACAGCGCACAGACTTAAAATGCATTTTTCCTGTCGTGTGTCTGTGTTTATGGGTGAATACCATATGGACTTTGGTCTGAGCTTTGCTCATCTGAAAAACGCTGGGAGAGGGCTCCATGTTTCAGTTAACTGTTTCCTGTCAAGCAGACAAAACACGTTCATCTTAAGGAAGCAAAAATGACAAAGTTATTTTAAGGTAAACAAGCCTATGGCTGAAATTTTGTTTCCTCAGGGCCTGGGATATTTTTGTTGTTGTTATGCACATCTGGATTAAAAGGACAGATTAAGTATCACAACTGTTAGCTTCATCTTTTCTCAGGGAAATAAAGACAGGCTTTGAATAGGAAGTATTTACATAATTTGAAGGCTAAGCTGAGCCTGAAGGCAGTGATCAACTTAAAGATTTGTCCTATAGTAACATATTGATGTGAATGTTGAAGTGGGGCAGATGTGCCTGATTGACACAGGGTCAGACAAGGCTGTGTTCTGAGAAGGGATTCTGGAAACTGATAAAAATGATAGAAAGCGCTCTCTTGCAGTTTAATTTTCCAGTGGTTAAGGAAGAAAATGGGAACATTCATGTAGATTGAATTGGATGGATGTGACTTTGTACAGTGTCCCCTCCCATGCAGAGCAATGACTGCAAACTTTCCCATAGGAAACTAACATCAGTAAAAATACATTGTTTGGTTAATATAGGAAATTTGTGAATTCTGCCTTTTGGGGTTTTTCAGGTCTTTTTTCTGGAGTGTAAGAACATTGGTCCAATCCTGAAAATATTGCTTAAGGCCAAATCCTGTTGTTCTTGTGCCAAGAGACATTTAATCAAATGAATGTTGAATTTGGTTCTCTGTCTTTATTCAATTGCTTTTTGAGTTAAATATTCATTGACTTCAACAAGAGTTTTGTTTGGTAAGAGCTGAATTAAACTAAGTAGAAACATCAGGGCCCAGCTAAGATATTGACTTCTCCCACGTCCTTAGAGCTCAGTATACTGGAGTTCATTAACTCTTATAAAATGCAATGCTAAAAGTTGATGTATTATTAAGTAACGGTAAATGGAATGTTACATAGATGCATTGGCTTACTTGCTTTCAGTTTCTACAATGCACAGTGAGAGGTTGTTTCTCTGCATAACTTTTGGACGTCTACCTATGATTGCAAAACTATGACAATATAAACTATTGGCAGGGAATCTGTAAAACCCTCAGTACTCCGAGAGTGTCTTGAGCTGGGCAGGTGGTGGAGGAACATGGAACTGGCTAATCGATGTGAGTCTCAGAGGTGTGCTTATTGTCTTGATGCAATTTGTAATCAAATGAATAAGTATGAGGGAGGAAATCAGGAAAGTTTAGACAAGGTGGTGTTTTAAATTCGATAGGGAATGAGTGGAATGGAAAAGAAATTCCACTGCTAGGAATATCGACCTATTTCTATACTGAGATGGGCTTAGCATAAAGGTAACAGTGATAAAAAACTTGAGAAATAGAGTCTGAATGTCAGACTGCTCTGAAGTTTAAAGTAAGGCAGTTTCAAGTATATTGTCCTCTGCTCCACATGCACGCAGTGCTGACTAATCCGATGGCAGCTGACAGCAATGAAGTCCCCTCCTGTCCCTACCAAGCCACTCCTAGAAGTGTAGGGGCTGAAATGGAAGCATCATTTTACATCAAGAAATGGCTCCTCACACTTGGAAATGCTTCACTGCCTTGCAAAATTAGTTCCCCACATTATGTCCCTGTTACATCTTAATTCTGATTAAGGGTAATGTGAAGTCTAAGTTTCCTAAGGAGAGCACTGTTAGAAGACACAGGGCCTCTTTGTCAAATTTTCTGCTGGTCTATGTGCCTTTTGTTGTTGCCTGTGTATACAGTATTTACATCAGCAGAAAAGTGTTGTTTCTTTGCATAAAAAAAGTAATCTGAGCAGCTTTCCACTCCAGCTGAAAAACTCTCAGAGATTTGGTCTCTTTCTAAAAACAGATCATTAAGGCTACATTATTTGTAAGAGTATTTGGCTCTGTTCCAAGAATGGATTCTAATTGTTAAATATGATTTTTGTTCTTTGTGCTTTTCTCGCAGTTTTGAATATCTTTTCTGGTTGCTTTGTTTGAGACTTTTAGCAGATGAAGACCAGAAAAATAAAATTGTATATTGTCCTAAGCAGATTCACTCCTAAACAAACTATTCCTAAAAGATTTCCAGAAGGCACCAGCAGCTCTTTAAGAAGTAACAGCCTACAAAAATGTTATTTTTCACAGTTAAGCAGACTTGGGTCTAAAGCTGTGCAAACAAGCCTCCGAATGCTTGTCGCTTTCAGGGACTGTTTTTGGGTGTGTGCTGATCTACAAATCAAAAACATTTGAAACAATGTAAAAGAAAATGTTTAAAGAGAATAAATACCAAAAGAAAAGTTTTTCTCTTGTCCCTCCTGCAGATTAGGATACCTTCCAAAGAAGCCAAAGGCATTACAGAGATGCGAAACTTGAGTGTGAGAGAGGAGATTCAAGTTCCTGGTCCAAATCCCAGTGAATTAGTGGCAAGTTTCTCGACCACAGTGAGTTTTGGATGAGATCCCATGCTCTGATTTTGGCAGTCAGGTTGGCTACTACATCACAGTCCACTTCAGTTTGAAGCAGGCAAGACCTAAACTGGAGAAAAAGTAGGTTAAAAATAAAAAAGGCAACGGATCTATGAGGACCCTGTCAGGCTCTTTTATAAATAATATGTGGCTCTTTATGAAACCATATGTAATACCGGCAACGTATAAACAGCCCGAATGGCTTAAAGACTTTGGTGTAGCATTGATGTGAGAGGCACTAAAGCAAGGTGACAGTTATTAATGCCCTGCCAGTACTGCAAGATAATACAGCCACAGGTATTTTAAACCAGGCAGTTTATATTGGTTCTTATTCTGTTGCTGATGTCAGTGACAAAACTCCTCAAGACCTCAAGAATGAGAGGACCCAGACAGTGGTGGTGAGGGGAATTCATTTACCCTGAAGGGAGCAGAGCTAACTCTGAACAGTCACCCTTACCTGATGTTGACTGACATCATCCACCCTTGTGTTTCTGATGGTTGACATCAGTATGCAGTAATAAAAGTACTGCCCACCCAGGGAACCTAAACACTGGAGCGCAGCTGGAGGTGAAATCTGTGTATGCGAATACCAGTAATGAATAAAAGTTTTTCCTGCCAGGAGCCACTTAGAAGGAAAAATAAATAAATGCTCAACTTGCTCTGGCTGTTCTTTTTTAATCAAATTAAGATGCTTATTTTGAAAAAAGAAATAATAAAATCACTAGAATCATTTAAGCAGCTGCAGTTTTATTGTTTTTATAAAATAATAATGTAAGAAGAGATAAAGGATAAGGCTGGATTAGGTGATGTTAATCACTAATTCTAGGGGTTTTTTTCCTTCAGTGCGTGCAAGTACTAACACTCATAGTATTAGCTAAAAGGAGTGTAAGAAGCATCTCAGTCTGTTATCAGCAATAAATTATTGAATAACCTGCCTATGAAGAAAATTTCTTCTCTGAAAAATTGGCTCAAGCTTATCCTTTGCATTCAAGTCAATGACAGTGTTGTTCACAGAAAAGCAAGCCAAATGCAGCCGTCCAGTATCTCTGAGATCTGGGAGGAGAACAGATTTTGTCCCTAAGGCTTTCTTTTGTAACTTTTTGATTAGTAGTCAAGAGCAGAAACAGCACACAGCTTTGATGAGTGTTAAAAAGTCCAATCAGTACCAGGGCTACAACATGCATGTGTGTGTGTGTGTGTGTGACTGTCGGGTAGTGCTTGGGTCTGTGGTTTGTTCCCCGGTCCCAATCACTGCCTGCCTGCATTGCAGTGACCTCATTCACTCTTGGGCTCCCTTTTAGAGGGAACCAACTGCATCTCTTCTAAACCAAACCCTAGGTACAGTTCTGGGGGAAGCTCACTCCAGGGACCTCTACAAATAAGCACTGTGATTGAGACTGCACAGTCCTGTACTTGCACAGTCTTCCAGGAGACCTGGCATTCTCAATCAACTCTAGGGCAAGCAAAGCATCCCCTGTGCTTAATGATGTAAAAGCATAATGCTGATATGCTCCAACATAGCCCTCACACTGTTTTAGACCCTTTGAACTAAATAAAAAACACAGAAAATAATAACTGTGTCTCACGGCCAGGAGAGATCCAAGGCCAAATACTATGAATGTGGATGCAGTCAACGGTCTTCACCTCTTGGTGCAAAAGCATTTAGCAGGGTAAATATTTACCTACACAAAGTGCATGTCAGGCATGGCTAAAATGAATATGTGTCTGAAAGATGATAATTAACACAATCAAGTATTCAGTATGTTTTTCAGGGCTCCCTGGTTATAGCAACTGATGTGAGCAGTTAGAAGAGCATCAGACTGTGAGGTTCAGCAGACCTCAGTCTCTTGGAAATTCCATATGGTAATTCCCCATTTACTAAGGAAAAGGTGCCAGCTCACTAATGGTTGAGATAGGGGCACTGAGTGTGATACGCTATCACCATTTTAAAAACTGCATCTCTCAGACACTATTTTGTCTCTCCAAACTACAAGTGTGGTACAGTGAATAGTGAAAGCCTATGAAACAGATTTAATTTGGTTTCCACATAAGTGAAAAATAAAGCCTTTTGGAATTATACTTGGAGTCAAAGAGGTTGTACGTTTTGGCCATCAGATCACCTCAGAGGTCTGTGCTCCTGTAATATATGTATCCTGCTGGGTGGGTTATATTCTGAGTCATTTCAGTATGATACAACTTTTAAGGCAGGCTAGGGAAGGACAGAAATGTCCTGGTTCAAAGGCATATTTCCAGCAGTTGCAGAGAAACTGTATATGAAGTGTTTTGTCAAGTCATTGATAAGCACAAAGGACCTTGCTCTCCAGCAGTATTGCAGTGGGACACCTCTAGTCACTGAAAAAGGGATTCCACAAAGCAAGGAAATCATCTCAGTCCTTTAATGCGATGGTGGATTTTCATAAGGGACTTTTAGGAGCCCCTGAGGGTCTCTTCCACCACATCAATGGTGCTGTTCAGCTGCACCTGCATCAAATTAAGATTGCTCTTTCTCTTCCGGATGGCAGGCCACAAAGGTTAAATCTGATTCAATGATCCTTACCACTGCAGAGTTCAATATGGAGCTCAGAGTTCAGAGAAGCTGAACAGAAGTCAGTTTTGCACCAGAGATAATGAAGAGGAAGAACAAAGCTAAAAAACTAGGTATGAGGGGTGTTCACCAGCCTGGCATATTTTTTAAAAAAATAAATTCTGATAAGTTCTTTTTCTGGATTTTAGTATGTCATTTCATGACACACTTTCCCTGTTGGTAAATTTGCATAATGAAAAGCTGAAGCAATTGAGAAGTTTTAGGCCAAAATATATCTCTTACAGAGTAGAAAATCTAACCCAGTAACTTCTCTTGAGCTGTTAATACTAAATCTTATATCTTCAAAAGTTGTTTACGTGCTTCATATCTGCAAACCAGAAAGCATAACCCACAAAGCCGGACTTGTCCCCATGACCCACTGACTTTTTGACATCTTGAGGTCATGCATCCAAAGCATGCAGAAGCAGGAAACTAAAGGCTTCTTCCAACCACATCCTGGTGTGTCTGTAGTGTAAATTAGAGCTGTGAGAGCTCTGGGAAAATTCATCTGGCAGGCATGCTATGTTTCTTTTCCTTTTTCTTATAAATTGTGCTAAAGGGTTTGGTCTCAGTCTGAGTCTAATTAAAATTAATGAGAGCTAAAAGTAAAGGAAAAAACCAGAGATCACCCATAAATGATTGGTGGTGGGGGGGGAAAGCTGTATATTGAGAAGTCACCTAGCAGGAACCTCCTGCACCTCAGGACTCATACAAGTGATACGATGTGAGACAAAGATGAGGGAACATTTATTAGAATTGCTATGCAGTGATGTAAGAGTGACAAACACTAGCCCAAGAGCAGATCATCTTCATCGTTCAGGATAGGATGAGCACACATTCCTGCTTGCAGAATGGGACTTATGAGAGTGTCTTTTTTTGATGGGACTAGAATCATCTCAATTTCTAGTCCTAAAAGAACCCAACTTCTCTTCTTTTACTTATCTAGCAATTTACTTATCTAGCAACTGAATTAATTCTCTGCCAGTCATATCCCTGTCATGTCAGCCAAAGCCTCAAGGAATTCATCAGATGCCACTGATCACTGCTGAGAAACTATTATTGAAGTGTTTCAGATTGCTCTTAAAAATAATCATCTTTTATTAGATTTATGTGAACAAGAAGCAAACAAAAAAAATGAGACCTAAAGGAAAAAGTAGAAAGTATAAAGGCATTCTATAAACATCTGGCTTCAGGATAGTCAGCTAAGATTCAAACAAAGTAAATTATCTTATACTATGTGATTCTTATCCCAGGTCCAGCCTAAAAATGGATCTGAAGTTTCAAGGGCCTTATCTGAAGATGAGGCCACTGAACAGTGTAGCACATGGCAGAGTGTCAAATGAGTATCGTGGAAGGACAGGGGCACTGTGATCCTTAAAAAAGGGAAATTGCTGAGCTCCATTCCCATATAAATGAAACAAAACCAGGTAGGACCATATTTCCTGCACTGGAATCATTGATGTCTGATGAAAGTAAATCTTTGATAGACATTTACAGAATTCTGCTCAAAGTGTACAGCATATCCAGCTGCCTCCTTCTCCCAAACCCCAATCACTGAGAAATAAAAGGTAGTTGTTTTCTAAATGGCACAAATGAGTCATTGTTGGTACAATTGAGATACCAATGAATTGGGTTAGAAAAAGAGTTATCATACTTGCACCAAACAGGAAAGGAATTAATACACAAAGGCTATAAGTTCAAACATTCCCCCTAGAAACATCTTGGGAAGAAGCACTTATGCAACAGTATTTTTAGTTTTGCGTACAAAGCAAGAGCAGGTGCAAGTCCAGCTTGACAAATAAAATGCAAATTCTGCATGTTTGCAAGTTCTAAGTGCTGCAGTACCCAAGCACCCAACTGTTCAGGTCTTGAATATCTCAGTTGGATAGATCGTCACATTTATGATCTGTTGATATGGAATGAAGGTGGTCAGCAACATACGACACTAATACTAACATTCAGTGCAGCATGAAATCTCCAACTGATGAGCAAAATGTCAAACTGGACAGAATGAGGTGAGGCACAGAGAACACAAGTTCAGTAATAAAGAAGTCTGACTCATGGGGTCATAAAAATAAAGATGATCTTCTGGGCCTTAGTATGTCCCATCACAGCCAGTCTGTTCATACAGCATTTCATGGCAGTTCCAGCAAATGTTACTGGAATCCATGTATCTCTTTCTGACTACTCGGAATGAAGGACTGCCATGCATACACAATAAAGCAATGTTGCAAGTTGACATTCTGAGTTCATTGTCTGATTTGATGCAATACATGAAACTTCCATCAGCTGCACATCAGTAATGCCATAACTATTCCAAGATGTTGCTTTATGACTCTTAGCTTTGTTTTATTTTTCAGAACATTGATGAGAGGGGTTTGACTGACGTCATTCAAGACATGCTGTAAACACTGCTAATTTTAATATTAAAATTCCATACTGCAGCTCTGTCCAGATGTTATTTATTAGAAATAGCCTGTTGTTTTCTTTATTTGTGCATTTTTCTTTGGCTGTCCTTAGATCCTTTCCTGTAAGTAAAAAGAAAAAATTCCATACCTTTAAATCAGAGACTGTAAATCAGGTATAACTGCATTTCTTTTAGTGCAGAGGGGTTATACAATGGATAAATGGATGCCTGTAAATATGAGCTGAGCCAGAAGCCCCCCCATTGTACAACCCCCCCAGAGCAAGACAGCCGGTGTGTCAGCGACAGTTAGGAAAAACCCTTTCCCTGGCTATGTCTGGAGCTCACACAAGTCTAACACGACCGTACCTGCAGATTACAGGATTCAAGAAATTTGGAAGCAATAAAGAGGTCACGCAAACAGAAAGATATTTAAAGACTTCTGAATAAGATTTCTGTTTCTCCTTGACAGATGAATTAAAGCAACTTTGTAGCAGGGTAGAAAGGCTTTGCCTGAGCAAAGTTTATCACTGTAAGGAAGTTTCGCTAGTGACAAATATATGAATAAGGAGAAAGGCTTTGTTAGGTAAGTTGTTTGATCTTCAGAGGGTATAAAGGGTATGTAATGAACTAATACTGCAACTTCCCAGTGGTCACTACTTTTGTTTTTGTCTTTGTGTTAGAGAAAAAGTCAGGAAGCTGATTCTTTCATAGCGCATTTGAACAGTAGAAATGAACTGGTATCAGTAGTTGTTTGACTGGCCTGTGGTTTTCACGAAAGGCAGTGCTGTGAGGTACATTTTTTTCCTACTCACTGGAAGCAGCTGAGTCTGAGACTTTTTAAAATGACACTGAAGAGACATAAACATTGAGCACAGAGCTGCCAAATGCCAGGAAATAAGAACTGAAGACTTACTGCCTGTAAAAGCTAAACAAATATTTCCATCAGTATAACTGGCAAAACAGTTTAGGAAACATGATGCAATTAACAGTTGCATATAAACATGCAAAGGTTTACAAGACATGTACTATAGGCAAGGTATATCAGTCATCTGAATTTGCTTGCAATTTTGGAAGTCAGGTCACATACCTTCTTGGCAGATAGTGTGCGAGTAACTTAGCAATGATTGCATTTCCTGGAGCGTGCCACCACACTCACTGCAACATAGCACAAACGTGAAAGAGGATTATTATCAGAGGCTCAAATCAGTAACTCCTGTGGGTGGAAACATTACCAAAATTAGTTGTTTAACACTTTGCATTATTATTGCATGTCCAGCTTTGCTGTCCAGTCAGTTTGTCTGTTACAATCCACCATTATCATTGGTTTTGGCAGAAACTGTACTTCCAGCAGTTGGACATCTATGATATGAGTACGTTTATATCTTCCATAGCATGTTGCAAAATGCTTAGCCCTTCAGCTGTTACAGCAATTTGCAGAGCTGCGTTATGAACCTAATTGTTGGAATGAGCCAAGTCAGAAACAATGCTCCCTCCCAAATGATTATTGATTTCAGGCCAAAGCAGAATATATTAAACCCTCCTACAATAGCTGTTTTACTGCTTTTTTGTAGAAGCAGCTGATTTGCTTTAATACCTTATTTCCATTATGGTTGAACACTTATAATTGGTGCCACTGTTTTCTGGCTCAAATATAATTATATGATTTAAAAAAAATATTTTATTGGATTGATATTTCTGTTTTGTGTCTTCCCACAGCTCATTCAGTTTGCATTTTTCTTCCCTTGCTTTTCCCTTTTCCTTTGCAAGTATAGTTCTTTCTACTCCTGTATTGGCAGTTCCCTCCAGGATTCTCATTCTCAGATTCAATGCCAAAAGTGTACTCGCTGTATTTAAGGGTGTATATGACCCATTCTTCCTTTTGCTTGCTGCATATACTGTCAGAGAAAGTAATCCTTGCAGTTACGGCTACAGGAGTTAGGTTTATTTGTACTTTGCATATGCCAGTCTTCCTCCAGCAGCTCAACCTACCCACTGGCATGAGAAGGCTCAGGAAAATTAGTTTCACTGCTAGTAAACCTGCTTATATTGCTGACAAATCTGCTGTTTTCCAAATGGACTTTTGGGGTTCACAGATTTGTTTTGCTCTTCCCGTGTCATGCCAAAGGTAATATAACAAAGAAAAAGTCCAAGAGAAGGGCCAGTTGTGACCTCTACCAATTACCTACAAAGGAAAGAATGGTGTTTGGAAAGAATGGTCCACAGTTTTCATCTGAGGAAGTATCACTGTGAAAGAAGTATCTCTATGAAAGAAGATCTGCTGCAGAGCTGCTGTTCCCCAGTTCATCAAGGATAACTGGGGAATGAATAAACAGTGAAGGAAAGGGAGGAGAGACTATACTTCACAGCATGCCAACTAGCAGAGGATCTGCATCAGGACACAGACCTTGCAGAAGGTATTGGGTTCAAGCAGAACTAGTTCTCTTTATCAAGTTAAAACAGTTTTGTAAATCCCTCTCTCCTAGAGCCATGTGATTACAGATGATTATTCTGAGCCTGAACAAGTCTGAGACTCGAGGTCTGGACCATCTAAGCACTATGGCCATTGAACTGATGCCCTCTTCAGCATCTCAGAAATTCTTGGAAAAAGAAAGTAATCTTCTATTCCCAGTGAAATTTCTGCAGCAGTGAGTCGCAAGAGCAAGTCTATCTTTCCCACCGCATGTGCCCAGGGACACGCTGCTGGTCACACGGAGATACCTCTCTTAAGGAATATTGTCCTGCTTCCCAACTGAGCAAGGATGGCTTCAGCCACAGTATACCACACCTCTTCAAGGTTTGCATTTGCAGACAAAAAGATAATGGTCCAGCATGATCCCAGCACGGAGGTGTGAGGAGCAGTGAAGTGTCCCAGAAAGCACATACCACGTGTGTGGCTGGCCCTGGGACTGCAGCGGTGGGGAGAAAAGGACTCCTGAGCTGTGTCCCTGCACTCAGCTATGGGCCAGAGTCACAGTGGGACTCTTCCTGAGGGGAGAATTTCAACCTGCATTAGAAATAAAGAATTTCAATTTTCCTTTAGATAAATCCTGCTCTTAATGAGAATGGATGTGACCCTTTTATGGAGCAAAAAGTTTTGGCAACATTAGGATATTGAGCTGAGGTTTCAAGGTGATTCAACTGAACTGTGTTTCTGGAAAAGAAAAAAAGAAAAAGAAGTAAAAATTTTGAAAGCAAATGAGATTCTGGCCTTCTGAAATGAAAATGAAATGACTCATAAATATATTTACAGAGTTTGAAACAGAAGATGCCCAATAGTTGAAAAAGTCTTCGTCAACCTAACACTTTTTAAAATATTTTTTTAATGTGGTGAATATTTTCTCTAAGTGAATATTCTTTGGGGCTAAAAGAAAATGTTACAAAATTCAGATCCATAAGCAAAAATCTGCTTTTTCACTATTCATTTCACAAGTCTAACTGACATGGCATTGTGAGCACATAACATTACCAGGTGGGACAATATTGCAGTAGTATATACTATCTCCCAGACCATTCCTCCGTTTTCTAGTATCCCCTCTTCCCCCATGACCCTTTTGCTCTTTCTTGGCCACCTCCCAAAATAATTCTCTTCTGTTTTCTTTTTTGCTGACAGTTTCCATTTAAAAGACCTTGGTTTCTGCCCCTTTGTATTCATTACAGAATATAAATCAGGAGATCTCCGACTAGCTTACTTCCTTGGTTTTTTTAGCCAGGATGATGTCAGTACAGCTTAGGGAATGAAGTTCACTGGTTATATTGTGGGCTTTCTGTGAGCCAAATCAAGAGAAGCCCAATGTTCAAAAGAGTGTGGAAGCTTGATGTAAACAACTATAATTTATATGGCTTTGAATCATGGTGAGAAAGAAAATTTGCATGCTAGATGTGAATGTGTTTTGTGATCAGGCATTGGTTTAGCCTGAAGGAAGAAGTAAAACTTAGTTAAAATGTCACAGCTCCTCTTGTTCTGCAGGAACCAGCCTGTGGTGTACTTAGTGACTCATTTTTTGAAAGGTGTGTTTGGTAATGCTCTCAGAACTATTAGTTAAAACATTGCCATGGAAAAGGTGCACTCCCTTTTCTAATAAAACAAACAGTCAACTTATTTAAGATTCACAAGCCTCGCAAACCCTCATGAGGGTCTAATGCTGCCACAAAGACTGGCTGTCTGTTTCCACGTCACAGGGCAGTGCTTGGTGGCATTCAGGTTCCTACAAAAATAGGAAGATAGCTTGAGTGTATACTCAATGTTTTTTTCTTATCCATGCTATATATTTTATTTTATGCAGCATATTAGCCAAAATAACAATAGTATTTAATGGCAAGGCTAACCTTTATCATCTGGCAAGTTCGATTTGCCTTTTGGAGTCAAAAATCACATTTCATTAGGAAAAGTCACATCAAGTCTTATCCCCACTGCTCTGTTTATTTATTGAAAAAGCATGTTTTCACCTTATTTCTCAATCCATTCTGATCTGTTTATTTTAAAATGAAATCCTCTCACAATGAAGCAGCATTGATTGCATTTCCCAAAATATAAAATTGTCCTGGGTTCAGCTAGAATAGAGTTAATTTTCGCAGGAACCTGGGAGGGGGCACAGCCGGGACATCTGACCTGAACTAGCCCAGGAGCTATTCCATACCATGTGCCATCATGCCCAGTACAGAAATGGGGAGTGGGCTGGGGTGGGGGAAGTGGCGGAGCGCCGGGTTCCCGGTGGTGAGCAGTTGCACTGGGCATCACTCGTTTTGTGTATTCTCTTATTTGTATCGTTATTGTTCTAACTTCTCTTTTTGTGTTGCCGCAGTAAATT
>JANZLQ010000013.1:23660361-23676447 GCA_026212715.1 Elanus axillaris
TCTCAACCCTCGGGGTTTCGGGTTTCTTTCTTTTTTTTTTTTTCTTTCTGGTTCTCCTCCCCATCCCACCGGAGGGGAGCGGGAGGAGTGAGCGAGCGGCTGCGTGGTCCTTTGTTACCGGCTGGGCTGAAACCACGACAGAAATAAAATTTCTTAATTTCTTTCCTCTCAAAACAGCGCCAACCACTGACACTCAAAATCAAGTTTAAATCAGCGAAACTTAGCCTTGCTTGTATCATTTCAGGGTCTTGCCCAAGGCCCTGAAGAAGGCAGTTTGTCTTTGTTAGGCTTCCCCCCCCCCGCCCCGAGTCCTGCCACAAGCCACTGATGCTGAGGGAGGGCTGGATTTTGCAGGGCTGGGGGCCAGGCAGTCATGGTACCTGGGATGTGCCTGTGTATATACCCCCCAGGTAGGGACCTCTGTGCTCTAGTGGGGTCTCCTCTACTGTCCAGCCCCAGTGGGCAAGCAGAACAGCTGTGAATACCCTTCCCTCTCCCAAAAAGCTCCTGTGGCCCCCATACCCATTTTCTGGTAAAAAATGAGCAAATTGCACAGACTGACAAATAAACCAAAACAAATCCGTGACAGTGAGTTACAGCAAACCTCTTCAGGCATATGGCAGTTTACTTAACTCACCTTGAAATGATGAGGTGTTGCAGTGAGCTCTCACACCTGCATTCAGGGAGGACCCCAAGCCTTTTTGCTGGGCCTGTGCTCTGTACAGAGTTTTTACACTAAATGTGGTAAGGCCTGAAGGCTACTTGCTCTTGGCTGGAGAACTTGAAAGCTGCATTTCCGCTCTACATGGCTGAGACTCTGTGAATGTTTTAGTAAAGAAGCAATGATAAAATAATAATTAGTGACCTTCCGCTTTGCTGGCAGTTCTTAGAATTCTTGTCATTTGGAATCGCAGGGAAAAGCAATATTATATTATACATTTTTCCTGTTTGAGTCAGGACAAATTGAAAGCTAATGTTTTTTCCCCCCTGAAAAACCATCATTCCACTCTGAGACATAAATCTGAAGATTTCTGAAAGTGGCTTACTTTTCAGGGCCAAGACACCTCTAAAAATAAAGTTTAATGTAGCTGATGTCTGCCTGAATTTCTTGAAAATCTAGAAGAAATTTTGGGGTACAAGAAACCCTTGATGATTCAGCTCAGAGAAGCATCAAGTATTTTCCCCTAGTTTAAGAGCACAAGAAATGAGAAGACTGTTTTTAACAGAACTATTTGATCACATGTACTGACTGGCTTCTCATTTTTGAGTCTCAGGTGGACAGACCTTGGTTTGTAGAATGTCACAAGTTACCTTTACCTTTTATTTTGTAAAAGCACATTTAGAGTAATTAATCAGTTTAATAAAGTAGATTTTTTTTTATTAGCTGTAGACAAAATCAATGTTGAGGATCCTATTATACAATTAATGAGTAAAAGAAGATTAAATTTATAGAGATTTGCATAGTTATTCATAGATATGCATTGTTTGAAAATAAACATTCAAACATTGGGGTTTGCTTTCCAGCCTTACACATATTGCCAAAACATCTCAAGTCTTTAATTCTTGGCACACAGCAGATGGGACATAGAAGGTGAACTAAATCCCAATTTACAGTGAGGATATTCTAATCATTTCCAATCAGGCAACCAAGAATGTTGCCACAGAAGCAGTCAGCCAAAAGAAAGAGAAATCAGCTCTTATCCAAGCTCTGAATTTTAAAGCAACCCATTCTGTGTGGTTAGTCCCGACAGTGACTTGAGGTCAGGACAATTTCACTTTGCGGAGCTCTCATCCAAACTCCTCAGCTGAAGGATGCAATGAATATTTTGAGGTGTGAAGGGCTGAGGTGTCTCCCAGCTGGAAGATACCAACTCCTCTAGGCTGCTGGTCTGAAATGGCCTTAGGCTGGCATGGAAATGGGAATCGCTAATATACTATCCAAAACCTACCACCTGGGGAAATACCTACCTGATACAGTCTGAATTGCCTCTGCAGCTAGGGACATGATCCCTGTGGGGCAAGGAGAGAGCAGGCAGGCAGGCCAGGGGAGGGTAAACTTGCTCTGCCTCTGCCTACGCTGGAAACCTATTCTGCACCTTCCTCTTCCTCTACCACCAGCCTCACACCTCCCCTGGGCATAGGACACGCATGCCAAGAACTGTGTGGTTCTGGACATGTAAACAAACACAAGGGCTCTTAAACCCACAGTTTATAGGTTAGTCTGTTGAAAACACGCTTGTTGGAGATTAAAGGCTTAAACTACCTATGTTGCCAGAAAAGCTATCCAGGAGTTTTCTAACTGAAACATAAATTCCTCTCACTGTAATTACTGTGGTCAATTATGCTAAATCCAGCAAATAGTTTTTTGTTAAACAAATGTTTTGTTAGTGAGATTAGAGGTCATCACCACTGATACATACGGATAGATCATTAGTTCTGATAAAATCAGAATTTAGGCAGAAATTTCATCCTCTCTAGTTAAAATTTAAAGTGAGTACTTGTGCAAACTGAAGCACCTCTTTTTTTGTAACACCTGAATTTTCTCAGTCAGTAAGATTTCTCCAGATTTCAACATACCAGGACAAGATGTTTGATTTAAGTGATGAGATGAAAATGAATAGAAGGACAACATGATGCCAGATCAATAAATCAAAAACACACTATAAAAATGCATGATCACAAATTGGAATGAGGTTACTTTTCTGCCCTTTTTCCATCTGTAATTTCTTTACTAAAAGAAATAGAAAAATGGCTGCTGGAAATTGTATTAGCAATACTTATTACATATCATCATATTGATTGGAAACTCTCACAAAAATCAGGGTTTCCTGCCCCAAAGATCTTAAATATACAGTGGAACTCATATGGTAGAAATCACTATCTAGCAAAGCATCAGTCAAAACACTGAATTAAGCTTTGACTTTAGGTTAATGCTGGAAAGTTGCTAAAAATGTTAAATAGGAGGGCTACGTTCTCTGGTTAACTGTCCAATTTAAAGAAAAATTATCTCTGTTAGCAAGCCACTGGCTCTCAAATAAAAGGTCCTAATTCCTGCATTAGTTTGCTCAGACTGGCACTTAAGGATGTAAAACATGTTACATTCCTGAATTACAAGCTGAGTATCATGTCTGAAAGATGAATATCTCAGTAAGCAGATAAAGTCAAAATAATAAAGTTTTTCATCTCTTTTTAGTCATTTAAAATGTTTTACCCTTGAATTTTCTTAGTTCTCACAGAAATGAGAATGTCCAAATGTCTAGGCCATGCTGGTTTCTGATTCACATTATGATTCGCTACAATGAGTATTTTGTATTTATTTTGCAAATCAAACATGCCCTGGAGTGTTTTAATACTGCAGTTGGTTCTGAACTCGTGATTTAGGAGATCTCCAAAAATACCATGACAGCAGTATGCTTTCAAGGTAATAGGTGGCAAGAATTTAGTCTGCAGGCCAAACTGTACACACCTCAGTCTGTCTTCTCAAATGAAATTCTGAAGCGAAAGCTTTCTGCCACCTTCTTTGTGACAGTCCTGGTTTTATTCTTGTAAGGTCTTTGCATCCTTGCCGCTCCCAACACTCCATGTTCCCACTTTTGCTGAAGATCCTCTGTGTGCAGTATCCGCTGGGGAAGGGATTAGCATTCCAAGCTAATTTCTTTAGTCCAAAGAGCTGCAGCAAACAGAAAAATAGCACTGTCACTAGCTTCTGGATGATCTTTTGACATGCTTGGAATAGTTTACTTTGGCCATGTAGATAAGAAAATAACCTACCAGGTAGTAGTATATAGAGTATAAGTTTATAACAGATCGCAGAAACAATTGATTGTGACAATTAAAGGCAATGAGACAATATCAGCATGAAAGGAGAGTGAGATTCAAGATGGTGAGTTGTTGTGAAAAAAGACTAGGTGTTGATCCCAGTACAATTTTCTATTTTGGACAGGAAAATGTTAAATTTGCTTTGTATACTTACTAGAGTGTTGTCTGTGGCACGTTGCCATTGCTAAACCAACCAGCATAGCAATAAAACATCTTTCCATGCTGGAAGAGGAAGTAGGAGATTAGTTTATAAGAAATAAATTTCATAAAACTATAAGAGAAATCCCAAGGGTCTCAAATGTGTAACACACCAGGGAGAGCTTGTTTTATACAGCTTTTAGGTTGAGCTAAACAATGAATCTAATAATGTGTTTTCTTAAGGAGGTTCATAATGCATTATATTTAGTATTCTCATGAATTGAAAAACATGTCTCTACAGCTATATATTGTAACCTTTTAGATTGTATTGCCCCAGTTTTTATGCTTTATTCAGAGTTTTTGTTTGGAGTTTATTTGATTTGGGGTTTTATTGTGGGTTTGTTTTTTTTTTTACTGCCTCCCAACAGAAATGTCTCTGCTGTTATAAGATTATACTAGCCTATGCCTTCACAATGTTTGTTAATTGTGGCTTTATAGTCTGTGTGCAATTTTCTTCACAAAGATTTTCTGTGCTGTCACAGCGAACGACTTTATATACATTAAAAGAAACATGCTAGGGGAAGATATATTATGATTTCAGTTTGCAGTTGAAAACTTGGACCTGGGGTAGAATTTGTGTTGTGCTTTGAATGGAACAGTCTACTCTTATGAATCTGAGAAATGTGGCAGGAGTTAAAAGGACACCGACAGACATGAAGACTAAGCAGTGACCTGAACTGTGGTTTAAGGACTTTTCTTCATTTAACATAAGCTGCATAGCCCAAGAGCCACCTGTCATTTGAGCTCAGTGAAAGTTTCTTTCACCAATCGTTTTCTTTTTTTTTCCTATTTTTTTTGTAAAGAGGCAGATTTAGTGAAATCAAAACATCTCAAGAATGCGTTTTGCCAAATCTTTCCTTAACAAATATAAACATTCCAAAAATTCCTTGTGACTGACTTTGACACATTTTTTAAATTATATATTGTCATTTGGGAGCTGGAACAATTTCTCATTTCAGCAAAACTTTTCATTTTATTTGTTAACATTAGAAAAAAATATAGCCTCAAAGTCAAACCAAGATGCACTGATTTTCTGGACTGCAAGGGATTTCACAGGAACGATTTTTTTTTTTTTAAGTTTGCTAAATTAAAAAGGCAAAAAACAACATTTAGACTTCCCTATGTGTGAACATCTAGTAAGCCAAAGGAATGATGTTTTCATCCCATTTGACAACCAATTAACAGTTTTACTTCCCCTTCCTCCACATGGGTAGGCATGAAATGTAGGTGTCAGACCAGAGGAGTTTCTTCAGAGCAATCTGTGGCATGGCCATGGGCTAATTGACCTTGAAAGCAAGAGCCTTTCACTAAACGGTGACATAGCTGTGGAAATCTTCCCAAGTTGGTGAGACAATTGCATACAAGGATGGGCAGATACAGTGGTGGCTACTCTTTCTATGAAGCCCTTTTTTAATATGTTAACTGCTGAATGCAGACTGACAAAACTGTATTTTCGTATTTTTTCTTTCTCTTACTTTCAGTAAGTGCTGCTTCTCCCCCCCCCAAAAAAAAAAAAAAATTAAGAAGGGTTAAAGTTATGCTAGGATTCTGTGCGATGGCTAACATCCAGGTCCCTCCCCTGCGACTTCAAAGGGGCCATTTGCAGAGGAATGAGTGTCATTTGGTGGTGGAAGCAGGAAGCTCTTTGGGCAAGAGGCACCACATAAATGCACCAGGGAGGGGGGGAGCAGGAACTGAGGACGGGTGCAAAAGTCTTTCCACCTGTGGGAGCATGCAGGTTATTTCAGCTGCTGGGATGCAGCAGACAATTGCAAAGCACTTGCTGCCATCCTGGGAGGGAAGCTGGCTTCTCTTTGGCTCTGTGCCCTCCTGCCCTGCAAAGCCTCTAAGTACTGAGCATGGGCACAAGGGCTGATGTTCAGCATTCCGGGGCAGGCGGGGGACTATCACACTGGAACTAGGAGTAACCCAAACTTCTCTTCTCTTGGGAAAATCTGACTTCACCTCCTGCTCTAGCTCATATGATTCTGAAATAAGCCACAGAGCCTCAGTTGCTCTCTCCATAGTTTAACGAGCAGAAAAGAAAAATGCCTTTCCTTCCCACTGTGAAACAAACTTTTGCTTTCATAAAGCCAGAAAGATGTAATCCAGTGGCATTCATTGCTGTGTACAAAAAAGCTCACTATATGCCTTTTCTTGGTCCTCACTGTTGTCTTTGTGCGCAGGTTTTTTTGGGTGTAACTCATTCAATTTTTGCTTGCCTTGGATTCCTGCAGGCCTCATTTGGTTACAATGCATACTTGCCTCACTTCAGTTCCTGTAGACAGTGATGTATTTGATCTGCTGGCCTGAGATATGCATTTTTTTCAGAAACCCTAATGTAAACACTGGAAGTAGTTTATAGCTGCGAACCAGCATCCAATGGCAATGATGATTTAAGGCTATGAAGAAGTGACATAAAAAAACCCCTACACTTCAACTCAGACTCTTAAGGTGGTTCTCTATTCTCTTCTTGAAGCTACAATTAGAAATACCGTAAAAAGAGCTTCTGATTCTCGTCTTACATTTTTCTTCTCTTTTGTTTTCTTTCTTTTTTTAAATTTTGGTCAAGCACAAGGAAGTATTTTTCTGCTGTGCTGACTTTTTTTTTTTCCCCCAGCAGATTTGGAGCTGAAACAGAGTCTTGCTGACAGGATTTAATATGAGGAAGTTTTGCAACACAGTTTACAGCTGGTGTAAAACTTCTTGGTGAATGTCAGAAGGTAACTGCTGTGATAAACGAATTAGGTATTGTTGGGCATATTATCTGAACAAGATGCTTTCCCCCTCAAGCAAACACTTCATTTGGTACAGAAGTCTTTCAAGGCATCCACCCTAATAGTTAAAATCTACTATTTGATGAACAGAGTTAGTTTATATGCATGTTAAAGAAGTGGCAGACAGGTAATCCTTGAGAACTGCATTCTACTTCCAGAGGCCAGCTTCAAATAAAAATGAATCTCTTCTTTCTGCTTTCCAAATAGATTTGTCCAACATCCTAAAAATCTGAAATGTTTACTGAGGGTGTCGTGTTTTGTTTTGTTTTCGAAAAGATTTGAAGAGTGAACCTTGCTTTTGTTAGTGCATTTCACTGTAGCTGGCAGTTTGGCAACAGATGAAAATATATATGTTTGGTTTAGCTGGTAAGGCTGCTCAGTGTACTGGCCTGAGCAGTGATCTGAGCATCTGGATACCTGAAGTTTATTCCCAGCTTTGCCACTGCTCTGCTGAGTGACTGAGCAAGCACCTCTGCCTCTTTGCTGCCTACTTCCCTCCCATATAGTTTCTCTTGTCTAGACAGCTGGTGAACACTTGGAGCAAATGCTTTCAAGAAAATTTTATCTGTACAGCACCTAGCACAGCTGACTCCTATCTTACTTAGGATCCACGGGTGCTTCAGTCATGCAAGAAGCAGCAACAAAAATAATAATGCTGTGAATCAGCATAGCTCCATAGAAGCCAATTTACACACAAAGTAAAGGGCCTGGCCTACAGTCTTGTTTTACTGTGCTTATGAGAATGAAATGAAATTAAAAGAGAAATGGAAATGTTTCCTTTTTTTCTCCCTTTTCATGTTCTCAGAGATGTTCAAAGACTGGACAAGGTGAATCTGTGGTTAGCTAGGATGTAGCTGAGGGACTCTGTGTCCTTTCCTGTCTGTCCTTACAGTCAGTGGAGTCAAACCAGAGGAAAATGCTGGGTTTTCACCCTCCTAGACAGGAGGGGAGTGGAGCAAAACCAGGGCCATGGTAGAAGATAAAGCAGTAATAAACCGAGTAAAGAGCCAGTGATTGTTTCAGTGTCTCTGTCATGGCCAACGTGGTTATATGAAGGTGTGGTTGAAACTCCTACAGCTGCTCCTGGATGTACACAACTAAGCAGCTCCTTGCGCGCTTCTGAGGTGCAAACTGGTACTAGTACAGGAAAGGCAGACAAAAAAACCCTTATGAGGCCTTGGCGAATACTATTCAGATAATCAATATGGTTGTTGCTTGGGATAGCCAGCACATTCACTATTTTATTTACTTACCCTTCCTCAAAAGGGGGTTAGTCCTCCACATACTCTGTTCTGGCAACAGTTTTACTGCACTGACTGACAGAGAGTTGCTCGTTCACATGGGTATGACAGAAAGTTAAACCAGGCTCAGAGCTGGACATGTGGGTGTAATTACAGATGATTAGCAGTGTTTTCCTAATCTGCTTTTCTTTGTTACTCCTTTGAAAAGTGTGAGCTGTACAAGTGTCTGATACTCACCGCATGGTCAGTGTTGGCAGACGAATGTGCTCATCTCAAGTGCCGTGCCCTTCCAGCAGCGTTAAGCCCACGTTAGCGTGCTTCCTAAGACATGCTAACTTTGCTGGCAGGCAATTTCATACTTCTGCAACTCAGAATGAGGGGTGAGTGTGAAGAATGGATGACACTTCATGAAAATAAAAACTCTTCTATGATCTGAACTAAATCCTCAGGGCTCGGAGGGTTATTCCCTCAGTTCACCCCAAGCATGTTATTCTTGAGCTGTAAACTTAATGCAGATACCTAAATAAGCAATTAGTGCTTCAAAAGTTTTGTGTCTCCAATGACTCCAGTAGGATTTGCTGGTTCGCTATTTTTAATTAACTGATAAGGACTTGGAAACCTAACTCTAAACAATTATTCCAGAAAACTTTGTATAATATCCTGTGACAATATTAATTATTCAGAATTAACAGTCGACTACTCAGTGCAAATTTGGAGGATGTGCAGTAAACAAGGTGTGAGAGCACACATGGAACAAGTACCAAAATACACTATTTGTAAAAATGGTATGTTGTCATGTTCTTGAAACTGTATTAACAGAAACAAATTGAATTTGGACAAGTAATGTTTTCCTAAGTTTTCACCACTTTATTCTGCAGTTTTAATATTCTTTCAGTGTAGGCTTTTTATAATAACATGTACACTGGACCTTTGTTATACTGTGTTATGAATTAAATGTTAAATTATAAATTATATTTACAAAACAAAAAGTTAAAATGCAGTAGTCAAATAAATGAACTGTGGTCCTCCGTGACACGTTAACCCTGCTTTTTATACGCTTGGTCACTTGCAGTCTATTTTACTAATTCAAAGAATTCACAACACGCCTCTCAGTCATTTCCAGGAATTTGAAAGAGCTCATTTGTTTATTCTTACTTGCAGCAGGCATCTCCACAAAATTCTTCAAAATATCCCAAAGACTTTTTCTCCTCTGAAACAAAACTTTAGTACCTAAAAATAACAATCCTTTTTTATGGGCTAATTAGTGCATCAAATTATTGCTTGGGCCCTTTATCTGAGACTTTGGGTAAAATCCAAATGGAAATGAGCTTGGCTGGTGCATTTTAACCTACATTTGTCAGCCTCACAAAGTCACTATGCGATTTAGCCCAGTTGGCAGCTCTGGTTAAGAGACAAGCAGGGCTGGCATAGCTGAGATGCTTCAAGCGGGGAAGACCGCAGCACTTTGACAGGACTGCGAACACACACTCTCGCTCTGCACATGCTTCCAGTCCCTGCTCTTGCTCCTGCCCCAGCAGCAACATCAGGAGCCGTTTGGTTATTTGAGACGTACAATAAAGCAGCTTTTTAGGAAAGCGGTGAAATCCTCCTGAACACGGACATGCTATAAAATTAACAACAGTCCGCTTCCAAAGCAGAAAAAGGGTTCGCCACTCGGTCCCATCATTTCCAGCCCATGGAAGGCCAGGGAGGTGACCTGGGAGGCCATTCCCAGGTGCCCGCCGTGGGGCCATGCCAAGGCGGGCAATGCCACGAGTAAGCGGACACGGTGACAGATGAGTCTTGTTTGAGCCCCTGGTCCATCAGGCACGGGCACTGCGGTGCAAGGACAGCTGTAAGCGGAGTGATGGTTTGATTGCTTTGGCTGAGCCCCAGGGCAGCCTTGGTGTGGAGATACCATATCTCAAGGATCCATCCTGTTACAAAATCATAAAATAAATAAACAAACCAGGGTATTTTAGGCTCTGTAACCATTGCATCACAGGAGCGGCTGGAGAAAAGGTTGTGTCTTGTGCCAGCCAAGGAATAGAGGGCTTAAGTGAACACAACAAACTTTTACAAACTCTGCCCTGAGCCATAGTTGCATAAACTTAGTGAGATATCGGCGAGATTGTAGAAATTCCCCCCTTGGTTACAAAGTAATGGATTTTGTTCATTTTTTCCAGACACCGGATGTCAAGATACACAGGATGTTGTGCATCTCACTGACAGCACAGTCCTTGATAAGTTTGATAAATCCTATCACAATAAAATCAGGAGGAAAAAAATAACTATCAAGCTAGCAAGGCCAGGATGAATGTGACTAAAGAATGAGGTGGTGAGGAGAGTGCGTGCAACTTTGGGAAGCAGCTAATAAACCTTTGCAGAGCTTTGAAAACACCTTATTTGTTTTTCAGAGCTGGAGGTGAATAAAATCAAAACCTAATGCTATTAATAAATTATCTGTCATTACTCAAGGGGAGAAAACAGGTCCTGTGCAACTATATTTTCTCAGAAAAGAACTGCAGATAAGAATTAGGTATTTTATGACTTGTGAAATATTTAGGAGAAAAAATTTGTGCTTTATGTTTTTATTTGTCACTGAAGACTCATAAATAAATTAATATGATTTACTTCTTTTTATTTTTACACAAACCCTGCATAATTTTGTCACGCTCTTAAAAATGTCTTACAAAATGCCTTTGGAATATGCAGGGACATTTTCATTGATAAAAAATAATCAATCTCTCTTATTTATTTTTAATGGATCTATTTTTTTCCCACTCTGGGAATATACTTTAGGAGACCTATTTAGTCTCCTACAGAATAGCAAGAAGATATTCCCAAAAGCAGAAAAAAAGAGGAAATGTATTTCAATTTATTATTATATAGAACTATCCTTGAGGGAATTTCCAAGTTTTCTGCTATTTTCCATTAAGCTCTCTCGAAAGAAGTAAAAAGGAAATTCTGTTAAGTTTTGATGTGATTGAAGTTGTCTCTTTATATTTAATGCCAAAGTATTTGGATAACCAGTTTATGCTGAAGTAGGAAAATAATACTGACTGCTGTATTTCTTTTAATACAAAACATGCAGGTTGAGCAGGTATGGCATATAAATGGGAGATGAAAGAGAGAAAATAAAAACATAGATTTTAAAGGAACAACAGTATTGCTTTGTCTCAATTCAATGAGTGCACAAGAAACTTCATTTTTGAAGGAAGTATTTTCATTATTATTTCACTTTTTTTATTAAATTCAGTTTAAAATAATACCCTGAAAAGAACATTTCTTGTTCAGCAAATTGCATCTTCTAGTCAGAAGTCTTGCATTTGGCAAAAAATATATTTCTCTCCCACTTATACCCACTACTGTTTTTTTCTCACGTAACACAGCCAAGACAGCTTGGATTGATTTCCTTGTTCATTTTTCAGCTTCATTGAAAATGTCAGTGCAGGCAATACAGGGTTTACTTGGTTAACATCTCCCTCCCAGGACCAGCTGCTTTGAAAAAGCTCTTGTGAGTAGAGTGCTTGAAAGAGCTGGATTAAGACAAGCTAGACGTTACTGCTGAGATGGTCAGGTAGCGGGAATCTAAGAACATGCACATTTTTCCAGATCCTTGACTTTTTACAGCGTTTCTTTATTCCTCACTCCTCACATTTGCTCTGCAATCAGGACAGTGCAGCAGAGTCAGGGGTCTCCAGGGGCAATGGGGGATTCTCTGCTCCGACACAGTGGGGTCGTAGGGCAGAAGTCAGCTCTGAGTGAATGAGACATGCCATGAAGCTCCCTTGTGGCACCCCTTGCAGCCCTATGTTCTGCCATTCCGTGACCGCCTGATCAGCTCAGGTATTGCGTGTACGTTCGAGCATTCACACGTGTCCAGCACAAGTTTGTCCTGAGTGAGAGGACTCCTAATGAAGGTGCATTGAGTTACAGTCTAGAGGCAGGTGAGCAGGTTTCACATCCAGAATTGAGAAAGTAGGTAATACTCTGCACCAGACTCGAGAAATGCAAGAGAAAGTCAGTGTGAGATACCTTAGCCTTTTAATATCGGGTAGTGAAGTAAATCTGAAACCTCGGGTGGCTGAATAGTGCAAATTGTCCAAACTAAAAGAAGAGCACTTGGTACATCTGGCCAAAAATTGACAGGGCTGTTTGTGCAGCTTGCTGTGCTCTACGGAAAGCCAATATTGCCAGTGCTGTGGAAGCGCTGAGAAACAATTATGGACAATGGCAGTTACCTGTACATTAGGAAGACAGTCAAAAGAAGGTTGCAGGAATTCCATTAAAATAAAACCTGCACTGTAATACATAGGAAGGAAGAAAGAAGGAAGATGGCTTTTATTGCTTTCATGATGCCAGTCTCTAAGAATGTTAAGCTCCAAGTAAAAGTCAATTGTTTAAATGACAGACTTTTAGAAGAGACAATATAAGAAGTCAACAAATAAGAAATTACTGATGCCCTGGTACCAACAAGTTTTGTAAATGGTTTTGCTAAGGTTTGAAAATTTATTTTCTATTATTTCAAGAACCAGTCTCAAGGCAGAGTGTACACCAAGCATTATCAGTTTAGAGTTTATGGAATCATACATAGCATTGAAAAGTGTGAAGTGTTAATGTTATTACTAAGACTAAAATTGTGTGAACTGTGCTACATAATTATTGTTATAACGCACAGAGATTTACCAAGAGCTCTGCCCCATTACAGTGGTTTTCTACAAGCAGGAAGAGTAGATTGCTCCGGCCTCACAGAGCTCATGACTTAAACACATCTAAATAATTGATTACATGTTTTTTAATTCTGTTTTGTTTTCCTTATTTGACACTTTCCGAAGTGACAGCTGATTTAAGTGGAGGACTTCTGCCTGGACTTTCAGTCTTTGATAAAATGAGCACCTAATAAGGGTGTGCTAATAAGGATGTGGCGCCCTTGTACTGGAGCCACATTGACCAATTAATGCCTTGGCATATGGTACCATTTATAAATGTGTCAGCTGATGCAAAGGAGCGATGTTAATTGCAGGTGTTTACACATGGAGCTAGTAGTAGTGCCAGAGATTGAAAACTTCATGTGGCCAAGTATCTAGCAAATACTCAGATAGAAAATTTCAAAGCTTACTTGAAATGATGATAAACCTCTACTTTTTATGTCAGACTGACAGTAGCTTCTCTATCAGGCTACTCTTGATCTGGTCAGCAAAAAGACCACAATGTAACCAGCAAATCCTATTTCATAGGAAGGATTGGCAGCGAGACAATCCTATTCATGCCACCTCTTCTCTGTAAAAGGTACAAATGACCATTTGCCACTTGTGCTTTAAGCAAAATCAAAACTGAAGCCAAACCAGAAAGTTATGGCTCCTTATCACCATCTCAGTTTCCTCAGTGTTTCAATACAAAGTCAATTATGTTTTAGTCACATTAAATACTCTTCAATATTCATATTCTATTAATAAGCCAGTGTCCTTTGTTCTACTATTGCAAATCTTGATGAAATAAAATGGTTTAGCTAGTTTTATTCAAAACTGAGTTTGTGAAGTTACAAAATTCATGTGCTTCCTGATTATAATCATAAAAAACATATCATATTATTTCTGCTCCCTGAGGGTCAGATTCTGAGGTGATGTACACTGGCATAATGGTTGTCTTGAGTATGATTTCAGTGACTGATAGCAACTGAGGATCCTGCCCTAGTATTAAATTGCATTTTGCATATTTTCCTTCATTGGTTGCTTACCTGGCTCATAATTCCAAGGGAAGGTAACGATAGCATGTGACAGTTAATTAACCAACCAGAACAAATAAACTGAAAAAAGGTTGGTTTAGGTTGCATATAAGGAAGAAACATTTTACAATGAGGGTGGTCAGACAGGAACAGGCTGCCCAGAGAGGCTGTGGCTGCCCCATCCCTGGCAGTGTTCCAGGCCAGGTTGGATGGGGCTTGGAGCGACCTGGTCTGGTGGAAGGTGTCCCTGCCATGGCAGGGGGTTGGGAATAGATGATCTTCAGGGTCCCTTCCAATCCAAACTATTCTATGATTGTATAAAATTTAAGCAGCAAAATCTGCACTTTGGAAATGAGCTGCTCACAAACAGTGCAGCAGTGAAGAACTGTCTGTCGGCAAAGTCCCTTTAGTAAATCAGAAGGTCTGGATGCAAGTCAGGAATTATTTATTGGGGAGGTCCTATGGTCTCTGTTAAGCAGGATACATGACCAAAATGGTCCCTTGTGCCCTCCAAGTCTATTCAGCTGTTGTTTGTGAATTAATGATGATTGTGAATAATTTCTGTAAAAGCATTTATGCAAGAAAGCAGAAGCAGCAAGGAGTAACTTTTGCAAAGCTTAGCTGTACACATGGGTACTGTAGACTACTGTATACTAGGCACGCCTGCTCTCTGTATGACTTTTGTTGAAATTAGTGGGAGTGGAAAAAATTTCCACCTTTGTGCAGATTACAGTTTGAGGCAGTTCCCTGTTACCATTTTGCCATTTCCGGGGGGGACTATAGTTTCAGCTGTGATAATAGCAAGCAATATAACTTGGAAATGAAATAACTGTTTGTAAAAACGGTCCACAGCCAAAATACTGCAGCTGGAGCTGAGAGCAAAGATGCAGCATGACCTTAACAGGGTCAGCATTACAATGAAAACCCCTGCCATCTCCAGCTTTGAGATGATTTTTGGTTTTGGTTTCCAGTAGCAAACTGAACTACTGAGTTAAGCTCATTGGAAGAAGCCAGAATTCATAGTGAACATTGTGACTTTCTCAGCTTGTTCAGCTACTACCTCTGACTTTTCAAGTGGCATGGGTTTGAGGGTTGCAGTGTGTTGTTCTGCCCCCCCCCCTCCCCCCAGAGAGTTTTCTACTTGACTTTGCTAGGAGATGTGGGAGATTATTGGGAAAGACAAATTTCCAACTTTTTCTTCCCTCTGGTGTATTAATGAATGTTAGAAAACTTGCTATATTATGTCGGTTTTTATGTATCTCACCCCTACCGAAATACAGCACAGAGGTCTTGATGGTATCACTAATGATGAATTGGGTTTCAGATCTGTATCTAAATTTCTTATTCTGCTGCTTTCCAGTCTTACTTGAATAGTAGCTGGTTGCCCAACCCACCCAACCCTTTCTAAGTAAGTTAGAGAAAACAGTCTTGCTGAGTGTGCTGCATTGCTTCAGGGAGGGTAAATTTTATAGGGCAAATTAATTTCTATTGGCCCAGATGAATCTAGTCTGCAGTACCCAAAGGGGAAAAAACACCCAAGCAAACAGGGATGTCTAAAAGCCGATGCAGGAACCTTTAACCATTTATTAACTGATTCTAACTATATATAAACCCAATTTTATTATAATTTAAAAATACAATTTTACATGATTCAAAAATAATCTGCCTCCTATCAAGTTGGCATTTAATCTAATCAGCAGGCAGAAGGAAGGAAGACTGAAACTTGCTGAATATAATACTACTTAGTTATTTTGTTTTATTAAGAATAAAGTTACTTTTGTATCACATATCATTACTTTTATTATGGAAACCATGGATTTTGGGGAACTGTGACATACAGTTCAAGTCAGGTCCCTAAAAGTGGGAACCAAAATTCCTAAGAAAAAGAGAAAGCAAATCAGAAAATTCCTGTGCTGTTTTGTGTCATGAAGGCCACACCCTGGTGCCTCTGAAGCTGGTGGAGCCCTTTCGGAGGACCCTGAATTGCTGGGGGAGATCCGGGATGCCCCCAGCCTCATGCTCACATTGAATCAAAGCAGTCAGCACTGAAGAGGAAGGTGTTTGCAGCAGTATGAGGAGGCCCAGCCTTCTTCCTCTGCTGTGGGAAGGAAGATCACTGGGGAGATAGCAAAGAGGATGAAGTAGTTTGTGGGGGGAGATGTGGATTCAGTGCATACCTCAGCAACCTCTTTCAACAGGAAATGAAAGCTACCCAGATAAGGTGTTGATTGCCTCACTGACACTGCCCTGGGCTGCAGCTATTGCAGCTCAGGCTACGTGCAGACTTGAAGAGGACTTAAAAAAAAATAAACTGGGGGGGGGG
>JANZLQ010000013.1:23682358-23783147 GCA_026212715.1 Elanus axillaris
CTCTCCTCTCCTCTCCTCTCCTCTCCTCTCCTCTCCTCTCCTCTCCTCTCCATTCAGGAACGTCTCAATTCAGGACGTCAGATGAAGAATTCTTCTTCTTCCCTACTTGAACTTTGTTGCCAACTCCTGCAATGTTGTCACAGGTCTCTCAATGTTCTGAATGTTTTCTAAGAGCTCACCATCTGCCAAATAGCTTACAAGAAAAAAACAAAAAAAAGTCCCTTCCATATTTCCAGAAACAAGTTTAGGGATATGATTCCCAGTGAGAATTGGATTAAATTCCCCTTGAGACTTCTTACTGAGACTATGGTTTGGGGACATCTCAAATCTGCCCACGACAGAAGCAGGTGAAAGAACTTCCCGTTTGTTATTAAAACAATAAACCCCTTCTGTTTCTAAGTGATATTCAGGAAACTGGGAGCCTTATTCACATTTGTTGAACGCTTGTGAAAGCAGTACTGACAATAGGTGACAAGTCAGCTTGTTCTGGTGAGTCCCCCTTTCCTTGCCCAGTCAGACAGGACACGCTGGGTGCTCTCTGCTGCCTGGGTGACCCAGGCCACAGCCCAGCCACCACCTCAGAGGCCTGCCTCCTGTTGAGGAGCCTCTGCGTCTCACTCGGAATAAAACATCTGGCGCATCTGTAAAATTTTTGTCAACACAGATCTTTGTGCTGTTTCCAGGAACCCAAAATACCCAGGACTGGCACTGGCATATCTCATGTGTTGTGTCAGCCAGTTTTGACTATCAAGGGATTGCAAAACAGACACGAAAATTAAACCCGAAACTGCTTCAGTAGACAAGTTGGAGAGAAATTCCTCTGCTGTTCCCTTTTTTATTTCTTTGCTTTGAACAGTTGTTCCAGTTAATGGTGAGTTCCCATCCCCCAACCTCCCCACCAGATATCTAAAATTGGGTCTTTTTTAAAACACAAAACAGCCTTTATGCTTGTAAAGCTCTGTGTTCAGAGTACTAAACACAAGGCGGATCTCTCTGTTTTCTTCTCATATTTAACAACATTACTTTCATCTTTTAACAATTTATTTCTGAAACATATGTCTTAAGTACCATTTCCCTGTCTTCTCTTATTTCTTCCACTTTTTTTTTTTCAGTTTCTTTTTTTCTGATGAGAACAAGGGGAGGGCAATAGCACCTGATACACCATTTCAGATTCCACTGTGGGACAGAACCTGTCTGTAAACCAAATCCCCACCACCCCCTTTCCCGTGCAGAGAAAAGGTTGTTGTCTGGTGCTTGGGTCTGGTCCTGCCAGCAGGAAGACCTTTGCAATCTTTTCCATGAACCACAGTCCATTGTGAAATTGCTCAGGGAATGAAAAAAGGCACAGAAGCATTTTTATTTTGTTATATGAAACAACTCTTAAAAAAAACCCCAAACCCCCAAAAGCATACCCTAGAATTAGAAAGAAAAAAGGATTCCAGAACAACAATTTATTGCAAATAAAATTTTTAAAATCCTTAGACATTAAAATGTAGTGCCTTTGCATTATCCCAACATTCTATCTGCTTAAAAAGCAAAACATTGAACTGAAAAGGAAGAAATATTTGGTGAGAAAATGGCTGATACTGAAGCTTGCAGATGAAAATAAGTGAACAATACTAGACCCTCTGGTGTGCAAACTGCACTTCAACTAGGATTTTAGCGGCAGTTCATCCATTAATTACCCTCATTTCTGAGAGAGTATCAACCTTCAGCAGTCAGCCTACCTCCGTGAATGACGAGCATGTAACCTATCCAGAAGTCATTCAAGTTAATAGAGATTAATTTCTTGTGAGCAGAGAGCTCAAGTCTCCTGGGGTCTCATCAGAATGATGGTACTTCTGATTTATACCCATGTAACAGTGTTATTTATAGAAGGAAGCGCCTCACAACAAAATCAAAATATTATTCCTTACTTCCCCTGCCTGACAGCTGTTCTTCTCTGGAATATATGGATGGCTTTTCTCTTTCTTGGAGCCTTAAAATGCTTTATTTTCTCTTTATATGAATTCAGAATTATTACATGTAATGAATCATCATATAGGATAGCTACTATCAGGTGATAGCTAAAAATGTGGTTGAATTCTCCATTTGAAAGAGGAGATGTGATTTTTTTTTAAATATGTATTTTTGTTGATGGCAAAGGAAAGACTGTTTCATGAAGCTTGACTCAAATGAGAAAATCTCCTTTTACAAACAGCCAAATTAGGCCAAAATGCATGGGTCAGAGCAGAGGTGATTCCTAGAGCAGCCGTCATCACGTGTTCTGTGCAGCCCCCAAATTTTTCAGACCTTTCCCTCTCCTCCCCTCCACCTGAAAATCCAGACAGATCCTGCTTTATATTTTGGCAATATTTCAGACAGTTTCTGAAAGGTTGCTGGCCTGGTACATCTTTCCTCCTGCCTTAAAGAAAACTGTTCAAAAGTGCCACTGCAATTCTGAATGTTTCAAGAGGTGACTTCAGTCTGTTTTTTTGTAGCTTTTAGGTTTCCAAGACAGTCCTGTGGGAAAGTTATCAAACTTTTTTTTGCAACGGGATGCATATTCTGTTTCTGCCTCTGCTAGCTAGTGGGAAATTGAAACTTAACAAGGAGACTCTTTCAGAAGTGTGAAGGCTTATCTTGAATCAGGAGACACTGGACATTTCAAAAAAGGTAATAAACAGTAAAGAAGCTGGATGTGGAGAAAAGCAACAGCATCTGTCAAAAAACCTCTTTTCGGACATTTGAAATGCTGGGACTGAGTCTGAGGGAAATGGCTGGGAGAACAGAGCACAGATGAAAGAGGTCATGCCATTAAAACATACAATGCTAATAAGCAGGTAATGCCTCCGCACAGACTCTGTTTGTGTGTATGTACACCCACAGCTTCTCGCCCTTGTATTTTTTAATCTCCCAAGGGGGTGTGAATACTTTGCAAACTTGCCATTTTTAGGGCATGACACTACTCATAAAGAAGAAGAAACCTGGAACAAATTACTTATATTTATAGGGGCATTGAATGATATATGGATGAATCTTTATTTTTAGCTGATCTAACCTCATGACAGCACAAGTGCAGATGAGAACTAAATCCTCTACATTTAAAGTCATTTAAGAATTGCTTTTGGCACCACTACAGAGGACTAACCTTTGGTGTACAAGTGTACGCTGGAGTTTTTTACTGGCATTTAAATCTGGGCCAGGAACCTGGAAGGAGTTGCAGTCTTCCTTTGATTGAAATCAAACCTTTTCCCCAGGGCTGTTCACCCACTCCAAGGTCTTCTGAAGCATGGGCATGGGGAAGTTTCCTATTTTCTCAACACTTTTCTAAGACATTCTGTAGTACTACCTATGAAAGAAGCACATGGAAATCACATGCAGACAGAGGAGAAGTTCTAGTAAGTGCCAGGGACTCACATCTGGTGCCTGTGTCAGACTGCATATCATTATTTGGTGTCCTTCCTGTAGAGGGGAAAAGTTCCCTGTTGCTGGCAGCTTGCAGTATTCTTGCTCTTTTATTAAAACAACTTTTTAAAACAGACCATGGACCTCAACACTTGCAGACAATCCAAGCAATGAGGCTTTGCACAGGAGGGGAGCAGAGGCAGAAGCATCTGCTTAGGCAGAGACAGAGCATCCTTGATGTGGTTGCTGGGATTTTCCTTCCTACCCCTAGTACTTGAAGGAGTAGCTGGGAAGAGCACTCTCGCCTTTCCAGGACTGTATGTTAGCAGCCCAAGAATCATTCTGGCTCCAGAAAAATCTTCATACTCTGCACAAGGCTCCAAAGAGGCTTCCCCTGTATTGAAAGGCAGGAATGTGATGTTTTGACCCCCAATATTGAAAGACTTGGTATCATAAGGAAGTTACAATTTCAAACATATTGGATAACGAATCTCTTCAACCTGAGCAGGTATTTCCTAGATCTATGTGACCAGAAGCAAGGCCAGTCCTCAACTAGAATTTGAACAAATTGTTTCTACTGTAAGTGTTTGATTTGTTTTTATTGTTTCAGGAATGGCACAAGTCTCATGAGAATGCAATATATTGGCCTTTCTCAGGCTTAGAAGGAACTCCTTTGAGGTTCAAAGTTTTGACCTTCATTCTCCGAATATGATTTTCACCTACCTTCTCCAAATATTTCTTTCATTTCCATTTTGGTTTACAATCTTGGAGTTGCCACTGCAACCTCAATTGTAGTTGCCATAATTTTGCAAAGAAAAACAAACCAGAGAGGTACTCATCTGGCGGTGGCATAATTTGTCACAGCTCCGCTGGCAATCAGCAGTTGAAAATCCAATATGTAGAAGACTTTTCCTGGGAAGAAATAGAAAACAGTGGAAAACTCTCACACACATCTCTACTGTCTGCATTTGGAAAGGTTTGAATCTGGGACATTCCACGTATATCTAAACTTTCAAGTGCTGCTCTAAACTAAATTAAACACTTGATATCTCTCAGTCTGTCATGATTATCTGTTATATCCTTGGTTTTCATGTGGAAATGAGATACGTTTATCCAAACAAATGGATAGCATTCTTTGTCACTATGATAAAGCTGGTTAGATAGTTCTTCATGTGAGTGAGGATGACACATATGTTTCCCACAATGGTAAAGTAATGTTTGCCTTGGAGTACAGTGAGGGACCCACTGGGATGCATCACAAAATGCCCCAGCTGCTTTGACAAAAGAGAAAATAAATTGCCAGACCTCCAACTATAGGGTGAATAAATAAGCAGTATAAATAAGGGAAGAAGTAAGAAGAAATTGGCAGGCCCTCAGTCCCAATGTGTGCTGTCTCCACAAAGTCCCATTTGTGGCCTCAGAAATTATTTCTTCTGTTTTAGTTTGTTTTTAAAATACAAGCCACAGAGAGAGGAGTTTTCCAGCACTCAATGTATAGAATACTGCAGTGGTAAAAGAAACTATGCTAGCAATGCATATGTAAATTTATTTCTGCCTTTGAACTCTGTTTATACATCACTCAGCTGCTAATATTTAGCACCAATATAGTCCTTGCTTACAGCATTTTAGTGCCAAGTGGGAAAAAAAAGGATTTCCTTTTCGTAGCAAGGGATTTCAATAAGAGAGGGGAAAGAAAGACTGCTCTTACTGAACTTTCCTCAACCATAACTTTTTTCATTAGCTGTGAAGTGTCCATATCTGCAGCTAGAAACAAACCTGATAGATTTCAGTGATCCAAAGTGATGCTATTATAGGGAAATATCAGCAATTCTGTGATTCAACATGTACTTTCCTTGTAAAGGAAAGCCAACATGAAAATATTTCTGCATCTGAGATCAATAAAAATGTCCTAATTTTCAAAGAAATATTCTCATGGACTTGTCAAAAGAAGCAGTACAAAACTGCATTGCTCAAATGTCATTGCTTTTTGGAGAACTACAAATTTTTCTAACACCCAGATCAGTGTAGTGTAGAGTCTTAATCAATTCAGACTGAAATACTTTGAAGTTCTTACACAAAAGCCAGCTGGTGGAAGTGTGTTTTAAAAAGAACTAGCTGAATTATTCATTGTGAATAATCTGTGTTACGATTTTACCCTCCCACTGCCCCACCTCCTTTTCAGGAGTTGTCTGCAATGCAGTCCTCATCTCTATAAGTGTCTGGCAAATGGTTTATATTGATGCATTTTTATATGATTCCAAGAGTTGCTGGATCTCCTGAAAATGATTATTTAAGTTACTATATTTTGTGTCTTACAGTGTGTGAATACACCACCATCTAGTAAATCATTTTATGGTATTGTTTCAAAACACTGATGAGATGATTGAAACTTTTTAACCCAGAGATTCATGAACAACAGAGGTATGCTATTTGGTTCTCTTTGCAAAATGAACTGATATATGATTACATTTTCTGGCCTGTACTTATCCCTTGTTAACTTCAGACAGTAAACTAAGGTGGCTAAGTGAGATGCATAGGCACCCTATATAGGCTCTTTCTCTAACTGAGGGTGAACGACTGGCACTCACAGAGGTTGAGGCAGGTCTTCTGTGCAATTATGGCTCTTCAGAGGTGCCTGTCCCTTTCAGTTATTAGATCGGGAGTGTAAAGGGACAATGAACACCAGGTTGAAGAGTTAAATCTGGGTCTAGATGAGATTTTCTTGTCTGAAGTCATCCTTATAGACAAGAGACTATTACATTCAGCTAGTATCAGATGACTCCTTCCTAAGGTTACCTTTATGGTCAGCAAGGAAATACAAGTCATTCTAGGGAGCAAGCCATTTCATCCTGAATAGACTTACAAAATAGCTAGATGACTTGTAACCTAAAGGGCTTATTTCTCATAGGGTCTTGTGATAGGAACTTAAATAACCAGCCCATATCTGTGTATCTATACCAAGGATACCTACATTCAGCTAAATTATTTTTACCTACAAATCTTACCCACACAGGTTAGCACAGATGAATATTAGCAATATCAGCCCTTTTCCTGATGCAGGAGAAGCATTTCTATTGATAACAGACTTTTCAGTGTCATTGATACTTCTGAAGTGTTTTGAAGTATTCAATGATTCCTAATTCTTTTTCAGAGTTATCACCCCCAAAAACAGAATGAAGAAATATAACATTACTTACTTGTTTTGCAGGTGGATTACTACATGAGGAACCCACTTACAGTTTTCTTACTAAATAAGTCCTCAAAACCTCACTTTCATTTGTCTAAGAAAATTCAGGCTAAGGGGATACTTTATAGATCTATAGATGCAACAGAAGGGCGATGAAGTATCTTGAGTGATAAGATTTTTGTGCACTGACTCAAAAATAATTGGGTATAAGCTTCCTGTCAATAAATTTACCTGTGAAATGAAGATGGTTCTAACCATCAAAGGACTAAACAACCTTTTGAAACAGCCTTCCAAGAGATTATTGATGATAAAAAAGATGTAGTTTGATAGGTTTATGAACAAGACTACATGAAGTTGGGTCTATTTTAGCGTGAGGCTGGACTTTTGACATCCATTCTAATCCTGTGTTGCTGCTAAAACCATTGTTAACTCTAAGAATCATTGCCTGTCAGAAGTCTGAACAGTAATGCTTTAATCATTTGAGAACTGATGCTAATTCTATCCAGTATATACAACTTCAACAGTGAGCTAGCTAGATAAAACTACCTAACTGCCTGTTATGCAATTGGAGCCACTTTCCTATGAACACCTATCTGAGTCACTTATGTGCAGTGATGCCTGCAATTTAGTAGAGTGTCCATTCCAGTTTTTCAGGAATTCACATCTTCTCTTGGCTTATCAGCATCTACCAGTGCATTCTTTTTCATTATGTATATATTCAGAGAGGCATGAAAATGGTCACTAATTTAAAATGCATTTCAGAAAGCCATATATATATATACTGTAAAAGATACTTATATATGTACAGATACAGATACAATTGATTTGAGCTATTAATTATATGTAGAATAAACAATCAAATAAATATTTTTAATGTTATTAGTCAAAAAAAAAAAATGCTTAGTTCATAGATATAATTTCCAGGAAAAATGTCATTCATTGTTTGGAAACAAGATTGGAATATGACTTTAAGTGACTACAGGTGGTACTAAATTTGTCTTTTCATAGACTACTCAGCATATGTGCTAGTGCAGGTGTGATAGAAGAAAAAGAGGGAAAGACAAAATGGTATGTTATTTTTACACTCCCTCTTTTATCCTGCAATTGGCTGGTATCTGACCTTACATCTTCTTTTACCAAGTGCAACATCTCCAAGTATAAAAGTAAGTAGCCTGAGATAATAAAAACTTGAAATCACTCCTGCACAAAAGGTCTTGTAAGAAGCTGGGGTGGTGAGCATAGATTTTGCTGGCTTGTGATGTGTCGATCCTTTGTCATCAGGCTCAGTTAATAGGGATAAACACTACTTTTCAGAGATTTGTGTTGGTATTTTCCATGTGAAGTAGTCATGATGAGGATCATGTCTTTTGATACAGATAATTTCTTATCCACAGTGCAGAATATGTTCTACCCTTGGCTCTGCCCTTTGTTCAAACTTGTGCCTTGACTTTCTTGAAATAAATGGAGCATATGAAAATACACTTGCACAGTATCTTTCTAAATACTGTGGCCAGCTCAGACCTGCCAAAACTTAACATCAAACTGGGGGTTCCTAGCTGTTGGGCCAATAGTGTTGCTAGGGCTGAGAGGGTGTAAAAAGCACAAAATATTCCTGCCCACAAGTATGCTGGAGAAGATACAAAATAAGTAAGTTTCTTAATATCCTGATCTCCATCTCACTGACTTTTAGTAATGTTTAACAGCTTCATTTTCCTCTCACTGTTTACTGACCCCAAGGATAAATTAGCGCCTGTTATGGCTAAAAGGCACCAAAATCAGAACAGTTAAATTTTATGTCCACTTGATGCTAGTACAGAGGAAATTATATTCAGCTTATAGTTTGACCATCTATTCTTCAGAGGTCTGAACTATGCTTTTATTTTGGGTTTTCTTAAAAAGCACTATCTAGTACACTTATCCTTTGGTGACTTTTAGAAATAAAGATGAAGAAGGGAAAAGTTCCAGTTTAGACCAGGCTGTTTTCAGAAATAAGGCTTTCAGCATCTTTATTTGTACTGAAATTAGCTGTATTGAATTTAGGGGAGCTGGGGATCAGCACTGCCCTTGGGGCGGGTTTGCTTCTCACAGAGAATGATACAGTGGAAACGTGCCCGCAGCTTGAAAAGGGGCTTGGTACTTTCTTTCTGTTATTCTGAGATCTGCTTTAATTGATGAGGACAGTATTTTTAACAGGGTAAGTCTTAACCCTGTCCAGTGGAAAACATACTCTCACTAGCGCGGAGAATTTTTCTGCTGTAACAGCCTGAGGCGTCCTTGTTACTGTCTGGTGGCTTGAGCTCTTCCTGGCAGCTTGTCTCCACCAGTGATATCAGAAGACTTATTTACATATTATCCTGCACTGAAGTCTCAGTTGATATGTACAAGGGAATGACTTTCATATATTTGCTTTATAAAATAGAACGCTTTCATTTTCTAAGTACATATTTTCTGTAGCTGATGTGACAGCTTTAACCACAGTTATTTTCATTTTTGCTTTAGAGATGTGTGGAAATGCGTACATTAATACTGTTCCAGTGCACTAGATACACATTCATAAAGCATCACAGAGAAGAGATGATTCAACAGTCCTGGAAAATAGAAAAAGTTACAGGTGACATTATGAGAGAAACTTCTAGAGAGCAAGGCAACTTTCTGGGTTAAAAGGAAAATATGTTTTCTTTATAAAAGAACACTACTTCCATCTTCTTTTAATTCAGACAGCAAACCAGAGTAAAACAAGCACCAATACTGTATTGCTATAAACTCTTTCCTGTTTCATCATGATGGAAATTAAGAAGGAGATCAGGACACTCCAAGTACTGCACATGCACTGGGGGCTGTACGGCACAGACCTCTTGCAGCTGTGGGTTTTAACAGGCTCTCTGCAGGACTGAGGTGTGCTGGATTTGAAGGTCCTCCATTCAGAAAGCTGTTGTAATACAGCTGAGCCTCTCTGCAGAGAACTTAGGTGCACAGAACTTTTTATATATTCCCCATTGGCCATACATATTCTACATGTTTTGCACAGACAGCATGACCAAAGCTACATGTTCAAAAATCATTTTGAAAAAGCCCTCAAGATTGCAGTAAAAGCTGTAAGATTTGGAAACTTTCATACATTTGCTTTTGAGGCATTTAAACTTGAAAGTGGTTTTCAAGATATGCTTTGCCATCGTAAGAATTAATAACTTTTTTTCTTTAAGAAGAGATTTTTCACGTGATCACAGAAGATCAAGTTTAAGAAAAATATTACATGTAATGGGATGCATGACAAAGTTCAATGAATTGTCAACAACTGCTGAGAATATGATAATGCTGGAGAAGGCATGTGTCCTGAACACAAGGTTTATTAGATCTCCAAATAAACAGCCTGACTATCTGCGTTCTGCATCCAAACCTCTCCAGGTGCATAACAGCCAATTCTAAAGTATTTCTGTTTTCCTAGACAGATTACATAGTGTCTGCTGATACCTTCGGGTTTTTTGGGTTTGGTTTTTTTTTTTATTAGATTTCTGTGGTGATTTTCCTTACTATACTTTTTCTTTAATTTTTTTTTTTACTACTACTCCTCTGTTCCACTCACAATCTGTTGCACAAGCTTATCAGCTTTCTTCTGTTGCTTTTTCTGCTGAATGTTTTATAGCTCTCTGTTCCTCTTTCTTTCATACTTTTAACATACAAAAAATAATCTGAATTAAGTCTTTCAATCCTGCATGGAGAACAGGAAAAATCAGAAATCCTCACTGGTATAGTGAAATATCATCTGCTGATGGTCCTATTCTTAACAGGATGTACTCAACTGAATTTAGGATGGAGAAAAAGCGAACCCAAAAACTTGGCACTATGAGCTATCCTGAAAAGAAGAAGTAGGAGATAAAAGGAAGATATGTGAGACACACACAGATAAGAGGCAAGAATATCCACAGCCTTATTTGCATTCTCCTTCTTTACTTGAATTTGAAGAGCTTAAAAATTGCTCTCTAGATGTATATATTGTGCCTGCATTATTCAGTGGTTTCATTGTATTGATTTATATTATAAATGTGCTTTGTAAAAAGATTTAAGAAAGAATATACTTTTAGACTTTAATTTGAACAGAACACTTGAGAAATCATTAGGAAATTGAGGTAAAGATAACAGAAAGGAGAAGAGAATTACTTGGCACTGGGCTGGGCCAGTAAAAGATGCAATTTCATTGATTGGCCTACAGGGTACAATGAACAAAAAAACAAATTTAGCTAAAACTCTCCCTGTGTACCCCTATGTACCGTTTCATCTCTTAGTGATATAGAACTGCATTATACTACCTCACTTACATATTCTCTTTAATTTTAGTGGGAATATGAAGCACACCGTGTCTCATAATAGTGATAATGACAGATAGAGCTCTGAAAGTAATAGTATCCTTGAGATGAGATACCCAAAGGTAGGATTTGGAGAAGTGGTAAGAGCCTGAAACAAACCTTACATTGTGTCTTTTAAATTGTTCTCTCATGGCCCCAAATCTTGTTAATACAACTGGAAATATCCCATTGTTTGGTGGAGGATGTTAAACTCTCTACTCTTGTGTTTAGTCCTTAATTTTCACTCAACATGAATCCTAAAGCAACTGTACCGTGTCTGGCACCACGCAGTGGTTCATAGCTTAAGCATCAGCGTTAGACTGAGGTTCACAACTGTGAGTCCTACTGTGGATACAGGCACCTTCAGGGCACCGCAGATAAGATCCTTCTCTCTTGTAAGAAGACTGTGAGTATCTCGCAAGGTAGTGTTGCCCTTTTGTTCAGCAGCCTCATGCAGGGATTTCCTCAGACACTTGCAGCAAGGGCACCTGCAGCATTTCTAGACTTTCCAGCCTGGACAGGATAAGGTTTCTTTCCAGTATCACCTGGGCTTCTTTTTGGTGACTTAAATGCAAAAGGAATTAGAGCCTCACCTGGAAGACAGGGTCTGGGTCACTGAAATAGTGACAACTGAAGTCTGCTCTCACAGAGAAGATAGAGCTATTTCATTAGCTGGCTTTTGCCACATGAAGATGGTCTGATTTTAACAAAGTGAGGATGGGGAGAGCTCATTTGTCCTGGGTACGGTGATATCTGTGACACCCCACTCAAATAGATTATTAATACATTAATAGTCCTGATACTGTGTGCTGATTGATGGCTTTTTCTCTTTAGCTGTGTACATTTGGTGAGCTGAGTACCTAAAAAGAATAAGACAAGCAAAATTCTACTGAAAATACCAAGAACTCTTAGTTAAACATCAAGTTATGTTGTAACAAACATAATTACCCTCTGTAACAGAATCCCAGGAATTAAGGAAAAATGAGAGAAAGACAGTACAAGAATTTAAAATTTTGCTTAATAAAGTCATTAAAAGGAAACACTAATACTCTCAAGACAAAAAAGCTTTTGAATCTTTCACATAAACCAAAGATATTTGTAGTCCCCTGTAATTCAGTTAAAGGCTAATCTCTTTTAAATCCTCACTCTTGTCCATTCTTTACTGAGGCAGTAAAACCTGATTATTAACAAAGGTGATGGAGTGCTTTGGCACCAGCTGCTGTAGCTCTGTGTCAAGTAGAAGAGGAACTGATTGGAAAGGCTCTGAAGAATACACAGAGGAACTCTTGCTAGCCTGAACACCTGACAGTATTCAAAGTGCTTCTCAAAAAGACAGATGGCTAAAGGAAAAACTCCGCTGTAGTCGTGTAACAACAAAGAGGAAGCCTAAGAAGAAAATGTCTGAAGTCATCCATATGGGTGGAGAAAATGAACTGCATTCAGATGGAAATATTGGGAGCAAGCAGTTTTCTAACAAACAACCGAGTTGGAGCTAACGCAGCCGGAGTCAGCTGAGCTCTCCCGAGGAGAGAGGGGAATGAGTCCCCTTGGCGTGGTGGGGCAAAACCAAAAAGTTCAAGCGGAGGTTATGGCAACTCCTGGACACAGCGGCCCAGGTCTCAGCCTGTGTTTGAGAAAAGCGCGGCTCAGCATGGGAAAAAGAGATGCAAAGGCTGTCCTATACTGCTTTGATCTTCAGCTGACCGACCAAGTGACCCCATCTGGTCCTTCAGCGTACGGAGCTCTCCAGGATCGGATCCCGCAGGCTTTCATGCTGGCCTCTGGGTAAACCGAAAGCAGGCGCCGGTGGTATCCGAGAGCTATGCAGAAGCTTTCTGACTGCCCCTCTGGGCTCACCTCCTGCTCTGCTGCTGCCGTCCTTCCCCCCTTGTCTCCAAGGAGGTGACAGTGGCGGCAAAGAGAATAAGGACGTGAGACACCTGATGACAGTATCAGCACTGCAGCACGGGTGGAGGGGAGAGTAAAAGCCCTGTGACATTCCCCCTTGGCGAGATGCAGCACAAGAAGTTCAAATGGAGGCTACTGCATGTTTGTTTTCTTCGGCAAGGTAACTTGGAGGTAGTGTCAATGGCAAAAAAACCTTTTACCCCAAAATGAGAGTTTGATTCCAGCTCTACAGGCCCCAGACGGATGGGCCTGAAGGAGAGGATAAAATTTCCTCCCGCTCACTGATCCACTGAGAGTTTTACCTGCCAAGGAATGAAAAACCCCAGTTATTCTTTCATAGGGATCTGCACCATTATGCTGTTTTGATATGAAACAGGTTGTAAGTATGCAAGGCTGCCAAACTTTACTACAGAAATACTCTTGATTTCTCTCAATGGAGCCTATTTTCCTAAACGAGAGCCTTACAATTGTTACAGTATGAGCAGAAACAATCAAATTCTGCCATGGTTACACAGCACAGAATGACACTGCAGTGGTAAAAAATATTGCAATGTAAGTAATTATTAATTTTTGCATTGGCCATAATATTCTGTATTTTACATTACACTTGTATAAAAGTTGCTGGAAAATTTACATGCAAAGCTTAACATCAGAGTATCATTTTCTTTGTCTCTGCAATTTTTAGAGCACGGAGGTTGCTAATTCACACTGTTGTGCATCTCTTTTGATAGCAGAGAGGCTCATTCATGTCACTGTCTTGAATTTAAATTTAGATTGCTTATATGTGTTCATATTTTCAATTTATATTATTACATCCACTCTTGCTCTATTCTTTGCTCATTAGGGACCTCTGAACACCAGCTCGAGGAAGTTCTGTTAAATGAATCGCATGCCCTTTGCGAGAGCTTTTTGAATGACATGTGTAATTATCGACAATTAACAAGATGCTAATTATACCTTCAAATTATAATCCTACTGAGCAAAATAAAAATCCATTATGGAAGAAAAAATTGTTAAAGGCACAACATTATATTAAAACAAATGACAAAAAGTTTGGCAACTTCCAATGGTATAAATCAAACAAACTGCTGAACACATCATGCAGCTTGCCAGAATGGCTCTCTGCCAATTAGCTTTTCATTGCATATTCAATAAGTTGGGGGGTGGGGTGGGGTGGTGGGAAGAAAAGTGAAGGAGGAAGAGGATTTAACTGACGTGTAACTGCTCAATCAATAAAAAAAGTCAGAAAACCTGCAACTATTTAAACTTTGCAGTGTGTGTTGTCTTACAGTTATATCAAACTGGCAGAGAAGAAAGGTTTGAAGCTACAGCAGCTTTAATAAATTCTACATTTGCAAGAGAAACAAGAAGGCAAGAAAAAGCCTCCCTGTCAACATAATAACTTGGACCCAGTCTCGTAAATGGTCATCATGGATTTGATTTGATTTTAAAGCAGTTCGCATGGTTTTGGATCTTTATCTGCACTCAAAGATGGAAATCTTTGTAAAAGTAGAGCAGCTAGAATTAAAACTCTGCATTCGATTTCTATTAGTTGTATTTACTCCTGGTATAAGTTAGCCTAAAGTACCTTGTTCTTCAGTTCATGCTGATCCAACAGTTCCTCAAGGACTTTCTTAGTTCCGGTATCAGACTAAAGTACTCACAATACTGAAGATTTGTTGGCATGAATAGTAAAAAAATATGCGTCCAGTCTGTTGTAAACCTAAAAAAATCCATTTGTTTTCTCTAAAAAGAGTGTCCCTACCACAGGGTAAACCAGAACTTTCAGGTACTATGGTAGTTCTTCAAGATGCCTGGGTTTTGTACCACTTCTCTGATAAAAGATGTGACATAACTCAAGAATAATAATAAAAAACATTACATACAATTCTCCCAATAAGGTAGAATTTTCTATGGTCTACTGTGCAAGTGTGTCTGCATTCCTTGTAATTTTGGGCAATAAACGCTAGAAAAGGAGGACAGCTTTCTGTTGTCTCTAACGTTGCTAGATCTGCTGCAAACATGCAGCAAGGTATAGTTTTGGTTTTGTGGGTTTTCTTGTTTTGCTTTGTTTTTCTGTTGACAAATTCCAAAAAGCTTATAAACCTTAGCAGGAATGGTTTGCAATCACTCATTGAGGTGTATTAGGTGCTCTGGTTGGCCAAAGTAGTGGTTGGGATACATGCCATGCGGCTTCTGGAACTGTTTTCAGGTCATGAAGAGTGATCTGCAAACACTCCAAGTCAACCCTTTGCAAGCATTTGACAGGCTGGAATTCACACACAGCTGATTTGCCAACTTCGACAAAAGGCTCATTAATAAGCCAATTTGTTTCCAATGAGTACCTGATCCAGCTCAAGTTTTGAAATTCAGAAAACCCTGGAAGTTTTTAACTCTATTCTTCATCTTGAAAAGAGGAGTTTCAAAGGCAATACCTAAGTTTTTAGCTACTTAGAAAATGTTGTCTCTTTTTTCTACTGTGCAGAAAGAAATAGTAAAGTTTCTGTGTCTTAAAAGAAAGTGGAAACTACTTAGAAGTTATTTCAGAAGACATGCCATCATGAAAGCAATGGGAAATTGTATGACAGCATTTGTCATATTCCATCTGTACTTAACTTTTCATAACCTATCTTATCTAAACATGGAAAAGGAAAGTGTTGTTTATTTTAGGCCTCATACTACAACCATTTAATAGTCATTAATTACTTTGTTCTCTATGAGAACACAGGGAAAAGCAGACTCATAATTAATCTAGATTTAAATATCCAAGAAAAGAGACATCCTGATCTGCGAGCACTGTGTGCAGCAAAGTAAAAAAAAAGCATCCTATTTCCCTGTAGTCTTCTACCAGAATGTGAAGGGGCTGTTGACTGATGATTAACAACCAGACTCTTTTCTATACCACCCCACAGAGCAACTTCTCTAAGACATCTTTAATTTCTAGGCTCCTCAGATCACTGTATACATCAAGACAGTTTTCCAAAAGATGTTAAACTTTCCTGCTTTATGTCTTTTTTTTGTTTGGTTGGCTGTTTTGGGGTTTTCTGGGGTTGTTGTTAGATGGTTATTTTTATGTGGTATGGCTGGATTGTTAAAGGAGGTTACTAAGTTGCTACTGCTAGACAGACCTGTACGGTTTGAGATTTCCTGTCTGAGAAACTGAAATAATTATGCTGAGTAGACCTTTTTTTTTTCTCCAAATCCCATATTCTACTTTTATTCTGGTAAGACAAGGAAGTACCCTGGCTTGACTTATGGGAATATACCTCTAAGCATTTGAGAAAGAGCAAATCCAGGAAAGTATGGCATTAAGCACTAACTGGGCCCTGTCCGCAGAGCAGGACATGTAATGCCAAGTAGGAGGAAGCTCCTATATCCTCAGTCTTGGTAGAAGGAGAATGACTTGATCTTCTAGACAGAACTGGCCAGCGTAGGAAGATTTTGAGCTGCTTTTATGAAGGACAAATACTTTCCAGAAAATGACACAGTTCCAAGTAGCCTGATAGCAAGCAAGCACTCTGAGCTTCTTATTCCCTTCTTCAAGAGTTACCTGAGGAAGACCTATCAAGACCAGGACATTTAGAGTAGCATGTTCAATATATAGAAAGTCATGAAGTTTTAAGTAATCTTTCCAAAGGAGGAGGAGAAAGTATATGGAAGTATAAAGTATGAATGAGGTAAAACATTGACTTTATCAATAGAAAAATAACTAACGTGAATTTGAAAACAATTATTCAACTACTCTAATAAGTTTCTTCATAAATTCTAAATGCAGAAAAAGGAAACATAGATTTTTTTCTCCAAAAAAGGAAATAAAACTGATGAAAACTTTGAATCATTTAAGTCACTACAAAACAACAAGATGGAAGAATGAAAATGTAGTTAAATGCAAAATAATAATCGGGCAAGGCATATTTCAAATTAAAATATTAGGCAGCAAAATTAAGAAAACAAATTAGAGATCATTCTGCTAAACAACAAAAAATCCCCACTTCAACAAATTCCATCTGCTAACAGAAATAAAAACTGTATTACCAGGAAGATTCAGAGAAATAATATGAAGTAATAGTATGAGCTGCCACAGTACTAGTTATACTGTATAAAACCACAGGCCACAATGCAGCAAAGCACTTAAACATATGCTGTGCAGTTTCCCGTAATGATGTGTGGTAAATTGAAGGCCTTTTCCTCCCTAACTTCTTGTTTTATTGGTAAATTCTGCTTTTAAGTTACCAAAAGTTTTTCTCACAGCTTTGCTGCTGGGCCTACTATGGATATCCACTTTTTCTAAGATTTTTTGTAAGTAAGTGTGTAATCACCACCTAGTGAAGAATCAACAATTTATGAAATTTATTTTATTTTCAAGAGTGGGTGTACTAAGTAACCTCTTCTGGTCAAGATAGCATTATAAATGGAAGGATGAGATTAGGACACAACAAGTATATTTACTTAAACGAGAAAGCAATAAAGGAGATGTGTCAGATTCCGCCTGGAAAGCAGCTTTGCAGAAAAGGTCTGGGGGTCCTGGCGGGCCCCGAGGTGAACACAAGCCAGCAGTGCAGCCTCACGGCAAAGAGCCTCCTGGGTTGGGTTAGGAACAGCATTGCCAGCGGGTCGAGGGAGGGGATCCTCCCCCTGCTCAGCACTGCTGAGGCCACACCTGGAGTGCTGGGTCCAGTTCCAGGCTTCCCGGTACGAGAGAGACATGGACATACTGGAGAGAATCCTTAACAAAGGACCACAAAGGTGATGAAGGGACTGGAACATTTCTCCTATGAGGAAAGGCTGAGAGAGCTGGGACTGTTCAGCCTGGAGAAGAGAAAGTTCAGGAAGGAATGACGAGTCGATCCTGCAGAGTAAAAAGCAATGAGCCAGACTCCCTCTGTGGCACCTAGTGATGGGACAAGAGGCAATGGGCACAAACTGAAGTACAGGATTTCTTTTTTTTTTTTTTTTAATTTATTTTATTTTTTTTCTGCAAGGCTTGTCAAACACTGGAAGAGGTTGCCCAGAGAAGTTGTGGAGCCCCCGTCCTCAGAGATATTAAAAATCTGACTGGACACAGTTGTGAGCAACCTGCTTTAGGTGACCTTGCTTGAAGAGAGGGATTGGATTAGAAGATCTCCAGGCATGCCTTTCTACATCAGCCTTGCTGTGATTCTGTGACTGTGAGATGAAAATGAGAGAGACTTAAAGAGGACAGAGTCCTATTAAGTCGGGTTGTCTTTGCATGTGTATGTAGGTACGTTTATGTAATGGCTAATCAACTGTAAAGGCCTTTCACAAGTTTCTTGCTTTTGTGGAGCCTTTCCATTTACAGAGCTGTGAGCAGAGAGGCTTTAGAAATGGGTTCAGCCAGTTTTCATATGTTGGAATGAACAGATATCTGCATGTAGTGGGTTGGGTAGATTGAATTTCTTTTCAAACATTGTAATCACAAACTACCATGAAAACTAATAGGATGCTATTGTTAATCTTGAAGAGAAAGAGGAAGAATACATAATCAGCCTGAGAAAGAAAAAAAAAAAAGAAAACATAGATTTACATGAGGAATCCAAAAGTGCAGATGAGTGATAGGAAGGATCATGCTGCCCTTTTTGGCTCACAGTAACCCTTTCTGCTCATTAGAAAAAGGCAGAAAAAGGTAAGTTTCAGATGCTTCAAAGCCCGTATGAAAGACTAAGCCACCTACCAGCCTTATCAAGACAGAAAATCAGGTGTACCCTCTTTAATGCCAGCTTGCAAGCACTATATGCAAACAAGGAAAGCTTTATTTATGAAAGGGTGATATAGTCATAACTTAAGATAGCAAAGTGTAATCCAGTAATTTTAGAAGCAATTTGTTTAACCTCTTTTCCTTACTATCAGAAGGTATCTTCAAACCAGTTCTTTCACAGCATCTTATTACCTGCCCATTGAACCTCTTTCAGCAGCAGGAGAGGGACAAAGGCATTTTTCTGGTTTTATCAAGGTCTCAGGGGTCTGGGAGCTGCCTGCTGGCACTACCACCTAAACTAGTCTGATGGCTGATATGAAACTACTTGGTAAGCCAAACTCTATTCCATTCTCCTCTGTGATATATCTAACTGGAGATTTCTGTATTTTATCTGTTCCGTCTCTCAATAGAAAACTGATACATTTGTGGTCATTTTTAATATTTAATAACTGCCTGGATCTTTCATTGTCTGTGGAAACTCAGTGTTACTTTCTTTCCCGCAACATCCTCCTACAAGCAAATCAAGTTTCTTCCTATTTAACAGTGACTCCTGAGGTCGCATGCTAGGAACACTGGTTGGCAGCTTATGCAAAGCAAGCTGTCTGGCATCCCACTTCTTATTTGCAGCAGACAGCTTTTCCTTCTCTGGTTTGATCTGGAGTTTGGGGAATGCTTGGGTGGAATTTGCTCTGGCTCCTCCCTGCAATCGTGCAGCAGGATTAAGTATGTCATTCTCAGGCTCATTTCTGTAAACACTTTTGTGTCTGTTTAACACTTATGAGTAGTTCCACTGAGACCCACAAATAAAGTCAAAGTGACAGAGGATCAGGGTGTGATTTAGAAGAGGAATGTATGCAACGGTCGCTTAGATCCCCCTTTAATCTGGGGGGGGGGGTAGGTGCTGGTTTATGCTTCTTCTCAGTGGGTTCATGAATTGTTCTTCCTCTTCCAGCATTTTAGTGCTCGGTTAAATACAGAATGTTTTCTTTTTACACTAAAAGCTATATTAAATAGGTTGCAAAACCAACTACTCAAGCTAAGCTGAATTGAGTAGCTAACTGTTCTATTTAGGGAAGTAACTGGTAAATTTAAATAGAAAAAGAGAGATCCTGATTTTCTAGTTTTTGAATGAATATTTCACCCTCAGATAAAGGAATGGTACAGTGGAAAAGAGCCAGACTGCTTACTCAGTCATATGAACTTCTGAAGAGACTGCTGTGTAATCTACTGCTAGTTGAACCAGGAAAATGTGTTGCCCACTTAGGAATCAGATATCAATTATCTCCATATGCAAACACCACATGTAACATTCCTCTGTCTCAGTGTCTTTTTCTCTCCCTTTGCAAACAGTATTTATACTGACTGCTTATTCATTTCTGTATACATACACATACTCACATGTATTTTTCCATTTGTATGTACATAGTGTATATATAGTGCTAGCCAGACCTGCCTGGACTTTTAGTTCAGCAGTGCCATCTTAATCTCACAGAATTCACTGTGATGTCTTCACCAGTGTGGACTATTCTAGCATGATACTTAAATAACACAGAATCAAGAGAAAGCATGAAAAGAAATTCCTCTTTCAATGCCAGGTCAAGCAGTATAAGAAAGGAAGAGATGTTATATTACCTTCATACATAAAGGAAAATCTGAGTCTGTTAGTGCCTGAAAAGCTGAATTCAGTGAAAAAGTATAGAAAAAATTGGGAAAACTGTAATACATAATGATGTTGTAAAGAATAACAGGAAGATTAAAAGGAATACTTTGAAAATGGGACAATACATAAATAGCATAGTAAGGGTAAAATATATCTTAACATATGAGTAATATTATATAGCACCAAAGCTACTGGCATAAATTTAAATTATTTCTGAAATGTCCAGGGTGATCAAGGAAGCATAATATACTGGAATATTGAAAAAATAGAAGCAGACTCTTAAATAAACTTTGTAATGTACATACACACTCTCAGTCTCATCTGTTCTACTTAAAAACATCCTTTCATCTCTAACATGAAATACCTATGTATTTCCTCAAATTTCTCAAAATGCTATTCAAAGACACCCGCTTTGAAGTTTGCCCCAGCCAAGTGAAGACAGCTAATAACTTAGCCACCAGAAAGATAAACATGAGGTCAGAACAAAGACTGTACTTTTTTTTTTTGAGAACTGGATATGAGGCTTGCACGAGGTTGTATGCTGAAATTAAAGGGTTTTTATCATCAAGCTGAGGGTGCTGAAAATAGTTATGGGTACTGTAATGTTTAGGTGGTAAGATGTATAAACTGAGGTTGGTTAATGCTGGCTCCACTAGTGGTTTCCTTGATTTGAAATGATTGTGCTGATGGGAAGTGCACTTGAGCAACCTAACTGTAAATGCAGACTTTTTTGGGGGGTGGGGATTATTTCCTTAGGTTATTTTTCCTTCTTTTAGGTTTAAAGAAAAGTATTTCTCATCTCTCAACTTTTAAGTTCCTGCTTACCACATGAAGTCCTCGTGTACGTTGACAGTGTTCATTCCCCTTCTACTCGAAGTTACATCCTTTTCCACTCTGCCTTGAGCAGTTTCCTTTCCTCGTAAACTGCTCTTCAGATATCCCTCCCTATTGCTAAGCTTTATCTTTTTCAGTATAATTTCTATCCACTAAAGGTATACAGAGCTCCACATGATCTTTCCTTGCTGTCTTATTCCCACCACTGCATAGGTCACAATCTGCAGATTTATAGGTAGAATTGGAGTATTAGAGAACCACAGGCAGGGAGAGGAAGAAGCCTGGAAAAGGGAGGAGCAGTGTGGAATGTGGAAGATGGCAATGGGTGCAGACCTTGGCCTGTTGGAAACCAGCAAGCGGTAGAGAAGGTTTCTTCTGTGTGCAAAATACTCCTACCACATCCCAGTTATATATAAAAAAAATCTTTTTTGTAAGAAACAGGAAAAGAAAAAAATTTATTCCTCAATACTTTATTCCGCTACACCACCATCCACTTGAGGGCACCAGCTAGGATGAAGAAATCTTAGGCAGCCAATTGTTAGAACATTGACCACAAAACACCCCTTCCAACCTTGAAACCTCCAAAGAGATCTGGTATTTTACTCATCAAGGTAATTTTCTAGCTATACTTTATTGCACTTATTTCAATTACAGTCAATCCTAGTAGCCTCAGCCTGACAAGGTTTAATACTCATTTACTTACATGTTGTTTACATTGTTAAAATGTCTGTTACTGTATTTCCTCAATAAACAGAACAAAAAATGGCTTGTGGGAGGTTGCCTTAGTCTGTCAAGTCAATACAAATATAGGATATTTTTAGGCTGTTTATACCTGATATCATATTTGCTACTAGAGAGCTGTCTTCATTCAATTTTTGAGTGAGGTTTATACTATAATCCTAAATGCTTTTAAAATATGCTACTGGAAGTTATCTGGCAGATAGTACAACAACATCTACTATTAAAATACAATGTAATTTGGTGTTCAGAATAGCTTTTTTTTCTTAGCAAAATGTCTCAAGAAGGCTTATTCACATTATTTCATACATATACAGCACAGCTATTATTGGAGTTTAGAGACTTAGCCAGTTCTTGCTGAGTCAAGCACTTCTGGAAAGGAAGCTGATCCTGAAAACACATCCAATGTTTAAATAGAGCTGTGCCAGCAGGTACTGTCATAATTAAATCTCTTAATTCTTTAATCAGCATTCCTGTCAATCTCTGGAAGCTCTTCTACTGTAATCATAAAGAATAGAAAACAGGTAAGTGTTTAAAGATAGTTTTTCTTGAAGCACAAAATAGGGCTAGAATAAACTTGATTTAAAGTCAAATGCTACCAACCTCATGGAACGTGAGGTTTGTAAGCCTACAGTGTATTTTCTTTGCTTTAGCACAGAAACATGTACAGAAATAGGTCAATATGATAAAAACATGCCGTGAGATTCCCAGAGAAACAGTCCACTATGAAACATAAAAGCAAAACAAGGTACATCTTTTGTGCTATGTACATGCACACCCCATTTATAAGCTACAGCATTCTGTCTGAATTCTAGGCATGAGCACTACAGCTGTCCTGACCATTTAATTTTTTTCTTTTTTTGTACAAGGAGAATGTGTACTAGCCTCCGTGCTTCCACAATACCCTTGATCAAAGATTTATAGATGCAGAGAGAGCAGGAATGCTAGAATTATTTCTGTTGGAGTCCTTAGGAATATGTGACTGGACAGGACATTTGCATTCCAAGCCAAACACACCCACGTGCAGGTCAAGTTAGATGTAATTTGAATTCCAAAAGCCATAAACCAGCCTGTTCAGCAATAAGAGGGGGGAAAAAGAAAGAGTGTCTAATGTAATCTGATATTGTTATTAAATACAACCCCCCTCCCTGTGCTTAAGCGCTGTTGATATTGTGACCTGAATTGACAAAAGCCAGAAAATTCAGCATTACACTGACACCTCATCATTTGCTCATGGCTTTGTGAAGAGAAGGGGAAATATATATCACAGCATGAATTAAAGACAGTATCAGCCTTAGTTCTGAATTTCCTGGCTTTCGGTCACTTTACATCACAAACATAATGTTACTTAAACATAAGCTTCATTACAGTTTAACTTAAGGGAAGGAAGACATTATGAAGCAAACATGCTTATATTGCCTGTGAGACCAAAATAATTTTTACAACTGTTTTTGCACATAAAACACTGTTTAAGTGATTTAAAAAGAAGGATTATTTTCTAGTATTGTTTTTTCTGTAGTAAATTCACTCTTATTATGCAAATATTATTTACCAAATTTACTTCTTATGGCTACTTATTGTCTATTAGGTAAATACACATTTTGGTACAGGGTCAAAAGTTTCTATATTTGCATTCTTTGTTAATTTTTGATGGTTCCTGTGGGCCTAATATAGTCCATTTATGTAAATCTTCATTAGTTCTTGACTTTATAGATCATATTGATTACAACCTGTTGTACTAATCCAGCTGTCCAATGTGCATATTAAGCCACAGTGAAGATGTGTAATATTCTCAAGAAATTTAAAAGTAAATTGGCTTGCTCATTTCCATTCTGTTCCTCAACCAACCTCCCCCTTTCAAATGCCTACACATGCTATTATAAGTTATAAATGAAACATTTGTAGCAAGCATGTGTTTTATTTAGCTATATGGGAAAAATTTATATTTTACATAATCTAAATGATGTTTTAACACCTCCAAGACTTAAAAAAACCCAAGAAATTACTTTGCCTCCTTTTTTTTGAGTATCAACTAGAAAGCCATCTTAGTTTGTAGGCTAAATACATTGTACACAAATATAAGAGGTTTCTTCTGTCTTCCTAGTGAAGACCCTTGAGTGGCACCACCATACATCTCTGCTGCAGTTTTCTTCCCACCGCTGTTTACCTAGGTCTGTATTAGGTTAAAGAGGGGCAGGAGAGAGTCTTGAGCAATGACCTGGGCTTTTAGCCTTACCCCTCCACACTCTCGTTCAGGCACAACTAGCATTCTCCCAGACATGCCCAGGCACCGTTTGGGCAACAGTGTGGGCCTGGGACCATTCCCAGTGGTCATTTTGGAGGCAGCCACCCATTTATTTGACAGAGAAGAATTTAACTTGTGGATGCTAACCATACTGTTCAATGTGGCCTTAAAGATAGAACAGTGCATCCTGCTTTGTAGTATAGATATAACCTCGCCTATATGGCTCCCTCCACATAACAGTCTCTTCTTTGCCTCAAACACCACAGGTGAAAAGGCAGGAAAGTCTCAAGGGTGATTTTCTCTGTTACCCCATTACAGAATTTATATACCCTAATCTCTCTCTGTGTTTAGTCTACTTATTTGAATAAATAGATAAGTTAGGGTATATAACTTCTGTAATAGCATAATGAAGAAAATCACCTCAGGTTAGCCTCCGATTGGAAAGGACCTTGGGGTGCCATCTGGCTCAAGGCAAGACAACTGTGAAGTCACGTCATTCTGCTTAGGATGCTGTCGCAATACTTTCTCTGGTTGTGGATTAAAAAAATAAACTGTTTTATTCTGTTTGAAAATACCCAAACAAATTTCACTATCAAACAGTACCTGATGAATCTTCTTACTTCAGAACAGACTATTTCACAGCAAGACCTATATGTGCCTGAAACTCGAAGTTAGGGGAAAAGGTGCAAAACCACCCAGCAGTGGCTGATAGAAGGGCCAGAAAAAACCTTTGTGCCTGAATTTCCTTAGTGTAATAGAGTGCTCTCTCCGTATACTCCAAAAAGCACTTTAACTCAAGGTAAAAAAAAAGGGTGGAGGTTTCAATCTTAATGTTTTGTTTGTAGTCAGCGGCTCTGGAGTGGGGGAGCAATCATGTCCTTTGAGGGAGTCACATGAGATGTGTCCCCCTATGCGGGAAGGATTCCAGGTACTCTGAAGCGGAATACTTACCGGAGTTGTTCTTGCCTGATACTGTGAAGGTGCAATTATCCTTCAAACTGTCTAATGCTAATTAAAATTCTATCATGACATTGACAAAAAATATAGAACTGATAATTTTTCCTCAAAATCAAATACATGTCCATAGAAGAAAGCATGTATTTTCATGACAAATGTGAATTTTGGTTTTAAAAAGGTATTCTTCTTCTAAGAAAAAATATTTTCCCATCACAAATGGTATTGCATACAGTGGAAAGGGTGTTTACCTAACTTGGGTTCTTGGTATAATACTGAAAAATAGTATTAAAAAGAAAAAAAAATGGGATTTTTTTTTTCCCCTGTGTTGTCAATAGCAAAATAATATGACTGTGGAAATTTGTGCTCCTCTAAAATGTGTGCTTCAGAATTCCTGAGACCTTTTATTTACAGAAAGGGGTGCTGAGAAGCTAATGAAACTCATGCAAACCCAGTTATACACAGTCTCATAAAACTAAACAGATAAGAGAAACATTTAAATCAAAATTTTCAAAATGGAATGACAGCAGACTTCTGAAGATGTAAGACACTGTAGATGCCACTAAATGCAATCACATTCAAAAATACAAATAATTTTTACTTTCTTATACTGCCTCTAGCAAACTAGCAGTAGAATATTTCACAAGCTTTTGCTTTTTTATTTCTCAGTTTGTCCCAAGAGAAACAGCTTGATTGGTATGTAGTCTGGGTATCTGTTGTTTCTTGTGAACAATTTATTGTTGAGCAATAAGGTTGAAGAAACTAGCTCTTAATTTGAATCAGAAAGGAGTTAAGATTTTCAAGCACTTGTAGCTCTTAGAACAAGAGGTTTCAAAGCCTACAAAAAGCCTATGAGACTTCACTGGCATCACAAAAATGTTCCCAATAATTCAGTGTATGTCTGTATGTGTGTGAGTGTGCCTGTGTGTACAAGCTGGGGCATGAAACAATTTCACAGAGCCAAAAATACTGAGGTGACCAGTTGTGAATATCCTGCATACTTAGATACTTCTCCTATGTGACTGCAATAATACTGGGGTGATGGGTTGTGCTGATGGTGCCGGTCTGCTTTTTGTCCAATGACTATTTGAACTTCCAAAGGCAGAACCAAAATAAAACAAAACACTTAAGTATGGATGTTGAGGATCAGTTTAAAAGTCTGAGGACAAAGGCTTTTCGTGACAAAGGACACTGGAGAAGAGGCAAGCTGACCCAGAGTGCTGCTGTCCTACAGATATCACTGCAATTTAGTTTGGACCAGTCTTATCCAGCTGCTCTTTATCCAGCTGCTCTTCATCCAGCTGCTGATTTGGATGAGTCAGTGAGTAAGATAGGAATGACTGTATATTTACAGTAGAATTAAGTAATGCAAAGTGGCTTCTCTAGAGCTGGCTATCATCATGTTGACATTGGCTAAACATTCAGTGAGGCCAAAATGGGCAATATTTGATAGTCCTTAGGTGTTACACAACAGAAATTGGAACCAGCTGAAATATCTGTATTGCAGAATCAGTACAGGACCATCACTCTCCCTGCTGTTCCAGCACTCCAGCAAAGAACAACAGTGATTAAGACTCCTGCCTGTTCTGCGAAATGAATTATGAAAAATTAATATGATCATTTTTTTAAACTGCTGAGATAGATGCTGGATGGCTAATGTGTTTAATTCACACATGACAAAGTTTTTACTTTATGTATGTTTCACTGGGCAAATGCAAAAAATTCTAAATGTTTCTAGGAACTTTTTAATGTTTCAGTAATTTTCTCAATGATCTCACTGCTTTTCTTTATTTATCATAACACCATACAATTTATGGTCATGTTGGATTATATTTGGCAGTTATTCTCAGAGAAATTGCATATTTCCTCATTACCAGTTATTTTTCATGCGCACCTTGAAAAAACAGCAATGGATTCATCCTAACAGCTTTTAGATAAATGAAAGTGAAAAGTTTAGTCCCATTGAGGCACACAGGATCTCTCAACAGTCAGTGAAGATTTTCCCATTCTCATTTCTAGCCTCAGACAGAGTTGTCATAGTATATTTAAAAACAGAGGCCACAGACCAATTAAATCTGCTAAATGATGGAAGAATTAGCCTCAAAATACTAATGAAGCAGCTCCCATGAAAAATTCTGCTGGCTAGGAACATTTCTTTCCCTTCCTTTTTGCAGAAAAGGGAGGACATGAAAGGAGAACATTGGCTTTGTATTGCATGGTCTTTAGAGCTATCCATTCGTACCATGTAATAGCATTTTCTAGCCTCATGCTCAAAAAGTCTACAACATTCTAGGGATTTCAAATAATACTTCATCTGCCATTTAAGTTAACATTTTAAATTAACTTAAACTCCGCCTCTCCAAAAAAAAAAAAAAAAAGAAAAGAAAAGAAAAGAAGGAAAACAAAAGCAGTTTATAAATTAGGACTCTGAGGAAAATCTCCCTCTGGCCTGAGAATAAAAAGATAACCCTGCATTAGAGATATGAAAAGAAACTGTAAAAGTATCCTAGTACATGTTCTTCTGCTACCCCAGCTGCTGCCATCCCACCAAGATCATGAATGAAACTCTGGCATGAAGCATACACTTGCCTTGGTCACCACAAAGTCAGAAATTGAAGGGAAAAGCATGAGGAGAAAAAAAAATGTCTCTTGTGCTTCTGTAAGGATGAGGAGGAGCCAAGAAACCACATGTAGATTAGCACTAGTTCAGAGAACCTCCTTCCCATTTGGGAAGAGCGTATTTCTATTGTTCCTAATCCCATAAATACATCCTGACCAGCTAACAGGGTGCTTGGGCATTCAGCAAGGTACCTGAACACTAGCAACGGAGTGGCTTACGTGTTCCAAGCAAAGCTCTTCCTGCAACTCCTTGCTGCATCAGGCCCACTGCAATCTGGAGTTTGTCTGGAGTTACTGTTCCTGCTAGCATATTGTTTCAATTCCTCCTTCAAAAACGAGAGGGAGAAACAAGTGGCTCCCCGTTGGATGAGTAACAGATCTACTCTGTCAGAGAGACTGTCTCAGACCTCACAGACAGAGCTAGTCAGGGACATCCTGCAAACTTTCCTAGAGACTCTCCAAAATATATGGTGCCCTGTTTTTCAAATATCACACCATTTATCTGTGCTTTTTGGAAACATTTCAGACAGACACACAACATACCAAGATGATTGCTACAAAATGGAATATTCTTTCTTCCTATCTAAATGAAAAATGATGGCAGCTCTTTCTTTGGAGCAAAATTAATGTTCACCAGTGCAGCACATGCAGGAAGATCAAGTCATGGCTCAAATTACAAAGTGAGTGTGAACATAATGGGAGTTTGCATGAGAGGGGAAAGGAGGATGGAGATGATATTTGGCCAATGTTCAGATGGGCCTCACCTCCAGAATTAGGCCCGCTATTTTACATGCATATGCAATTTTTCATATTTTTCTGTGCTTCAACTGCCAGGATAATTTTTGAGATACTTTTGGGAATGAAACATGCTGAGCAGAAAGCATGACATAGAGTACAAAAGGGAAACTTTCATCTATTCTTAGGGTAACTTCTAAGTTCTTTAACAAACTTCATTCTCATTATTGTATATTAAAAATCAATTACATTAAGGCTGGGACCAATTCAGTAAAGTACCAACAACTTTGCCTACTTAGGGCACAATCAAACATCAGGCTTAATTGCAGCAACTGAATACCAAATGCTCAGAATATTTCATGTAAGTAGGACTTAGGAAAAGGCCCTGTTATTACTAACTGCAACCACTACACACTTCAGTTTGGAAGGAATTCACAAGCTATCCCGCCTGAGGACGAACTTAGTAATGGAAAAACCCTGTGTGAAAGTTCTGCAAACACTTTCCCCTTATATACAGTGCTTTTATTTCATTGTGAAAGACATATCATATTGGAACTTTATCTTAATACTTTATTTCTCACACAGGCAAGAATAATAATTCTGTTCTTTAAAATAATCAGGCTGTTAAATTGTTTTTAACTGTTACAAACAAGAAAATTATTAAAATCAAAGCGGGATGGAAGAGTTTCCTGGTGCTTAACTCAGGTGTGTGAGTGGGGCCCTTGGTATCCTTAAGCCTTCTATGTTCTCAATGGAGAAAGTGAGAAGGTCCTACCAGGGAGTGCTTCAGAGAGAGGATTAATTTTAGTGTTCTGAATTACTCCCTGGGAAAGACCCCTAGAGAAATTCAAAGGAGGTCACCAGGGCGAGCAATGCTTTCTGTGCAACGAATGAGTAAATAAGCTCTTCAACATGGAGGGAACTAGCTGAGGCGTGAGTATGCCAGAGGCCTATGAAATTATGAAAGGCACGGAGAGGGTGAATGGGGATCAATTGTTATTTGCCATCTCTGCTTTATGAGCTAATGGTCATCACATAGCAGCTGGCAAGTTCAAAACACAGACAAAAAGGCAATTCTCCACTCTGGTTGGGAAGCTGTGGAACTCACTGCCATGGGGCATGACGGCGGCAGAAGTTTATGCATGTTAAAAAGTGGAGTGGACAAGCTGATGGAAGGGAATGATTTTGCAACTTGTGAGACTTACTACTACTGCCTCAGGAAGTCCATAAATCACTTTAGTGGAGCTTGGAGAATAATCCAGGAGAGAAAACAAATCTGCCCTTGGCCTTTCCCTTGGTGCCTACGCCTGGCCATTGCCAAAACTGAATGGCAGGCTGAAGGAACCTTTGGTCAAATTCAGCTTGGCTGCCCTGTTCCTACATCTTATATTATGTCCTTCATGAACTAACCTCCTGACAGACAGCAGTGTCTATGAAAGCATAGACTATGAATGCTGAAAGCAGACTTCAGGGTAAATCCTCTACAGCTGAAGACAGAGAACAATTGCAATAAATTCCTAATACTAAAAGTTAAACCCTGAAATACTAATTGAGGTGAATGCATTCTGTCATACTTTCCTGACAGAAACCCTGGAGGCAGACTGGCATTCTCTTAGTGACCTTTTTACTTTTAGTGGGGAAATATCTGACATCAGGTCTGTGTTTCTAACGTCATCTTCTTTTTGCTGAGTCAACTCACAAACATCGGTTAATCTGTTCTGGAGGAACTGGGAGGGAGAATGTGATTATTTATCCCATCAGTCTGAGTCCTGGCAAACACACAGATGGGAAGTAGTTACTCTCTGGAAATTATTTCTCTTGAGCTTAAACCTGAGATGCCTAGAGAGTAAGGGGACAGTTTATGACTCTCTATTTTCCTGTATGGCTGGAAGCCAGGCTGTGATCTGGACATAAGTTTAACACTGTCTTTTCTCAGATAAACACCAAACTTCTACAGCCAGAATTTGTCTGAGTAAGAATAGCAGTAAGAAGAAATGTTTCACATCTTTAGATTTAAAAGCAGAGTTAAGATGAAATTAAACAAGGGGCTATGGTTCTTTTCTTTTTCCCTGAAAGGATAATGATAATATATTTTATTGCTTCTGAGGCACTTAATTGATAAAATAATCTCTGTTGGTTACTTTCTCTCTAGGAAATTAGACACAGATTGGAGAGACCCAGCCGGGTTGGATCACATCTTGAACGCTGTAAGTGCTTTGCTACAGCTTTGGTTAGTTAAGAGGCTATTGTGACTAATCTGAATTTACGCACCTATTTTCACAAATAACTACTGAAATCCATCTCCAGCTGTGGTAGCAATTTCAGCTGCTTATGACTAAAAACATTTCTCCTAATTTTTGGAGAAATGTCAGCAATGCTGATTTCCTTCCTTGTCAACCATGATGTTGTAGGATATATATTTGTACATTAGGCAAAATTTTTCCATCTTGAGATTTTGGAATCACTGACTATTCTGAGTTTTAACATTTGTGTTGAGGCAAATAAGTTCTGTAGCCAAAGGAGGAAAAACTTACTAATCTTGACAAGTAAAATTATGGAAAACCAGGTATCCTGTTAGGTGAAACCGTGAAAAAAGAGCCTTTTTAAAAATAAATACTTGAATATTTTCAAGAAATTACAATGCAGTCCTTTCTAGAATCACTTATGTTTCAAAATAAAAAAAATCAGAGTAAGAGACATTTCCTAAATGCAGTTTATTCCAGTTTAAAATAGATGCCTAAGGTGGATGAGATGATCCATTCCAGAAGTGCCCATATTTTTGTACTGACTGTGGGGGGAGCCTAGATAATTTAAAATAGATTTATAGCTTTTAAGTGGCTGATGTTAGGGGAGTTCCACTTCAGTTTTCCTGTTGCACAGTTTCATTTTCAGTGTGCTTCTTTCTGTTCTCCTGCACTGATCTTCTCACTCATCCTCAAAGCAGCAAAGCCCTCTATAAGGTGGCAGGGAAGAAAGGAGAAGTTTGAACATGACTGGCTGTCACAGAGATGAAGCTTAACTTTCTCCATGGGAGGAGGACAGTTTGGTCTGTGCCAAGCCACAGAGGGACTCTCTCTGGCTGGCCCTGCAGACCAACAGAAGACACTGAAAGTGTCCCCAGGATTTCTTGGGCACAAGAGCTAGAGCGAGAGACACTCGTTTCTTCCATGGAGTTTCGGGCAAATGCAGATGAGTTGCACATACTGAGGGAAGGGCTGAGTGTGAATGGGCTTCCTGAGGGTGAAAAAGGACTATAGTACAACGTGCTGGAGAAATTATGACAAAATTTCCATAAGCAGCTGCGGACAGGCAGTATGTTAATTACTAACAAATTTATTTTAGCTCTTGGAGTAGCAGGGGCTGAGGAGCTTATTTCAGCCATAGAGTGTGTTTGGGTTTGCATCTCCGGAAAGTGTTACGCTTTCCTTGCCACAGTCCCTGGAAGGCGATTTCCACCTCCAATGGTTAATGTGTAAATCCAGAACTGTATTATTTAGCCCCTTTCAGGGAGATTCTGCAACCCCCCTGTCATTTCATGTGCAATGCTTGCTAAATTAAACTAAGTATTTCCATCTTCCATTTTACTGAAGCTTCAAGGAAAATTTTGAAAAATGTTGATATCAAGAAACAAGTTGAGAGCAAGTGATGCATGTTTCTCTGGGTGTTACGTATACAGAATGACACAGTTTTGCTTTATGGCATTGTGCATTAAGAAAATCTTGTTAACAGCATTAATAAACACTATAAGCCTTTTCTGGGCCTCACAGTACATATGAAAAATTTAATGCTATAAAGCCTTTTCCTAGGCCAAGTTAATTCGTTTCTGGAATTGTGTACTTCAAGAAACAATTTAAACATCTTTTTGATTACAAAAGGTAAACCCCAAAGTGATTCTAGCTCAGACCTAACCATGAATGAGGTTAATGTATGGCAAGCAATAATGCTGAAGAAGGAACTGGCAGTAGTACCATGTGGGCTTTCTCCTGCTCTATGAGGCTCACTCATTTGAAGCCATAAAATCTGGTTGGCATAAAAGAAGTGTTTGTAATTAGAGCTAATGGAGTTAGTTGAGACCACAGGAGGGGGAAAGTAACTTTGATCCCAGGTGGCCTCATAGCAAGAAGGCTCACAGCAAGGGAGCACTCTGAATTGGAAAATATTAGAGACATTTGATGCAAACCCAAGAAGTCACTGCTGGAAAAGACCTAAGAATATAATTTACAAGCAGAACTAATTTAGTTTCCCATCTCTTATCTCCTCAACTTTCTCCCCAGTCACAACATTCAGAAAAAGGATGTTTGTTTCTGCGATTTATTTTTTACTAAAACTGCTAATTGGTTCTTACAGTTTATAATGTCTTGGTCCGGAAAGAAAAAGGTAGGATGAAGACAAATTTACCAAATCATTACCGAAGGGGAAGGAACACATTCATTATTATTAAGCATGTAACAGTATTGCTTAATAACAGCCAAATTGTTCAGTGTCGTAGCTTTTGGGGGTTTCTGTTGTCTACTGTTACTGAGTGGCCACTTTGGAAAACCTGTGAAAGAAATACTAAGTGAATATCATACTGAGATTTCAACTCACTTAAAAATAATATTTAGAGACTCTTTATGGTCTTTATGGTGTGATCATTCTTTTGTGACAGGTTTTTGGAACATTACCTAAGAGATTTAAAATTACTCATTATTTAAAACCATTTGTGATTTAGACCAATAAACTAAGCAATCACTTCAGTGTAAGCAGATGGAAATTATGTTTGCAAAATGTATTTTTTTTTCATTAAAAATAATCTTCAAACTCTATTTGCACTTACTTTTGTTTTCATCCTCCCGCACTCAATAAATGAATGAATTTGAAAGTCTATCCAAAATTATTTGAGTAAAAAGAAAAATATTTAAAAGAAAGTACAAATTAAGGAAAAACATGACAAAAAGTCGGGAGGGACTTTTTCTTTAGCTGAGGACTAAGGTTGGAATGGGAACTGTTGAGAAGGAGGGGCATGCTGTATTCCACATAAAATCTACAAAGACAATCCATTTATCAGTTCCAGCAGTTTGCTGAACATTAAAGAAAAGGGATGGGAAGCATATCAAAAGAAAATTATGTTGAGACACTTCAGGCTGCCTCAGGTTCATAGGAGATTTTTAAAATAGGAAGGTGACTTCTAGTCAGATATGACATATATGGGAGAAGACCAGTAGCTATGATCTAGTCACACATCTCTGCATTTATGAAAAGGGCAATAGTGGGGCTGGGCTTTGAGGAGGTCTAGATAGGAACATTTTGAGGAAACGATCCACAACAATCTTGCAGAGGAGACAAGAACATGTATAAGGGTCTTAGCAGAGCAAGGCTGAGGTTCTACAAGTGAAGGCATGCGTCTGTGTTGGAAAAAACCACTTAGGATCCAGAGGTTGCAGATGAACCCATGTGTATAGACACTTACCAGGGGACACAGGCTCAGGTTATATATACTAACCAGTAAAAGACCGTCATAGGAATGGCATGGGCACTTTCCATAGCAATTCAGCAGCACAAATGACAGCAGCATAGTCACTTGGCTCCACCAGCAGCAAGTGTGGCTGGCAGGGTATATGACTTCACAGAAGACATGGCACAAAAATGACTGTGCTCTGTGAAGAAAGGGTTTAATACACTTATTAGAACCAGTGTTTCATTATTTAGTGAATCTAAAATAGTGTTCAAAATTCCTAGTAAACAGCCAAAGCCCTAGAAAGTAATAATAGTAATCATTTTCTGAGAACAGTTCAAGCAGAGTTTGAGCCTTGGAAGTGCTCGGCACTTAAAGGGTGGATTACACATCACTAAATAAAATGTTGGCTTTGGGAAGTGGAATGAAGGCAAAGGGAGTCTCAGTGCAATTAAATATAGCATCTTGAAGAAGCCTGCATGATTTTTTACACAGACTATTGTCATTCTGTTCTCATGCTGATGACCTCAATATCCTGCATTAGCAATACTCATATTTAAGTATAAATATTTCAGCTTTATATTGAGTGTCAGAAAGGCACAAGGAAAAAGACAGCAAACGAGCTGACCTCAGATCTCTCCTAAATGCTCTAAGATCTCCTCTGACATTACACTACTGCTGTCACACACATACAAAGAGATTTATGTGTCCATCTAGTCCTTTAACTGAATTTATTAAAGATGGTATTTCCGGCTTAGTGAAAGTGACTGCCAGCTCCATCCATTCCCACACTTGAGCAGCATTTGGCAAAGATAAAAAGGAATTATCAGTAAACTTTTTTTTTGGGGGGTGGGGGGTGGGTCTGTGCACCTTTTACTCCCCCACCCCTTATTTTTTCACCAAATATCAACATTCTCTATGGAAAACAGTCACTTCCTTTCCCTCTGATTAAAATCAGCAGTGAAGGAAGGGGGAGGAGTGGGGTGGAAAGGAGTAAAGAACGAACCACCCAGTGCACTGGGGAAAACCTGACAATGATCAATTAATCCTCTGTTTTTAATTTGTGAGCTGTGCTGTCTTGAGCTCCATAGTCTTTAATTTGTACAAATAAAATAAACAAATCAGACCTGACTGACCGTGCTGGAAAAAATAAAGATGGGGGAAATTATCATCAGTAGAAAGTTTAGCAATGACAAGAAATCCTCGCAGCCATTAGAGAAATTCCTGGGAAATCTGAGATATTCCAACTGTTTTCTTGTACCCGGTGTTCTGATTCCAGCACGTCCTATGTACTATGGCTTTGATTACAAATGAATCAAGGCTCATCTTTTTCTTGGGCCATGGCAAGTGCATTCCCAGCATTTAAAAAAGAAGGGGGTTTACATGCCAAAATCATCCGTGATTTATTGCTTCACGGGCTCATCTGGATTTAATTTTTGAGTCTGGCACCAATTCCTTAATTGCTTTGGTCAGTTCATTCCTTTTCTCAGTTCTGAAGCTCTTCATCTGCCAAACCAGAGGAATGATAAACACACAAGCACACCAGAAGCCCTGACAGTAACTTACTGGAGCCCCCGGGAAAACAGTGGGGACTTAAACCACGGTCTGAGAGCAATGGTGTTACCCTGCAGGATCTTGCCAAATTCCCATCCCTTCCACTCCAAGTCCTGGGACGTTGTCAGGGACATAATGCATGCGGGCTCTGACACACTGAGGTGGGAATGTTTTGCAGTTTCTTGCTGCTCCTAACTTTAGTCCAGAGTATAGAAAAGGGAATTCCACTGTGTCACCACCTGCCTGTGATCTCCCCTCTAACAGTGCACCTGGCTTCAGGTAATTACTTTCTATCTGCTGATAATGCATATTTGCTGTGCCTGGGTTTGAATAGAGATGACAGTCATAACAGAAAGTACCCTTATTATTTTCCTCGTATTTTAGAAGTTTTCATAGGTGATTATAAACTGCCTTGTAATTTAAAATAAATGCAATTTATGTCATCTCATTTGATGTTCACTGCAAGTAAATGGATAAAGGGAAAAGAAGAAACACAAACAGATGCTGAGCTGCTTCTCTGGCTTGCCATTAACCAAAAAAATATTCCCCCAACAGAAAGCCCACTGCTACTTCTTTGCTTTCCAAGGGAGATCACAGGGCCGTGAATAAGGCAGGAGACAACTCTCCTTGCAGGAGACGATTTACCAATATGTATTTGACCAGACCAGAAACAGGCTTACGCTTCTACCTGATGTCCTGCTGAGTACGGTCTCTTCCAACCTTAACTATCCTGTGAGGCTGTGAAAAAGGTAGCAGAAATGAGAGTAGAGCAAATGTCTTGAATTAGCTGAGAAAAGACACTAGCACTTGTCCCTCAGTTTCATCCTGATTTTTTATAATTGTTTTAATGATTTTTTTCAATTCTCCAAGCACTCAGTACAAAAGCACATAGAACATTTTCCCACTGGCTTAGAGAAATAGAAGAACATGATGGCAACATTACCAGGAAAAAAAATCAACAGCACAGGCACCGGAAAGGTAGACAATGCCACTAGCTTGCAGATGGCATAACCTACATACAGATGGCTGTTCTGGTATCTTTGATAGAAACAAAACATACTCCTTTCTCTCACCCATGAAACAGGGTTTATCCTTGAGTAACATTTCCTGTGATCACACTTTCAAGTATAAATATTATTTTGAATGCTGATAGTGGGCAGAAGGAAAAATTCCTTTTACTCTGGAAGATAAGAAAATAAGCAAACATAACTCTTCTAATGGTTTTTTTTCTTTACATGTCCTGGATTTGAAATAACGTAGCAGATGCTTTCTCTCAGTTACTCTTTATCAAGAATATTACATACAGATGTATTTTGGAAAGTTTATTTTTTTTTCAATTAAAAACAAAAAAAAAAAAAGTTCCATGGGATGGGGAACACCTCTTTCAAAGCTTGACGTGCCAATATTTTAGTGGTCATGGGGGAATTTTAATATTCGAATTCATAGCTAGGAAAGGAAAAAAAACCCACAACCTATATATTATTTGTCTGAAAATGTGCAGAAGAATTCAGAGGTTATTTTCACAGCTTTAAACATAGTGAGAATCTCTGTTGACATCATGCGCCTGATTCCCAGGCTCCTTACTTCTACCCGCCTTGGGATCATTCGCCTGGTGCAAGATGCTGTTGATCTGTCTGATGCATTCCTCTAAGGTTAAGATTACTCTCATAGTCTGGGTTTCCCCAGACATCTCCTCCCTTTCCATTACGGAACATTGTCTGGATGACTTTTGATGTTCCTGAATATTTGTCCATGTCTTTGGCATGTCCAGGTCAGCGGAAGATGCCAGGGACTGGAAAATGCCATACGTCCCCACCACAGTCCTGCTGTGCCAGAGCCGGAGCAAGGCTTGGAGCTCTTCAAGAGGTGCTGTGCCCAATGTGGGGAAAGAATCAGAGGTGCCCTGGGTAACTGTACAGCACCCAGAGAAGATGCCAGTGCTTCTGCAAAGCACCACATGTGGTGTCCCCCCGCTAGCTGGGTCAGATGGGCCCATCTCTGCCTGGACATGTCAGATTTGCCTTTGCGTGCAGTCCATGTATGCACATTCATTTCTGTCTGGCGTGGCTTAGGTAGCCATGCCTGAGGTGCCAAGGCAACATATCTCAAGTAAAAGTGACTGAACAGCGGGCACATTAAATATCACGTCAAAACCCTAAAGGCAGTGCGTGGCAGAGTCAGATGTAAAGCTTCTCGCCTGCCACAGATCACTCCTTGACTGCACAGCACTCACCCACCTGAGTGCTGGGGTCCTTGGGCCCTCTGAGGCGGAGGCAGACATCTGTCCTGTGCATGCTGTGTTTCACACCCCATTGCACACTTTGAGTATACAGATATTTGATCACTGGTTCTATTAGTTCTTAAAAAGTACTCATTTCTGGCAGCTTCTACTTAGAGAGGCTCTCCAGAGTCACAGAGAAGAATTGACCCTTTTTGGACTCTCTACATGAATGAAAGGAAGTGCATTTAGAGTTATAACAAGGAAACGACCATTTTCTAGTATGGCATGAAAAAAAGATTTTTTTTCCTTTGAATACCATTTTAAAATGCATATGTCCCAGGGTGTTCTGGTGGCCTCCTTCATGTGTGAAAACATCTGAGTGTAATAACTCAGTGTTCTTCACGGAGTAGCTGTACCACCTCAAGGAAATAATATATTTTAAGTATGCTCCAAAGATGGAAAATCATTGCTAAATATGCATTCTTTAGGACTTTAGAGAAGAAAAATATGTTAAAATCTTGTTTCAATTTGTCTGAAAGATGATCTTTTTACTGAAAAGTAATCTTGTCTTTTAATACAAGAAACTAGTGCTCAGCATTCCTTCTCACTACTCCTTTCTTACTTCAAGGATGTAAAACTGAATGTACTTATCACTAGTTTGTCTCTCACCCCTCATCCCCCCAACACACATTCACAACACAATTAATTCAGTGAAAAGCCTTGAACTTACTTTTTTTTTTTTTTTTTTTTAACACAAGGGAAGCAGAAAAAGCAAAGCAAAGCAAAGCATTGAATTCTCATCTCTCATCACACACTAGGAGGTAAATCCTGTCTCAGCACTGGCCAGCCTGCCCTGAACTTTGGTAGATAATCCTGGTAGTGGCACTGCACAGGCTCGCTTCCCTGCACAAAAAGAGCTGCTGCTTTTTTATGCAGCTTGGCAAACTTTACTGAGAGGGCACCAGGGAGAACAAACCACAGTTTTCATTAGCTCCCACCTTACAGCAGCCCAGGCCCATTCAGAGCTCTGCTAAGCCAACTAGAGGTCTTTTGATATCAGAGAGCTTTCAATCCAAGTGCCCAGAGAGAAATCATATGTTGAATGAGAAAGAGATGGGGAGGGAGGATGAAAATAATTACTCTGGAAAAAGTGCTGTTTGTTCTATGACATTTTCATGTGACTTTCTTCAGAGTGAGAAGTGAGCAGTTTGATTTGTGCTCATTGTTTTGGTCAGCCTAGGCTCCTGCACTGAGAAACTGCAGGAACTAACTTTCAGGAAACTGTGAACTTCATAATTTTATTAATTGCTTTAACATGTGTTTCTTTTACTTGTCTGAAAGCAAATGCAATTAAAAGTTGTGGTTTCTGTGGCATTCCTGAAAATAAATATGACTAATGCTGAGGACAAAACCTTAATAGAATATAGTGTGGAGGAGAAGCAGTTATACAAACAATAATTCTTTTAGACTGATTTACACATTTCTGAAAACGTGTGAAAAATGATTATTAAAAGTATACTTTGAAAGAAGTTTTAGCGTTTATTGGATGGATATTACACCCTTTAAAATACATGCTATAAATGTTTTGATGTTGTGAAGAAAGTTAATAGAGAAAAAATCATGGAGTTCTGCAGAACTTAAAACCCTCCTATAAAAAGTATTAAGAAAACTACATGGGAACACATTTCCCACTGACTTTCAACTATGTGTCACATGCAGAAGATTTCTCAAAATACAACATAGCCAGGAATAAGCCAGGACTTACCACAGAATGCTGTGCCTAGAAAATCTATATTAAGGGCATTAAGGTTATTTCATACTTATCATATATAGATGCCTTATGGAAACTTTTACTTGCTTTGTCACATTCTCTTTTTGCTGTTTTCTCAGATTTTGTGAGCCTGTCTCTCTGTGCTTTTTCACAGGCAGAAAACAATTAAGGAAAACATCTTTCTTTTCTGATCTGTTCTCTAGCGAGAATTGTGGGTTAGTGAGTAGATACATGCTTTGGAAACAAAGCAGAAGATTGCCTAACAACAGCATGTCTTCTTTAGAAAAATCCGTGCTTCCTGATTTGTCTGTATCAGAAATGTTGCAAAATAAGTCTTTTTTTCTCATTCCACACTATTTCTGCTTTCTAACTACTGTATCCCTATCACTTCTGCAAACGGGGTAAACAATACACACTACAGAGATTTATATTAATTCATCAAATCACCTTTAATATTTGCAAAAAGCAGCTTCTGCACAGAGAATTAAGTGCAACTTTGAATAAAGTGAGACTTCAGATACTAATAGAAGAGTAGAAGTGCCACTGACTTGAAAGCCAGTAGGCATGTGAATAAATTGTAACACTCAGAGACAGAAGTTACAGAAGAATTCCTTATGAACAGAGACCGTCTTATTTGTATAGTAGTCAGCATAGCCAAATATCACTTTTACTGGGACTTTTAAGCGCTTCAGCAACATCAGGGAGAATAATAAAAAGAATAACAAGAAGTATAATGTGGGCATACTAAACCCGATGGTACCATGCAGCGATATTCAGCAGTGTTCATTCTTCTTTCAAATGACAGTGCTTCGTAAGTAAGAATGCCAGCTCCTCCTTCCTGCTAAAAACAGGAGAAAGAAATTGAGTAGAAGAAAGTTGTTACACTATGGGATATTTTAGCCATTAAATCATGAGAAAGCATCTCTGACATACAGAGAGTTGTTATTAGATGAAAGAGCGAGTATTTTAACAGCAGACTGCCATTTGCCATCCAACCATGCGACTGATGGGCGTTTCAGCCCCCAGCCTCAGCCCCCTCCCCAGCTGGAGGGCAGGCAGGCAGCCCCTGCATCCCAGGTCTGGGGCTAGCTGCCTTTAGCCGACAGCACACACGCAGCACGGCTGGAAAGCTTCAGCAGCTGTGTGTTTGCAAAAAAGGGACCACTTTGCCAGTTCTTCATGTCGGGTCCCTGTGCCCATGGGTGTATCCTTTTAGAGTGTATGGATTCCGGAATATAGCCCCAGTGAAGGGTTCACAGTTGAAGCGTTCACTGCTTTGTTATGATTAACAAAACAAGTCAGAGGCCCTGTTTTTCATGACAGTGAGCAGTTCCTTATTCTGCTTTTCAGGGTGGAACTTCACATGTGCTGTTCTAAGAGGTGCCCACCCCACCTCCCCCCTTGCATCTTCTTCTCCATTCCTGGCAAAACCATCCCTTTGCCTCCCTGGCATTAATGGGTGAACCATTTTCAAGGGTTAAACCTAACTGAGCTAATAAAAAAAAAAGGGGGGCGGGGGCGGGGGATCATTTTCTGCTGACTGCGCTGTGCTTTGTGGGTCAGCTCACCATGCGGTCAGCTGGGACCAGAGCTGGTGCAAGGGAAGAACGGGCACACAGCCAAGGGCCTTGGTTTGGGGAGAGAGCGCTGTTTTGGTCGCACAACCTGTCAGCTCAACTGTAATGTGAAACCTCACCTTGGCTTTAATGGAGCTACTTGGGAAACTGTGCAGCAGTATGAGACAAGAAGGCAGAACTCAATTTTCAGAAATGAAAGGATTCGCCTTTGAGGAAATTTCCAATACCTGCTATTTGGCACTGAAGAAGAAATCCAAACTCCTGTCGTTCTGAATTTTTCCAGAACTATGGTTCACTGAGCTGTTTTGGAGTCAAGTGCTTTTTGTACAAGAGCACAGTATCACCCACCATTGCTAAGGCAGCTTTAGTGTGGTCTTTCTTTCTTTAAATGATATCACTGCTTCGAAAACAGCAGATATGTACAGTTCATAAATGGTATAAAGCTAAGAAAAAACCCACAAAAATATTGCAGTACATTATAGCAATTACAGAGCAATAACAGAGAAGAAGACTTGGTACTCTACACTTGCATGCAACCAAGGGTAAATGGTTATCACTACTCAGAGCACCAAAGAAATGTGAATGTGCTTAGTCTGTACTAGTCAGCTTGAGTTTTGCACCTTTCGTGCTTTTCGGGAACTGCTGCTAGTTAGGACATTCAAGGGATTTATTTAATCAGAAGGAAGTTTGCTTTGCATGGGTGAAAATGCAGGTAACCTTTAATACATATGAGTGCCAAAAAAACCTGACTCTTGTACAGCACTATTCCCAAGATCACTATTGACATCTGGAAATGTGATGGAGCAGTAAGGCAAATTGTACCTTTAAATGATGGCTGAAAGGAGACAATGCATCTGTTTATGTTGGAGCAGGAATCTAACAGAGAAGTGTAGGATGTAGATGTACTACATTTTAAGATTTATTTCTTATACTACAGATCATGAAAAACATTTAGGACAGGAAATCATCTTGCCCCAGACTCTGTGCTTTGATCCAGTTATGAACTTTACAACAAGATTAAAATCAAAGCTCTATGTGCTTCCAAACTCAACAATTCAAAATCTGGGTCTGCAGTCCAGTTTTTCAGTTTGATTACTTAGATTCAAGCCATCTTATTCAAGAATGTTTGAAACAGATCAGCATGAACCAAACCCTTAAACCTGTGCTTAGATGCAAGTTTTTTAAGAGTTTATACTTGGTATAAATTTTTGCCTCTTTTTTTTCCCCCTATTTATTGGCAAGGACAAACTAATTTGATTTCTGCAAATGCGGGTCCATTCATACCTCTTTGCCTTGTGCCTACAACACATAGTATATCAAGGCAGTCTCCCACCTATATGTTAGACTGACCTAGGGGTGATTATAGCTTCCACGTTTAGAGAAAATGAGGTGCACTCCACCTATTATGGGTAAACCTACTACAGCCTTTAATCATTTTTTGTGGAAAACACTGCATAGCCCCAAAGGACAACATTTCTTGAAGGCTGGATGAATGCCATTAGGCAAAAAGACCTTCCAAAAGCTAACATTTTTTTTTTGTATAATAAAAAATAATACTCTTATGCATTTACTGATTATAATACTAGTGTGTAGGACCATGGTGGAATAAAAAAAACTCAGCTCCACCTGAATTTAAACACTGCCAAACAGTACATCACAACTAATTTATTCTATGCTTCACTCACAACCAGTTAGCATCTCCTTTGTGCCTCATCAGAGCAGATGCCTCATTTGTATTTCCATCCACCTCACTGAGACAGGCAAGCCTCACATGTTGAGAAGCAACACTAAAATGTGTGCTCTTTACATACACTTAGCTTGACTGTTTCCATTCTTCTTGGCCATATCTGAGTTCTCTGGTTTAGATTAATTTCCCTAGTTACATATAGTATCTTGTAATTAAGTGTTTTAACTTTTTTGGACTTAGAGGGAAATAAGAAAATTACTTATATCCCCATTCCAAACGTGTGGGTGGTGCAGGAAAAAAAAATCTCTATTTTCACTGGGACATGCTTTGCCTTGCTCCAGACCTCTTTCTAATCAGCTTGTAAATGATTGATCTGTGTGTGCAGCTGCAGTATGTTCACTAACCAAAGGCATGTTAGAAGCTGGCATGGTGAAGAAACATACTGACCCGAATAAGTGGTCTAAACCTGGACCGAGTAAGATGTTTCTACATCCTTACTTCTGAAACAGTCTTCTCCTGCAAGGAAGCACCTTTTGCGCATTGGTAACCCTGCAAGACTGGGCAGAAGCTAAATTAAAGAGATGACTGGGTTGTTGAGGGACAGTATAAAGAGAAAATGTTAGCCAAAGAAAACTAATGTCACCCTGTAGTCTACATAAGCAGAAAGGCTCCTCATGGGAGGGACACTGAAGTCAGCATTTTGGTCTGAAATGCTGTGGAGGAACCTACCTCCAGCTATTGGCTACAGAGGGACCCTAAGAAAACTACCTTCACTATCGTTTGGAAGCTGCCTTGAATTAATATTGCAGTGTGTCATGTTTCGTTACTTTTTAGGCTCTTCTGAGTCGACTACTGAACCGTGCAGTAGTGTGCTGGTTTCCTCTATTGTGTTTGGGAGTATGCTGGGTGAACTAGGAAAAATGGCACTAGGAAACTAGGAAAAAAAGGGGCTAGCTCCTCTAAAAAAATGCTTGGTATTGGTAGTAACTTCCTTTTATAAAGGAGTGGAAGTTTTGATAGGAGCATCCTATAAGCCAGTTTCTACTCCAAAACACTTTATGTATCTCATATTAAAGAGCCCTTAGGAAACCTCACCTTGGCTTTAATGCAGCTGGGAGATGAAATATTTCTTTCTTCCAAGCAAGTTCTTCTAATTATTCAACTAGGGTGTCCTGCTTCAACTTGTGCTCTTTACTCCTACCCTAATTACTTCAGAATTATTTTCTGTGCAGTGTAGGAACTTGAAAATATCTTTATATTCTGGTATCAAGCCAGAATACTCTAGGAGCTTGCATAGTGACCTGCAATACAGATATAAATTCTGAAATGCAGAGGAGAGAATTTAATCTGGATTTTTAAAAACCACAGGAGAGGGAACTGACCACTAGATCACTATATAAATATAAGAAGAAGTAGAACCGTGAAGTGTTTCTTTCTCTGCACTTGTTTAAAAACAAAGTGCCTTCACACTAACATTTGCTCAGGATCCTCTTCCTACAGATCCACATTGAATGTATATTGACAGTATGTTCTGACTCTGTGAAAAGGGTTTCAACGACTGCCAGAAGAATGAGTCTGCTTTGTCAGTTAATGCAAACAACAATTCATCAAAGAAATGTGCAGCTCTGGTAGGACTGGATTGGATTAAAACCATAATGACTTTTTGGAAAGCATCCTTGGATAATGCATTTTGGAAGGACAAGGGAAAATGAGAACTATCTAGAGACTTCCAATTCTCACTAATTTACTTAAACCACATAAATATTCCTCCTTAATACTCATAATGAATTGTTCCAAATTAAATAGGCCATTTCACCTTTGAGGTTGACTGTGATTAAAAACCACAACAAAATAGTTAACCAATCTATGCATCTAAGGGTAGTAGCAAAATACCCATAGATATTTGTGCAATTTAGCTGATGCATTATTCAAAATGTGTTGGCTAGGGATTTGACTAAAAGAAAAAAGAAACCTAGAAATAAAGGTGGGTGACAAACGAAATATTACTAGATTATTAACCTCAGTGACTAAAAAATAACATTAATTTTACAGTAGAAGTGAAAAAATCTACACACAGCCAATCTTTGTCTCACTGGAATACAGTGTCTCTGAGAGCTCGGGTTACCATATGTCTAGGCTTCCCTTGACACGTCCTTTTTTCCCCCACAAAAAAACTGTGAAGAAAAGTAAGATTGTGCCATTTCTAGATGAACAGAACATAACATACGTGCTAGAGCTCATATTTCCTGGACATGAACACATATATAGCATATGCAAATGTTACAGAAACATGGCAGCTATATTATGACAGACATAATTGCAATTAGAATTCAAGAGAATATTGAGGCACATCCTTATCACCTTTGTCCCTTGCTTTTAGAAGTGGCAGTAACATTGGGTGAAGTACCAACTCCTCCTTCACCTTTCTGAGTAAGACCTCTGAGATACTGAAGGATAAATGGGTTGTCATTCTCCATTTTTAATCAGCTCCCCACCATTTTTGCATACTTACACTTAATTTTTTAATTTAAAGACAAAAGTTTGAAACCCCAGAAATAGATAGGAACAGCCTAAAGAAATGGGATACGCGTACCCAGGCATCTACACACATACACGCACACAGTCTTTTTTTTTAAAAGGGAGATCGCTATAACACACAAAGTGTTTCTTATGGGATATTTTGGTCTAAATGTGTCAGACCATAGGACTTCCACACTTTAAAAAAAGAATGGGACATGCAGTTGTAACTGTCTTGTCCCGGTAGAGAAATCACAGCTACCCTGGGGGCAAGCATTTCTTTGGGCTTCTTAAGGGCCCATGAAAGAAATGCTGTGGAAAATGCTTACTGAGGGATGCCAGCCAGGTCGTCAGGAGCCCGCTGTTCTTGCAAATGCTAGACATGCTGAAAGCATGACCTTTTCTGAGGCCCCAGGTAGGCAAATAAACACCTCAGATGTGTCTCTTCCCACCCAAATTTAGACACCTGCAGTGCAGGATCTCCAGGTGATGGAGAGGAATAAGCACGTGCGAGGCGGCAGCACTACAGCTGCCTGGTCTATATTTGAAGTCCAACTGTACGTTCATTGGAATAAGGGCCATAACTGCCTTCAGGGAAGACACGTCTCTTCATAACTATGAACAAGCTGCAACACAGTTGGTAAGAATAAAAATAAAAGAAATCCCTGCCTGCAGGTGGGTAGAGAAAGGAAGCAAGGTAGATTCATTATGTAAGAACTAAATTGCATTCAGAACAGAAAGCAGGACAAACAAATCACAAAAGGAAGCAATTAGATTGAAAGAGAAGCTAAGTTGCTAAGGTGGCTGGTCAGACCCTATCCACAAATTATTCCTGAGGAAGCAGAGGCAGCGTCAGTCAGCTTATGTCAGGTAGGGACAGGACGTGATAGTGATCCTGTGGATACTGCTAAAACCAAGAAGTCTTCAACTCAGAGAAGTAGACATATGCTTATGGTATGAATGCGCATATGGACAGTCTCTTGAAAGAAAACGAAGCATTTTTTAGCAGACAAGATCCCTGATGCATCCAGTCTGGCATCTTGCCTCTGGCAATAAATCAGACTCAGCATTTCAGAAACAGCTTCCAAAATCCTGTAGTGTATCTGACCATTTATGTAATGTGAAATATAAGTAAGCAAGAAGGAAATTCCTTCGTGATCTTTTTGTCAATCATACATCCTGGATCATTGGATTTTTATTGCCCTTAGCACGAATAACCACTAATGTTGTTACTGGCAATAAAATTAGTCCACACTTAAAAAAATAAAGTTATTGCAGTTAACTCTGACCAAATGGTGCCTACAGTCCAGTATCTCTTTTTATTTATTCTACCTTTATCTGATATAAAAAAGAAACACACTTCTGTAATATAACAAATGAAAGGTAGGCAAAAGTCACTTAAAGAAAATTTGCTTTTATCTCAGGTTGTATGGTCAATGTGACCTCAGACATTGTATGCCTGCATGATTCACAGTCAAAAAGAAACATTTCTTCAAACACCACTTCTTTTCACCTGTATTCTGATGCAGGTAAAAAAAAAAAAAGGTTGGGTCAGCTTTTTACATCATTCATAATTATCATACATTAATCCTTTTGAAGTAAGATTTTTAGCTGATCCATTGCTACAAGTACCACAGAGCAGAAAAAATAAGGGGAAGGTAACAAGCTTCAAGGCCAAAATAAAGACTGAAATTGCACTGAAAGATCTCTTTGTAATACCCCCACAAACAAAAACTCCTGCTGTAAAAAGATACATTTTCTGTAAATAAAATATAGAACAATTGCCACTCTGTGATGATGAAGTCCTTTTTTTTTGTTGTTCCTGACAGAAAAGTGCTCATTTGTCTTCCCACATCTGATAAAAAAAGCCAGGCACTATTCTTTCTAATTTAGCTACATTTCCAGTGGGAAAAGAGGCCATTCACTGATTCTACTGCACCAATGTGCTACGTGTATAATATCCATATCACAGACACAATAATCCCTGTAGCAAACCAAGTGTCTTCAGTGCCTTCAGAAATTCAGTGAACTACTGAAAAGACATGGTATTGTGGAAAGCATCATATAATGCACAGCAGTGTGTATTTATTGTGCAGTTAAGTAAAGGTGGACAACTAGCAACTCCCTGGTCAAACTGACAATTCAGGTTTTCAAGAAAAATAAAAACTGAAAAATTTCATGTCGGCCCACAATAAGGTTTCGTTATTTTTTTTTTAGCCTTTTTTCTTGTCCCTCTCCTAAGTAGCATAGGTTGGTTTTCAATTAAAAGGAAAGATAATTCAAGACCACCACATGTAAAATTGCATATTGAAACTAAGGGTGACAGTTTTTCCAAAATAAAATTGTTTGTTAACCTGTCAAGAAAGTTTCAACACTGTTAATGACCTTGTTTTCTTTTTCTCCTACTATTAGAATTACCTATTAATTTGTCTTTTAAATATTATTCTTAACCAAAATTCCATTTTCAATGTTTTTTTTGCTTAACCAAAAGATTACCTAACTATGCAACTAAAACACCATGCTTCCAGTCAGGTCTGAATCTAAGTATTTTTTTCCCACATACTAACCAGGAAATTTCTTGCAACAAAAATGACGTACTTTAAGGTGCACATAGTTGGTTTTAATTGTTACTTCTCACCTGGAAAAAATAAGGATAGAGTATTGGAATTTGTGTGAGTGAAATTGAGGAAAAGGATGTTACTGTAACAGGCAAAATGGACACAAGTCTTTAATAGTATTGTATCAATTTGCTGGTAGATCAATGAAATCATTTTACAGATCTAATCCCATGTTGCATCTTTTGTAATGAAATTCTCTTATGTCTTTAGACATATTTATAACCCTTGTTTGGTACACCTCTGTCAGTGATATTTTGTGTTAGCAAGCTGGCTAAGTTGTGACAGGTGATGAGATGAATAAGAGAGGCAAAAGCAAGAACTTTTAAAAAGCCAGATTGCCTTTACCCACATTTTTTAGCTAAAGTGATTTGGGATATGGTTCTAAACCCACTCTTCATATATATTTTGCAATTCCGGAATAATTAAGAAATCCTGAACAAATGGGAATATTTGATTATCAGTCATTTTTTTACCCTTCAATTTTGATAACTTGGATGAAATAAAATCCTTTGTCCGGCATAACCAGGCTGTGGCAGTTGATTCTGCGGACTCCAGTATCCCCACCCTGTCCATCGACAGCGCATTTCATAGTATGTTTTCTCTTCTCTTCCAATTCTACTGCAACAGGTATGGCCTGATTCTGGCAAGACATAAGCGGATGTGAAGTTTGCCAACAAACTTCTGGAAGTCTAAAAGGTAATGGAGAAGACACGGAAAGAGAAAATCATTGTGTTGATTTAATATTGAGGAGCAATATGTAACCAGAACATGTTGTTCAAATACAGCACTGGGGCGAGGCATTTAGTGTTCTTTGCAAAGTTTCTGGGGAGGAGAATCTTTTTTTCAGAATAAAAGTATGACAATAAGCTATTCTTTCTGCTAGGCTTCCTTTGCTTTAAAAACAAAAAAAAAAAAAAAAAAGAAAACCCAGGACAGTTTAGTCAGAGAAGATTTTCCGTATGATTTATGAGAGCTGAAGAGCTCAATACAAGTTGTGCTGAACTGGATTCTTCAATCTCTCAATGCCACTACCAGTGACTATGCAGCACTCCCTCTGTTCTCGGTGCAGTGGACTATGATATTTTATTTCATACATCGTTTCATATTCTGAAATGTATAATTGTACATCATACATCCAGCAAATTGCCCTGCACAGCACTGAACATGTGGTCTGATCTCGCATTGTAAGATTGCCCAGAAAGGTAAGTAAAAAAGAACAGTTTGGGAAAATCTAGGTAGTCTCACTTCATTGCCCTGCTCATAACAGGGAAAGAGGTTTACAATCTACTACCCTTTTGTTCTGGTCTCTGAGCACTTATTTCCATCCTCAGCAGTCCCCAAAGTTCAGTGAAGCAGTGGTGCTTGTGCTGATTTCATTTGATTTCTTCTGCAAGATTACCTTAGCACATCTGCTAAAAATTAGATAAACAGATTAGTTACAGTTCTGTTTTCAGTTAATTTCTTGAAGCTGCTGCCCTCACTTGTCTATTGCAGAGGAAAGGCATAAATTTCTGGTAGGAATAGAGGTTCTCATTACTGGCCCCAGTTAGGGACTACGCAGCCAGTGTCAAGTCTAATAAGATTTCAGGAACTCCAGGTCCATAATTTGTGACAACGGTAGTGCTGCTGCTGCTGCTGCTGCTGCACCTCAGCTGAGCACTGCTTGGCCAATAAAGAGAGGCTCTCTAATCCACAGAAATATGTTACACGCTTGCAGTTTTAATGAAACTGTAATCAGCCTAACCCCAGCTACATTTCCTCTGTATTATGCTATGTAAAATTATTTGGTGGTCTATAAAGCAGGCAAAGGACTTCTTAAAATGCTCGGGCAGGAATATCTTCCTGGGGTTTAACCCTTTAATGCTGCCTATTTTCCCCCTTATTTTTTTCCCCCCTTACTACAAGACACCTGATAGCTACAGCAGGGCTGCTTTAGGAGAGCAGATAGAAATGTAAACATGCTATTTTCTTTGACATCTCACAGCTGGCAGGCTGCACGCGATAGGAATGGGCAGGCATTACTGTCACTGTGCCTGATGGATGACAGACACCGTGAAGCAGGGAGTACCTGTGGCCAGGGCTGCCACCTGCACCGAGCTGGAGAGGGTTGCTTCACACTTCTGAGGCTGTGCTACACCCGACTTCACGTAAGGACAGGACACGACTGGGTTTTGGCAGTTGAGAAAAATGAATATCAAGAGTGGTAAGGAAAGCTTGAAACATCCAGCCTGCCTGGAAGTGGGGTGTTTTTGAGGGTGCAACACCGGTGATGAGTGAAGGCGCTACCTCGAGCACAGCCTTTTGTCACTCCCTTTGCTGCAGACCTTAAGGTGGGAGCAGTCAGAGTTCCTGCTGCATGCAGAGGCAGCCTGCCTCGGAGTACTCTGGGCAGCACGTTCTGCCCCAGTAACTTTTAGGTTTCACTTAAATCTGTCATCCTTGTCTCTTGGGACTTCAGTTGGCTGGAGTCAGATTCACTTTCTGTTTATGACGTTCAACTGCTAGGCTAAATATATATATGTATGTATATATATATTCACACACATATATATACATATAGAACATTATGGTCAAATTCCCTAAATTTCAGGTGCAGTTTCTTAGGATATGTGTACGAGACATGAGGACATACTAGGTCTCACAGTTGGTTTACTCAAATTTCACTTTATAAAGAAAGCTTTGTTTATGATTTCAGCTATGAACTGTCTGTTACCAAACCAGCAATGTCCTGCCTGAGTTTGCACAGAGCCTGAAATCAGAACAGAGTTCTGCTCACCTCCTGTAGAGGTCCTTCATGGAGTACCATGAGAATGAGAAATTTATAGCCAGAAGAGGAGGCAATTCATCATCATGGCATTTGAGTTAAAAAAAAAAAAAAAAAGACTGAATCAGGAATGCTAAATATTAAGGCCAAGGAGGGTGCAGTTCACATGATGTGAAGCTGGGGCTTCAATTTCAAAACGTTGGCAACTGAGAGCTTAAACAAAGATGATCAAGAGCTGTCAGGAAAGGGCCAGTTCCCTCCAGGGGAAAATCACAGCGCCTTCTAGGCCTACAGAGTTGCCTGGCTGTCACGGCAGAGGATTTGGCATGTAGTCCCACTGAATGGGAATCCAGAAAAGAGTAAATGTAAGACTCCTGAAACCCTGTATAAAACTCCCTGTTCTTAGGACGTTTACTTACAAAAAGCATTGCAATGCCAATTACATCTATTTCTGTTTACCCAATCTATGTAAGCAAAGCAAATGAGGCCCATTTTGGATGCTGAACTTTCCCCCATATTTTCCCATTTGAACCCTTGTATATTTGTACATATATTTTCTCTATCTAGTGATAGTACAAATATATAGATACATACATACACATGTATATTTATATATGCAAGACTAGATGGATGCTGACTTAAAATGCAAATGGATGCTTAGGCTCTTTGCTGCTGCATTTTCCTTTTTCATTTCTGAATGTTGAGTTGCACTTCAGAGCATCATATTAATGTATACTGGAAAAGCACTAAAGCATTGCACTGTAAGTTAATAATGATCATTACTAGTTTCTGGTTCCCTTAGATGGCTAATATTATTTTCTGGTTTCAGAAAATATTCTGATTCATAAGAAGAGCTCTTAAAACTCTTAGGATTCAGATAGAAATGAACACAGCCATTTAATTAATTACTTTTTTTTACAAAGAACAAAGATTTCGTACTTTCTGTGCTACAGCTGACTAGTTCTCTTAAAATGCACCATGCCATTTAATCAGATATTGGCTGGGAGGTATCCCACTTACAGCTATCAGAAACATTTTGAAACTGAACTGTGTTGCAGCTGCAAACTGTGGACAGTGAATAAACCTCTACTGAAGGAGTGATCCCCATTACCAGATCTTTTCTGGACTTTCTACATCTGTCTGACCATTTCTGTTCCTGTGTCAAAACTGATCATGATATTGCCATCTGAAGGTCACATGGCTCTGTCTGAGTTAAATAAACAGCACATTTTCTGCCTTTACATAAACATCTCATCCCCACTGAGATGAATGTTGTAGTGTCTGTGCTGCAGCTCAGCTGATCTGCCTCCATTCCAGGGCAGGAAATGAGAGCAAGGAGAGAGAAAGTAACATAATCATTTATTCACCTCCCCATAAGTTTTTTGTCTCAAAATAAATCATGGCATTTGACCTTTCTCTGAGACAACATGGAAATTAAGACACATGACAATCTTTCTTGTGCCTTCTCCTTGAGGCGACCACAACCACCTCTCACAATAAGCTGTGACTCCCTTTTTCCTACATAGAAAGCCAGCCATAAAAGGAATAAACCTTTCAACCCAGCTCATGGAGTAGCTGACCTAAACGTCTAGCTAATTAAGGACTTTTTTTTCCCTCCTATTTCTTCTTATTCTTGGGCCAGGGGGAGAGTTTATACGCCTGTTCCAGGAGGGAGCACAGAAATCGGGAGGGGAAATGGCCTCCCTGCTCCAAGGACATGTAAAGGCATGGAGGGGGAAGGAGCAGCCTCCCCGGCTGCCACGCTGGTCGCTGGGCTGCACCCGCTCTCACACGCTGCGCCGGGCTCTGGCAAGGCCGCGATGAAACCAGATCATGAGTTGAGGGAGGGCTCCGCTTGCAAAACTATGAAAGCAAACCGCTGGATTTTGGGGGTATAAAATTAGGCCCACCGATCATGCATTAGATGGCACGTATAGTGTGGAGCCTTTATGTGGCTGTACAGTGACTTGTTCTTCCAGGATCCTTTCCAGCTGAAGTTTACATCCCGTCTCGAAAAAGACAGAAAGTTGTAGCCATTTTCAGGCAACTGCTCAGCTGTATCACAGGGTATCTCTTGTTGAAAAGCAGGGAAAATCAGAGGGTTAGACTGTACCAACTCAGTCTGTTGACAGCTGAGGAAACGACCCTTCCATTTTACAGTGTGCTAATTAAAGCAAAGCAGTAATAGAGCAAAGGGAGGATGTATTCAGAGTGCCACTGTACTGGAGATGTTACGATTTGAAAAATGCAAACTGTCTAGGAGCAAAAAAAAAAAAAAAAACAACAAGAAACTGAGAGCTATAATCTAAGAAAAAAAAAGAAATCTGCTTTGGTAGGTAAGACTCAGAAAATCTTTTCTAAGATAGAAAAGATAAGATTTTAAAACAAATAGCCCTGCTCCCTGCTCTTTGTACCGGTTCAGCCTGTTGGATGGCATGCTGTCTTCTTCACCTGTCTGCTATTTGATATGCTGACCACTGACTCACAAATATATGGTGTTGGCTTGTTTGTGTTTGTTGCCTTGTTTGCTTCACAAGCCCTTGATGTAAATCCAACAATTCCACAGTTACAAGGAAGATAATGTTAACACGAAAGACAGATTCCTACCAGTATGAGCTGATGCTGCTTCAGAGAAAGCCCTGTGTTTACTGGGTATAGGTACTAACAAATTATTCTGTATCGGTGTCCTTTTTCCCAGCACAAGCCATTGGGGCAGCCATGTGGCAGTTCAGTGCAGGTCCACCAGAGAAGGGTTTGACCAATTGTGCACGTATTCATTCAACAGCTTTCCTTAAAACTGTCTGTGGAAACTATTTTAATCACCCTATCAAGTTAAGACTACTGGCAATTCATTTAAAGAAAGGAAATACCATGTACAAAATATATTGGGTGAAGTTTTCTGGCTTGTGTTTTCCAGGGAATAAATTCTGGCCTTTAAAGTCTGTGACTGCAAGAAGATGGAATGATTCTCCTTCATGACAGCACACATGTGTTCCTAAAACCCTCACAAATGCCTGGCTTTTATATTTACAATTTCCTGAGAACTTGTTGTTCAGTAGTGGAATCTCTGCAGATAACCTTAAAGTGAATACAACTCAATTTTACTTTATGGCTTATCAGATAGTCTTTTAAGGAACTTTCTGTTTCTCATTGTGCACAGCTTCCACTCACGGGATTTCACAGGCTTCACAGTAGGGCTTTGGAATTTTTAAAAGAAAGATAAAACAAGAAAACAACATCAGCAACAAATCCTGGCATTTCTTCCTTAATGAAATATTGACTGTAAATCTAAAACTGTAGTACATCCATCTCCGTAGAAGAAAGCTGAACTTCCAGACTATTTTTATTTTTGGGATAAAGATTCTGACCCCTTGAGGTAGGTGCTGGGGTTTTGAAGGAACACAAAGTTTTACCACACTCTGTAGAAGCTGAGAGTAGTTGATGAGTTTGCAGTTTGAAATATTGAGCTCAAAGAAGAAAGCTGTTCTGAAGAGTTGAAGACAAGATGGTAGAGTGGGTTTCTTATATGCTGAGTTTTATTTGGAAGTTGAAGTTAACTTTGGCCTGGTTCACTTTGTTAACTTTCTATTGTCATATATGTGTGTGGTCCTGCAGCTGTCTGGTAAACTACCTTCTTTGAATTGGCATCCTCTCCAGCCCACTCTTAGCAACTTCAAATGGGGTAAGAAATCACTTCTGCTCTTCTGCTTGTTTTGCAGAGGTACAGTTTTCATTGGTAGTTACCGGATACTTTGATCCAACAGTCGTTTTGGAGAACTCTTGTCAAGATGGGACTTTGGGTTCAGACGCTTCTTGAAAAATATGACAGCTGCCACAAAGCATGATCTATCATGACAGGAAGGTGAGATGATAACTGATTGTCACCGAGGGGCATGCCAGCTCTTCACATATGACCACCATACAGGAAAAAATGGCAACAGCAACACACAGTACAGAGTTACTCAGTGACTGGCCTGTTCACTGCTCCTGCGCAAACCTGAGAGTTGCCATATTATACTCAGGACAGCTAGGTCACTGGAAATGGCTTTGACCTTTGGGTTGCACAGATATCTCTAATAAAAAATTTACAACAGCCTTAAGCACCGAAGCACTATCTGGCACTCTGCCATTTTATTTTGGTTGTGAATTTCTTCTGTGCTCACGCCAGCTAGACATTTTTCTGGAGAGAACAGCAAGTTTGTTATTGCACATGTCACTCCTGTACAGGATGTCACATGTTCCAGCAATTTTGCTGAGGCCATTTTTTATTCCTCTTTCCTACACAAATGAAAGAGCAGGGGTTTTCCCCCATTATAAGAAATGTTCAGGACAGTCCTGGCATGTGGATCTCTCAACCCTCCCTTCCACCCATTTGCAATAAGAATGAAATGCCAGGGTAGATGACAGAACATGAATCAGTGAAAACTGCGAGGAGGCAGAGCAGGTTTTGCTATGCTATTGCAAACCACTGGAGAACAAGCTGGATCCCTGTTCCATCTATTCCTCTACCTGGAGAATGCATATCTTGCCAAGCCATAAGCATAAAGCTAATCAGCTCTGAAACTAGGCAGTAAAATATCTGAAGCTTCAAATATATTCATGAGATTATGATCAGGGAGGGAATCTATTTTTCTGAAGCCCCCTTTCCCTTCTGTTTATGCTCCATTAATGTCCTATATTCTTCTCTTCCAAAATCTTTTCATTTTCTTGAAAATGTCTGGTCTGGGACAAATCCATTAAAAAATGTCCAGTCTGGGACAAATCCATTAAAAAATAAATAATCTTAATTGTGAATTTCATCATTTTTATGGCTAGATAGGTGCTTGTTGATGGAAATACTGAAATTTCACTCTCAAAGAAAGGCCTGAATTCTGGCAAGTAAACCATTTTTGTCTGTTAGCACTGACAAGGCTGAACTTGGCAGACTTGCAGAGCTCAAACTCAACACGTGAGCATATTCTGGCATGTATGGAAGTGAGAGACTGAATCCTTGCAGGCTAAATATCCTGTTTCAACAGTGAGAAATGGGAAGGGGAGGGAAGGGAAGGGAAGATTCATTCACATTCATATGGCATAGCACTTACCCTAGGACCTACGCAGTGCTGCTTTGGCCCTGGGATAGTGTGGATAATCAAAAGACTAGGATCCTGACACAAAAGAGAGAGGGACAAAATGACAGCGCAGACAGCACCAGAACTAGCCAAAGGTGCTTGTTGAATCTGCCTCTACTGGCTGGTCATCCAATATTAACGTGACTGGCAATCATAAGGCACAATTGGGATTTGAGTGCTTCCAGAGTCATTGGGGGTGGCTGTTTGTCTGAGGCTGATGGAAAGAAAGGTGATCTGGGTGGCTGCGAAGTTACAGATGCCACCCAGCACACTGGGTTTTGGCTGCTTTTGCAGCTGTTTCTCCTGTCTGGCCTCTCTCCTTCCCTTTCATATAAAATTAAGAGTATGCTGTAGCTAACACCTTCTGCATATTAACAGGTACAATCTGACAGGGAGCACAAATTCTTACCATGTCAGAGGGTTGTGTGTAATTTTGTGGTCAAAAGCCACAGACGTCTATACCAGAGTGAAGCTAAATCAGAAACGCATGTGATGTTTTTAAATACTCTGTTTCCCTTGATCTTGTTTTTCACATCTCACCGTATCTAAATACAACTTTGTTTTTTTCACCTTTTCCACAGAATCTTGTTTATTAAAGTATGAAATAAAATGTTTTCAAGACCAGAGGAATTTAAATAATCTCCTCTGGAGCTGATCCGTGTGTCTCTAGGACAATACTCTGTCTCCAGCAGTGGCCATAGGGGCTGTAGTTGAGGAGACCATGGGAGCTTCCTGCAGTTCGCTGCCTGACAATCATGCAGCACCCATGTCTGCTGTGTCAAGGATCGTATGCCCCTGCCTCATCCTTTCAATTCCCATGCTTGAAGGCATCTGTCTGAATGTGCTGATCGTGCCTGCCTGCCTCAGCTCCCTGTGGGGGACCTCACCCTCCAGAGGCTCACTACCCAAGGTGGGAAGAGGTTACTTCTTCTCCCAACTCCCTTGTGCTGGGAGAGCTCCTACCAGATTTTTTATCATGAGGCATATCCACCACCTCCACAGTTTCAAAACATTTGTCATATCCTCCCTCATCTGTCTCTTCCCTCAACCTGAAAAACCCGTTTACAGTTGGAAAAAACCAACAATAAAACCCAAACAAAAAGAAAAATCCAAGACCCAAACCCAACCCAAGCTCCCTAACAAAGAACAGGAACAAGAGCCTTTTATGCCTGTTCTAAGTGGCACTTATCTCACAATGGTTTTACAAATGTGCAATTTCCTTGATTTCATATAACGACTGCTGGTTTTCTCTCATCTAAAAGACAGAATACTCAGAGCTATTATTTTCACTAAGATAATTAACTAAATAGTTATATATGTAATTCAGCAGCAATTTTAATATCTTCTAGAAATATACAGTCTCTCTTCGGGCATTCTCTTCATTTCATCCTCAAAAGTTAATAGTGTCATGTTACACTAGAAAAAATACGGTGCAATTATTGACAAAGACTTCATAAGAGAGGATGATAACAATAATACCTGGGGGAAATTTCTGTTTCTCTAAGCACAGAGACATAAGACAATAAAATCAATATGATATTCTCTGGAACAAAATCGAAAAAATTTTTACAACAGAGTCTGATCTTCATCAGAGTTTTCTTCCCTTTGTTTAAGATGGAAGTATGCTTAGGGGAAAAGCTGGATAAGATACCGGCTCTGGCCAAAATGTGTGTAAAAAAAGACTTCTAATCAGCTACAGATTTCCTACTTCATTCCCTGGAGCTGAGTGGGAGATTACAGATTGAGCCTCTTGTGTCCCTATAGCTTCACAAAGAAGAGAATCTTTCCCCTTAGTCTCAGTGCAGCTTTCCAACACAGATATGTATGAGTTAGGTATGGGAAGGATGGAAGTACAGATGCTTTTGCAGCTCAAAAAATGTTAAGGGGAGAGTTACCAGTTGGACTTATTCAGCATTTAATGTCTCCACAGTTAAGTAATCCTCAGAAAAGCTTGCGAATGACAGAGTTAAGTTTTGCGATATTCACTTTACAGATGGAGAAACTCAGGACATTGTAATCAAGGAAATCACTGCAGAGTAAACTTGGCTTAAATTACACCATGCTCTACTACTTGATAATTTCTGGACATCAGGCAAAAATTTTGAAGACACTTAGCTGCACAATTCATTAGAAACTTCAGTCTCACTTTAGCAAATGGCTTTTTCTGTTTTACAGACATGTTCCAATTTGTAATTTCAGTAAGAGCTAGGCAGTCACCGCTTTTTAAAATTTTAACACAGCTTGTTTGTGCACCATTGTAGGTATTACTGGTTCATCTTCTGCATATTTAGCAATGAAATTCCTTCATGTCCAGTATATGACTTGTCAGAGGACTGAGAAATCTGTGGCAGAAGCAGCAGTAGAATACAGAATTTAGTGTCTAGTCCATCCTTCATGCAATCACCTATTGCATGTATTGCACCTCTGTTCACTTGTATTAGTATTATTAATCATCAATTTAAAATACAATAGGTGAAGGAAAGTGTGATGAATGTTTCTGGCACATGACAGGTTATCTTTTAACTTACTCTCTGGCAAAACAGTAGGGCAGTCATATTTCTCATTTCATTCTTTGTGTTAGTCATTAATTGAACAGACCATTAAATAACAAGTTGGGAACATTAATGGTTTCAACATTAGCTGCCTTTTCCAGAAAGCAAGCATATTCCTGCTCTTTTTTTCCTGTGCTTTGCACATATAAAAGCTATGTTTCTTAGCTACTGTTCAGTCAAGGGACTCTCATTTTGCTTTTTTCAGAAGTGTACTCCTTTAAGAATTACCCTTTCAAGTGGGCTCCTGTCCATTGGCCCATTTGGAACCATTTGAGGCAATGGATTATTTGCTGCGATGGATTAATGTTTGTGGCTGTTCCCCCCACCGCTTCTCCCAACAGCTTCTAGAGACAGTAGCTAAATAGTTATTAACTATTCATGAGTTACTCGACTGACCTACTTCTAATCTTTATGTCTTGTATCAGGCACAGCTTCAACATGGAGGGGCAAGGAGCTGTAGTGAGCAGTCCAGCTCCACTGCTAATTATAATGCTGCTTGTAGTTGATTTCATGTTTTTATTTCAAGCCCGCCTTGCCATCGCACCTAATTGAAAGATGCATGTGTTAGGCCACATGTTTCAAAGATGGACATTAAATGCAGGAGAGCTCAAAATGATTAATTAACAGTTCAAAGGGAAAGGAAAACAGAAGGGAAGAGGTGCTCACTGGAAAAATTCAGGAGCCAGACACTAACACAGTCTGGAGCTCTTAGAGTAGTAACTCAACAGCATTGTCATTGTGAGATTATTTTTATCTGATGAATTTATTTGCTTTCCAACTTGGAATCATGTTGGGAATTATCAATCTTTAGTTCACTCATTTTCCTTTTGAAAGCTGCCATTCTTTCTGTATAGGGGTGGATTAGAAATAATCAAAGAAGAGCAAGTTCTGAACTTCTGACCTTTTGATGGCTGCATGCCAGTCAGGCTTTTCTGCTTCCAGTTTCTCCCTCAGACTAGTTGGCAATCTTTTTTTTTTTTTTTTATTTTATTTAACCAGTCTTTCAACAGATGAGCTTGCAGAAGGAAAATGTTGCCATAATGGCATTTTAAAAATACTGCTGGCAATTGCTGATATGACAGTACTTCTTTTCCTTCTCCTTCCCAGATGGGCAGAAACTTACCACTGATTTTTGCCTAAAAGTTTCCTAACACATGATGCTGACACACATCGCTTTTTTTTTTTTTTTTTTTTTTTTTTGCAAAGAACATGCTGAATCTGTTATTTTTAACCCTTTTTGTATTCTGAAATAAAAATAAAAGCAAATGACAATCTGCAGTTGTTGCTCTTCCTATAATACATGGCTTGCTCAGATTTTCCCTTTACACAAGTTTAAGTCCAAGGATGCTGCACTGAATTAGTAAATGTCCCTGCATCTGTAGCAATGCTGATTTTCCCTCCCAGAATACTCTAAGCCACCATGCTGACTTATGAGGTCAGTCTTCAATGTCGTGGAAAAAGCTGTTTCAAATGCTTTAGGGCGAGGAAGGAAAGGAAAAGAGATATTCCACTTTCGCTACAAGTGACCCAATAACTAGGCTATTGCCCAAGCTGTAAACACTTTTTCCACAGCAACCATTTACAGAAAGTGTGAGCACTGCTCAGTCTCTCACCACACTGTGGGAGTAGATCCTATGCCATGGGTCTTGTAGAACTCACCTAATGGTTTATCTACCTAATACCTATCAGGGGGAAGGAATTCAGATGCAGTCCTTTCCAGGATTTCCTGTTGGCTTCCTTAGCATATAAGCTTTCCTGCGTACCAAACTTCTCCAGCTTTCTAGAGAGACCTATAGGCTTTAAACCACTGTGATGGGGTCAAGTGCTTCACTTTTATGATCCTTGACAACTAGCTAAGCATTGAAGATTTTTTTTCATGCGGTTTGGGTTCCTAAGTGCTGTTATCAAAGCAAAACTATTGTATGTCAGTTAGGCACATGACGTTGCTTCAATTTTGGTGACGTCATAAGCATTTTGCTTTATAAAGTACCAGGCTGCTTTTGCAAGACTTCAAATTTTCTGTAATTTGGGCTCCTGTAAGGTACTGCAAATGGGGTTCCTGAGTTAAGTCCTAAAAATAGCCACTGACAGTTATCAATTTAAAACCTGAGCAATGAACTTCAGGCACTTATTGGAGAGCATTTGGTAAATTAGTTCCCTGTTGGATTTACTGTTACTATAATAATCACAAATGCGAAGGAAGAAATAGAGTGTTAAACTGACTGAGCTGGAAAGCTGGCCACTTAAGGGTAGTGTGAGGTTACTTCTGTCTCCCCCCACGGGCAATCTGTAGCTGAAGCTAAGAGGAGTCTAAGGGGGAATTTCAAAGGAAGAAAACATCACTCAGCAGATACTGATTAGAGAGAGTGACTCATTTGTCAACAATAATTTGATAAAATATATTTTCCGATTTACTTCTTCATAAACTGTCAATAAAGTGAAACTCTTCTATCGATTTGTTCAAAATGCCTTGGTATTTCCTTAGAGATTCCCTTTTGGTCTGTATTTCTTTCATGCTAAGCTTAGCATTGACTTCCTACCATCCAAAACCTATGATGCATTGTTAGCCTTAGCCTCACAGAACTATTTCTGTCTTGTGTCAGATATTTCATGGGTATAACATCTGACACAGGAATCCTGAAAACAGAACAAAACTTAATCTGTTTTCTCCAGTTCCATTCCTAAAGGTCAGGGATCAGGAAGAGGCATTATCATGTGTATATCCCACTGTTTAGTTTTAAAGTTTATGTAGCTACAAACAACAACAATACACTTTCATTGTGCAAAGAGATAAAAATAATCAAGTGAGCTGTCTGGCCAAGTTTAATTAAATCCCCAATTTGAATAGTGCTTTCAAAAATTGTGTGAGGTTAGCACTCTTCTTTTTTTTCAGATACTAAGCTTGTTTGCTAGACTTGCCATGGAAAGTGGGCAAGACCAGCCCCCCCCCCCCCCCATGTGGATAAATGTGAAGCAAATGCATTAAAACAACTGGAACAGCTTTCTGTGGAAAATGCATTGCTCAGCAATACGGATAATTCATTGATATTTCCAAGCTAGGAAGAGTTGGAGAAGAACCCACTTGGAAGAAAACCAAGCTAGAATACGCCCAATTACTGGGCCTTAAATGCTTCCAAGATTTTTTAGAAGGTTGCGCCGGTTCACGCCGACAAGTGTTCCCTTTTGGCATCCCAGCCCTTCCCGGGCATACCAGCAACGCATGTGCAACAGCCTAACCTCATCAGCGGAGGGCACGGATCCAGCCTTCTGGCAGCTCTCTTTCCCAATTGTCTTCTCTATTTATTATTCACCCAAGATATAGCTCACATAGAGGCATCGGTAATGTTCATGCAGCTATCTGAATTGACTTTGAAAAAAAGTTGTCCAGTAAGCTACAGGGGAAAGAGAGGGATTAAGGACAATGAAATCACACTGTTTCATAAACACATTGTCATTACCTTTAATTTAGTGCCGTAAATTGTGGCAATATGTTATAGTGAGACATTTTGTTCCTATTGCGGCATGTACAGCATGTAGTAGGAATTTGATATCCAAACCAGACACATGAAAGTTGGCTTGAAACATCACTGTCTTAAAATGTATAGTAGTCTTTGTACAGTGAGATCAATCTAACTCTATAGTGAGCAATAGTGTGATGGAAAGACACCAGCTTTGGCTGATAAAACATGAACCTGTTTTATCACTAGACATTTGCACAGACAGATTAGAGTCAGATCACCAGTAATACTGTCAATACTTAAGGGCCAATTTCTCAAACAATGTTGTCAGAGATGTGCCAATTGCCCTTTACTGCCATCGTGGCTGTCCACTGTCCCTCCACTGGTTTACCCTTATGTAAGCTATCTCCACTCAAGTCGATGTGAATTTTATGAAAAAGAATAAGGCATCAAGTCCTTTAACTGCACTGTAACTCTGATGTATTTGAGTATTTCATCTTTCTACCTATCCCATCACAATAAATGTAGCCTCTAAGCTCAACCTATTTGACAAGGTTCTTTATAGGGCTAACAGTTTTAAGCAGGTGTCATTTATTACCATGGTTCCAAGTAGCTTTTTAATGCTGTTAAAATCAAAACTCCTCTCTTCCTTGTTAGTCTCTTACTTTTTAAGCAAACAAGTCTCTCCTACAGTGACATTTACAGTGGATACCTTGCTGCCACCACACATTTCATATATCACATATTTAACTTATTGCCTCAAGCCTCCTAATCCTTCCCTTTTTTCTTTCTTTTTATCATCGATAATATAGCAAGATGTGAAATGGCAGTGTCCTCTGTCATCTCTTCTTGTCCATTGCATTTAAACACAAGGTCTTTCCAACGTGATCCTCTTCAGACCATTAAAAGCTCCTTTGTAATTTTTATGTAATGGAAAGTACATTGATTTGCATTTCACTTTAGCTAAACGTATAATTATAAGCAAATAACTTATAGGAACTGCAATTGTAAATTGAAAAATTTCCATCTGAATGTACACACATTTTAGGCAAATTTTAGAAAGACAAGGTCATTAGCATGGTCAGAATTAAATTCATGTTCAAATTTGAATGAATATTCATGGAAAAGTTTCCAGTGCTCCATCTAGTATAATACACAACAGAGTTAAATTTCTTACAGCCATTTCCCCATGGAATATCATGGCCAAAATGCTTTTGGAAAGACTAGAACAAATGGACTCAAATTTCTGTTTATGTCTGCCAAGGAGCCTCTGTGGCAGAGTCCCTTGCTCCTGCTCTCTGTGGCCAGAGTTGTCCCAGAGTGAATCCTCTTTTGGTCAAGGATTGGTAAGAGAAAGATTTATGCCTGTGCAGACTGTCTCAGTTCCCTTTGGTAAATTTTGCATTTTTCTCCTGAAATCAGAAGATAATTCAGTTTGGGAGGACACTCAGGAGGTCTCTAGTCCAATGTCCTGCCCAGGTAGGGTCAGCTGTGAGGTCAGACCACCTTGTTCATGACCCTATTGAGGGAGGACTGCAAAATCTCCGAGGGTGGAGATGCACGACCTCCCTGGTAAGCTTGTTCCACCCTTGACTATCTGCACAGTGATCTTTTACCTTGTATCCAATACAAACCTCTGCTATTTCACTTTATACCCATGTCTCTCACTCTCTTGCCATGCACTGCTATAAAAAGCCTGTCAAGTAGTGCCATGTACCATGCAGTTTATGTAAAACTATACATTTAAATAGCAGAAAGTTCTCTCTGGACAGAGAAATATAAGCTGCATTCTTATGTGACTGACTTATGGTCTGACTTTGGAAGACAAGGAAAGAAAGGCTGAGGACTCAATAACTAACTGAAGATGGTTTCCCAGGGGAATGAGAAGTCTAAGGGAGTAAATTCATATAGGATATATTTGTGGAAGTAGGAAATCTCAAACAAAAGGAGGATGCTCTTCTTACACTACGTGTGGGCTAGTGAGGCCAATAGATTGCTATCTCCACTTCTGATGTGCACTGGAATAATTTTAAAAAGGAGTTGATAAGCTGGAGAAGGCCTAGAAAATAAAATGGAATAATTCAAATATTTGAAATCTACTTCTGATAGACCCAATCTGTGTATCAGAATAAGCAAAAAGGTTATGGCTTGATTATGATTTAGAAGCATGTTCACGAAAGAAGCATCTCAAGACAAACAATCATTAAAGGGGTAAAATGAAGTAAATTACCTGGAAATTGGACATTGCCACATTTTCAGAGGTTTTTTTATAAAATCTGGGGTCATATTTTTGATACATCGGTGCAAAGATCTGAATTCCATTCTGAAAAATCTTCATTATGTTAAAAAATAAATTAAATGTATTATATATATATATATTCTACACATTCAGTTTAGACATAGTTTTTGGTGCAATATGTTCTTCCTACTATCAGCATTTTGCCTTGCTCAAAAGTGACACATTGTCTCAATTTTTGTTTCTTGTCCTGGGAACTCTTGTTCCTTCTTTTTCTTTCTTTTTTGGCAGAGGAAGTACACTGCAAGGTCAGACCACAGCCTATCCTGACTTGCAATAACCTCAGCAAAAGAGCTGCAATCAGACACACCTGCAGCCATAACCAGTTTGGAAATAGCATTCATGAACAAGGAATCTCCTCTGCTTGGAGGCATGATTTCACAGGTGATGAGTTCTATCCATATAGGAAATTTAAGCAGTGTAAGTCTCTCTCGTGTCTCCTAAGAAGCAGAGGCTACAAAGAACATAAAAGATCTGTCCTTTGATTTCTCAGAGAGCGTCAAAAGCAGTCTAAAGTCACAGGTACTGTTCCTCACAGGTGCATAGGCTCCTAATGGTCTTTGATTTCAATTAGGCAAAAGCAACAAATATTGGAGAAGGCCTAACCCCAGCTCTTTTAAAGATAATGGATGGATGAAGTTCAGGATTTCTGAGGGTACTGTATAAAGGTTGGGTATTTAACAGTCCTGCAAGCTGCCTGTAGAGTTAATGGGGACAGATCAATACCGCTGGAAGGTGCTTCATCCCAACCCTACAATTACTATCTCAGACAGGGTGAAGAACCTGCCTTCTGCAAGCCCTCCATTCTCTGCAGAAGGAGTCTGGACAATTAGTTTGGGTCAAACTTCTGGCACTGACATAGACATCTGTCTCAGGCTGAGCTGTATCCCATTGTGAAACAGCAAGTCAAAAAGTGGTATAAGAGCAAGATCAAGGAATGTTTTACTGTCACAGAGAAATTATCTGTGATGAACTACAGGTTTATTCTTATAGATTATAGCACATCCCCAAAGGTAGTCAGAAAATTTGGAATGGACTTTGTCAGGAAGTAAGTAAACATCGCTGCCTTACCTTCACTTTTTGCTCTAGGTGCAAGGAACTCTTTTCCGCTTCCTGTAACACATATACATGTAAGAAATGTGTACCTATACGTGTACATATACACATATGTGTATGCACATATATATGTATCTTCTAATAAAGTATTCCATTTCAGTGATGGCATGACTGGATAAGGCACAGACACTAGGTGATACATGTGAAATAAAACCTGCAGAGAATCAAACAGAAATATATCCGTTAAGACCTCTTTTCGGGGGAAACTCATCTCATTTCAGGTTTCAAGTATGTGACTCAGACTGCATTTATAGGAAAGGACTGTAATAGCCACAAACTTTCAAGAGGACTCAAACCCATTTTCACAATACTGGGTGATGATTCACGGATTTCTAACAAAATGAGGCAAATGTAGTGGGTTTAGATGGAGTTTTGCTTTGAGAATTTGAAGCAAAACTTGAGGATCAGCTGTAAACAGTGTTACTATAGTCTCTTTCAACCAAGAGGTGAGGTTTTAAGCAGCTCTGGCACTGGTGACAGAAGGAATTCCATCCTGAAGAGGTCAATATTGTTCACCTGTGGCCATTGACAATAATTCTCACAATGGTTAGATTTAGTACCTAGAGTTGTAAAATTTCAGAAATGTTCATAGGCACTAGAAGAGATAACAACAGCATCATTTCTATTTCCATAAACTATGCCTATGAATCTGTAATCATTTAAGTTGTATTGAATAAGGGCAGTTTGACTTTTAATTATTTTTTTAATGATGAACAATAAACATGTCTGGCAAATAGTTGCAAACCACTAATTTTATTGAAGCATGGTGTTTATTAAGCTCTTTGAACTATTTTAGTTATGAAACATATTTCTGGTGCTGATGAATTTGATTAAAAACAACAACAAAAAACCTTGAAAAAGTTTAATAACACCCGAACCAAAGAAAAACAATGAAATTCAGCTCTTTTGTTGCTAATGAATAGCCTGTTCCTTCCTTCCTCGCAGCTGAAGAATGGATTTCAGTAACTGGAACCAGAGTGTCTTATTTCAATCTTAAACTACCTTGATCTGCAGGTCTCAAAGCAAAAGAAGGAAACTATATGCCAGGTGTGATTTTGGTGTGATTTTGGTATTATTCTATAGAGCAAAAGGCTGAATATAAGTGGGAGTAAAACTATTGCTGTAATGAGCAGGAATAAAACTCATGTCCTCCAGTGTCATATTTGCAGATGATAATATGATCCAGGTGCTCCTGTATTCATAGGTGTTACTAATTAGAGCCAGAAAAAGACAGCATAAATTTGCAGTCTTTGCTCACAGTCCCATGAACATTTCTAGTTTAAAACTATTAACTGTTTACCTTGATATTTATATGGTATTTTGCATATAATAACAAAAAATGTCACTGCTACCTTTCCAACCTAAGTGCTTAGGCATGAGGCAGAAGATATTTTAAATTCATTAAGATCAGTGGCAGAAATGGCTGTAATGAAAATATGCTTACATATATGCTGGAGAAATATCACACGTATCTGGATATGTGTAGGTGTGTATAAATACATATATATGAGGAAAACCCGACATGTTAACTCCATGATTTTGTTTTGCCATTAATTTTAATATTTATCAGTTTATATGATATATTCTGCAATGACACACATTGTTTGCACCAGACTGCCTGCCGAAGTTCTTAGCTAACTAATCTCCTACAAAAACAATTTACACAATGCCTAAAATCAGTAAAAATTAAGTAAAGTTCTAACTAAACTTAATTAAGCAAACCTGTAGTGAATGAAAAGATGGGACCATGATTCACCTCTAGGAAAATGGGAAACATAAAAATGCATTTTCACATACAGGTCGATGTTACACCTGTACTGATTTAGCGTGCTTCCTGGATCCACCACACACGTATTCACACGTACTGAGTATTGGCACATAACCTCCCCATGCCTGTGTAAATGTGTAATTTGAACCCGCTGAATGAGTATGCACAATGGTGTTTATTGAATTGTTTCAAGTTTCCTATCAAGGCCGTGTTTCCTCCCCTCCTATCTGAGTGTTCAGATTTCTAGAAGTGGTTCTTTGATGTATGCTCATAAACACAGAGGGATTTCCCCTCCCTTCTCCTTCCCTTCAATCCCCTCTTTGTGCTTGGAACAGTAATTCAACAACTAACCTTTGTCTGTGTTGTATTTACAGCTACGCTCCCCTCGAAGATGGATTTGTTTATTTATTTATTTATTTTGGCTGGGAGGGGACGAGACCTATGCAGGAGAAGTGTTTTTAGTATCCTTGCAGGCACTGCTCAGAGGAGAGCAGCCCCTGCAATGGGGGATATTTTCCTGTCTCTTTTACTTTTTCCCAGCAGCTGATGCATCATGGTTAGTTATTTTCAATTTGCCAGCATGCCTTTACAAGTAGGACTACAGCATTTATAGCAAAAAAAGGGCCCTCTCTTTTATTTTGATATTACTTATTCCCAGACTGGTTTGGCAAGTCAGTTAAAAAATTACTTCCATGCCCCTGTGTACGTGCAAAATGTTCTCTAGCAGTGGGAAACCTCTCTCCTCTGTTGCTGAAAGTTCCTATAAAGGATAAAACCAAAACACCCCTCTCCTCCCAAAAACAAATGGTCTGCCCTCTTCCCCCCACCAAAATCTTAGTAGAAAAGACCTTCCCAGTTCTCACACTGGGCCTTCTTTTTCAGCCACTCTATCAGCCTCAAGGAAGATTTGTGACATTTCATGTGTCGCTTCTGTTGAGAAGTGTAGTGTCTTTTTTTTTACTGTTCTGTTACCATGAAGGTTGAATTATAAGCTTCCTTACATGTTTTCCTTCCCTTGACATGCAAGATTCCAGCTGGCATGAAGTCTATGTTTTTTTTTAATCTAAAGCTCTTACAGTGTCTGCTGCTAAAAACATTTGAGACTCTGAAGTGATTGCAATTCCTCAGCATCTCCAGCTCCATAAAAATGCTATGGCTATTGACATGATGGACCAAATAGTTATCCTTTAGCGAGGCCTACTCTGTCTTCTTTCTGCTGAAGAAATCACACTTTCTGTGAGCAATAGTGATTTCTAACTAAATATAAAAGACAAACCTCCATGATGAAGAACACAATTATTAGTAGATATTATTCCAAGCCCTTATGTTATTATTTTTCAAGAATGACATATTATTAATGTAATGTATGAGTAAATGTATCCAACTTAACTAACAAACAACTAGTTCTCCTCTAACTCATGCTATTGTTACACTGTTATATTGTCAGAGTTGTACCTAACTCACAAATATGTAAGGTCAGGGCTGTGGTCTTTTGCCAAAACCAAAACCAAACAAAGTTTCTTTGAGAACACTTGTCCTCATCCCTCATTGCTGTCATCTTCCATATAGCCAAAAGTAGCAACATCAGCAGGGTAAATTACGCAAACTTTTCAGATCATGGATGCCAAATTCATCATTTTAGAGTTTCAAGTGATTCTATTTTCCCTGTCAAATTTCCACACCAAAAAATAAAGAAACTATGGATGACATGATATCCAATGCTTCAACTCAGGCTATTCATAAAGCAACTTATTTTTCCAGAGGTAGAGTGTTTGGAAAATACCCAATAGATAGACACCATACACTGCTCTCCAAGTAAATAATTACTTTTCCATCAAAGAGACAGGTTTTGGGGATATTTTTTCTCTCTGTCTTTCTAGGGGACTAGGGAGACTTACTGGGATACTCAAAGGGTTCCTCTCTCCCTTAGCAGTTCCAGCCCAGGTCCAGCCGATCTGTGCCGCTCTGGGATCATGCTCTACACTGCTCTTCTGATGGGCAAGGGCTTAAAACACTCTTTTTCTCTGTGATTGATTTGTTTGATTTCTCCCTGCTTTCCCCCTACTTGTTGGTGAATATTTTTAAGAAGACAACAAGGTGATACATGTATGTATGTAGATTTGTACATCGATAAAGAAATACTGAATTTACAAAATAATCAGCATATATAGTACTTGCAATGCATAAGTCTATGGGAAGAAAGCCTACCCTTACTTTTTTGAAGGCATACCAAAAATGAACGATTTTTAAACATAAAGAAAAAAAAGTACATTTTTGCTATTTGGAAGACACTGTGTCTTCTGTGTTCAGGTATAACTCACCTTGTAAATTCACCAGTTTTGAGAGAAAGAGTTGACTGGTGTCTCTTCAAAATGATCTGTTGTGACAGCACGCTACCTGTACTATCTGCATTATGTCTGCCTTTGTGCTGCTTGCCTTCACAAGTGGCTCTAACAGTGCAGACTGAAACTAAAGCAGGGTCTGGCATCACATTTGCACCTAAAAGCCAAGGCAATGAAATAGAGAAGTCTATCCAAGCGTATTACATGCATGCCATTGTCTGCCACTCAGCCAGCCAGCTGTGGGGCTCTCTTTTTTATTACTACTACTACTACTACTACTACTATGACTATTATTATTACAACCCGGTTTTCCTTCACAGATGCTATTGTGAATTTACTTTTCCTGCAGCAAGAGCATGGATACCAAGGAATGAGAGGATGTACAAGCATGGGAGTGCTCAGCAGGGCAAACCGGAGCCAAGGAGAGGGAGCCTGCTCTCTGTGTACTTTCCCGAAACTAATCTCAGCGCTCTGGAAATGACATGAATAGCTAATGCTCGCGAGCGGCTCTCGTCTGACTGCCTCCTGCTCCCATCGTCAGAGGGGGCTCTGGGAGCGAAAGGTCAGGGGGATAATCCTGCACCTGCAGCCCAGAGAGGGCTGGGCACGCTGGTCCCGACCAGCCCTGCTGTAATTGATGCTAATTGTTACGGAGCCAAGGCGCCCTTCCATGGAGGAGCAGGTGGGAGCTTTTGTTGCGCTTGGGACCATTATACTAATAACAAGCTTACGATTCTCTGCACAGGCTTAGGAGTACAAAGGCACAAGCAATACTTTGGGGAGCCCCTTAAAAGGTTTACTGGGTATCTCCTAACATGACGAAGTAAAAGTCCCCGAAAGCGAAAGGGCAGAACAAACCAAAGAATAAACAGGGCAGTACCTGCTGGCTGGCGAAGCCCTGAACAAACCTGGGAAATGTGACTTTGGGAGCTTTAAACTGCACCTGACAGCTTCTGTGGAGACAGAGATTTTGCACCCTGTCATCTGTGGGAAGAGTCAGGTGCAAACAGCTACTTCAGGGACCTAGAGAGGTCCCAGGGGTTTTTTCTCTGGAGCTGCCCATCTGTCTGCAAGTCTCAATGTGAAAGGATAGGCTCAGAAAGGGGACTGAAAAATGAGAGGAGAAAGAAAGGAAAGGAGTCCAGCTGCTGATATGATATTGGGTTATGGTCAGACAAAAAACTAGTAATTGCTAATACTAACCCAATGTGGTTTTATTTTCTTTTTCCCTTCCTCTATGCTTAAAGGGATTGTTCCACCCACCTCCTGCAGACCAGCAGACACCCAGCTGGAAGAAAGGAGTGTAGCTCCCTTAAGTCTGAGAGAGTGAACACAGTCCATATTGAAAGACACATCCCAGGGTTTCACAGTCCTATTGGTGGCACTTTAGTAAATATCACAGCATTACAGACACAATCAGGACTGAGCATTGAAGGCACTATAAATAAACACCTTAAAAAGGGAAAGAAATAGTGGTTTGTGTACCCTGTGTGATGTGCAAAACGATTGCAAAAATGGTAAAGCACTTCTCAAAAGCCCACACAAGCATTCCTGCATATTCAAGCAAACAAATAAAATGAGGGAAAATAAAAGAAGAAAACAAACAAAGTGTAGGCTAATTTTAACAGGCTTGTAAATAAGTCTGGAAACACCATGCAAAATGGCCTGTGAATTTCTCAGAAACCAATTAGAGAGTCCTTTTAAAAACCCTGGAGTAGATGACCTTTTGGATAGGCTTTTCTCATCACTGATACACAAATATGTGATTTATAATGCAATCAGTGGATTGCATTAAAAAGTTAATGCATGCTGCTTGAGGATGTCACATCCTGCATTGGGTGGTATAGATTATATTGACCATTTTATGTAATTTACTGTTACTTTTTTTCAGAGCTTGACACTGAGGTGTAGTTAAGCTCCTAATTTAATCATGTGTCTCTTAGCTTTATGGGATCACTGTGCCTAGGGAAACTGACATGATGATCCATTAAAAAGTCTGTTACATCTTTAAAAATTAAAAAAAAAAAAAAGAAATGTTCTTGAAGGCATCAGGTTAGAAGGTGAAAGGGGAGAAATCATTTATGGAAAATTGTAAAGCCATTCAGATATCACAAGGATACACTTTTAGATACAGCCGTCAGGTTACTCAGGGGTCAACAGTCACCGCCAAGAATCACCTGCTCCTCTGAATCCCTTTTAATGGTCCTGGAAGTATGAGCAACCTCTGCAATTTTAAAAAAAGAACACAAACCCTTGAATATGGTATGCAGAGGTCATGAATTTGACTTAGGAATCATGGCAATTAAATACAAGCAAACAAACAACAAGCCCAAAAGCACTAGCTGGGCTTCTTTTTATTGCTCTCTTCAGTACTTGAACCACAGAGGCTGGACTTTCCTGCAGCCTGAGTATTAGCAACCAATTTCCTTTCCTGGAAAAAAGTTTTTGAAGAAATTTTTGAAGAATTACAGAGTTCCAGCAACAGGAAAATCTGAGCTCCTGCAGTGTTCTTTGAAATACAGCAGAATTGGCTTCAGTTTATGCTGTTAACATACCTGGAAAATACAGAACCAAGATTTAAATCACTAGGACATTGGAAGGAAAAAACCCAATCACCTATAATAACTGGTATTCTGCTTGAATTATTATGTTGGCTTCTCTGTATCATATCACACTAATTCATTAGCAGGTTTTCTGGGAAATGAACCTACAGAAAGGATATGGTTCCTGTCTTTTGCATCTCATCAGCTGGGAAGTGATAAAGTGACTTTGGGTGGCCTGGCCTGGCTTACTGAACCTAGCAGACCGTGTTTTTTTTTCCAGGAAGATTTAAATCCTTAAGCCCGTCAGGAGAGGAGCAGTGAAGTTTCAGGCAGATGTATGCTCTCAGGTAGGAAAGCTGGCTTCCAAAGTGGGTCTGCAGGCTGTCTGCTGGCAAAAAGAGGGTACAGACTGTTGCCCTGCTGTGGGTACGTGAGTGGCTGCAGTTAAGAAGCAGCTGCTCCCAGCAGAGTCTTCAGGGGCAGCTCGGTGCTGCAGAATTTCCCCACTCTGTGCCTCAAGTTGCAGGAAAACCTGCTTGGTGGGCTCTGTGCAAGGCTGGCAGTCTGTACCTGGCTTGTGGGTGGCAGAGGAAGAGAGATCCTGGCTAAGCTGTAAGAGCAAGCGGGAAAGAAACCATCTGTATGATCTCCGAACTCAGAGAGAAAGCTTTAACAGGTCTGTCCAGGTCTCTGTACCTTGGGACCAGCTGCATGATCGTGGCTGGTCCATGGAACAGAGAGCAGTAGCCCATTTTTCAGGGCAGGGAGAATTGTATCAGCCCGCTCTGGAGGGCAACAAGCATGCCTGAGATCTCAGGGATGCTGTCTTAGAGCAGATGCAGAAAGCAGTTAGCCTTGTAACAGCAATGGAGGTGGGAGGGTTAACCAGAGAGGAAGGAGATAATATTCCTCTCCTTAAACAAACATCCCTGAGATACAATTAACTAGAACACACAGTTCCCGCCTTAGCATGAGGTAGAAGTTGCAAAGCTTCTCTTTTAATGGTCTTGTTGGCTGCCCTTTCCCTACAAATTCAGGCAGGACATCATAGAAGCAACAGGGTAGTCACCAGCCAAGAAAATTATAATAGTGGTGGCATCAAAGTGCAGTGCACTAGTATAATTGCCTGAAAATTATAATACTTTGCGAAGAGATAAAATATTGTATTCATTCTAGGTACTGAGGACCAATTTTCTGATGAGAACGCCAACAATTGGGATGCTATTTTTCACACATTCCTTCAGCAGCCTGGTTAAAATAAGAGACTACACAAACTGGCAGAGATGGCAAGTTATCTGTGTTCACTTTCCTATCTTTCATGCAGATTCTTGTCTAAATAAGAAGAAATCTATTCCTTTTCAAGGAAACCCTGTTGGCAGGAGTTCTATATTCTTATCCTACATTGATAGAGAGTGCAGTACTGACTAGAGAAGGGAACAAAAACTAAACCCCAAACACAGATGGAACCACGCAAGAACAAAAAGGTGATTATTTATGTGCTTTGGTTTGCTGCATCCACAACGTGATCCCTTTCAGAATTTTCCACCATACTGTTAATATAAGTCTGTTTTCTGAGCCACAAGTAGATTTGCTTTTGTCAAGAGCCTTTGCACAGACATTCTGGAGACCTGCATGAACTCTCCTGCATTGCTTTGCAGTTGGAAGATAGACTGTGTCATTATCAGCATACTGTATACGGAATGCTCAGCTGCAATCTTCCACCCATTTAATTGCCAGTATATAATTCTGAAGAAAATTCTTGCTCTTTGTGAAAACCCGAGGAAATATATCTGAGACAGAGTTGCCATGAAAACAAAAAGTTGACATGTTGTTTTGAATTTTCATGGATTCTCATGTGCTGGCAGGCAATTTCACAGTGATAAAAGGTCTTTGATCTTAGTAAATGGCTTCCTTCTATTTTCAGTAATGCAATAAGCCATTTTCTTTTCTGGCAAAGGTATTTCCATAGAAATATTTTGTTCAAATTGCTTTCACAAAAATACTAGGAATTAGTCAAGAAGTTACACTGGCCAAAGGTTAGAGGGATCAAATGGCTTTAATTTAACAAAAATCCTAATGAGTAACATGGGGGTTTAAGATATGTTTCTAACAAAAAATGTGGCAAAAAGCATTTTATTGAGTTTTTGATTGATTATGAAACTGGAATTCACCTTAGCTTTACCAAAGTTTGGCAATAGTTCAGCAATCTGGAGTTAAATTTTAAATAATTTTTTTGGACAGTTTCCATGCAAATGTTTCTGGTCTGAAGCAGTCTGGCTGACTTCTGCATTGAGAAAATTATCCACATTTAAAATTGATCTTTAAAGCAAAATTTCACATCTTAGCTACCAACCTCCACCATCTCAGAGTTCTGTAGCTATACCATTGCAAAAGAACTTGGTGAAAAGAAGGATTCTCTGTGTCACTGTTGTGGTTTAACCCACGCCAGCAACTAAGCACCACACAGCCGCTCACTCACTCCCCCTCACCCATATCAACATTCTTCTCATACTGAACCCAAAACACAGCGTTGTACCAGCTACTAGGAAGACACTTAACTCTATCCCAGCCAAACCCAGGACATCCATATAGCATATATTCAATTCAGTGTCACTGCAGATTTTTGCTCTGTTACTCAGTAACTGGAAGGACTGGCTTGATCCAACTTATTATTTCTTCTTTATTCAGTCACCTTATTCCTGAACAGATACAGCAAAAGCCATCAATGTTATTGCACTGTTTACTGTATTTCTGCCTTTGCCTCCTACAGAATCTGTTAACTTGCTTCAAACACTGTGAGAAGCGGCTTAAGTAATTTTGGGATTCCTTTGAAGACCATTAGCTGCAAGTTATTAAATGCATATTGTTAATAATGGATAAGACTGAGAACTAGTGTAGTAGGCATTATTCCCATTGAAGATAATGGCACTTTGCCAAATGAGTTTGCAGTAATTGTGCCAATTGTGAAATCTACTGGGCATAAACTGAAAAAAAAAAGGAATGGCTCTTCAATATATTCAGTAATTATTCTCTTAACTACATTTTAAAAGTGCATCTGGACACTGGACAAAGTCTTCAGAATCTAAATGAGCCAAAGACAAGCTCTCCTCACAGCACAAGAGAGGAATTCAACCAAATGCATTTATTATACTCTGAAATCACAGCTGACTTCTAGTAGTGCCAAAAAAGAGAGGTTTACACAAACCGCTCATAATTTTTTAAGCACTGATTACAGCTCAAGTGCTATTTTTTGTGTGAACAGAATTTGTTACCAAGTGCCATGTCATAGAACATAAACATTGCTAAGTCCAAAGACTCAGATGTTATTGCAAATGTAGTCATAGAAGGGGAAAAAAAAAAGGTTTAAAAAAAAAAAAAAGAGAAAAAAAGTCTTGTACTCACTTGCTGAATTATCCTTGAAGAATTGTAACTTTCAAACAATAGAAGACTGAGGTTTTCCTTTACAAAATTACTGCTGGTTGAGGCAAACATATCTGATTTCCTTGCGTTATTTTGTTTTCCCAGAATTCACAAATCAAAAGTATCTAGTACAAAAGTGAAATCCCCGATCAACAATCATAAGTGTTGATTTTTCTGAAAATTTCAATTTTTCTGAACATTGTAGTGGTTTTTCTGAACCACTGAAAGGCAGAATGTAATTTCAAAGATGCCTTCTTATGCTTTTAGGAAAAGTCTCCTGTATAACTGCTTGAGGATTAGGCTCAGAAAAGAAATATGAATTTGCTATTAATTAAATTCTAAAGGTGGTAAAAGCAGAACTTGCACCTTGAAAGAATGAGAGGTTTGTAGATCAAGATGTCTGTGCATAATCACTAGAGAGGGCTACACAGATAAGGAACTTCTTTCAAAATGTTTTGCACTGATTTGGTCATGTATGATTCCATGCAATTATTTCATGAATTATTTTCTATGCCATCAATTATGTTAAAACCTCCTGGGGCTGTTTTTTTGTTTTATTTTGTTTTGTTTTTTCCCTATGGGCTACTGCTACCTCACACATTAAGTACATTTCAAAAAGGTTTTCTGACTGGCCATTTATACATTTATTCTATGAATCTATATGGTTATCACAAGGGCAAGCCCCAGAAAATCTTCGATGTTCCACTCATTAATTTCTATTAACTTTACTCAGTGATCTATTTTGCTTCTATTACCTTGCTTTCATACTTGTATTCCCTCACTGAGTCATAGAAATAGAGAATATAAAATAAATATCTCCTTTCTAAGACACCTTTGTTCAAAACACAGTTGTTTTTGTATTTGCTCAGGGAGTTTCTTTTAAAAAAATCAGGCTTATACCAGTATTACATCAGTCCGAATAAGTAAGTAAGTACAGGATGGTCAAAGAATTTCCTGCCACTTTGCTCATACATTTGATTACAAGGTTTGTTTACAAGCAAGAAGCATTTTGGGGTTTGCAGCTTATAAAATTTGGTGTCATTTCTTCCCAGTCTCATATTTAAGTAGAGAGAAGACATTCCCCATCAAAATTTCATGTTTATTATGTTGTTCCCTGTAGTTAATCTCATTTGGGTTTTGGTGTGTCAGCATACCTTTGGTTCAGGGTTTGCTCTCTTCACAAATTGCAGAGGAGAATTAATCACACAAAAGACTCTGATGATGCCCTACACCTCAGTAAACTTCAGGACACAGTGGTCCACTAAGGTATCGCTTTCTCCTTTGATATTTTTAGAAGTTCCCCAGGGAAACAAAGAATAGATTAGCTGGTAGGGTCCAAGCTTCAGACTAAGGCCAGGGGATGTTAACAAGGAGACTAAGGAGGTATTTGGCAACAATTCCAAAATCACTGATTTCTCTCTGAAAAAATAAGAGCCTGGGATAAAGGTTACAAACGCTTCAGCTTGGAAGGCCTGGACCAAAACACTCATGTCTCAAAGGGTGAGAAGCTGAGCAGCGTCCTGAATTCAGAAACGACGATCACATTTCAGGCTTGCCAGTTTGAATGGCAAGTGTTTTAAATGGCAAGGATGCCAAATAACAGCCTTAGTCTGGGAAACTACCACTCCTGTCATGGGGGAAACAGCATGGATTTCCACTTTTAGAGGGTTTGACATATCATCTCTCACCCTGGGGAGTAATAGTTGGCTTACAGATATTTCTTAGTGTTTTGTCTGTGGTAGCACACCCATACTGAAAAGTATGTGTTACCTGACATGCTTGCTAAAGTAACCATAGGACCAAATCATGAAGCCCTCTGGTATGCCAGTTTTGCCAAAGGTTCAGGTTTATTTGGGGTGAGGAGTCAAGATTCATAACTGAATGTATGTGTGCAAAAAGGCTCTTGAAGTGATTAAAAGGTAACATATCTCAATGTACTTTCTGCTACAAATACTTCTGAAGAAATGAGTTTTTAAGGGCCAAAGAAGTAACGTGTTCCTTCTAAGGTAAATAGGTGCTGCAGCAGAAGTAAAAGGTTTGTAATTAAGTGCTAACATGGTCCTAAACATTCAGAAAGTTTGAGCAACTCAGAGATTTTTTTTCTTTTTTTTTTTCTTCTTATTTTTGTTTGTTTTGACCATCTTTTCCTATTGACCTTGTTGTAACTTTCAGATGTAAACAATTGTAATACACTCAGAAACACTCACTTTCTTGGATGTTTGCAGTCTCTTTCTTTGGAAGGTGACTTGGCTGCCTAGCTCCCAGCCCAGGCAGGTACGGGTTCTGTCGCATCCATCCACTCGAAGCACAAAAAGAAAAGAAAACGAACACAGCTTCCATCCCTGCCCTACTCATCTCATCCCCTACCTTTTGCACATGCACACACAGATACACAGAATATGCAGCAATAGAGGGGAAATATTTCGAAAGATCAATCCCACAGTCCTACCTAGACCTTGGCAATGGACAAGCTGCCAGTGCTGAGCTGGTGGGGAAGAAGGACTGTTGATGGATACCAAGACTTCCTTAGCTAAAGCAAAATAGCATAGCAAAAAAGCAGTTACTTTTATTTAACCCTCATGTATTCTGTGAGTTTCAAAGACACTGTGTAATTCCCTGTGTATTGTGATGACTCTTTGATCAACAAAGGGCTTGCTAACTCCCTACATATCCATTTTAATGATAAATTTGATTAAGATCCCACTAATGGAAACTCAGGCAGCTACTCTGAGTTCACACAAATGCAAATCTCAGTTTACTGCAACAAAAAGGAACTCAGATCAGGGCTTTGGCTTTGAACCCATAGGCATGAGGTTTTGGTGAGGATCTCATATCACTTCAGAAACAGAATATCCTCTGATTCTTTAGCCTCAATATATGACTAGCTCTCTTTAGTCCCAGAAACTGCCCATCTCTTGCAAACTTCCCAGCCCACCAGTGGAACCTATTCTTTTGGTTTAAACCTTCTGAGTCAGGAGAAAGGTAAAACCAGATGAACTGCTGCACAGGAATGCTGTTTCTCTTTTAGCAGCAGAGCATATAACAAATTAAAAAATAATTACAATAATCAAGGTTCTTTCCTATATACATTTTCCTTCTGAAGTTTTGTTATTGCTTTGGGCTGGGATCAAAATGCTTAGAAACAGAGAATATTTTTAAGTCAGCCTACTTATGCTGGACATGGCTGATTGCCCTGATAATCACCTTTCTCCTCCCCTTCTTGTTCTTCTCGCCTTCTTTTCCCAGAACTTGGTTGGTTGGTTAAGCTTCCTGTGTGATTTTGTGGCTCCAGCATCTTGGTTTTTATTTCAGTGATTTGTCATTCCTCCAAAACCAAAAACATATTAGCAGCTTCTCCCAACTCCACTTTTGTCATGCATTTGTTTGGTTGAGAGAATAGTTATTAAACTTTCCTCCCTTGTATGTGTCTTGGATACACATCACATGAAACTAAATTGCACACATTTCCATGTCACAGTGGTGTTCTTAATCCTAGCTTCACAATTTCAAACATAAATAAAAACTGATCATTGGCAAATTCTTTAATACCTTGCCTCCTCAATGTGAATTGTTCTGGTTGTTATTGATTATACTGCATGTTAGCAGAATTATAATAGCTTGGTGGTATGGAAATGAGTGGGACCTGATGCATGTCTCCTATCCCTAAGTGATGAATATTGAAATACTGAATTATGGTTTCTTCTGGTTTAAAGACAGAGTTTTTCTTCAAACGTACACAAAGGTCCAAATTCTAGGTCTGATCATACATCCACTTCTAACTTTAATAGCCCCACTTACTCAGATGTAATTATACTGACAATTATAAAATTAAATATCTAGCTATCTATTTGATACAGTGTAGCTGATAGATCTTCATAGATGTACAGAATACGTTGCATCATTACAGCATATAAGAATACAAATTTCTGTCAATTTTACTATTAGAACTGTTATTGGTGCAAGAAAAGTTATTTTTCTTAAAACTATTTCTCATTTTAATTGTAGAAATATCTTGAAAACACATAGGAAATAAAGTTAACCTAGATCTATACACCATATCCCACTGAGAAATAATTAAAGATATAGATAAAAAACAGATCGTATTTTTTCATTTACTGTGCAAAGCTTAGCTTTGCATGCCAATAACTTGGGCTCTGTGTCATTATCTTACACTGAGTGTACTATGGATTCCCCACTCTCATGGTTTTTTTATTCTTTTTGACTGATCTTGTTGAAGAAAATTCCTGTGTGCAACCCCTGGGTCAGGATAAATTCCCATTCTCCATGTCTCCATGTCTGAGGACCTCCACATACACCAATGGAAAAAAATATAAAACAACAACCCAAAACACAAAAGAATCATTCTGATGGATATGTTTGAAACTGGACATCGGTTGAATAGAAATTTCTCCAGCGAAATGCAGTTGAAAAATCTTGGATCACAATTAGCCCTTAATCTGTTTTTGTTGTGGTCAGATTCAATAGAAATTTTAAGCATGAGCTTTCATTCCTAGGAAAGAAAAATGGGACAGATCTGCTAAAAGTTAAGCATGCACTTAAAAATTCTTTACCGGTGCTAAACCTTTCAAATCCTTCTAGATGTGGGTTTTTTTTCATAATGAACACAAATTAAATATCTTTTAAAATTACTAAGTGATAGAGGGATATAATTATTCTCTAAAATAATGTCCTCTACAAGTTGAAGCTGTGGCCCCATGAAAGGCAGTGCTGATTTGAACCAGATCCTTACCAGAATAATTAAGTGCGATCCAATAACTATATTACGAGGTATTCTAAGACCAGTTTTTCTGCTGGTGTAAGAAGTCAGAGCTGGTTTTTTTATGTAACATTATTATGTTCTGGCCTCTTATGTCTTGTGCATTAACAAAACATTAGTGCTTGACAAAGAGCCAACAGTGATAACAGCATCAGCTGATGATACGGCACAAATATGAGGAGTTGAGAAATTCTTACATTAATAAGTTAATGACTGTTGCTTTAACACAACAGTCATAAATTAGAAGGTGCTATATTAGGGTACAATGCAATGATATCAAAGTAGCAGCAGGTTTCTTCAAATTACAGTTAGTATAGACTAACTTTAAAATCATATCAGTGTAATCCTGCTGTTGTCAGCCATTTATACAAATTGAATGAAAGACACTTACTTCTTTTACCTTGTCAAAACTCAAGAACAGCATAAGAAAAAATCTCTGCCATCTCCACCTATGACAACTCCCAGCCCTAAAATAAAAGCTTAGGAAGTGAACACCAAAGTTTTTCTGCTTTACAGACACAAATTACTCCAAGCAAGAATTACCCAGAACAGAGCACAGTATGAAGATCTGGAAAAGGCAATAGCACACCACCAAAGAAGAATAAAAGATTAATGTTCAAAGTAAAATAAACCAGTGCACTGGTAAACAGACTACTGGGACAAACCAAGAAACTGAGGTTTTCAAGTACACTGTTGCTCCTGCAAAACTCAGATTTTTAGATTTTGTAGTTTTGCCATAGCTTTCCTTGTTTATTTTCAAAATTTTTATTATTTTCAAGGAGAAACTTTTTCAGAACCACTACATTATTTCTTGACTTTTCTGAAGAAGCTATTCATGGAACATATGTATTAGCACAATGAACAGAATTATATGCATATATAAAATTTCTTATTTTTTTCTGAAATTATTAAAAGCCTTTTTCTAAATGATGAATCTATTATTTTTCAAGAGTGAGCCCTTCCTTCTCTATTATTTTATTTGATTGCATTGTATTTTATTTTATTTCACTCACCCTCACTTTTAAAATCATCACTACCAGTGCAAAACATGAGTGGACCTGTCCAGGTAAGCATACACATCTTGGGCTATTTTCTACTGCATTTCTAGAAGTCAAAAGGTCACATCAATTTTGAAACTGCATGAACAGCACCTCAGACCTAACTGATCAATATACTGTGGCTTCCTCAGGCGAACCCCAGATGAGACACAACTTATATGAGAAAAAAACCAAACCAAACCAAAACAAAACCTGCCAAAGGAATGCTTCAGCTACTATAACTGCATCTTTCTAATGTTAATGCTAACGCAAAAACCTTTCATGCATTTTAATTATGGACATGAGTAAATATTCACCAGGACATACGTCTCAGTCTTCAGAAGAGTGCTCTCCTGCAAAGGCATTGCATAACTGGGAGAGCAAACTTATGGGGATGACTGCCCCTCACTGATCTAGGGTTTGTTACGAAGGTGGAAGCAAAAAGACCTAACCTCAGGTCCATCTTTACAAAGTCTGCCAAAGCTTTGGACTGGCAGAGATTACTTGTGCCAGGAGGGAAGAGAGGGCTGGGAAGCCAGCTGTGCTTCTCAGGGTGTTTCATTATTGCAGTTTTCCTGAGTTACTTCCACTCAGATTAGGGACCTGATTCACAATTACAGAGAACGAATTTTGTTGCGAGTGTCTCCAGCTGGGCTGCTCCTGTGTGCTGGGAAGTAAACATGGCAAAAGGGGAGGCTGATGCATTTCCTAAGCCATTGTTTGCAGTGTTGTGCAGCACCCTTGGCAGAGAGGGGACATGTATCACCTAAGTCATGAGCACGTTCACCACCACTGCTACAACCCCAGCAATTATAAATCAAAGCCCTGTGTTTATCTCAAGGACGAGGTGTCCATCTACAAAAAGCTACTGCTGCCGGGAAACTTATTAGGAAAGGAGGACAGGTACCTCTCTGCTGTACTGCCAAGGTGGTAGCGTCATTAACTATTAATCTGTGCCTCAATGCACCAAAAAGATCAAGTTTAAGGCCTTACTTAGTTCAGTCTCTGAAGCGTTATGAGTAGGACTCAAGTGTGTGCAAACACTTTAGTTCTGGCTATCATTAGGGTTTCCATGAAGCAGCTGGGTTTGCCATGTAGTTTTTACCCTATTTCTGGAGCAGCTGCACATTCCTTAGCCAGAGAAGGCTGCTACTGTTCTTCTGGCAATGCAAAAATTATTCAAAGCATACACCAGTTTTCAAACTTGTTATATTCTGCTATGTCTTCATAAGAGAGCATTAAACCAAAATGGAATTCTATCAACTTCAAAAGTCATATTGAGATAAAGTTTTTTAAAAATCTGCATTTCTAGTGCATCTTTCTATTGTAATTATTTTCCACTCAAACATTGCCTATACAAAGCATGTTTAAATTTATTTACCAAAAAAAGCCCATTAAAAAGTTAACCAGACACAGGGTTTTAGTTTTACAAGAATCTTTTTGTTCTCACTTCTAGACTCTGATTTGGAGACCATCAAGTATTTTTCTTAGATTAATTTTAAAAGCAAATTTGCATACAACAAGAGGACCTTTAAGTAGATTAATGTTATTAATAAGTGCCCTTACTGTTCTGCTGAAAAAAGGACTTCAAAATAATTTTCAAAGGAGCATCCCTGAAAGCACAAACTAACCTATCAAGACATATGTCAACTCATCCATTTTCATGGTAAAGATTAAGAAAAATAGTGGCAACTAAAAACTAATTAATTTCCACTAATAAACAATAATTATCAAGCTTTAGAACTAAAGACAATTAAATCTGTGAGATATGTATGCATATGTATGTGTGTGTAGATAAGGATAGAGAACCTGAGAAATACAGCTTTCATTAAAACATATGATTAAGAGTTAAAATTATTGCATTAATGTCGAAATACTGGACTTCTCACCAAACTCACTGAGTTTACATTGGGCATGTACTGACTACAGAAGTAGTCAATCTTATGTGGCTGATATGCACTATATTTCTCTAGCCTTCTTCAGCCAGGGGCATCGCGTTAGAAACAGACATTTCCTTATGCAGATTGGAGGGATGTGCATAACTGCAAAGTCTTCTTAGCTCACTAAACGTCATATACTGTAGAATGATTAAGATTTTACTCTCAAACTGTAAGTATATCTGAAAGGAATTCTCCCCCACAGGCTAACTCAGGGTTGTAAAGGGGGTCTAATGATATCTTGGGGTCTAGCACTAAATTCTCTATGTTTTTACAGTAACACTCTGCTGCCTTTCTCCCCTTTTTTCAAACTGTTTTGCAAAGGACTTTTTTCTTACAGTGTTTCAGGTATCTAGAATAATGAATTCAGTATCAAAGCAAATGTAGGAAAAGAGATAATAATGATCAGTTCTGTGCCACATTGACCTGACAGCTTTATTTCATGCTCTTGCTTATCCTCTTGATTCCCTATGCCTTCTCCAGTTGTCTGAAATGCAATTTCTCCTAGATTTTTTTTTTAATTATTTTCAAACCCCTTCTTGCAAATGCTTTTCTAAGTTTCAATAAGACTGGTCATGGCAGTAAGAAATTTTGGTGCAGGTCTGCAAGTGCAATAAATCATCATACCCGATAACTGAGGACCTGCGTTGAAGGTGCTGTTGGTGCCCATATTGCGCATGGACAACAGGGCAAACTTTGCACTGTAGAGCACGGTCATCTTTTGGATTAGTTTCCACTGGTTAAAGTTTCTCTTTGTAACTCTTAAAACCTCTAGTGTCTAACCTGCCATGCTTTGTGCAGATGGTAAACAATAACAACAATAATTTGGGGTGACAATATTTGAATGCTGTCAGCTGTAAGCTATTCTAGTTTAAGACTATTATCCAGTTTTGAGGAAATTTGTTAGTACATGCAGAAATGATTTAGCTAGAAATGTAAGCACAGATCGTTTTGCAGCCTAGCTATCTTCTCCAGGGTTTTAAAGCTCATGAAAAACTCCTGTGAATTGAGTAGCCAGAGTATAATGTTCTCTTCTGAGACAAAAATGTATTAAATCTTTCAAATCCTATGAAGCTACTCAGTTTTGGTATTAATTCTAGCTCCTAGGTTTGATTTCTGTTGGAATGTACATGGCTGACTAATGCCATGAATCATTGGTGCTACACTAACCTAAATCAAACTGGATTTGTTCTATTTTCAGTCAGTAACCAAGTTGTTATGAGGTGTTTGCTGGCTTTCCAACTCAGTAGGTCTTTAGGCAAAATACACATTTGTGGCTTCACTCATAAGTTTTTCTTTCCTTTTAGGTTTTTTTTTTTATTATTATTATTATTACAACTTCCCTTCAAGGCAAGTCGCTGGAACTTTCAGCCTGTTACGATTAAGGGACGTAATTTGCCTCAGCTATAAAAAACTCCCTGTAGTGTGGAGGACAGGGTGAAGGATGCTGGACACGGGTGCAGCTGCTCCTCTAAGAAGTCAGTTGAAGGCAATGGGCTTACCAAAGAGTTGTGGACTACAGCCCTACAGCTCCTCACCTCTCCAGTCAATCTGTCCAGAGTTGTCTCCAACACTGCTGCTAGCAACTTTATGTTTCTCGTACTCAGCATCGTAACTCTGACCTCTTCACTTCAGCCTCTTTCACTAAGTGTAGTCCTTTCCTTGAAGCCATCATGTGTCCTCAGACCTCATTCAGTTCTGGAGATTGGGAGGTATTCTCTTGACTGACAGCTAAATCTGGCCTTTGAAGAGGAAGGAGGCCCCTATTCATCCAAAATGTCACTGTCTGAGAAAAAGGTGTTTTGTTATTGATGAAAAAAGGCAATTTCAGTAAATAAATCTGAAGATGTTACAATATTTTGTGATAGGTGAAAGGGAAAACAGTACTGTATTTGGCAGAGCGCACATTAAGGGTGACTCTACGGTTGACTTCTACCTCAGCATTTGGCTCAGCACTCCTCCAAACAACCGAGAACCATCTCAAGAATTCCCTGAGGTCAGAGATGTTTACATTCACCACTCTGTCCTGCTCACTTCATGCTGCAGCCACAGCTAAGGTACAGGTAGCCGAACTCACGTTTGACCATTCAGTGTTGTCCAACAATTCCCTGGGCCTATTGCCTACTCATTCTCTGTCGGGTTTTACGAATGATAAATTGCTATTCGGCCTGCAGCTTTAATTTGCGCATCCCTGGACAGCTATTAAATTCTCGTCTTTCACTTTGGACATAGCTCCATTGTCTTGTTTGTGTTTCAAGAGTAAAATATTAGCAGGCACTGATATTTCTGTATTCTTTCAAGAGTGATACCAGCTAGAGGTAGGAAACTACATTACTCCTGCTACTCTTTAATGCAGTGTTACAATGATTACAAAATTACAGATGTGAAATTACTTGAAATGGTGTACACTGGTTTTGGATGTGCAAATAATTGGGCATTTTTCAGGAAAAACAAAACAAAGCCAAACTCAAAAGAAGAAAATGTGCAGGAAATTAGGCTTACCATTCTTAAAACCATCCAAACTCTGTGGTTGTAAAGCAATAAAACTGAGAGTTTTTTCTATAGTGTAGTGTCTATTTTATTCTGTTTTATTCATGTATCACCTTTACTATAATAATATTTCAGAACATTCCAGTAATAAGTACAGTGACAAAACTAACATCAATCACTTATGCTTTGTGTTTTCTATACTTATGTTTTACTATCCAAAACATAAACAATATGCCAAGTGTGACATTTGAAAGGGTTGCACAAAGGATTTTGTCAGCTTTTCCAAAACTCAGGTCTAACAGTTTATACTAATATCCAAGGTTTTAATATAAATATGAAATTATGACCCTGGTTCATGCCTTGGAATAATTCCAGTAATCTCAATGGAGTTCCACTGGGGATGTATTTATCACTGTTGTTTTTCATGCATCTACTTATCTGATTCCTAATCTGCAGTGTATTATTTTGTGTTCTTTGAGGGAAGAGACTGAAAAGCAAAGGAAAGCCAGGTAACTGAGATCTCCCTCCTTATATCTACTGAAATTCACACCTTACACATCCTCTTTGCTTACAGTTGTTTACCGAGCCCAGATCCAATTGTGTGACTCTTTTACCCATTTTCCAGATGTAGCTGTAGTATGTTTGTCTGTTTGCCTCCTGTTTTTATTCTTATGCCACAGCCCAGTTGGAGTGCTTCTCCCAGGGCTAAATTCTTTCTTCCTTCTCCTGTGTTTGGCTCAGCTACCTTGTCTTCAAAGGTTGTAAATGTAGCAACCAGGCTTGAAGGCTTCAGGCAGAAACGTCTGCCATGGAGCAGTGCACCAGACTGGAATTTTGAGTGGCATCATCACCTGCTGCGCCTTTTTACCATTGCCTTTTATGCTTTTTTCCCAGACTCGGTGCCAAAATCTTGTAGAGACATTGCAATAACGCTCTGTACAAATGTGCCTTCTCTAAGTTTTGGATGTGTCAGAGCCCAGGAGAAAAGATGTATTTCTGAAGTACTCCATGCAATAATTTTGTTATTTTAGTCTTGTGCTGTATGATGCTTCCCCCAATATTTACTGCTATTTTTAAAGAGTTTTATTAAGTTGGCTATAGAATGCCAAGGACACTTTTGTGCTATGGCAGGGTGAAAAGTGGAACCATTGCAGTAAACAGTAAGAATCCAATTCTTGAGCTAAGATTATAGGGAATTTGGATAAATTAGGCAGAATAGATCCATAGAAGAAATTATATAACAAAACAGTTCATATCCATATTTAAATATAGCCATATTTAAATGTATATGGATTGATCTTATATGTTTGTGTGAATGGATATGTGTCTGTATCTTACTGTCTTGCCATTATGAACTGTCACACATTTCTAAGTAGTGCCTGCATATATACATATTCCAAACATCATAAGAATCTATTCAAATAAATAACTTTGCAGCCAAGAGTTGAAAAAAGATCAACACTAAAAGACACACCACGTGCTTTACAGTTGGCAGAAACTATTTATTCTTTTTTTTTTTTAATGAAAGTGATACAGTGTCATTGTAATCAGAAAATCTAGGCTCACTCTCCAGTTTTGAAGTTCGTCTACACAGCCAAGGAGCAATGTTCCATTAAACAAGAACAACCAGTGTATTACAAAACCCATATTTTCTTTGCAGAAAATTAGAAAGCTTTAATTAATAGAAATGTTTTCATTGTGGGTTTTTGCCCTTGTGATTAATGCAGACAAACAGGAAGATGGAGGTAGACACAGATTTCAATGGCTGGCTGCAACAGCTGGTTTAATGTAGCAATAGCAACATTTTATAGTTCTGAGAGCCTGATAATCAGCTGGTGTAATGAAAGATGTTGCGTCTCCCTGCAAGTACTGCCTTGCTTAATACAGCAACAAGGTCTAGCATGGAATTTATATAGCATCAATCTCACAACACGCTTTTTGAGCTAAATGTATCTTGGCCTACAAATAGGATTAAGTTTAATCTCGAGAGTGAAATAAAGTGTTGAAGTGAGTTTCTGGAAATATTTTAGGCCAATATTTCTGGTAAAATCTAATTTCTTATCTAGTCTTTTACTTCTTTAACCTGCATTGAACACCAGTTATAAATTATGATGAGCTAAACATTCCTGTCAACCAAAGACTACTAATTTTTAAATCCAACACTTAAACATGACAATACTGAACCTAACAGGAAAATTCTATACCGATACTGCCCCTCATCTTACAAAACCAAGCCATCATTGACCAGCAATCAGTAATAGCCTGTATTCTGCAGCCACAGAAATGTCAGGGATGTCACAAAGAATAAGAGACTTAAAAGAGAGATGACAAGGAATTTAATAATTTCACATCCCTTTTGATTCTTAACGGGAAGGTGACACCTTCCTCCCGCCATGAGAAAAAATCTATTCACTTGCACTCTCTACAGCTGCTGTATCTCAATTCATAGATGATGGGAGCGCGCGTGCACTGGCTAGCTCAGGGTCCCCAAGCCCAAAACTTCTAGGGAGAGTTTGATCTACTGCCCAAGCAGAGACTGACTACGTAATCCCAATGCAATAAATCTGCTGCCGTTCCAAAGAGTGGGATTTACAGTGCGTGCTCACGCCAACTTTTTTGCACATGCTAGGAAAGCCTCAGAACTACAATGAATGTGTGGAAAATAGTTACATCTCCACAAGCTGTAGACATCTCAATTTCTGGACCTATGGCAGCCTGTGAAGGATGGCCCAATGTTCCTGTACTTAAGACAAGTAAATAGATAGACAATGGGCAGCAACAGCAGAAATTTCCATCAGAAATAGATCTACAATGGGAGAGGGAATCCTTGATAAGGATCTGTCTAGGTAAGATTTTGGACTAGAGATAGGAAAAATGCCCAGGAGGGGCACATTTTGCCTCTGTAATTCCCTTCCTCTCTGAAAACAGCTCATTCCTGTGAGTCTGAACAAAGTTCTGGTCATATGAAAAAGTGAGTAAGGTACTTCTAAAAGAAAAAAAAAAAATCACAGCTAAACTTTTTTTCTTTTCTTTCTATCTTAAAAACAAAATCAGAAAAGCAAATTTTCATTTTAACAGCAAACATTTTTTCAAGGCTGAGGTACTAGTAGCATCTTGGGAAGTTCCCCCTGAAAAAAACATATCAGAGTGAAAATGTTTGCAGCTTCTTCAAAAGCTCCTGTAGAAGAAAAAATTACATTTTTCTTAATCTGTTGTATCCACCATTTTAAAATTTCTGGGACTATATTTATGCTAGAAGCCACTGTTGTGCCCTGTTTTCTTTAGCTATAAACTGACCTCACTTTCTAACTAATGGCATGTTGCAAAATACTGCAAATACGGCTGAAATTTCAAGTACTGTACAAGTTTTCCTCCTGCATTCCTTTTGCAGCACCTTTGGGAAAAGGCATTACGCTTTTCTGCTTATGACCCAGGCTTATGCCCACTGCTTCATTTAACCATCTTTGAGATTAGCATTTCTGCTCCATTCTCTTGGGCACTCCCAACAATTATTATTCCCAAAGGAAAAAATTCAGTCATCTTGTTCATACGACTTCAATTAAAAGTCCTAAGGGAGGACACTGAAAGAGGTATTTTATTTTAAAAGCCTTTAAACACTGCACAACTGCTGCTTTCTGAAGAGCTCCCCACCATTCCCTCCCAGTTCTTTTTCTGTCTTTTCGTCTATCTCAGTCATTAATTCTGGCATGCTCTAGCAAACTGCTTTTTATTGCAGTACATGTATGCAGTCATTTTGGTGGAATACATTCTGTGATAGTGCTACTAACATTAGGTATCTAATCTCTGCGCCCAGATTAGGGGACTAGTCTGATTTAAGGTTTTTCTGTAGGCAATGGAAAGAAATAGGCTCATCCTGAGGAAAATGTGAGGCAGAAGCATATTCCCAGTTCTCTGCTCTGGAGGAGACTTTCAGTATTGATGGAGGGTAGCAGAGGGGTGTCCAGCTCTTGGGTCATCAAGCAGGCAGTTCACTGTAGCTCTTGCAGGGCTGTTCCATGAGTAGCAGAGCCAGGCTGGCAGGGCGATGCTGGGTACCTCAAATTCCTGGCCACAGGGGTCAGGAAGACAGTACACACAAGTGAGACCAGCTCCATCTCATTAAGGAGAAAGGGCTTTTTGCCTTTTCCGCTCATGACTGTTCCATATCTCCCTTTACCTCTGAAAGACATATTGCATGCACACCATAGCTCTAAGCCATGGGAGTATTTTGGTATATGACTCATAGATCCAGGATATGGGTCACCCCTGCTGGTAAAGGAATGTGAAGAGACCAGCCTCCAAATTTAGGTATTTCATTGCATAAATTAGGTATGTGAATTCTACCTGCTTCCCTTTACCTTCATGTTAGTGAACAGTTCAGTTCGTATTTTGCTGGGAATAATGTGAAGGGAGTTTTGAACACAATTGCTAATATACCAGGCCTTCTTTTCCTTCTTTGCTATGATTTCTGCTTTGCTGGAGATCGGAAACTTTGGAGCATTGCCTACTTCATATTATATATTTATTATGTTTATTATTTTTAAGCAGAAGCTGACCATCCATTGCTATAACTGCCCATGACAATCATACAGCATTAGAACTCCTAAAATGCAGTCAACATCTAAGCTGAATGCAGCAACTGGGAATTTTATGAGGGTCTGAAAGTTCACATTTCCATTGCTTATTAAAGAATGTGGGTGTACGAAGCATTAGAAAGCAAAGAGCTTCAGCTTTTTGGAGGAAAGGGGATCTAGTCATATACAAAAAAATAATCTCACTGCCCTTAATGAAATAAAAATGCTGAATAAAAGACTAGTTTGTTTACTGATGCTTATAGGTATAAAAGCTTTAGCCATATTTTAAGAGGCAGATTTATACCAATTGTAAAATTTTTGGGAGCAATAATAGGATGCCTTGTGTTGCTGAAAAAGAACAAAGAAGATAAAACTCACATTTTTAACATTTTCAATCAAATTACTATTTCTTTAAAAATTTTAACAACAAACATTCCATCAGCATTATGTCAATATGGTCATATTACTCATCTCAGTTCTTGTATGTTTTGTTTATGATCCACAAAAGAATTATCCCAATCCAAACTGATTTTAATTAAATTACAAAACAAAAAGTGCCTTTTCTAACTTTCTAACCTTCCTGACAAACCAGAATAGGGTCAAAGATATTTGAAGAGTCATTGAAGAATATGTTTTGATTAACTTCAGATAGACTCAGGGGAACTTTGTTCCAGATGGTAACCTTAACCTTTTACAACAAACTGTCTATCTCTGATAGTCCCATATTACAATTAGATCCATATCTGTCTGATATTTTGGTGGTCAGGAATTTCCTGGTATCTCACCACCTATGATAATATATTTTGCATCATTCATTGTGAATACATGTAATAGCAGAGAAAAGGAATTTAATTTCAGTTTCTCTCATTTGGCTGTGAAGTTTTTTTGAAGTATATTCAGTGTAAACATTTCAGAAACCAGCAGAAAGTAGAAAAAATCCTCATATGTAGGTGCCTTTTTAGCAGCTTAAATGTTAACAGAACTACTTTTTTTCTTCTATTTTAATTGCAGTTTTTGATCATAAAGACTTGAAGACCAGTTTTATGCCAATGGTCAGTTTTAGATATATTAAAGCCACTTGTGCGTCTAACTATGAATTGTGTGCACAAAAAGACACCAAAGTTTTCATGAAATGGTAGTTGTGCTTAGTATTATCTATATTTCCAATTAAGTTGACACAATAAAGCAAATGAAGTGCAGTTTGTGCAAGTCCTGAAAACAAGAAGATTATGTTTCTAATAAGCCCCAAAATACCGTATTTACTATATTTACCATATTTACCATATTTAGGCTATATAACAAGTATTTATTTTTATTTGATGGGATAGTTAATATTGTAGGAATCATAGCTGTTGAATTTTTAGTACAGGCCACCACTCCCTGCATGAATGTCTTGTCTAGAACAATAACAGACCCTGTATTTCTACATAATAGGTAGAATTGACCCATGTTCACACCTTTAATATGATATTGCACAGACCTTCACCATTTAGAATATCAGATATAAGTTTTTTAAAAGCTTGAGAGAAATTACCTCCTTCACCATCCCCCATACTAAACTGAACCAACTTACCTTGAATATTGAACAGCAATTTTCATGCTGGCATCCATGGATACCTTGATGTTTGTGGTCTATTTCCAAGGGATTTGTGTAAGATAACTAAGGAAAGTAAGAGGAGTGTCAATAAGCTTAACTTCTCTTCAGAAGGTTTAGCCTATCTGCTGGAAGATTTTACATGCTTGTCAAGTTAGAAAAAAAGGTTGAAAATCGCCTTATGGATGGATTTGATGAATTACAGAAAAGCATTAACACTTCTGAAGAAGCCCTGCTGCAAATAGTATTATCAATCTTTTCCTCTTATAGAAATATTTCATTTCAAGCTACAGGGACATTGCAAGTGCCATTTGTAGCTTCATTTCTTTTTTTTATATTCAGATAGTATATTATTTTTCTTCGCCAAATATTTCTGCACACTGTATTTTCGATTGCATGCTTAAGGTGTTTCTATTTCTCCCACTTGATTAATTATTTTGTGAATCTAATGAAGTTTATATTTCCCACAATTAATTACATCAGTGCCTGTGCACATAATTCAAAGAGTACATTATATTTTTATAATTAATATACTACATTCAAAATTTCTTATACATTTTGGCCTGGTCATTAGTTTACAAATGGTTTACAGTAGCAAACATTCATTCTTGTAGCATTTCTTTGCATGTTACACAAACTAGACTTCTCAATTTTTCAGACACTAGCATTTCCCTAGAGATCCTGACTTGATAGCTGTTCTCCGACTGGAATAAACAAATTACACTGTGACTGAAAATTCTGTGCTGATGACATTAGCTCCAACTCAGCAAACATAGGCTTTAAATCACAAAAAAATAATATTAAAACCTCTGTTTTTATAAAGACTTTTCTTCCACCATAATGAACACTTGCTGTTTTCTATTTTCAGTTATCAGGCTTAAACCTTTCCTCAGACCAATTTCTTCATATTTTTAACCAGTTTGGCTTTATGGAATTATTCACATCACTGTTGTATTCCAACTTGGACATATTTTCTTTTTACTACTCTGTCAGACAGAAACATTCCATATTGTTTTCTTTTTAATCCTTGTCAAATTATTATTTTTGCCTGCGAAATTGAGAAGTTCTTGGTATGGAGTACTTTAAAATCACCCTTCTATCTTTCTCCTGCCTTCTGCTAAGAAAAGCTTTGGAAACACAACGAACACATACATGTGTGGGCACCAAGTGGCTGTGCTAAAACAAGCAGTGCTTCTGTCTAGCACAGAGACAGTCAGTCTGGGAAGGTGCACCCCTAATCATGGGACACTGCTTCATCTTTCTGTGGTGGCATCTCTAAGGCTATATCTTCTCATTATAAAATATCCCACTTTCAGAGACTGCTAGCACAGACTAACACATCCATTATATTGTGGCTGTTTGGAGTGTGGCGTGGGCAGGAAGGATGGCACAGCCCTCGATCCTTCCCTCTTACAGTCAATGGATAGAGACAATCTATCTGATCTAATTAAAAAAATTACTTGAGAATGAGTTGAATTAGTCTCTAAATTTTCTTTTTCTCTTAAGTATTCCTCCAATTAATCTATAATGATTTTCTAATACCCTGGTTATCCGGAAGTCTGAGAGTTAAGGTTGGCTTATCTACCTACTTAGTACTCCTCCAAAAGCCTTTGTAAGTGATTATAAGACATGCTCAGGTATGCATGTAAACCTCTGAAGAGATTGTGTCTCTCTAGAGCAGTAGCTGGAGCTTTACTAATTGGATACAATTTTAAAGCTCTGAACACCTTAGTCATGGACGTGAGTCAAGCACCTCTAATTCCAGGTTCTGAATTTGACTGGAAACTATGAACTAGACCCACCTTTACATAGATCTTGACATGGATGTTCAAATGAACTTTTATTTTTTTTTTGCACTTAAAGAAAGTCTAGACCAAGCTAAATTTTTTCACTTGAGTTATGTTTCTAATGAACCTTCTGATGATTTTCATAGCCTGGACATGTGTTGAAAGGCTGGGACTGCTTCTGATCATATTCAGAAGCAATGCTCTGTGACAAAATAATTTTTCTGACCAGATGGATGAGCCCACCTGGTTTTGAAGTATGCTGTGGTTTCCTTCGCGCTGGCATGACTGATTTTGCTTTCAAGGGAAACCAACATGCATGGCAGTGGAAAGCTGATAATTTTTGGACCTTGTTCAACATACAGCCAAGACATAGTGCACATATCTGAACCTAAAAGCTGGAAATCCCAGAGTTTATATTTAGTGTATGATGGTACTCTAAAAATATTTTCAAGGACTATAGTAATGAATCATACCCTTTATTTCACCCTGTTTTTTATCTAAGCTAATTGGTATGTGCGAAATGCTACAACTTTAATTTTGTTAGCAGCCTCTTCATGTAGAGGCTATCAGATGGTGCAGACATCTTAGCCTGTATTTCTCCTTTGATATAAGCACTGACAAAACCAAGAAATCTTTTTTTTTGTTAGAAAATATGTAGCAGAATAAAATGTGACTTAACGCTCATAATAAATGCAGCAATTCAACAGTAAATCAGGTTCATTCATTCAGAACTCATCACAAACTGACCATTATGTCCCTTTCATCACAATCAGGAAAAGAAAAGCCTTGAGAATAATATTCACCAGACATAGAGCCTTAATGATAATGTTTCTTAGAGCACTTAATCAGGCACATTTTATTGTAGGACAACTCCATTAAAAAGACATTCAGAGTTGTGCATTGCTTTTCAAGTGGAATCCAGTGAATTTCTGAGAGGAATATATGCTTAGGAGTATCTCATTTTCTCCTGGATATTTCACAAAACCTCTCTGAAGTCTTTGTAGTTATGGTAGGGATAAAATTAATTATATTCCTGTTACACATTGATATAAATCAGATAAAACTGCTGAGAAACTGATGGCACAGATTTTTAGCTGGTTCCTGTCAGTGTAGCTCCCTGAAGTCACGGGAGCTATACCTACTTGGAGTCATTCTGGTTCCATCATTTGTTTTTATCACTGAATACATACGTATTTCTGCAACTGAATTTCAGATTAGGCAGTTATACATGTGCTATTTATTTGTCCTGCAGCATCCGACATCGTATATAGCCTTTCTGCCCTTAATATTTCTAAAGGCAACTGATAATAATGAGGCTATTCTTAAGGAAGAGCTACTAGATTTTGAAAACATTTCACTGAGTAATTTTCACTGGTGCATCTTTTGTAACAAACAAGTCTTTATCATTCTAAACCATGTTTTGTGCAATAATTGCTTTCTAGAATACACGTGACATTTATTGTAGAACTGTGTCCTGTCCAGTATCTCTTCTGTAACAGCTAGCAAAAGTGAATGCTCAAGGAAAGAGTATAAAAACCAGGAAAAAGGAAGGTCCCCAAGACTATCCACTTTTCAGCATCAGTAAAGCCAGGTCTGTTCCCTTGTGCACCAGCAAGCAACAGAAACCCAAAAAGGACACTAGAGACTAGCTGAGCTTTTTGGAAAGGATGTGCTGATCCAGTATCAGTTTTCCTCTCCCCATAGTTATCGAGAACCCAAACGCTAAGCCTTTCAGCAGCAAAATGATCTAAAGTGGTCCAGAGGCCAAGCTAACTTGTACTAGTTCCAAAAGCATCACTCTGCCCCTGTATCCTCACACTCTGCTACACACAAAGGTATGAGGCCTGATTCAAAGTCCTACAAGGTGTACAGCAGCCTTTGCTATCATGTCATTGACTGTCATGAGATGAACTAAGTGAATTTATAATGTGAATGATGTGAAATCATTCACAGTTTGGTTTTACCAACTTTGACAGTGCTTTGTTATGAAGCTAAGAAGAGAAAGAAGATGGCATGTATTCTTTCTTGTAACATCATGATGTGGAAGAAAGTGCAAGTATCCATTTTGTTATTCACTAGGGTATTCCAAAAGTAACTCATGTTGTCTTTAAGGTTAAAATATTCATCCATTTTACATTAGAAAGAATAACAGAAAAGCTCACCTATTTTCAAGGTGAAAGTGATTGCTGTATTTGCTGCTGTTGTGAGAGTTTCATCATATAAGAAATCAATCATCTTTTATGTATGGCAAAGAATATTTCAGGAAAAGAGAAATACACAGAATTTATTTAGTAACTTGTCTTTCAGCTCTTACTCTGAACATGTGTGCAGGGTGTGAAGAAAAACAAACACAGAAGAAGGATCAAAGGAGGAGGAGAAGAATGATCAGAAGAGGAGGAAAAGAAGCTCCCTGCCCAGCCCGTCATCTCCAAAACAGCAAAAAATATTCTGGGATGACTGCATATCCCTCTGTTTCATCAACCTTACAGTGCAATGGCCTGGGAGAAAATGTTGTCAAACGCCTTGTATGTCGGTCCTAGCAGGAACAGGGAGAAGGCAATGGGAGGCAATTCCCTTGGCCCAGGACCTGGTCGGTTAGCTTCTGCCTCAGCACCTCCGCCGCTCTGCCCTTCCGTCCTGCCTGGTCCCTCTGTTCCTTGGTGGCTGCTGCCACCTGGGCATGGCTGGTACGCTGCAGGGAGGGAAGGAGAAGAAAGAAAATAATAGCTGAGATGAACAGCAGCAGGGATGGTACTTGCCTGAAGGCTGAAACAACTCCTGGCAGCCCTGGAGGCCTTATTAGAACCCAGTGCTGTCTTCATGGACAGGGGAGTTACTATACAGCTTTTCATTAACCATGCAGCTACTCGAGCCTGTACTGTTTGCTGCTGATAGCACTGGGAGCCTGTCAGATGTGATGTATGCCGATGTTAGGTTAGGATGGAGCAGCAATTGTACTGTGCTTAACATTCCTATTGTCAAACAAACAAACCAGACAATACCAAAAATGCAGCTTGCCCTAAAACACAAACTGCAGTCAATTGACATTGTAGCTGCTCATTTTTTAAAGCCACAAATATTCAAGAACCAAAAGAGATAAATCTTAATGTGTGAACCTTTTACTTTTCCCCTGTGTTGTGGTTTAACCCCAGCCAGCAACTCAGCCCCACTCAGCTGCTCACTCACCTCCCCTCCAGTGGGATGGGGGAGAGAATTGGAAGGGTAGAAGTGAGAAAACTCGTGGGCTGAGATAAAGACAGTTTAATAGGTAAAGCAAAAGCCACATGTGCAAGCAAAGCAAAACAAGAAATTCATTCCCACTGCCCATGGGCAGGCAGGTGTTCAGCCATCTCCAGGACAGCAGGGCTCCATCACGCGCAACAGTGACTTGGGAAGACAAACGCCATCACTCTGTATATCCCCCCTTCCTTCTTCCCCCAGCTCTATACGCTGAGCATGACGTCCTATGGTCTGGAATATCCCTTGGGTCAGTCGGGGTCAGCTGTCCTGGCTGTGTCCTCTCCAACTCCTTGTGCCCCTCCAGCCTCCTCACTGGTGGGGTGGGGTGAGAAGCAGGAAAGCCCTTGCCTCTGTGTGAGCACTGCTCAGCAGGAACGAAAATATCAGTGTGTTATCAACACTGTTTTCAGCACAAATCCGAAACATAGCCCCATACCAGGTACTGTGAAGAAAATTAACTCTGTCCCAGACAAAACCAGCACATTCTCCACCCCTTATTCCATACCATTTATGTCATGCTCAGGTCCCACACTATCCAATACATCCTCATTAACCCCCACCACCATTCCCATCCTTTGATATAATACAGATATCATTGCCTTAGTCTATGGACCATCTCTATAAAATGTCTTTAAAATGTCCACAAATGTCCACAAAATGTCCACTGAGTTCATTCAGTCCGTGACTTTGGGCTCCATCTGTTATGGTGGTCACTGAGGACAGCAGAGGTCATGTCTTGCATGGAGTTATTGGGCACCAAAGCCAGCTCAGGTTGGGTCACTACTGCACTTGCACAGCTTCTTGTAAGGCTTGTCCTCCATTGGTTTGGATGGTTCCTGCTATAATTTACTCCTATAACTTGCAACTCAAATCATGAGTTACAACAATTTAAAGGTATTTCCAATATAATCTCCACTCCTGTTCCCTTTGGACCAGACCATTGGGTTTAACATCGCAATGAACTCCCACCCTTGCCCCTGCTCCAGCTTGGGCTTAGCCACAGACTTCAGTCCCTTAGGGGTGTACCTGCTCCAAGTGAAGCCTTATCTATGAGCTACAGTCTCTTCAGGGGTATACCTGCTGCAGCACAGACTTATCCACAGCCACCGTTGCTTTGAGGTACACCTGTTCCAGCATGGCCTTATCCATGGATGACAATGCCTTCAGAGATGTACCTGCTCCAGCATGGCCTCACGCACAGCCACAGTCCCTTCAGGAGTGAACCTGCTCCAATGTGGTCTTACCCATGGCTGCAGTCCCTCCAGCGGTGTACCTGCTCTCTTGTGGACTTACCCATGGCCACAGGTTTTGAGGTGTTCCAGCATGACCTCATGCACAGACACTGGTGCTTCAAGGTGTACGTGCTACAGCATGAACTTATCCACAGCCACAAATGCTTTGAGGTGTACTTCCTCCAGTGTGGACTTATCCTTGAGCCACAATCCCTTCAAAGATACGCCTGCTGTAGTACAGACATAACTATGGCCACGGATGCTTCGAGATGTACCTGCTCTAGCATGGGCTTATCCATGGCTGCAGATGTTTCAGCGTGTCCTGCTCCCACGTGGACCCATCCACAGGTCACAATCACTTCGACTCGGGTTCACACTGGAGTTCCAGCCTGTCCAGTACAGCAGCACAGAAACAGCAGTGATGCCCTGGCCATATGCCAGCCCAGGCGCATCGCCGTTGCTGTTATCAAAATGTTCCCAGGCACAGCAGAGTAAGATGATAAGCAGTGCGGCAGCACAGCAAGCAGTGGAAGCAAAAAACAGCCACTAACAAGCACTAGACTCTAATATACTCTGAGGCAAGCAAGTCCCATGGCAAGCACAGAAGCCTGCCAGTTAACAGCTAAACAGCAATAACAGCTATAAATTTGATCTAGCACATTCTAATCAGATCTGTCATTGTTTCGAACCCTTTGAGCCCCACATTGGGCACCAAAGAGGGCTATCATGGTTTAACCTCAGCCAGCAACTCAGCCTCATGCAGCCTCTCACCTACTCCTCCCCGGTGGGATGGGCAGAAGAGAATTGGAAGCGTAAAAGTGAGAAAACTCGTGGGCTGAGATAAAGACAGTTTAACAGGTAAAGCAAAAGCCACAAGTGCAAGCAAAGCAAACCAAGGAATTCCCTCAGCACTGCCCATGGGCAGGCAGGTGTTCAGCCATCTCCAAGACAGCAGGGCTCCGTCATGCCTAACGGTGACTTGGGAAGACAGACGCCAGCACCCCAAACGTCCGCCCTTCCCTCTTCTTCCCCCAGCTCTATACGCTGAGCATGACGTCCTATGGTCTGGAATACCCCTTGGGTCAGTCGGGGTCAGCTGTGCCGGCTGTGTCCCCTCCAACTCCTTGTGCCCCCCCAGCCTCCTCGCTGGTGGAGTGAGGAACAGAAAAGCCCTTGATTCTGCGTAAGCAGTGCTCAGCAGGAACAAAAACATCCCTGTTATCAACCCTGTTTTCAGCACAAATCCAAACACAGCCACGTACCAGCTACTGTGAAGAAAATTAACTCTATCCCAGCCAAAACTGGGACACCCTGGTAAAAGTGCTTGGGGAGGGTGGCAAAGATGTTGGAGAAAAATGTTGCAAAACAAATGGATGGCCTGTTCAGCCTGTTTTGTCATTTCCATGGCTTCTACTAATCAATATTTGCACTAAAAAAGAGGACATCTGAAAGATGTGCTTCAGAGCACTGCTTGAAGGTCTACAGTGGGTTCAATGTTTGGTTCAAATGTGCTGGCAGTAAGGACTGTAGCTTGCTCTGTGCACTCAGCAGCGTTAATGCAGGGGAAGCAAAAAGAGTCTGTCTGTCTCCTTAGCTTTTCCACTCTTCCAGTAAATACATCTTTACTGTAACTTGATAACATTACTGAATACTGAATCAGGCAACCAAAAGCCTGTTGTTTAACACTGGTACATCTTGACGCTGTATACTCCACGTATATTGATGCCTTACACTCCAGGTGTATTCAGTGGTCAACTGAAGAAAGTGTTTATACTGGCTATTGTTCCTGTTGTTGTTTTTAATTTGGTCTTATCCAGACTCTAAAATCCAAGATCCCCTTACGGAGACTGAAGTGTCTCAGTACACTCTTAAAAAATAAGTGCCTAAGGGATAGGAAAGTTGGCTTTAATTAAATGCACAGAAAATAAAATACTTTAAAAAAGATTCTTTAAAGGAACACTGTTTTAGACATGGAAAGAATAATCCCTGTGGCAAATTTCACACTCAGACAAAGATTTCTTATATTTGCAATATCAGCAAACAACAGATTCTGATGAGTAATGGCTTGGGAGAGCAGCTCATGGCTTTAAAGGAATAAAAACCAGTTTTGTTTTGTTTTGTTTAGTGAAGAAAGCTTTTTATTTCTTTTTTGGTCTAAATGGAAATTTTCATTTCTTTGGAAATTTTCAATTTTTTTTCAGTGAAAGTCAGGAGAAAACACCATGCCATTCTCTGAAAACCAAAATTAAAGCCATTTCATTATTTCCAAATGTACAGATTTTCTACTGAAATGTATTTCAGATGTGAAATAATAGCAATTGCCTTCAATTTTCTATTCAGAAGGGTAGAATATTAACTTCCTAATTCTGAAAGGAATGAAGCTTGAATTATTGAAGTAAGGCTGAGCCAGACTGTTAACCTCAGATAAGTAATATTTTTTCAGGCTCTGAGAACCCACAAAAGAAGAAGAACCCTTTATAAGTGGAGTACACTCCTGGTTTAGTAGTGACCCCATTGGTGTCTGTGCTGCAATATGAACACCCTGCAAAGCGTACTGTATTCACAGGATGAATTTCAATGCCCGAGCTTGTGCAATTCATTGGCAAAACTGCAGAAATTAGAGGAGTTCAAATGGCTTGGGTTTTTTGGGGGGATGGGTGAATTCATAGTATTGTCATGTGTTTTATTTATTTCAGTGAGTAATATATGTGTTTCAGGGCTAACCCATGCAAGAAAAAACTGATGTAAAATGTGATGAAAAAGGACCATTACAGAAACATTCTTTGTTATTTTATAAGCCAGAGGACAGTCTAGTCTTTCTGTTCTTAGAAAAGACTGAGTGAGAGAGAGAGAATACTTCAAGTTGTGAGGACTGCAATCTTAAACTGAATCAGTAATTAAAAAAGGTTAAGTAAACCCTTGGGGCAGGGACTATTTTCATTATTGCCTTGCACAGTGCCTGCCACAGCAGAGTCCCTCCTTTCCATTGGGAACTCAGGGCATTGTTGTGATGCAAGGAGTAAAACCAACAACAATACTGGGGGGG
>JANZLQ010000013.1:23791629-23823068 GCA_026212715.1 Elanus axillaris
TTATCTCTGAGGCACTACCACTCTCACTGATGGGCTCGGCCGTGGCTAGCGGTGGGTCTGTCTTGGAGCCGGCTGGTATTGGCTCGGTCGGACATGGGGGGAAGCTTCCCGCAGCTTCTCACAGAAGCCACCCCTGTAACCCGCCCCTGCCCCACTACCAAGACCTTGCCACAGAAACCAAATACAGATGTATAAATAGATATAGAGAATGGCCACATGAGGAAAAAATCTTTGTCCACTTTCTTCTTCTAAAAGTTTTAGATGGATATCTGTCTGTCAGATTTGGTGAGTTTATTAAGTACTTTAGAGAGCTGAATCCTGAGTGGGCTGTGTGGTGGAAAAACACTAGTGCTAAAATGTATGTTTGCTGTTGATCAAGATTCAGATCCACATGAGGGCGGATACCTTAGTTGTCTTCACCCAGCTGCCTACAAGCAAGTCCCTAAATTACCAGTATAGACAGCTCCAATTAAATGTAGGTCTCTTAATCAGGAGGTAAACCTCACTATTGCAATCTAAGTTTAGAATAAAAGCAGCAGATTGACACACACACACACACAAAAAAAAAAAAAACAACCAACAAACCTCAACCAAATGCACAGGTTCAAAGGAAAAAGAAAAGTGAGAGATGGAGAAGCTTTGTGCAGTAGGTAACACACCTAGTCTGTCGAGTGTAGAGTCCAGCTTTGGGAATGCATACTATTCTTGTAAGTGTGTATTTATTCGCATTGTTCCACAAGGCACTCATATGTAGCATATAGATGCATATAGTGACATTCATCATATTTATTTTCAGCTGTGTGAAAGTTTAGAGTCTGTCTGAACTCCTTGTTCAAGCTCCCTTCTCAGAGAGAGGGAGAGGGCACTTGTAGAGAGTAAATCATTCACCTCTGAGACACTAGTTCAAGTTGAACAGCCACAACCACAGGTCACTTTTCAAAATGTAAGCACTGTACTAAGGCACAGGTGAAAAGCAACAGTGTCTGGAATACCATATAGAGATCTTCAAGAAAGGCAGATGAGAAAAATGAAAACGTATTCATAAACATTACCCATTGAGCCTAGTACAAAAGTATTTTAAAAGGATTAGGAGTGGAGAGAAATACTATAGAAATGAATTTATGAAGAAATATGGGTGAGGCAATACTGTTTTTGTCAAGGCCAGAGAAAAAGACTTTCAGCAGCTAAGACACACACTTGAGAGAGGTTTCACATAGATGAACCACTCCTGGCATCATAAGGGTGCTCTGTTTTGATGAGCTGGCTTAGCCAATAGAATTGGATGTGAAGCCTCCTTTGATTTCCAACAGCTGATAACACTGTGGCCCAAGGCTTTGCAAGAAAAAAAAAAAAAGAACCAGTCTAATTTTATCATATGCAACTTCCGACTCTTGAAATATTTTCTATAAAGTGAAAAGATTTTATTTAAAGTTTGCTTTTCTGTTTATTTTTCCTTTGTTGCCCTATAGGCCTGGAGTTAACACTCATTCAAGCCTAAGAATCTTTACCACAGGCAAATAAGCCAATTACTCCTGAAAAATCCTTGTTTTGGTTTGGGTTTTTTTGTTGGGTTTGTTGTTGTTTTTTTTTTTTTTTTGTAAGATTAATTTTCATGTAAAAAAGTCATTCCTACATGGAAAAATGCAGTTCATCTTAATAACTAAATCACTTAAATCACTTCCAAACCAGAGAACCACAAAAGGAAAACACAGAGCAAGCATGGATTTACCATGGGAGGGGAGAATTCGGCTCTAAGTCCATTCTAACCAGTAAAAGCTGTGGAGCAGGTCATCCTTTGCTTTACGATTATGTGTGCAACTGTGCAGATGTAATTTTCCTTTCCTTTCCCTCCATACTATTCTGATCTGTACCTGTACCTACAGAACAGTTTTTAGAGATACAAGGTATGCATTTGCTTAAAATGCTTACTAAAAGATCACACCTTCATAAAATGAGCTGCCCCTATGACATATGCTGGACTGATAAAACTCAAATCCAAAGTTCTCAAGTCATCTGCAGAACAATCTATGGAAAACCTGTGCAATCAAAATTTTCTAATTTTCATCAATCATACTCATTTCTAGTGGTAAAATAGTAATCCTTCAGCTTCGAACCCCTTCCAAATTTCCTAATGAATGTGTCAATTATATATAGTGGTTTTAAGGATGCAGATGCCTGTCATTCACATAAAAGCCACAAAGCCACATAAAATAATAATGGCATTCATTTACTTGGATTCTGGTTCAGAAGGAAAACAGTGACTTGTGGGACATTGTACATGGCATAATTCCTTGAGCCATCAGCTTAAAAATGTATCTAAAAAGTGTCATTACTCTGGATTATATCTTTTCTGTGAACAAACTTCAGCAATGAGTTTGTTCTCACTGTGGCCCATGTAAGCTAAACCAGAAATCTGTTCTTTGGAGAAAGAAAGAGAATCAGTCTTTCTGATGCCTGAAGAAAATAGAGGAGGCTGTTAGAGAGAAAGAAAACAGGGCTGAAGTCAGGAATCGCCTACAGAAAATCTGTGTCATGAGTTATGCAGAAAGAGAAGCTGAGCAGCCAGGAGTTATCTTTGTTCAAGTATGTTGTGTTTAACAAGCATGAGTAAAAGAGGTTTGAGTGACCAGTTAGGGACATAGAGGAAAACCTAGTGAAATTAATTTATACAGTTCCTTCTTCTTCCTTCGTCATTCACTTATTTCACTATGAAGACAAGTGTAGAAAGCTTTCCTTGCTGTAGTTCTGAACTTAGAACAAAAGCCTGAGAGGGTTGTCAAAGCTTTATCTTGCTGGGTCAGTCTGGTTGTGCAGAGGGCTAATTCTGAGGTCACTGGTGGCCAGCATCTCATACATTATGGTAGGGACACGGAGCCAAAAGTATGTCGTGCACTTCAGTGGCCAGAGGAACTCATCACAAGAGCGCGCAGGTCTTTTAGTGGCAGTGATGTTTCAACTGTCAACCTGAAAATACAAACGAGAAAAAAAATTAACAAAATTGAAGATGTTTCATTTAAAGTCCACCCACAAAAATGAACCTTCCTGTTCCCCAAATACTTTTTATCTGCACAAACTCTGCCATTCAGTTGGAGATTTCTCTTTATGGGAGAGAGAAGGCAAAAAGGAACAAGGAGGAAGCCTTGCACTTGTATGCAAAAGAAGGCTTTTCTTCATAGAGTGTGCCTTGAGGTGTTCCCATTCACTCAGCAATTCACAGGTCAGAGTGTGTGCTGAAGAGACAAACATCTCACCCAGGTTCAGCCCGTTTGTTTGCCTTTAGCAGGCTCTCTGCATGGCGGAGACTGAGGACAGCTGTCTTCTTCCAGGCTCAGCTGTGCCAAGAGTTTTCCACTTCAGCTACTAATCACCGTGTCTCCCCCAAGGCTACTGACACCCTATGCTGGCTGACCGACTACATTAGCTCTCTCTAACCCACTCTAAGGAAAAAATAAAAGCAACACAGGCTAACTTCAAAAGTTTAAATAGTAACTAATTATTAATTTGGCCCATGAAGACTAAAGCATGTTAAGGTGTTTTCCCACAAGCAGTTCAGTAGGCAAGTCAGTTTCAGTTCAGTAGAAAAAAGGCACTTTGGTCAGCATGTGTCAAAAGAGCAGCTTTAGATGAGCTTTTTTTTCTCTGACATAGCAGTTTAAGGCATATTTTTGTTTATTACATCAGAATTGAACCCAACCATTCATGAAAGCAAGAAATACAGATACCCCACATTTGAGATAAGTGATCCCCTCACTCATCCTGCATCTCAAAGTCTCGTTAAGAGAACCCAAGCTATGGATAGTTGGCTGGTAGTCCTACCGTGCCATAAGGTTTTCACTGTCCTTAACCACAATGATTGAAAATGTGTTTCACACCACTTCATTGAAGAGATATAGAATAACACTAGGATACATGATGAAAAAATAAGACAATTGTTAGAGAGTTAGAAACAGGATCATCCTCGTGCACTTTGTGCACTTTGCGTATTACTTCAACATTATAAAAGATATTGTTTTTCTGAACTTCATGCAATTTTTAGAAAGGCCAGTTTTTGTTTAACTTTTGGAAGAAACTGATTTCAATATGTGTCAAATACTTTTAAACAAAATTAATCAGAAAGGATAACCTTAGACCTCCATTCAATATCTTAACATGCAGAGACCCTTTGATTCAAGTGATACCACTGTGAAACTGTATTTTGTGTAATTTCCAGGAGTGAAGTATAAATATTTCCAGCAAAGCATTCTTAATATAAGTTTGTTTGCTAAGTGTGTTTCTTCCTTTTTGGAGCTTGTTCCTGTCATAGGAAACCCTTTTTGTTTTAATGGAAAAACAAAATGGATGGATTCCCCAGATTTTCATTTCTACCACTCTGCAAACTCACAAAACCATAATGGAAGACATTTGTGACAAATCCTCAGGAATAATGTCTGAGAGCCCCTTGCTAGAATATCGGCCAAGAATACTATTTCTGTCACTTCCTGTTTCTCACCATACTGAAAATAATTGTAAACATGACATTTCTCCTACTATTTTTGCACTTTTAAATTCTGATCTCAGCATGAGCCAGGAAAAGCACAAGAACACAAACCTAGCTGCTGCACAGTAAGGGAAGCTAAGATTCAGCACAAATGACCATTTCATTGCTTTAGATTTGTATATCTGGACAAAAACATTGCTAGTCAAGGCTTATAAAGCTTTTTCAGAATGTTTTCTATTTCTGACATCTATTTTAGAATCAAATCCTAGGTGTGTTTATTTCTTTCCACTGAATAGAGAGTTATGACCAGCTCTGCTGTAAATGTTTACATGGCAGATGTATCCGTTCGGTCAGCTGAGTCACATTTTCTTTGCTTACCTACAGGCAGACATGTCAGTCCACATATTGAATTCTGCTTTTATACATCTTGTAACAACCATGTTGCATCAATTGAAAGAGACACATTTATTTTATTGTCTATAGTATCTTTGAAATCCAGCAGGAGTTACTAGACCCTGTTTACTCAGCAGCTAAGCATAACATCTAACCTCCAACTGAGCAATCTCCATCCTATAAACAAACTCATGTATTCACCCATGATAATTTTCTTGTATCACAATCACAATAATAGAATCATAGAATTATTTAGGATAGAAAAGACCTTTGGAATCATCAAGTCCAAGCTAACACTGCCAAGGCCAACACTAACCATGTCCCTAAGCACCACGTCTACATGTCTTTTAAGTACCTCCAAGGATGGAGACTCAACCACTTCCCTGCACAGCCTGTTCCAGTACTTGACAACCTTTTCAGTGAAGAAATTTTTCCTAATACCCAATCTAAACCTCCCCTGGCACAACTTGAGGCCATTTCCTCTCATCCTACTGCTTGTTACTTGGGAGAATAGACTGACCCCCACCTCACCACAACCCCCTTTCAGGCAGTTGTAGAGAGCGATCAGGTCTCCCCTCAGCCTCCTTTTCTCCAGACTGAACAGCCCCAGTTCCCTCAGCCGCTCCTCACAGGACTTGTGCTCCAGGCCCCTCTCCAATGTGGTTGCCCGTCTCTGGACACGCTCCAGCCCCTCCGTGTCTGTCCTGGAGTGAGGGGCCCAAAACTGAACCCAGGACTCGAGGTGCGGCCTCACCAGTGCCCAGTACAGGGGAACAGTCACCTCCCTGCTCCTGCTGGCCACACTATTTCTGATAATAGCTATACTTCTTTTTATTGTTATTCTCTGAGGAATAAAGACATGGCAATTTTATCATCCTTGATTGTCTCTCTTTTTTACGCTGCTTCAATGGCAGAATCAATTCTGCATTGTGAAGGAGAGTCCTAGATATCTGTTTGACATGCTGTTTGCTGTATGGTATAATCTCTAAATACAAGTGTCTGCCCTCACTCATTTAAGCAAAGGCAGAAAAGGAGCCCAAAGAAGAAAAAACAGTTTGTGACTGATGGTATAGAACGGCAAAAAACTGTCCGTTGTTGCAAAAAACTTTAGGAATGGCCACAGAGTGTTTGTTCAGTCATATGGGTCTAATTTTGCAGCTCCTGGAAATCAAAGAAGAAACTTCTGCAAAGCAGGGTTTCTCCATTAGGAGGGACATTCTTCGGCACAGCTTGTCTACTGTAAGAGAAGGGTTTTGACCGACTTTGTTACCTCATGTTTAATTGGTAACATCTTGTGGAAGCAGCTGTGTAATAAAGGTTTCAGAGGAAAAAATCTGGGTAAAATGATCTCAAAAATCTTCATTGCTACTGAATGATTTATGCATAAAAAGAAATGACTGTATTTTTTATTAAATAATGAAATATTGGCCAATTAGGAATGGACTCTGGTATTCTTGGGAAGATTTGAATGTCATCCAAAACCAATTTGTGGAGTTGACTGTTGGCAACTTAATTACAAAACACATTTCCGTAGTAGATCAGAAATAGCATGCTTGAATTTGTAAAAGTTAATTCCTGATTGAATTTACAGTACGCTAGGACAGATGCTTCCTCCTGTTTGTGCAGCACAACAAAAATCCTGAGCTGGAAAGGACTAATAACAAAAAGCGCTTGCCTCCAAGTTTTTTATTTGTTTGTTTGTATAAAGGTAATGGGAACTCTTTGGGAACAGTTTTATTAGAGATGTAATGCAAGTATTCTGCAATGAAAAAGGAGCAAGCTGCCATGGTAATTTTAATCCTGGTGATACCGTGGCCACCAAAATAAGCAGAGAAAACTGTGACTGCATTTTTTAAACATGTGGAGGGAAGTCACATGCAGTTGGAACTCCTCTGCGATCTGGGTTTGCATTCAATCATCTGAGTTCAACTATAATTTTTCCACTAATAAAAGTTCAAATGGTTCAGACTGGCTTCTGTTACAGAGAATGCACTGAAATCTTGGCTGTGATGACATTCATGGGCATGGAAATATGCTTTATATTACCCTAAATTTCTAGAAAGTGAAAATGCTGAAGAAGTCTTTCTCCTCTTACTGAATTTTGAAGCTTTTGTTTATTTTTTTGGTTAAAAGTGTTTGGACATCTTAAATATATCAAAGTGATAAAGGATATCTAGCTTTGATATAATATTTTAGCTTGAACTCCTAAGTTGATAACCAGTCAAGTAGTGGTTAACATAAGACAAATAGGACACATTTTACTGATATGAAAGTTACTTAAAATAGACTACTGTGACTTTGCAGCCTCAGTGTTGGAGTACCCCATTTAATACAAATGAGAAGGCCAGACTGTGAAGGTCAGTTAGCATTATGTGAAAGTTATTCACTTAAACAGTGGAAACCTTAAAACTAGTCTTTTTGAAAAATTATGTCTTCAGCTTTTCAAATTTTCCTCTCTGTACAAATTTCAGGAAATATTTTTTTAACAGAGGAAGTGAAGTCTGTCAGACATTCAGTGGGATGTGTAGTACATGCCACTTATGACTTTCAATTGGTAGATAAATCAGTCTGAACTGGCTCTACGACCCCCTGCTTCATGGTCTTTCTTATCAGTCCACTTATTCATATAGGATGCTCATGATACAATCCAGTTTTTGAGGTGGACTGCTGTGTAAACCAGGACTACAAGAAGTACTGGATCTAGAACAGAAAAAAATTTAAATACAGTGCTAACAAGTAAATCATATATGCTAAATTAAAAACAAAACCAAAAAAAAACCCCAATGGAGCCTGTTTAAATTTCTCCATCTTTTTGCTATTACAATCTGGAGATCTGGCCCAATAAAGGACTTAATTATGTGTTGAATTGATAAATTCCACGAGATTATGTATGTGGTTAACTGCTTTGATGGATCCAAGACTTAATCCTTAATGGTTAATTTTTATTGTGGTGTGTTTGTAGTAGGGCCAAAAGTAGTTTAGCTGTCTTATTTAATTTTGATATACAATATGTAAACATGGTGGTTGCATTAAGAATCCTATGAAAGAGTTACAGAAAGAATTTACTATCAAATCCTGTAAAATATTTTCTAGTAAGTTTGCAAGTTGTGAATAGAGAAGTATATAATGTTATTGTAAGCTCATGGCTGAGCATTTATTAATTGTTTTGTAAAATAAAAAAGAGCTGCATAGATTAAAACCATATGAAACAGATGAAATATATACATATATAAATACTATCTTCCTCTGTCTATTTAAATGACAATCTTCCCAGGGTAATCAAGCATCATTCAAATGGCTGGAACTGGTTGCTTAAATGATAACACATTGCTTTATTGATTAATTATGTTGCTACCTTCATTACATCAAGAAATGTCTGATATGGATTTTGTAAAAGATTAATTGCCATCTAGCTCCAGAAAAGTATCACCTTTTACAGAAAGCAATGCAACATGAAGTAATACAAAATAGTGAAGGAGATAATCAAAGATCAGGAGTGAAATTCAGACTTAAAAAGTGCAAATGTAAATTTGAGGGGAGCTAACGATATCAGAGTCCAGTCTCCACGGAAGCCCAAAAAATCTTCCATATCCACCAGAAACTGATGTTCAGTCTTTAACCCAGTCTCTTTCTCATTGTTATAAACCCATCTGGAGTTTTATTGTTCTCTAACTTTTAATGCTGTTTCCCTGACATTCTTGCACTCTCCAAGTGCTTTAGAATTCTATGTTATACATTTGATACTTGAAAGTTGGAAAGAAAACACAAATTGCAACCCAGTAAACTGCAGTTCTCATACTTCCCTAACATATGATTGTGATTTTGTAAGTACTGTGTGTGCATGTCAGCACTGTGTATCTCACAGAACTGATTCAAAGAAAAAAAACCAAAACATTAAGATGAGAAATAACCTAAAGATAGACATGGTGATCAAAAAAAGTAATGATGCTAAGCAAAAACTGACTTCCACTGGGGTTTGTTACATATTGAGAAATTCCATCAGTGTATTTTAGTTCTGCTTTTCAAATTCATTAATGATCTAGAAGAAAGAGTCTGAATATATTAGTGAATCCCTACAACGTGAATTTGTAAAAAACAACAAACACAGAAAATTAGAAAGAAACCCCAGAGCTGTTAGATAAATGCACAGAAAACAGCAAAAGTACAGTATAAGTTGATAGATACAAAGAAAATAATTCAAAAGCCCTGCACAACTGACGAAGAGAAACTGGAAAACAGATATACCAAAAGTAGCATTGAGATGAGTTTAGATAGCAAACAAGATATAGTAGGAGTTTGCATTATGATATGTAAGAAAATCACCAATGTAATGTTAAAATGTCTCCATGGAGAAATCATGCCATGAAGGAGGAATATAATATTACCTATTTATTACCTATTACCCTGCAGGATATACCTTCGCTAGTTGAAATTTGGATACTGGATTATCTAAGGTAATGACTGGCTTGTTTACAGAGATTTAAAAAAAAAAAAGGGAGAATGAAAGGAAAAACAAGGCAGTTGTTAGAAGGAAAATTAATTAATTAACTTGAAACATATAATAAATACCACTGAACACACAGAAACTATTCACCCAGCTTTAAGATTTTTAAAGTTCTGATTCTCATTTCTAGAGGTAGGGGAAATTTTACAGTTGAGATTTTATTTTCTTATTACATTATTATTCTACAGTGAATGAAACTATTTTTGGGAAATATATGAAAAATGAAACTTGTAACTCATCTTGATGTGTTTGTAGTGAGACGACTGTTTGGAAACAAGAACATGCCAAAAGGTAAACCCATTTTTGAAAACTAGCCTTTTTAGCTGTCATCTTTATTTTTGTTTGCTGTGTCTGTCTGTCTGCTGAACTAAAAAATCAGTTCTCACATTTCTCTCTTTAGTACCTTGCAGCAGAAAACTCTGAGAGACTCCCATAAACTTACTTTATTGAGGCAATAACCCAGAGAGCGTCATTGTTCTGAAGGGAATAGGCATGATGACATACTGCAAGTACTGAGGGTGCATCAACATCCGAAAATGAGATGCGTGATGCTGATTAATCAAGAGGGTTAGAACTGTGACCCAAGGAAAGATATGAAGACAGGGAAAGTAGGTCTGAACATTAGGGAAAAATTGTTGACGGAAACAACCCTTTGGTGGTTAAATAGTGTCTTAAGGTGTAAGGACTCTGATCTTGTGTATATGGATAAAGCCTAGCACACTCTACAGGAAAATGTGGATATAGTAGTAATAATAATAATAAGTTTAAGAGAGATTCCCTCTGGAACATTTAAAACTAAACTGTCTGTAACACTGGTGTCTTTGTAGTGAAGGAAAGCTCTTGCACTGGATAGGGAAGGAACAAATAGAGCTTTTTCATTATAGATGTCTGGGCTTGTGTGAAGCTAAATGCCTTTAAAAAAATAGGCATTCTCAAGAATGTGGTGTCTGCTGTCAGTATTATAACAAGAATGTTTCCCTTTCTCACTTAGTATTCAGTCAATGTGGCAAATAATCTAAATGTTTGTGTAATTGATGCAAGATTGTGTAATTGGTGTGGCCAGAGATGGTTCTGCTGCAGAAAAACAGGGCTCACTGGATGAAAAAAAAAAAAAAGCAAAAACCAAATGAAAACCAAATACCACGTCTGGATTATGTTATAGCTACACATGGTAGGTTGTACATCTGAGAGGAGGAGGGAGAGAAATTGAGCCAGTGAGGGCAAATTCCTCAAATAAAGAGGAAGGGGGACTTTGTTGCACCTGAGGGGGGAGGGAGGACGTTGGCTTCTACACGCCCTGTGCAAACCCATGTAATTCATCACTAGCCAGCAAGCCCTGTGAGTGTGCTACTTCGTATGGTGTCAGTGGAGACATGTCAGGGACAAAGACATTACTTACAACGTCATGTCAGGTCACTACTCGAACAGCAGCAGTTACAAGCACATGCTTCTTTTGTGAATTTTTTGGATTTGAATCCTTAAAGCTGGTTCTTTTTGGGTGTTTGATTCCTGAATAAAGATTTAGGTGCCTTATAGTGGAGGGAAAAACTGTTTAATGTTTTTGTTTTCAGTTCACTGTGTAAATACTGCATATGGGCTATCCTGCTAAGAGGCATGAAAGCGGGCAGCCGAGAGGAGAGCTACTCATGTGCCGTGACCTGGCTGCTGCTGGCGGGGTCAGAGCGAGCATCTTGGAGGGGTGCAAGATGCTCCGATATCAGCTTAGGCTTGGCGTGGAGAAACTTCAGCATTGCCTCAAGAGGCAGGCAGGGTTAGAAATAAGGCAGCTGAGATACTCCTGAGAGGAGTTAGCTGTCTTGTCTGCAACAGGGAGTAGGCTCATAGCTAAGCCTTTCTCATAATAAGGAAGTTAGTCACCTGGAAAGCAGGAGGAAAGGAAAGGCCCTATCTTACGAAGATACTGTTACAAAGTAAGGGACAGATTTCTCTTTAAGAATTGTGTTTGCTATGTCTGAAACACTGAGCTTTCTGTATTTGAAAAGAAAGTTGCTCTCATTAAGTTTAGGGGGTGGAGGGTTGTTTGGGTTCTTTTGGTTTTGGTTTTGCTTTTTTAATTTAAACAAGCATATTTTAGCGGATCAAATAGCATCAGTGTCATCTGGTACAATCATTTCAAAAGAAAAGCAAGGAAAATGTAGTTCCACATTGGTTGCTTTAGGATCATATCTCATCTCAGTAAACGTTTCCTGGTATTTACATGTCCCAAGCATTTATGCTTCATGTTGACCTTGCTGGAATTTGTGAAACTTAAGCAATTCAAAAAACGCAGGTACGTTTTCATTAAATGAGTCAAGGTGCATTTTGGAGCCCATCTCCAGCTAAGTACATTTGAGAGGTCAATTTTTAGTGACTAGAAATGGTGATAAATTGCAATGGTTTTTACTCTTGAATCACCTTGCCAGCCATAGAATAGTACAAAGTCATTTTAAAGAACTCTGACTGAGGTTCATTGAGCAAATGTGGTAAAGGTTTGAAACTATTATCCCCCAGCAGAGGTTTTGCACTTCACCTGTCAGTCACAGCTTTCTTGTCAGAGTCAGCAGAAAGCAGCATGAGAACCATTCAGCAGCAAACACAACTAAGGCACCAGTCTGTCAAATGGAGCAGTTGAAATAAAGGAATATAGGGGGTTTTGGCTTCCCTACTCGGAGAGACTGCAATCTTTGGTGGTGCCAAGAGCTGGGTACAGTAACACCTATGACCACTACAATGAACTTCGTCTGAGGTTTTCTGTTCCAGGGTGAGTCTGATTCCTTTGAACTGTAGGAAAAAAGCCGCCTAAGGAGCTCTTGACTGGATCCTGGACTGGCCCACAGTAAGGTGGGCAAGAACTAGGAGTGGAGCTTGTTATGCTGCAAATAGCTCCACTTTCAATGCAGAATTAGCCTGCATGTTCATAATTATTGTGTCACATAATTTCACAAATGGCAGACAAGCTTCTCCATAAGTTCTTTGATGGTGACTTTGTGTGAAATCCACCATTCTTTCTTCTGGGTTCTTGAATAATCTTCTAGCTCACATAATGGTGATCATATATCTCTTTTTTGAAAAGACCGTAACTATCAACACATGTGAACGACTATTATTTTAGCAAGTTATTTGCTTGAAAAATGGCCATTCATTCCCCAAATGCTCAAAATAAACTCCCTTAGAGAAGTATTTGTGAAAAGTGAATAATAAGGGTACATCTGCAGAGAAATCACTGGTGGATCGAAATTTGCCTGAAATGCTCTTCAGAAAAATTCAGCAAGCGCTAGCAGATTTCCAGGTAGAAATAAGCATTCTTGTTCCTCAGAGAGTAACAGCTCCAGTGAAACACAGCAGTATGTGTACATGTATTTATATATACTCAAAGTCAAGGCAGCGAGTTAGCCATCTGAATCTCATTGAAGATAATGAGAACCACGTGGCCAAATCCCCGCTTACAAAATGGAAAATTTTTCCTAGTAGCTCTATGTAACATGAAAAAAATGTTAAATAATGAAACATTGCAGCTTTTAAAGACTTTTAAAATACAAAACACATCTTAGTCAAGACAAGTTTACTAAAAAATTATAAAACACCATAAGCAGCTTGGCTGTGCTTAAAGAAACTGTAAGAAACATTAACCATTATAATTTAGAAAGTGATAATTTCCATTTCATGTTAATGAACTAGCAAAGACAAAGGATGCTTTACTGTCTACTAGCTCTACATGCTTGTTTATGTCTTCTAAAAAAGTTACAATCTAAGTAGGAATTCTCAGAGAAATTCTGGAAGGGGACTGTAATTGTTGCAGTTACAAGAAGATGAAGAAAAAAAAGGCCATCATGTCATGAAGTCTGCAATGGTACATAAGCAGCAACTGTTTTCCCCCCAAATGACAAACCAGTTATAAATGTGATGCTTAAATCACTAAATAGGATGTATATTTTTAAGGATGACACAAGCACAGGCACCGGCTGCAAAGGAAAATAAATTAGAAAGGTTCATCATATAAATGGAAGCCTAAGGTGAAAATACACCCTATTGTAGAGATGCAGAGTTTGAAGAAGTGAAATGACTAAAAGTAGGAAATTTTTGTTGATCTGTGTGTGATGTGTATTATTCTACCTTTTAAGTGCCACTCTTTCAAGTCTATGGAAGAGAAAGAAGCCAGAAAATGCTCTTTCTTTGTTTTAGTTTTTTTGTAGCATGAAGTGGAAACCAAATTTTACAGGACAAAATGGATCATTATCCCAGCATGGAACAAAACAAGTTAAAACATGCAGCAGAGAAGGGTATCTATGTACGTCAGTCAACAGATAGTCCTTAGAAAGAGTCAAATGGCAGCATATAAGGGAAGTGAGAAAAGCCCCACAACTCTGGATAAAAGTTCCTGTGTGTTCACTGTTATTACAGTTCAAAACTGAAAGGCTGTTCAGCAGGGTTCATGACAGCAACTCATCTGAACTGAAGCATGAGTTTTCTAGCATTCTGACTGGAATCTCTAAGGCCTGAATGGTTTCAAAGGGAAACTGATTCCCAGCAGTTTTGATCCTTAACCAGGCAATGCCTGAACATTTTGATTGCCTTTAACTTCACTGGGAAGATCAGCTTAGGCTGAAACGGAAAGACGTGTGGCATGCAAACCATACAGAACCAGAACCATTTTAAAAACCCACAAAGTTTTAGGGATTTTTCCACACAATTTTACCAGATATTTCAAAGGTTTCATTTAAAAACTGGGCCCTGATGGACTTCCTTGTCCTCTTTATGCACTAAGCATATATAGTATACCAATCGTGCTTTTAATTTTAACTCTACCTAATCTCTGATAGTATATGACTCTGGCCATGCAAGCATGCAACAGTTTATGAATGCAACCTCAGTGATAGATAGATAGATAGATAGATAGATAGATAGATAGATAGATAGATAGATAGATAGATAGATAGTACACACCTCAACCACCTGAAAGTCTAAAGACAAGTGAAGTTGGCTGCCAGTGCCTTTTCTTGCACTGCAAAGCCCTTACAGTTTGCTGTGTTGGTAGATATGAACTAAATTATTTTCCTGGGTGGTAAAACTGTGGGCTAACAGTCATTCTGATGAGTGATATTTTAATGAACTAACTGTTTAATTTCTCTGAACATATGGAAAAGATACGTGACACAGAAAGCTGTATTCATGCATATAACAATGCACATCTGTACAAAAAAGAGTTGCATTCTTATTGCAGCGTAGTGGTCATTATATAAGCCATAAGCAGTGCACTAGTCATTTGACACTCTTTGTTTGATATTTAATAATTTCCATGGCTCTGGTCCTACTTCTGTGTTACTCTCTAGTTATAAAAGAGAAGCAATTTGGCTCTTTGTAGAAAGTACATCTTTTTCTTTGTTAATTTAATGTTTTTTTTCCTTTAGCCTATAAGTTCATCACGCTCAAAAGAAAAAGTTTTTAAAGTGTGTTGGGCTGATGCTGTGAACTGTTTGGATACATGACTGTGGATTTGGTGGAAAACCTCACATTTTTCGTAGTCAGGATGAACTATGATTTTTCCACTTTGATTTGGCAGACTCATTATGCCACAGTGCACGTACGCTTTCCCATAATTACCCACTACCAGTTGTAAAGTGTTGGTCTTTATTTTGAAATTAGGTTTCCACAATGCATGTAATATAAGATGTAAAATTACAGAGTGCTGAAATTGATGTAAGAGTACTTTTGATCTTTGGCCTATACAATAAACTGATGCTGTGAGACTGTAAAAATTCACTTAAGCCCCATGTTAATGTCAGAGAGAAAACTCAGAAAAATAAACAAATTAAATTGTTTTTGCTGATTGTTTATAAAATGACTAGATATTAGCATTGTTTCGGGGAACTATGTAGACTATTCCTCACTACCTTCACTTCTTCCAAATATAAGACAACTTCAAAAAATCTGTTAGTGAAACAAACATGCATGTGATTTTATACCACACTGACAAGGATTTGATTTCTTTCCTGTAATTGACATTAAAGCTGTCAACATCTTTTGCCTTGAAAAGTACCTCCAGTTAGAATATGACTCTCATGTTCTTCAAATTCTCCTACTTCATGTTATTCTTAACTTTCTAGGTATTCAGAAATCTGCATCAATATTTCCCTTTGGTGATTTGGAACTGCAAAAAAAACCATAGGAGGAGGAAAGTCTTATGGAACACAAAATACACTGCCTTGAGAGGAACTCATATTATGGCTATCATTTAAGTGTTAATGAGCCCTTGTATATGTGTAAATGCATACATATTCTACGCATATATATATATGTATTCTGTGTCTTTGACCATGTCCTAAACTTTATGAATCCTAAAAGATCATGTTCCAGCCTGGTATACTCAGGCTATCCAGGCAGAGTGATCTCAGTCCACAGCAGTACCTAACTCAGTGATATCTAACTGAATAACTATGTCATTACTATCTTCTGCATATATTTTAGTAGGTTTTAAGGCCATAAGGCAACTCTGTGATCTAATATCAACTTCAGCACAATATGGACAGCACATTTAAAAACATAAAAAATATATTACTGTCTTTATCTTCTATGAACTGAGGAATGAAATGTCATGAAGCTGGGAAAATTTCATAGGCTGTAGATAGGAAACACTTTGGCTATTGCAAAAAAGACTCTGCAGTACATATGCAAAACAACATACATCCTCAGACCCAACAAATACCAGGAGATGTATTTATGCAGTGTTACATAGTACCTTAGTGATAAGACTCTCTCTGAACATGTCTCCAGTGTCTGTATAAGATTTCCTGTGGCTTTGACTTCTGTCATTCCTTTTTTTCTTTTCTTTTTTTTTCCCCCCAGAAGAGATAAATATAGGTATAATTATCTGTGTTGATGTGTATTTTGGGATCGTTCCAAATCCCACCAAAATAGGCCAAAGACTCTCACTGAATCCTGTGAGTTTTGTGTTAGGGTCTGTGTCTCTTTGTTATATCCTATCTGTTAATGCCTTCCTATTTTATGTCATTCTGGACTAGTTTTTAATGCATGCTTATCATGATTTCTCAGAAAAGTAACTTTTTCAAGTACTCTGCTTACCTGACTACAGTTACCATTTCAACATCTACCACACCCATGGCAACTGTACTCACAAGTTGTGACAGGAATCTAGACAGGTGGTAGTCCTACTGTTGCCTGTGTGAACAACCAAATATTTGAAAATATAGAGAGGACTCTGTAAGGATATTAAGATACTTTGAGGACTGTTTTGACAGCTCAGAACAAGGACAATCTTCTTGCAAAGAAATTTAATAGGAATAGACACAACACAACCAATGGGGAGCTCATCTAAGCTGAGAGGTGTCCACATTCATATTAAATGTACTTAAGGTTCCACTACATTCAGGAAATCTGGGAAGAAACTGAGATTGTTCAGCTCATAATCTGTGAGTCTAATACCTTTGGGATGCACTGGCCTTATTTTATGTGAACTACATAGTGAGCCAGAATAGCCTTGACCATCTGCATATGGGGTTCATCCTCACCATACTGGGACTGTGCATGATCTGTGGCTGTTTGGCTGGGACCCACAAAGATCAGCAGTTTCACACAGAGCTGCCACAGCTCTAAGCAGGTAGTCATGCTGGGGGTGTGCTAATAAGGGGCTCTCACACAGCTTGACTCCTTCAGTAAATCCATACCTGCTTATCCTAAGGAAGATGTTATGCCTATACAAAGATCACATCCAGAAAATAAGCTGGAGTGTCAACATGCTAAAGGCAGAAGGCTCTTTTTTTTAAATTATTTGCCTTTCTGCATATCTTTCCAAGTCCAGATTTTGCAGTCTCATGGACTGAACAGACAGTGACTTGCTTTTCCTTTTGGTGGCTTTCTCTCTGAATGTACTCACCTACATTCAGCTGGATGCTGAAATTTGCAGAAGGAACACACAAGAAAGTTGTAATTAATTCCTCCAGGATTTAAGTGATAGTGAACAGAGGCAGATTACTTCTAAGGGGGAACCTGCAGGGTTTGGTATATTTTAACAAACAGAGTTTAATTTCACACATTGAGTTAATTCATTTTAGCTTTCTAGTGTCCCTTGGGATACAAGTCCTTAAACTACATACTGTTTCAGCAGAGACCATAATTTTGTTTGCAGAGTGCTTTATTTAGTAGAACTTAGATCTCCACAGCGCCCTTAGGACTACTGGAAAACAAATGGTAAGTAATAATACAGCACTAATATAGTAGCTAAATGCATTGAATGTCAAAACAGCATTCCTTCTGATTTACAAGAGGTCATGCAAAATCAAGATTAAGCTCATGGTCTGTAATAGATATCTGTTACAAATGTCAATTGTTATGAAACAGGACTACAACTGGCCACAGGCTGTCCAAGAGGATCTCTGCAATTTCTTCTGGATATTCATGCAAACATGAACTAGAGGGGCAAGCTGCTGACACCTCTGGTGCTAAAGCTAGCATGAGAGAAGTGTTATATGTCAAAAAAACACTTCTTAGAGTGAACAATGTAGAAACATTGGCTGCCAGTGAGCAAAGAACAATTATTTTATAGAAAACTTGAATTGCATCACTTTTGTCTGTTCCCTAATGCTTTTTTTACTTCGCTGAGGAAATTGCTAAGGCAGTAAGATTAACAGCTGTTGCAGCACCATTAGAGGCTCAATGTTGTGCAGAAGTCTACATGTTACTGAACTGACACATTTCCTTACAGTCTAAGCAAGTGCAGAACTGCTTATCATTCCACAATAGAAACAACCTAACCACACTTTTCACAAACAGCAAAATGATCTGGAAAGCTATAAAAATCAACTGAAGTTTACTGTTCTTAAAGATCTACAATAAACAGTTCTTAATTCCCTGGAGGGACATAAAGCTCAGCTTCAAGATAGGAACATTGAAGTTTCCTTTTGGCCTTTTGGTGGACACAGGAGTTGTGGAAATGTGGTCTCCCACTCCCGGGAAAAGGACTTTCACTGCTGTTATGAAGAAGATGGCTATTGCTATTTTAGTAGGAAGTAATACCCTGTAGACACTTGAAATAAGAAAGTGACTCAAATTCTAGATTTCAGTTTCACAGCAGCATGTTTGAGTAGTCCTGAGGCAGATGCCTGAAGAACTTGTTCGTCAATCTTTTGTATGGCTGACTTGAGCTTCCCTGTGTGCTGTTTATGCTGAATGCGAGTAAATGTCTTATTCTCTTTCATTCAGTAACGGAAAGTATACACACCAGCTTTAGGACTCTGAAACTCACTTGAGGACTGCAACCATTTTATATTTCTATATGGAGCAGAGCATCACCTAATTCCTTTGACTCTGGACATTGAATATTCCTCTGGGTCTCTTTCAAACCTCTCCCGAGAAATCTCTTTCACTTTACATTCAATAGACATAAATGAACTGGGGTTTTGTTATGTTCCTATGCTTCCAACAAAGGCAGTCACAGTCATTCTCTCTCCAAATGAACATGCAGTTATTTACAAACAGTGGAATAGTCTTTGCTTTCTATTTCCACACTATTAGGTAGATCTGCACCCTAAAGGTGCACTCAGTTCTGAATTCTGCTCAGCTTTAGGCAGCTTCAGTGAAGTCGTTCACTGGGAGTTCAACAGGAAAAGCTCAACCAGATGTACAAAACAAGAAGTTAGTGATAAAAGGCTAACTTTACTCTTGTAAATTCTTGTGATTTTTAGGAATAAAAAATGCAGACCATAAAGATGCACAGACAGAGGTGGAATACCAACAGGCACGTTCACCTACAACTTCTGTTTCAAGGGTAGGGTTTTGTGAGGTCTAAAAAGTGGTGTGAGAATATTTCTATTTTATCTTATTGTATCCATCCTTTGGGGATAGGTCAGAACAGAGAATACTTGATTAGCCTGTAGATGTCATTTATGTCAAAATAATCACCTGAGGAATAGGCTTGAAGAACAGTAAGATCCCATCTACCTATTGATCTCTAGGTGCAAGCCGTATGTCATGAGATGTAAGATTGGTTTACCTAATTAAGAATGAGGGTGAACTATGAGTCTTTTTAGTTAAGGCCTGTCTTTTCTTACAACATTGTCTTCCTTATAACTTCAAACTACTTGGTGACATGGAAAATGGGTGTTTCGATCTGAATAGTCCTACCACCACAACAGAGCTCAATACAGTCAGTTTTGACCAAGGACTCATCCTCAGTTGTAATCAATGGTAAGAAACTGGAGGTGTTTGAGCAATGGGGAAGCCTGCAGGAGAAAAAGAAAGGGAACAAGATGGTTGAACTCAGTCTTTGGAAGCATGTAGACCTGGATCTGGGAACCATTTGTCTAACAATATCCATAACTAAAATGAAAGATTTTGTCATATCACAATTGTGAATTTTAAGCAGAAGCCCTTTATCCATGAAATGGATGCAGTTAATGCTTGAAATATTATATGGAAAATAAAGTAGCAATCTGATATCAAACTGTTATGGTGTCTGTGTAATGACAGTGGCTGAGTACCAGCAAAAGACAAGCTATGGCAGAAATAAGAAACTTGCATCTTTTTCCTGCACCTTGATAAGAAATGTTTTGGGCTTGGTTTTGGTTTTGGTTGGGTGTTTTGGTTTTTTGTTTGTTTTTTTTCCCCAAAAAAGACCCATAAATAAAGGAGAGATATCTGCTTCCATTTGAATTTTATAGCTTAATTAAGCACATGCCATAACAAGTTCAGCCCATTTCAAGGACAGGATATATTTTATATACATATTGATAAATTAATAGTGATAGGAGTGATTTTTTAAAGAAGTGTCTATCATATTTCCAATAAACTGTGCAATAATGTGCAATACTACACCAAAAAATCTAGCAAAATAAATGTATATTTGCAAGTGCTTAAAGATGAAAGTGATGGTTATTGACTTAAGATCATGAGATGTAAATAAAGAGGCAGGGAAAAAAGGAGATGCAGAGATGTAAGTTCTATTTTTTATTTCCTTGGGGGGGGGGGAAGTACTGACTCAGCCATTTTGTGGATTTCTATAGTGTTTCTGTCATGTAATATGCCACGGACTAGATTTGACAATTCACTTGGAAAAGAGCTAGCTCATGTGAAGAGAAGAATCAGCATCTAATAATATGGAATAACAGAACAACATATTTCTAGTACAAATAATGTGAACTACTAATCATTCTTCTTCAGATTAACTGCCATGACAAAAGCCATATGATGTAGCCAGCATTTACAGTGAAAATGAAGGAACATGAAGCCACATTCTAAAGGTTAAACCTGGACAAGCTTCCCTTTAAACTTTTAAAGGCACTACATGAGGCCATGAAGAAATTGCCTCATTTCTTTTTCACCTCCTAAAAGTTTTGCCTTGTTGATTAGTGTTATGTAGGGATTTAAGATTTAGCATCACTCTTATTTTGTAAAACATGAAGGCAGTAAAGCCTCCACTATTGTAGTAAACCTAGGATCAGAAAAAACTAAATAATACATACTTGAAAATCCTTGACAATAACACAAAAAACCACTAATGTTTTTGCTTGGGAGAAGTACTGATAATTTCATAAAGTATAGTTTACATTTACATGTATTAGTTATAGTTTTGAAATTTCAGCTCAAAAAAGAATCTCAAGATATTGTGAAGTAGTTCCATGACATTGAAAATATCTGGTTTTGTCTGATTGTACAATACAAAGACATATCTCCTGTTTGACCTTTCTGTAGTACATGCCAAGAATCCATCAGTAAAAATAAGGTTCGACATCAGAATTAAATTGCAAACAACATTATCTTCATGTACATAATGGATCTTTTATAAAGAGACAGAATTTCTTTTTCTTTAGACTTAGTGAGATTAAGGTCACATCACAGTATGTTAAAATACACAAACCTCGATAATCTTTGGCAGATTTATTACCTACCACACACTCACAGATCCCTGTGAATCTTTGTAATTCTTCACATGAACAGCTGGTAGTAAATAACCAAACATAAAGTGCTTGATGGAAAGAGAAAGATACCTTCTTATATTCCCAGCGAGGTTCTTCACTGGAAAGCTAATCAAAGAATGATTCAGAAGAAAAGCTAAAAACAATGTTCAGTTTGTTTTTGCAGATGTCCCAACTTTTGAGCTTTAATTTATGGTGCAAATATTTCAGTAAAACAACAAATACTAGGGTCTGAGCTAGATGAAATTTATCAAGAACTTCCAGTTTATTTTTTTAAACCCATCTGATTTAGCAAAGTTTTCTATTTGCAAATCCTTCAGAGACAGCTAGTTGCATGGAAGAAATCATTTAACACATTAGGGGATGGAAGAAGGAAAGAAGAGTAAAATGCTAGCAAAGCACTTAAGTAGCATTAACTAAATTTCTGGATTTTTTTGTTTGTATGCTTGCTGTCTCTAAATTGTGGAAGGTTTCTGTGGGAGGCTTGGAAGGAGGGTCTTGCAAGAATCTCTTCTATTGAGACCTTTTTGAATGCTTTCTAGAACTGAGTTGTTGACAGACATCCTCTCTTTGCCTGTAAGTCTTTAAACCTTGTTTATCCGTTACAATTGCTCACATAAGCAGGGTGAATATTGTATTCCCAGTATGGTGTAGGGAGTTCACACCGTTCACAGACTGACCTCATGGCAGCCCTGTAGAGGCTGTAAAGAGTAATTGAACTGTATTTGTTATTTTTATCATCTTTGTCACTGGCACAGCACAAATTGCAGCCATTCCCACTAAAGGAGTGGGATTCAGAGGGAGAGAGTGAGCAGGTGAAGGAAGCTGGATTCCAGACACTTGATCTCAAGAGTCATGTTCTGCCTCCTCTCAGGCCTTCAGAGGGTGTCCCGCAGGAGTATGTAGCCACATTATACCCTCATTTGGTGAAAAATGCATGCTCACTTGTATTTTCAAATGCTTTTTATTCTCAGCAAAACTCTTTGTTTATGCTGAAGATTCACATGTAATTAATACTTCGTATCCTCTGCAGCATGGTAAATGATGACCTCATTTTCAGCTGTTTTTATAATTTCTCATCTTAGCAAAAGCAGAGCAGATCTAGGAATGATACTGTCTCACTATCAGAAATGCTAAGTAGTACAGAAAGCAGCGTGCATCTCTGAAGAACCAGGAACAGTATCAGTTGCATCCTCTGTTGTTTACACTGGCTTCAAAGAAGGTGTTGAATTAAGTTCAAAATGCATGTCACTATCTTTTAAACATTCAAGGGCTCCAAGGCATATAAAAATTAACTGAAATTATAAGATGTAAATTTTGACTCTTTTGGAAGAGCAAAAGTGAAGGTGAAATACACCATTGCAAGAGAAAAAAGTTTTCTCAGAGACTAGAATGTACTCCTGGGGGGAAATAGGGCTCTTAAAAACTGCTTTTAATAGCCTCCTTCTCCGTTTGTACTCTGTGTTTAGTATAAACTCACATCCCAAAACGAAAATAACCCCTTACCTGTCCTTCTTCCCCTGGGAAGACAAAAGAAACTACAGATATGGCTGTCATATAAAGCAACCAGATACATTCAAATATTAAGCTAATGAGCATGGAACCAGACGGAGTTGAACAGAATAAAATAACATAGCAACCGCATCTACAGGGAATGGTATATTTTTCACTCATGGACAAGGTATGGGAAAAGAACAGTTAGACATCTTGCTACAGGTCTGCATGCTTGAAATCGAACTTCATCTGCACTCAAGTCAATGGTCACTCTGAATCAAGCTAGCTGGAAATGGGTAGCTGATCAGTGGTCTAGAGTTTAAGACAGTTACCTATGTTGGCTGATTGCCTAGACACCTTGCCTGGGGAAATCATGTAACCATATTGGTCAATGGATCACCTAAACACAGGTGGACATCTGAGCCTAAGCCTCAGACCTCATCACTGGTGTCAGCCTTGACAGCCTGTCAGCTGCATGGCTTTTACATTATCTGAGCCAGATACTTAATGGAATTAGGCAAATTACACTGTTTTTCATCTCCTGAGAATCCGGCTCATTTCTTTTTTGTCTATCATCTCTCACTAAAGTCCGGGAAGCAATTTTCAAAAGCCATGTCCCTATTATCAGTAGCAATATGGGGTTATGAAATTATAGCCCATGAGGAGAGATGTCAAACTAACATTAAGGGCATTTCCATATTCAGATCTCTAAGAACTCAGTAGACAAACCTTAATATACCAGAAAAAGTCCATATGAGGTTTTTTTGTCTCACCACATCTGAGAGTGTAGCTGCAGGTAATCTTATTTGGATAGTGAATTATTTGAACTCATTATTCAACAAGTAAAAATCAAACTTTATAGGCAAAATTTTCGCTGGTTTAATGCAAGGAAACATGACAGAAAGTACACATTCAGGTGATTCAGCTTTTAGCCCTGGACATAAGGAGAATTAATCACCTGCACACTTAGTCTTCAGCAGGTCAAAAGGAAATAGCTGATACTTTGCTTTTATCCAATTCAGTTGCTTGATAATGCAGTTTCTTGATTGAGCAACTGGACTACTGCAGGATGAAATAGAAATTTTTCTGTTATTATAGGCTAGCAGTTAAGTAGTACTCACAAAAGCAAGGGCTTGTTTAGCCAGACTGAAGTATGATTCGGTGGTGCCTCTGAGTCACAGTATCTCTGGATCTGGGGTTGTGTATCTCATATATCAGCCCTTGTTCATGTCTCTGCTTAGGCCCAAAGTCTGTTCTTATGCATTTAACAAAATTCAGACAGAGCTAGAGGTTTATTCACTGAACCCTTTTACTGTGTCTTTTGCTTTTCATTGTGTTCTTTGTTGTTTTGCATTCTGTTATGCCATCTCCCCCCATGTATATGCCTCAGCTTTGTACAGTTCCCTGAGCACAGTAAGCCATGGCTCTTGCATGCTAATTATCAGCTATTTCCTCTTACCTTAGGAATAGGAATGGAAGAAAGAAAGAGTCTGGCATCTGAACTTGTTTCACTTTTCCTTCCTGCAAGATTTATCATTGGTCAGTTCCAGAGTGGAAGTGCCCTTTTCTTCACACAGCGAGCATCCTATGTTGAGTCTTTTGATTCCTCTCCCAAACCAGCTTTTAAACCACGTATTTGCACTGGTGTAATTCTAAGTTTTCCTTTCTTTGCTCTTTCCATTCCTCATCCTCCACTTGAGTTGCTGACTCTCTGGTCATTTTCTGTTAGCAACAATAAAAATTATATGTGTATATAAGTTGCCAGAATCATTAATTCTTCATGACTGTTTCCTCTCATCTTCATTTCCATTTTCCCAAGTCTTTCCATATGTCTTTGAATATTTCACTTCAATAACTGAAGTTTCCAAGTTGGCCTATAATGCTGAGACCAGCAGCATAGTCTTTTTTCACTCTCTTCCTTTTTCTTTCTCTTTGGCATGGTGGGAGTCAGTATTTCTACAAAAGGCTGCCACAGACATTGGGCTCTGTGCCTTTGGGAGAATGAAACAATGTTGGGAGTCACTGGGAAGCTGTGTGTGCCAGGGAAACCCTCTATTTCAAGTGTTCCTTTTCTATTGCTATTTTTTCCCCTCTGGGTTCTTTTGATAGTTTCCAGTTCTCTCTTCTGGGATTAGACTGTTTTATTTGCTGTTGCTACTAGGAAGCATCATCAAAACAGAGAAGTAAAAGAATCTTCCAGTCTTTTTATTTCAGCTCAACTTGATTGTATAAGTGAGATTCAGTAGCAAATGCACTTAATAAGTGTGCAAGTGCAGTTTAATTGTACCTAGATTGTAGTGAAATTGACATTAAAATCCTCTAATGCTGAAAATAAAAGTTGTGGGTGTTTTTATTTTTTAAAATCATGAATTCATTATCAAAAGAGAAAACTTGATCATATGTTGGCAACTGGTGCAATTATGTGATTCCTATAGTGCTTTTCTCCAGCTTGTTCATTCCAATTATTAAGTCCATTAGACTAGTATAAATACAGGCCTATTAAAATGACAAGCAAGACTATATGATAACTTTCAATGCAGTCATTTTATCATTCCATTCATTATGTTCCAAGGCTTACATTTTTCTCTTTGTCTTGTTTTTCACTACAGGTGTCCTGTCTCATGTAATTGTTCCTCTCATAGGGTCATAGGTCTTGGTGGAAACTGTGTTGCTTATATCATCATATCAGCAACATCACCCTCCATCAAACTCAGAATAAATGTTCTCACAAGGAATAGGAACTGCAACCCACCTTTTCCACTTAACTGAAATGTCAGAAGCTGTTCTGGACAAAAGGATTGAGTACCAAAGGCCTACAGTAATTTGCATCCTGAGGTAGGCAGGGGGCTCAGGTCTTACCCCACTTTTAAGGATATAATTAATTTGCCTCAACCAGCTAAATCCTATATGCAGTGTTCTCATAGATCCCCATGCTGCCACCAGGTGATAGAACAGTTTTGGTTTCATTCAGCCTTGATGTCCAGGCTGAACAGTTCAGCTGATGTTCTCAGAAAGGAGTAGTGAGACTGAAGGTGGCTTGCAGCATTTAAAAAAACAGTGCCAGTTCTGGAGAACTTAATGTTTAATCTTTAGCACATTACAAAAAATTGCTGACCACCTATTAGCCACAGCTCACTTCAGAGCTTTAGATTAATTCTGACATCTGAATTCCCCTGCCAGGGAGAATGTCAATGATGGGTTAGTATGCTATGATCTTCCCCCTCCTCCCCCTCCCTCAAACATATTTGTTTGCATAGCCAGCTCACATTTAAAAGAAAGAAAACTCCTCTCCCTTACAGGTAAACTGTCATCTAACACCTTTCCCTGTATTTAAGGACCCTTTGTTTTCCCAGGAGTTAGTACAGATGTGTATAAAAGGCAGAAGACAGAACATTCACAACCACTTCTTCCTGTCCATGTGGCCCCATGCCCTTCCTTCCTTGACATTTCTGATCTTTTCTTTTCCAAGTGATGTGCTTGCTTGGGTACCTGGATGCTGCTCTGCACTTGGCAGTAGCAACCCATCAGGATGCAGCACAATGGAGGCTTTCCAGGGTGATCACATCCTGCTCCATTCACTTCCCTCCTCTCTCAACACACACCCCACACACTTCCTTGTGGTCAGGCATGCCCTTGTGCAAGAAGTGCCCCTAGTATGTGTGCTACTCTGCTGACTCTCTTCTGCTCACTCTAATTTCATTAACTTTTCCCTTCCCTTCCCTTCCCTTCCCTTCCCTTCCCTTCCCTTCCCTTCCCTTCCCCTCTCCCTCTTCCATCTTCCCTTTTCTTCCTCATTGTCTATTGTTGTCCTTTTTCCTCCTTTTCCTTTTTTCCTTTTCCTTTTCCTTTTCCTTTTCCTTTTCCTTTTCTTTTTCTTTTCCTTTCCCTTTTTTCTTTTTCTTTTTTCCTTTTTGTTTTTTTCCCTTTGCTTTTCTTTTCCCTTTCCTTTCACCCTCCCCTTCACCTTTCCCCTTCCCCTTTTCCTTTTTCTTGCTCTCATTTCTTTTCCTGCTCCTACTTCACAAATAGGACTTAGAATAGCCAGGAAAAAAAGGTCAGACTTTTGTCACTATTGTGATTCAGTACAGCATTCCTAGCAATGGAACCATGATCTACTTCAGATTCCCTTGGTAAACCAGGATGTTGCATAGAAGAGAAAATCTTATCTTAAATTGTGAATTGTAGACTTGTCTGGAGCTGCAACTTCAGTTTCAAGCTTTTATATTTCAGACTGACTTCAGCTGATTGACAAATGCAGTTCTTAAAGTGAAATAACAGTCCATGTGGGTTATACACCTGCTGAAGTGCAACTTTCTCACTCAGGCAAGCCTATGAACATACAACTGACAGTTGTTGTAGCTTTATATCCTCTGGGGAACAGATACAGAAAGAGATTTTGGCATAAAATACCCCAAAGAAGGGCAAAAAAGCATATTTTTTCATCAGTATGTTATAACCTACTTTTATTTTCTATGAATATTCGAAGAACAAAACCAGAATTTTGGGGAAGAATGTTCATGGAGATTTTAATCTGAAAAGAGGAAAAAAGCATCAGGCCTGCATACTTCATTTTCAAAAGTATGAATGAATCTTTACTTGGTGCCTTTTTTCCCTGCTTCACTCCTGATGCAGCCAACACTCCCACTTTAGTCAATGAGCTTCTGCCCCTCTGAGCAAAGTCAGAGCCAGAAATACCAAACATTATACTTCATGTCTTGCAACAGAGTGACTTGAACACTGTCTTTCCAGCCTGACCTCATACTATCCCAGTTCCTCAAAATCAAACTGACCAGAGGGTGTCCTTCTGGGCATCCAGCCCCTCACCATCACTCGTCACAACCGACGCTGCCTTCCTTCCCGCAGACCCCTGCCGTGGTGTGTAACAAAGCCCTAACTCTTTCCCAGAGGTCACTTTCGCCACAGCCCCATGGCCACAAAGTGTGTCAAAAAAACGAGTGAAAAAGCCAAAAGACCGTCCTCTTGCTGACTGGGATGGGGATGAATCCTGTCATAGTTCAGAGCACTGTTGTCGCTTTGGCACTGAGTCACCGCACTCGGTCTCTGCCAAGGCGGGTGTCAGCTGGTGAATTATAACATTGGCAGACAGGACAGAGATAAGCAAAAAACACAATGACAGCTGCTACACAGAACTATTCTTTCTGGCCTGCTGAGTACAGAAATACATTGTGTAAATAAAGACAGACAGCTTCATTATGCAATTGTCTGCCACCACGTCTCCACTGAAGAAGTAGTATTGATTGAGGAAACTATACCCAAGCTCATCAGACTAATGTGTTCTTGCTTTTGGACTCCCAGTGTAGTAAGAAATATAGTAATGTAACTCTCTAACAATAGTTCTACAGAAATATGTGCTCAATGGGGAAAGAAGGTCCTGGTGATAATCTAGTCATTTTGTTCCTGATAAATGCTTCTTACATCTATTTGAGTCCTGAGCCAAACATGGAAACAGCTACACTTACCTCACATGGCAGATGTAAGATGTAACAGGAGTTAACAAATAAACTCTATATAGAGATATCACCATATCATTCCATCAGTGCAAAACAGTAATTAATTTTTTTTCTGTTGTGTTTTAGCTCGAGCAGTAAAGAAGCACTGAATGGGAAAATTATAATGGATAAACCACAGAAATGAGCTGAAGTTATCTTACCATAGTGTTTTTATTAAAATGTTGTTTCTACCTTCTTTCATGTAATTATCTTTGCAAATGATGCAGGGAGACACTTTAGAGTTGGGATGCAAGAATGCAGCATTTAAACAATCTCTCAAATGGCCCCATCAACTTTTGCTTTAACCTGATGTCACCGAGTCCCTTAACTGAACAAAACGAAGTGAGGAATGACTGCAGAGATGTTCTTTTGGGTGAAAAGCAGATGAAACTATTCATTTTGAAAATAAGGAAGGGAAAGTTAAATCAGAAGCATATTGTGCTGAATATTGCAGGGCATTCATCTTTGGGAGTGCTAGGGAGTAGAAGACTTTTAAACTTAAGAAAAGTGGGAGTATAAATTGACTGTAAAGAAAGGGTAAGCAGTGCTATTCTCAGCAGGATTTAGTCAACTATCCAAAGCTCATGAGAACAATTCCAGTCTTCAAGGGGCAATTGTGTCTGAACTGGCTCAGCTATACATTTGCTGGGATCCTGGAAGCAGTTGTGTGAACTGTGAACAGAATATTGAGAAGGGAGAAATTGTGTGGGAAGCTACTCCTGACTCCTCAACTGACTTTTTTTAAATGGGAAGAAGGGGTGGAGAAGGCCACAGCTTATTTTAAGCCCCTTTACGTTACCTTGCACTCACATAGGAGGTTATCAGCATTATGCAGAATCGTTTTAAAATGGTGATCGCCTAAACAAGTCAAATTCTTTGCATATTTGCATTGTTAACCAAGGAGTAACACAATGATGAGCAAAGGTCTTCCTGGATCTTTGTGCAAGCTCTGTTTGCTCATGCACTCTGGTTTTTGAACTAGCTGTTTTCTAGCCATCTCACAGCCTGCATAGGAAGTCTGCAATTCTCTGACTTCAGCCAAACCCTAGGTGACCTCTGCTAGGAAAATGTTGCAGGTATAAAATAGCACAGTCAGTTTTGGAGCTGAACATTCCACTTAGTAATTAAAGGGATGTGTAACAATGTCAGAGGGAGACCTAAGCCAAAATTAGGTGGCAATTGTCAAAACACTTGTAAAATCACGAAGTCTGATCCATTTGGAGTTGAGAAACCTCAGTTTGTGGTTCAGTTGCTTTACCATTCCAGGTATGTGACTAAATTCACATTGCAAGCAGTGGCTTTTCTTTGGATGTCTCTTGGGATATTTACTTGGTAATTAATTTTAGTGGCATTGCAACCATTAAATTAGGGATTGCCAGCATTTCTGAAAAAAATGCAATAGTTTTAAAAGCTGCAAAACCCATTACTGCTTTTTTAGTCAGTATGTGTTCTGGCATGAGGTATTCTAATTCTAGGAACACATAGAATATATTAACATACCTGAAGCAAATGGCTAAATTAATATGCTTGTTAAAGATTTATGACTCCAATAATTTAAGTCTTCTTTGTGTTTATCTTGACAGTTTCAGTGAGCTTGGTTCAATTATCTTTTAGCTTGTGACTGCTCTGAAACAAGGTTATCACTTTGAAAACTAGTAAATGCAAAGAGAACAAGGCTACTGGTAATAACACTTAACCTAATTTTTTTACTTTTTTAAAGAATATTCATTCTTTTGGGACCCAGCCAACAGGAACCTGATATGCCATACACCTTTATTAGTCATTGTAAAGATAAAAGTAGTGACAGCATTGAAAGGAAAAATAAGCACACTCAGCAAGTAATATAGAGAATATTTGCTCTCCAGAAAAACAGGACTTTCTAACCCAAGCAGCAGGCTCAGAAGGCTTATAATGGCTGAATGTGGATGCAGGAGCCTTGGGGGGCAGAAACTTTACTCCTCATACCTATTCTTTGCAACCAGCACCCCCCTTCTCCCATACCTGCTGCACTGTCGCTAGAGACCTATGTCCAGAGTGCGATGGGTGAGTTCTGCATGTTTCCAGCCACCTCCTCCTGCAGTGGGAGCTGGAGTCCCATTCACGTGATCATGGAAAGAAAAGAGTGGATGCAGAGACCGGTTACTATGGTTATATGTAGTATTTGAACGACTGGACTCTGCCTCTTCCAGCATAGGCAGAAGCAATATAATGGCTGTAGTCATTTTGTTACTCCTGCAGTCCTCTGCTCTAAATAGGTCATGCTTTTCCTAGTTTAACTCACTCTGAATAAATGTATGCTCTCCATCATAATGTGATTGCTTTTCATCCACATGCCTATGCAACCATAAATTGGGCTTTGCAAAAGACTTATTTCAGGATGCAAATAATTTGGTTAAAAAATAAGTGAACAAAGACACAATACGTCTCTGATGAATATTGTGTTTGTCAGCAAAAGCTGTCTATATTTAGCTATCAAAACATGAAAGTGGGATATTTTCCAGTATCACAGAATTTCATGGCTATGTAACAACTATTTAGGCTAAACATGGGATTCTTTCATTCCTGTTGTTCTTGTTTCTCCTATTTACTCCCAAGATCTGATATGCTTTCAATTAGCATCATACTACACTAATTTTGGACAAGGACTCTAACCACTTTCGCAGAAGTCATAGAGCTGTGGGAGACTAGACCCTGATTCCTGGGTTTGAATGTCATCTCATTAAATATATATATATATATTATTATTTCTGCTAACTGTACCTAGATGAGGCTTTAAATATCATACTAATGTTATTTCTTTTACTGTTACTCTTTTGTGACTCCACATCTCCAGTTTGGAGAGAAGATGAAGATGTGACATACTGTAAGCAAAGCTGTTCACGGGTAGGTATTTTCAGCATTTCCAGAAGCTGGAAATCTCCAAAGAGTTTTCTCTGAAAGTTATAAGACAAGTCATTTGAAGAGCATTCTGTACCCTGAGACACAAGTATGTGGCTTCACAACTGGTTTTCAAAACTCTTTTCTGTATGCCAATAAATAGTTACAGAAGTCCTGTTGTTCCTTCCTTCCTTCCTTCCTTCCTTCCTTCCTTCCTTCCTTCCTTCCTTCCTTCCTTCCTTCCTTCCTTCCTTCCT
>JANZLQ010000013.1:23823412-23843502 GCA_026212715.1 Elanus axillaris
CCGTCCTTCCGTCCTTCCTTCCTTCCTTCCTACCTTCCGTCCTTCCGTCCTTCCTTCCTTCTTTCCTTCCGTTCTTCTTTCTTTCCTTCCTTCTTTCCTCCCAGGAGGTGTGCTTCATGAGGCAAATGGAAAGTGTGAAAAAACCCTGTCTATCTTAGAAAGATACTAATAACAAAAGACAAAGTAACATTTGAGGGTCCTAGTAATGTTTAAGGCAATGTCTTGAATGTACTCAAATGTAACTTTTTCCCTTTTACAGGTGTTGTGGTCAAACGCCTAAATGTATGCTCCCAGAAAATTAATTCTTTTTTTCATTCTTTTTTTTTTTTTTTTTGAGATTTGCTCTTCAGTGTTCCTCTTTCTCTGTGTCTAAGTTTCCTCCTTTTCCTAATTTTAGAAAATAAGGTTAAAAAATAGGAAAACAATATACAGTTCTTGCATAAGTTCTAATTCACTCATTCTTTACTATCCAGGCAAACTATTGGTTTTATATGACTACATCATTAACCAACATAATACATTCATCATATTGTGACAATACAAAACAGAAAATAAGAAAGAGCAACAGCTTCCTACCAGACTTTTCTGAAAATAAATGCCTGACTTCTAGAGCCTGAACACTTCAGGCAGTCATCTCAAGAATTCAGTATAACTTGGAATATAGTGGCTAGAAGATTAAGAGTTAATTCAAGCTTTTCTTAGGAATTCTCAAAGTATAGTGTGCTGCCCTGGAGTCCACTGGAATGAATGCAATACACTCTAAAGTGGATACAAGTTAAAGTAAAATACATCCCATAAAATAAAGTACTAATGTGAAAACATCACTTTTCTATTTCTTAACCAGATTCAGATCTCTAAGGACAAACTTTTCAAAGCATCCTAATTCTACTTTCCTCAGCTTAAAAGCTATGTTTAAGAGTATAGTTAGTATTAAACATATCTGTAAAGTTTTTGGACTATAATAGTTAGGCCATATAAAACATTATTATTGACTTGTGAAATAAATATAAACATAAGTAACTGTATTATTTCTTGGACATTCAAAATTCTATACTGACAGCAAGCAGTTGACCTTCAAAATATTCCAGTAAGCTGTGTAAGTGTTAGTATCTTTATTACCCAAAGGAGTCAGGTGGTTCTTGTAGTTGCCATAATTTAAGCAAAGACCTTTAAAATGTCAACAACAAGGCTTTGTTTGAAACTTTATGCACTTTTGAACTCCAGCTTTAAACCACTTTATGCCCCACAGTAAAAAAAAAAAAAAAAGTCTCTGCCTCTTGCCATGATTTCCCTCTCCCATTCTCCTGCTTCTGCCCCTTTCCCTGGGCGCCTTTCCCTACATCCTTCCTTACACCTACTGTGAGATGCCCCACCAGAGAAACCTGAAGCTATTTTGTTAGGGTATAATCTATTCTTCACTGAAACAATGCCTCCACACATGGGAGTGAAAGCTGTTCCATTATAGTTACACTTACTTTTGCTAGAGGAGAATCTTCCCCAGTGTGTTTTGTCTTCTTGCTTGTTTAACATATGGCAAGAAAATCACTATGGAGACTGTAATTCAGTAACTCCAAACCCACTTTCTTCCCACATCCTGAAGTCCTTGGCTCTGTACTAAATCCTTCAGTGCAGGAGGCTAAGATACACTCGGGATTAATCTGGCCCAATGATTTCTTGTGTTTACTTGGAAAATCTTGATCAAGATGAAATTTGAGTTAAAAAAAAGAAGAAAACATTTTTGACAAAACATGGTTCTAAACTATGTTTTCAATTTTCTGATATCTCTGAAATTCAGAAAAAGAAAATTCTAACCGCAAGCAGGAACAAAATCCCTCCTGGCTCTAGTTAATAAACTGATGAGATAACTGATGTGATCTTATCTGTGTAGTTGTTCATGGCTGGATCCTAACATGAATACTGCCAGTCTTGCACAGTCCCATTTTCTAAATAAGAAAACAGATATGAAGTCAGATTCAGGGTTATTTCCTGACCTAGTAATAAAAGGCTGGGTACGACACAAAATGCTGATGCCAGGGAACTGGGTTCTTGTGCCCCCTCTACCCCTGCACAGGGTCAGATGACTTGGGGACAGAAGACTTACCCTGGACTCCTCCAGTCCCACAGCGGTTGGCTTGGCTGTGAACGGCTCCTGCACAATGGATGAGCCCATGATCCAGACTCATCTGTCCTGTTTCCAGTTGAGTAAACCTACCGCAGCAGTGTGGCCCTTCTGAGTCGCATCTACTTTACAGACGGGTCACTGTGTGCTAGGTCTTCAGTCCTAGCACTCACCTCCTCTCCTGAAGCAATATAGGCTGCTGTGTCACTTTGCGTGAAACCCCTGCTATATTTATGAAGTCCCTGTCTAAAGCAGATACACAACTTAGGACCCGAACTGGCTGTTTATCTAAACTCTTCTGATGTCTTGATTTGATGTGAACGCTCACCAATGCAGCTTGGATTTTAAGTGGCCTGAATTAGATTTTGGGCAGATATCTATTTTACCTATATGGATACATGGGCAAGGATCAAAGCTGCCCGTGGCTTGGCCTAGCAAGTATGACCGGTAGAGGGTAAAAAAAGAGTGCTATCTTCACATTTTAGAGGCTAAGAGTTTTGATCAGGTCTACACTCCTTTTTATGACTTCTTTCCACCCTAGAAGTTGCCCTCAGATGGGTAGCCTTTGTGTCTCAGCAAAGTGCTCTTGCTTTCACGTTACATAAAACATGACAAGTTTCTTGCTAGTGTCACTTGGCGGTGATTTTTAAAAACAAGCTGTAGACACAAGCAGCAACAGTGATAATTTATTCTAATCAACAGTGTGCTTGGAGAGGTGAAACTAAGCTGAACCTTATTCCATTTCCCCAATAATTAATGGCAATTATGCAGCCAACTCCCCCCGTCCGGTGCATTAATGGTTGTAAAATTGGTTCAAAATGTTGTATGACTGAGATGGATTGAATATTTCTCTGATGATGTTACATACATTTTTTTTTTCTGGTTTTGTAGTTTTTCAGACATTCAGTGTCTCCTGAGGCACCCTGTGCTATAAACATCAGCTAGTCATATTGAAAAGCCTGGGTTTGCAAGCCCTGGTGTCCTCCAACGCTGCTAGCTTTGCTCTCACTTCTGAAACTGGTTTGGGATTCTCCCTGACATCCAACACGTTTCCAATGTCTCTCTTGCTTCTCTCTCCTCACTGGGGACCATCTTTCCTGAGACTGCATGAGGCCAGTGCCATGACTGCTTTCCTGTCACCCCATACAACTCCCTGTGGGCTTTATGGTCTGGGACATAGCCATACCTGGCCCCAAAGCTCACAGGTAGCATTTAGCCTTCACAGTAGTGACGCAGATCTAGTTAAGTGTCTGTAGGAAGGGTGATCTATTCAATGAGCAGTGCAGTATGGTGCAGATCACAGCTATATGATCTTGTAAAATTGGTAGTGCTTGTTGGTAGCCCAGCCAATAGTTTCAGAGGCTGAAGTTCAAGGGGAGCGAAGGAGGAGGGTCAGTGTCTTGGACAAAAACTGTGAGGTGAAGATGACAAAATGACTGACAGGGGAAATATTGCAAGGCTATACTAAAGAAAGAAGGTACAGGAAAAGGGAGAAGCTGAAGGACTGGCAAAGAGAGAGAAATCTAAAGAGCAAAATGTGTTAAGAAAATTGGAAGCAGCAAGAGAGGAAAAGTGAAAAATTAAATGAGAAGAAAATACATTCATGAAAGAAAAACAAGAAAAAATGCATCCAACTTTGGGATTAATAAATATTATCAACATTTCTACTCTATCAGTATTTTCACATCAGAAGATGGGAGGGTGAAAAGTTAAAGTCTACATGAAATACAGAGGGGTCTGCTACAGTCTTGTGAGTTCAGACATGGGAGATCTTCGGGACAACTGTAGCTGGGGAGTGGCCCCAGGGTCATTCATTGTACTTCTGTTGCAACCATTGGTTTGATTGCTCTACAGTTACCCTCCTAGACAGCTGAACAAAAGCATTGACAAGTTTAGATATACTTTATCTAGAGAAAACTTACCATCTTTGGCCAGAAGAATAGGCCTTTGTAACTCTGTGCAAAGGGGGATATGGGTATGTCACCCCAAAACCAGGGAAATAGCTTGTCTACTCTCCTTTTCTTACACATCATCTGTCTTTGTTGAAATACAATATAAATTTTAAATATACAAAAAAATCTCCTCAATATGTTATTTCTTCAGCTCTACACCCCTGATGCAAGCGCTGGGATTGCATCCCTTCTTCTTTTGCTTTGCTTGGGAGATCCTAAGATATAGTAACTATGTTTATGAGTAAGTAGAAAGAAGGAAAGTACAAGCAGCAGGGTACCTGATTCTGGAGATTACAAAATACACTCCCAACAGGCTAGCAAATAATGTAGAAGCTTAGAAAGCTGATCCAAAAAGATCTGCAGTTTTGGCTAGACACAGCCCTGCCTACAGTTAACCCACTTAGGATCTGAAGGTACTTCTCTGTTCTGTGTATGCTTAATGTCATCTCACCCATTTAACAGCTTTATGTCTACCATTAAATGCTAAACATATTCTAGACAAATGGTTATAATGCCTTGATTCTGTACCCCAAAACAAGTCTTTGCTGTCTGTGGTGTTACACAGAGGACTGGTTTGATCAGATGTGCAGCATGTTTTGAAGATGAAGACTGCTAAATATGATTACTATTATTACTACCAAGTGAAAACCCAGACTGTATATTTCGCTCTTCAGAAGGAGGGAGAGCTCCGCTTTTTTTATCTCTGTAAGAACATGTAGGTGCAAGGTTAAGAGAGTTAGGGTTAAAAGCAGTCAGACAGGCGTATTTGGCAGAAAGCAGGGAAAGGACCTAGGAGTGTAAACACAGTAAACAGAGACACAAAACTGTCAGCAAAATGTATTTCCACAGTCAAACAGGAAAGTGCCAGAAAGCGTACACAGGGACCCAGAAAATAAAACAGAGGAAATCATTCCGGAAATATACATGTGGCATTATATTCTAAAATGTGGGACTCCCGTACCCAGTTTTACACCCTATATTACAGTTATGATATCACATATTACAAAAAGCAGGCACAGAAGCCTAGCAAAAGTAAAAGTCTAGAAGTGCTGACATAGTGGCTGTACTAGATTTGCAGTCCTTGAAGAGAAAGTGATTAAAAGCAACATATGGTTCAGTCTGTTATCTCTTTTCTGATTTGTGAGTTTAAGAACACCAGCGGCATGTTCAGTATTTTGTAGATTTTTTTATTGTATTGTTATATTCTAATAGTTAGGGGCCAAATTATGTGGCCTCAATATATAGCCATCTTCTATCACCTATTTCAAGCTATTAATTTTAGAAGACTTAAAATGTCGCTCACCAACAAACTCTTGGGGCTGATGTTAACACATAGAATTACAGTAGAAATTAACAAAACCAAAGAATTTGTTTCAAAGTTTGAGATCAAGCATTTATTACAATAACTAAAATGTTGCAAAATGGTTTGGTTTTTTTTTTCCCCTGAAAAACCTTAATGCCTCTGTTAAGTGTTGAAAGAGAGAGCCACACAATATACACCTATTTTATGTGCTCTTTCCCTTCCCACTTATTCTTCCCAGTCATTGTTTATGTTGGTGGAATTATAGAATGTTGTTTCACATCTAGAAACTTTAAATAGGTACATTTAGTGCTGCTTGCAAATATGGTTGGCCTTTCTTTGTCCCTCTAAATAAAGAACAGACTTTGTGCTCCGATGATTTGTTTTGGATGGTTTGTGTTCTCTTTGCACCCTCTTATGTAAAATATACTCTTATTTCTTGGGTCTGAGCAATAAAACCATAAAAACTACCAAAAAGTAGTTAATGGTCACTGTATGGATAGGTCTTGTTTCTCTGCAGTCCCTGGCACTGTGGAGGTGTTTGAAGACTGATATGTCTCCAAGTGCATCACTGCAGCATTTTGCAATATACAAATTTATTTACAGTTTCACCAATATACATCTTTATTTACCTGTGTTATAAGCAGCGTATATATACTGAAGCTGCAGGATGTACAGAAGAAATGCCAGTCATAGTATTTATTTGGTGTCATCTTTCATGTGGAAAGACTTTTATTGTTCCCTTGTGTCAATGCAATACTTTATGAAGCTATAGATCACTTTCATGGTCCTGAATCATGTTTATACGTTTCTTACAAATCAAGCTAGTAGTAGCTATAAACCCCCATCATTTAGTGTCCACCTCAGTTCACTCATTTCAGATTGCTACTGGCCTCTGAGTTAATTATGGAACATTTTAAATCTTTATTGCCTCATTTATGCTGTAACAGGGAAGGTAAGGCTATAGGGGAATTTGTCTTTCTCCAGCTGAATTTAAAGCTGTAAGATTACAGCTGAATATGAATGGTATAAGTACAAACTCCATGTGTGTAGCTCCAGCCCCCTGAGATCACAGGGAGTTTTAGTTCTGGACAAACTGCCTGTCTATTAGCCATATAGTCTCAGGATGCTTGTAAATCTGTTGAGTTTCCTCATCAAATGTCCCTGTGAGATGACCTTGTTCACCCCAGTTCCACCCTGTCATTTTCTGTTACTTGGCAATAATTCATCCCTTCTCTCACTTCTTGCAGTGACCCCATGCTACCAGCCCCTGTATAGCCTTACCTGTATACTCGCACACCAAAACCACAGCGACTCCAGTGACACAGTTTCCCTCAGTGACTATGAAAAGGCTTTAGGTGTGAGGTTAGGTCTGGACTTTATCTAAAGATAAATGCTAGCTAAAATTAGATAGCTGATTGCATGCCCTTGTTTTCAATATATACTAGCCTGCCTTCCCTCCCTTCACACTTCACTGAAACACACAGGGCCTGAATCACTGCTTGCAGAGAACTATTACTAAATACTTGTTTTATTTGAATTGTAGAATTTAATACCTGCTTAAAAAAAAGTGCTCAAAACAACCTATGTATAAAATTCTAAAGCAACTGAGTAGGGAATGTGACAAATGGTACTCTAGTTACTTGCTTAATAGTAAAATTTTAGGGCTAAAGATCTGATACTAACTGTGACTGTAGGTATGGTTGCATTAGTCACTGCTTTCACCAAAGAAAATTCCAGTGTACATGGTAGGTAGGAGGTCAGAATATGGGACACAGGTTTTCCTCACTTGTAGGCTAAGAATTTCCCTCTTAGTGTAAAGTAATTGAAATAAACATCTAATAAGTACTGGTCTGTGAATGCTTCAAATTCAAAATAGAAGCCATTTAAAGTAAGATAGAACTGAACTTCAGGCCCAGCCTTTGGGTAACCAGCTGTCGGCTTATGTCAGCATTTGACTTCGCTGATACTCTGTCCAAATGCTTTTGTATACAGGCTCAGCTTTCTTGAAACACTTTGTCCAATTTAATCTTGGCTGAAAAATATAACCACCAGCTCTATGATGACTGTTTGAACTGGCTGCAGGGAAGAAGCCATCTCCTGGCTAGGTAGTACTGATAGGAGGAAGGTTAGATTTCATGTGTGAGAGTGTTCCCTGTATATCTTAGGCACGATCATTCAAAAACCATCATGCCTAAGTAATGACTACTAGTTAAGCATGTCCTGGTCATTTCCAAAGGGAAATGTGGAATTTGGAAGATGATCTTATTTTGATTCCATGGGTTTTAAATATGCCTGCTCACAGAAGAATGGGAGCTCCTTGCTGAAACTTGGAAGAGGGTGAAATTAAACATCCAATCAGGGCTGGATTATCATGCTTTGTTTTCCACAGCTTTGATGGTTAAACTGATATTTCATACATTCTGGCCATGGAACAAGACCAGAAACTGTCTGTAGAGACACAGGCAGAAACTCCCACTGCTCCTATAATTCTGCTATTGTCAGCAGCAAATTGGAAGTCCAGTGAGGAAACAAAGCATCAAGTGTAGATATATTAAGTATTCCTTGTATGTAATTAATTCTCTAGGGCAAAATGGACATAACTCAAAACAACCTGAAAATGGAGAGCAGCTACAGTTTGAAAATAAATTGCCTTGTTACAATATTAATTTCACAGTTAAAGTAATACTACTACTAATAAACACCACCACCACCACCACAACAGTGTGAGGCAAGCTCTTAAGTTCTGCTTTTTGGTCATGCGCAACAGAGAGCACATCCATGGTATTTTCTAGCTCCAAACAAGAGCAGCTGAAATTTGACATACTTAGCTACCTATTTCCAAGTTTTCTCTCTACACTCTGTTGTTGCATTTTCTCATTTCAACAGATTGCCAGGAGCAATACTGGTAGATTAGTTTACAAATGGATGCAGTAGATTGTTATAGTCACTTGTTTTCTCTCAGTTCTGAGCATTATTGTACCAATTTATCGTTCAATAAGGAGAACTTACAGTTCATATCAGGATTTTATAGAGCTTCTTCCAAGCTAATTCAATGATTTTTTCATGCTGGATTGGACTTCGAAAAGACTATTGATCTTGAATGATTTTTTTCTCTTCTGGATCCTCTACAGTGTTTTCACTTTCCAGAATTACTAGATATTTTTTGACAGGTGTCAAGGGACCTTATGCACACCATTTTGGACGAGGTTACAAATTGGATTTCTACCCTATTAAAAACCAGTAGAAAGCAAGTCAGAGCTTTAGACTAGAGAAGAAGCAGGCAAACAAACAAAAAACCCAGAAACAAACAACAAAACAAAGTATCAAAGACTTCTCACTCCTAATTTGCTGTGTTTTCACTATTACAAGCAATTAATTTGGAAGAGACCTCCTGCTCCTACTCAGCTGAAGGCAAACTTCAGCTTATTCTACCCCATCAAGATAACTGTACATGTCACAGCTATTCATCTACAGATGATGTAAGAGCTATTTTAAGAACACCTTTTCAGTGTAAGGACTCTACTGTCAGTTAAAAATAGTGAAGGACAGAAGTCAGAAGAACCCATTGCTTAAAGTTTGTATGTATTCACACTACCCACAATTGCTACAGAAAGCTAGTAGTCCTATAACTTCCTCATTTTGCTTTCAGAACTGTGTGGAAAAAGAATATTGTTTGTACAACTTTTTCAGAAGTGTCAAGTAGAGGATTTCTTCCTTAAGGAAGAGAAATTGGGGGATGGGGGGTTCAAGGGGGTGGAAGGAGACACCTTTCCTCCTACTTTTCTTATTTCTCTTCTTCTCAGAAAAAAATCAGGCTCCTCTTTTATAATAGTAAGATTCAAACCAGTATTTAGATGTCAATAACTTGAAGAAAGACAGATAAAATAAAAAATAAAAACAAACCTGAATTACAAAGTCTCAGAAGAGCATGAACACGAGTAATAAACAATGTCAAAAGGCGCTGGAATTTTACTGATAAGCCGTGGTTCAATACTTCATGTTATCACTGAGACTTTCTTGGAGATACACTTCCTCTATACCTATTTCAACAGTTGCATAACTATTCGACCGTCTGAGTAATTTTTGAGTTTTCTTTTTCACTTTCCTAAAATCAAGTAGGTATTGACTTAATTCTGAAATATGTAAAGAACAGATGTATTTTGTATACAGTACTGTAGATTTGTTATCCAAGGAACCTTAAAGCTTTCATTAAAATGACATACAGCTAAGCATTAGGTTTGAACACACTCTATTAAACCAGCATGTTACTGAACACAGCAATCAATCTAAGGTAATAGATTAAGTCTTCTGAACATCATCACTGAGTAAAAGCAAAGCTAAGCTATAAAAAATGTATTTAATCTCATGTAAAAAATTATTTTAAATGGGTCAAAAATTAATCTGGCATAACCAAAAAATGTCCCAGTTCTAAAGGATAAAAGCTGACATACTGGGATGATAGAAAAAGAAGCTTTGAAAGAGCACAACAAGTGACCACAATCCCCAAATGAACAAAGATGGTACAGGAAACGTTCACTGTCCAAAGTCCTGTATATACTATAATAACAGTCTCAGTATTGGGTAGGTTGTGGACCTTTTAAACTTGCCTCAGTTCTCAGATAAAAGACTGGCCTAAGGACTATGTGAGGTTTTTGTCCTGTGTGGAGCAAAGCTAATCTGCCTAAACTTCGAGACCGGTCTAGTGGCAAATTCAGCCACCACATAGCTGAAAGCTGAAATAGTCTGGAACAAGGAAGGGAGAACCTGAAAATGATTCCTTGCCCCTCTAAGCTCCTGCTTCATGTATCCCATACAATTTCTATAGCAGTTCTGGTACGGCTTGTGAACTCTTTAGATGCTAAATTGCCTGGATTATGGGGGGGAACAGTTTATTGCAAGTGCAAGCTGAAGGAACTGTATGCCAGTTGCTCATTGAGTCTTTTATAAGATAATATGTACCCAACTTTTATTCTAATTTTTAGAAATTATTTTGCCTCTAACTAGTCATACTTGACACCTGTGAGGCCATGTCTCGGATACTGTACCCCGTTTTGGGTCCCTGACTTCAAGGTATATCTGGAGAAGGGTCTGGCTGGAGGTGGTCAGAGGCCTAGACTATATGACCTGCAAAAGGCAGCTGGGATTTCACCCAGTAAAGAAGCTAAAGTGCCATCTATTTGCCTACAATTTTAAGGACAGTTACAAAAATGGTGGAGCCAAACTCTAGATTCTTGGTAGTTCCAGACAGTCTAACAAGAGTCAGTGACCAGAACTTGAAGCTTGGGAGCTTCAGTTTGGACATTGTAATGAGTAAATAAATAAATAAATTCGGAGGACTGTGCAAAACTGCAACAAGTTACCCAGAGAGACCACAGAATCTCCATCCTTGAAAGCTGTCAAGAGATGACCTGGAGTCATTTATTTTTGGAAGTTTTCAAGACAAAAAAAAAAAGAAATCAAAGATTTTTGAGCAAAGACAAAACTGATGTGACCTAGCTTTGGTGATAATCCTGGTCTGAGTGGGATGTTAGATTAGATGACTTCCAAAGGTCTCTTCCAAATCATCTTTCTGTAAGTCTGTAGGTACTTCTGTCCTCAAAGCCAGTTTTACCCAAATTCCTTCATAACCTTCTGGGTTAAGCCCTAGTCTTTTGACCTGTGCTAAAATAATTTCCAGCACCTGTGTGCTGCTTTCCAGAAAGTAAGGCTAGCTGCTTTGCCAGATCTGAACAGAGTTTCTGGTACATTTTCTTCTATGCTTTCTAAGCCAAATTTAAAACCAGCCTTCTTAAGGGAAAGGATACAATCAGATATTTGACACTGATCTTATACATAACCTAGACCAAAACACAGGGATGAAGAATTCACCATGTCCCTAAGCAGTTTGTATCAATAAGTAATGATGCTTAGTATTTAAGATGGGCTGTATTCATCATTTTAATTTGCTTGCATTTATCTTCAAGTCATTACTTCTTATGATTTCTTTCTTTTTTAGATAAGAGCATCCTTTACTACTCAGTATTTTTGTGTACATCTTATTTGGACAACAATATATGAGCATAAACATACTCACTCATGTAAATACTGAAGAACCTCAAAAAGATTGCATCTGTTCTCCATCAGTCTAATATAACTGTGTTTCTGACTAGAATTTCAGAAGAGTTCAGGATAGTCAGGTAGTTCATTCTTACTACACCTTCCTCTGCTTTTGAAAGTCTGAGTATTAATTTGTAGGACAGCAATCTGCCTTTTGTCCAGTAGTAGGTGAGGCTTTGTCAGTACCAGTTGTCCTGTGAAGTGTACGTCTGGAGATTCTCAACTGCACCACACCAGGGATTACTAATTCAAAATCAGCTCTGCTTCTTCACAGAAGCAATCACCTCTATCTGAGTCTTGAGTTTCAAATTCTTGAAAGTTAAACAGTCTTATTGTCTCTTGAAGCTTTATACCAACAAATGTTTTAAGAACATTTCAATTTCTAAAAAATACATTTGCATTCAAATTAAGCCCTTGCTTTGGAGACAGTAAGCAACCAATGATGTTGCATAATCTTCCCTCATGATTTTTTGAAGATATAACTATCCCTTTCTAACAGCTTATGTCCTCAATGATATTATCTGAAGAATCAGAAAATTACTTTATAAAGCTTTCTTGTTATCACCCTGTGGGACACCACTGAACATTGGAAAACTTCTGTCACTACTGCAAAATATAAATTGCATTTCACCTCTTCACCTCTGAAACTCCTTGGCAGCCAAGATTTATCTGTTCAAAGTAGTTTTCCTATTTGTTTTCAATTAGATTTACTGTTACGTGTTAGTAAATAGTTTCAGGAGATGGTTGTCTGCTTCCCTTACTAAAGCTTGAATAACAGTTATCAGTTTAACTTTAGTTAACATGATTCAATCACTAAGGCTCAGTAGCAATAAAAGAAAATACTGCAGTGATATCACTTGCTTTAATTTATATAGAGAAGAAATAATTTATATTTATAAACAGATCGTCTTTGCAGTTTATAGCATAAAAACAACTTCCATCTCTTTCCCAGGCAAATGTGTACAAGAAAGTAGTCTATGGATATAAAAGTGATGATTAAAATCTGAGGAAGATAATGAGAGATTTGTTGTTCCATGAATGCTGTAAATAACATTCTGTTAGCTACTGCAGAACTATTGCTGATTTTAACATTTTTTAGTTTCCCAATAGAGTTATGGGTCCCTGTACAGTTGAAGTGTGTTTGTAATAAACCTAATTTTTTCAGTAGCCTTTCACAGACCTCTGAGAAGTAATCCACCAGTCCCAGGGAGCTGTCTAAAGTAACATTGGAATAGGCTTACCTGCTCAAAGACACACACCAACAGTTTAGACTGTAAATACAAAAAAAGTGCCATCCTTTTATCCTGACCTCATACAACATCTGGAAAAATAGCCATTTGATTAATGATAATTTTCAAGTATCACTGCAATGAAAATTTAAAAACTATGCTTATATGTAAATAATACATATGTTTGTGATATAACTGTATTTATGAAGACAATGGTGAGAAAATTAAATTGAAAGATTCTACTTCTTGCCTATAGAATCTCAGACCCATGTGTATATATGTATAAAGATATGTAAATGCAAACATAAGAGATTCTGTAATTGAGGGGTTTTAACTTTCTGGATATTATTTTTATTTTCTTATTATTATTACTAAGATTTAGAATTTGCATCTACTGGATCATTCCGAACTTTCTGATTACTTTGCTGCCTGTAGTGCAACATATATGGATGCTAGGAAAATTCTTGTATTCAGTTTGTAAATATATCTAGATATCATCTAATGGAAAAGTGTTGGCAAGATGGAGAGCATAGTATCTATATATCCTAAATGGTTTCTTGAATAACAATGAAAGAAAGATGCAAGAAAGAACAGGTAATGGAAAAGAACTTGCCAAAGTTTTGGGAAAAGTATGACAGATGAAGAGTACTGAATTGCTTTAGCCAGACCCAGAGAGGAACTTCAGTGTCTTTTGGTCTATGAGAAACAGATTCAAGTCTAGCACAAATGGTTTTCTTGAGTCAGAACATTTGAGCCAACTCAACTATATAATGTGAAAGCAATTCATTTATATAGCAATCCTTGAAATAAAAGCAAATGGAAGGGAACTGTTAATTCTTGTCAGTATCAATTATGTTGAAAATACTACCATTTTCTCTTTCTAACTATGGGATCATAATCCATACTAAAGTATATGTTAGCTTAAGCTGAATGGGGAATTATTAGGCTTCATGTAAGTAGTCTATAAAATCAGCATTACTTTGTTACTGGAAGATTATGCAGTCTGATTAATGGAAAAGACCCAACTGGACTAAACACTGTATTTTATTGGCTCTTTAGTTAACAGCCTGCAGTGGGCAGTCATCTGGACTACATTTGAAATACAGCTGGATGGAACCTAGCTTAATGAAAACCCACAGGCTAAAAAGTGAATGTTACAAAGCAGAGCACAGAGCAGTTAGTGTACTCGGCACCCACTGACTGTTTTATAAATTAGTAAAAGAACGCCTGAAAATTAAAACAATCTGAAAAGACATTTCGTGTCCCTTAAATATGAGTACTTCAATCTCTCTGTGCTCCAATATTTTTCTTCTGTGCTGGGTAACAAGCTGGCATCTTTATCTGACATCTGTATCTGTGAGGTCAGTGAGCATCTATGTATTCTACTCCCATTCTGACAAATTCCTCTAGCACAGGAAAATCGCTTCTATGTTTTTCCAGAGGTCCAGACAAGCCCCAAAAGAGCTATTCAGCCTGCAACTTCAACGCACCCAAAGAAACAGGATGAGAATGTCATATGGAGCATAGAAGAAGTCCCATGAGGACTTGGACTGGGACTCAGTAATAAATCTGTAGTGCATTGAACCTACCTTACAGCATTAACGAGATTTTTTTGGTCAGCACATGTGTCAGATCTGTGTTGTGATTTGCAAACATGTCACCATTCGTTCTTGTTCTTTCTAAGCTGGAGCCTCCCTGTCCACAGTGATTTCACCTGCAGGTCCCCACATGGCTCAACACCATTCTAGCTTTCTGACTCACAGCTCTCCTTAATCCAGCCCAAGCACATCAGTATTGAGTAGCCCAGGCAACTTACTAGCCATCTGTGTAATACTCCTAATTGCACGCATCCCGCCTGTCTTGTGCAGTTACATATGGACTGTAGAACATGCAGCACACAAGGACAAAGATCACAACGAGCTGTGGATCCTGCGGTCAAGAGTGCCGGGTTCCTGCTTTTCCTCACAAGAGCTCCTCTGTGGTTTTGAAGAGTTCAGAGCCTTTTGAAACACAGTACGACATGTAGCTGGATTCCTCCTTCCACAGCCTGAAACCTTTCGTGCTTCTGCAGCCTGTACGCCTATAGCATTGTGAAGGTACAACCAATTTTATTGCATCTTCAAAAGAAGCAAGATTGTCCTGAATATTTTAGCAACCACACTTTCCTGCCTCCCGCCAATAAAGATGTAAAAGTTTAACTTCAAAATTACCTCCTTTGGATAAAAACACTGGTTTTCAGGTCTGCTGATTGTTTTTTTTTTCTCTGAAAAGTTTGTGCGCATACTTGGACAGTTTAGGCTTTGAATGACCTTGGCAAATTTTCATGTGGCAAACAGCCTGTTAACATGATAATAATGTTGACCTTCAACTAATTCTTCTCCAAGAACGCAAATTGCAGCAGTTCACATAGAAGTGAAAGAAACAATTTGGTTTTACATTGTTTTCAATTGCCTCACACCTGCTGTTGGGTCTAGTAAAATGGAATAAAAACGCAGTAAGATACAGCAGGCGAGATCTTAGGTCAGAGCTGTGAAAACAGCTGATGTTTGTTTGTTTTGCATCAAAAAAATGATCATTTCCTCCACTGAAGACCGTTGATAAGCACCCCTGGGGCATTTGGTTGTATTCCAGATAAAATTAATCTTTCTGCATGATGTCATATAAAGAAATTTGTGTTCCTCCTTGTTGATTTGCATTTAAAGGCTAATTAAATGTGGGTTCTTTTTTTTTTTTTTTTTGTAAAGAGAATTTATTAGATAAATATGGTAGATTTTCCTTACATTTGTGTGTACTCTTTCTAAAAATAACAGAATATTTGATGAAAGTATTTCAGAAAAAAAAACAATGCAGACTTTCATCATATTAGAAGTAAACAGAGGTAAGAAATCATCATGGTATTTCCTTTCTTTTCAAAACATCTGTCATAAATATGAATACAAATGAAGCCACAGGCACTTTGTCAAAAATTCTGAATCTATTGTATTCATTAGAATTGCTTTCCATACCTCGGAGGGTATGTACAGAACTCAGCAAATAAAGGTGATTCATAGCAACAGGAAAGTGGAGGGAAAGGCAGGGAGTTGAAAGAACAAATGCAAGTAACATGTACTTCCATATACCTCCCTTACTCAGGGTCTCAACTTGCGGAAGATGCTGATCCTGCCTCCTTTTTTTTTCGTCTACCAGAGGTTAGATGAACATTGTTAAGGACGTTGCAGATTTCCAAAAGCCTTGAAGATAAAGTGAGTTGTTCCTTCTAATATGGATATTATAGGTCTGGGCAAGATATCAGGATGTGTGGTCATGCAGTTCAGCATGTAAACAGCAAATTCATGAAAAAATATACAATGTTCTGTAAACTATACCATTTTAGGAGCTGGTGTATGTTGACGGCTAATAAGAAGTGATTCCCAAGGAATTATAGCATTTTCAGCCTTACTCATGGACTGATGGAGCCAGCTTCCTCTGCCTTAGTGCTTCTTTGATCTATTGCTGGAGCACAAATGAGACTCTGCTTGATGGTTTGAAGAGTGAAGCTTCATACTGTTTTGAGGGAATTCTGAATAAAGCTACTCATGTATGCAGTGGGAGCTGATAGCTAAAAGATAACGTCTTTCTACTCAGTGAAATTCAGTACACTTCAATTTAGACCAGCAATGGAGAAACAGAAACATTCTGGGAGATTTCTTCGCTTTTTCTGCAAATATTAACTCACATTCTTAATGATTGTGCTGGTGGATTCTGGCTTCAGTTTTCACCTTTTGGGAAGAACATAAAACATGAAAGACCATAAAGCAAGAACTGCTTTTAAAGGTATTCTCACAACACAAATCTCAAAAATAGGAAGCATTTTAAGAAAACACACTTTGCCTTTTTGGTATGTCCAGCCACTTCAAATTTTCTTGCAGAGTGCGTTTAGCATATGCTGATTTGATTAAAATGTTAGACTTTTATAAAGTTAAAACATCTTTCTTTCAATTAGGTTAAAATATTATTTTACTTTTGGTAATATAATCATCTAATAATATAATAGCTGGATCTAGAAAAAAAGGCAAAATGAAATATTAATTTCATCAAATTCCTAAACCAAAATACTTTATATGTGCTTTTCTGGAGTCTCATTTTGACTCTTTTAGTCCAATTCTGAACAAAAAAATCAGTTTTTAACTTTTGGATTTTCCCATGAAACAAATTCTCTTTCCTAGCTATTTCTATATATATGTAAAATTGTTCTTTGGATTTCTGCTCAGAGAATGGAATGGCATATGAAAATTTCATATGAGAATAGTTGGGGAAATCATGATACATTTTTCAAGCTGAAAAAAATCCTCAATTAATATGTTATGCACTGCAAATCATTTCAACACTGCTAGGGATAAAGTTTTTTGATGATGAGATGGAAAGGAAAGTTTCTGAAGGCTTTCTTGCTTTTGCTGGATAAAGAGAAACAGCATACTAGCCCACTGGGGCTAGCACATGAAATCACCATAGAAATAAGCGTGGAAGTCATAAGATCATTTATTTTAAATTGTTTTCTTTGCCAGACTTTAAAGAAAGAAAAAAAATGAACCTTACCTCCAATGATGGAGCAATAATAAAGTTTTCCTAAAGCTGATATTTGTTTGATTGTATAATGGTTTGAGAATTATAGAGACAAACGAACAACTGAAAAGTTTTAAATGGTATGGACTGAATATTTCTTTATACTGACCTAAACCAAGAGTGAGACTACTGAAATTGCTTAAATAGTGAGGTATTTATAATTGATTACAAGTGAGCTAATTTTTTTCCAAAGGCCGTTATATTAGCTGAGAATTACAAATCTCTTCCTTTAACTCTTGTGTAATTTTCCATCCACTCTGATATCACAACCATGCTGTGTCCCAGAATTCACACAAGAAAGGATAAAATACTGGAAGTGTGGTGGTCTCTGCAAGGGTAATTCTGTATACCGCCTTGAAAGCAACCACTTTAATTAAAATCACCAAAGGGTCTTCTGTGTTTTTTTAAATCTAAATATACAGATAGGTTTTTTAGACATTTTAATATAAAACTGTAAATTAAAAAAGCAGAATTCTAAACAAGTTATTTGTCTCTTTGAAGGCTGTGTGTAAGGAATGAGATACCACTACACTTAGATATTACTAGCTGGATTTAATCCACGTGGTGCCACAGTTTAAGGGTCTCAACCTGAGTCATTTAACTTTTTTAAGAATCTTTGGAAAGTTCATTTGCAAGACACTGTAAACTGAAATGCTGCTGCTGAGGTACCAGATGATGTCTTGTTTATAGTTTAAAAGTGGTATCATTTAACAGGTAATTCATTTTGTCTGTTCACATCATTTAATTCAATTGACCTCCAGCTTTTGGAGGAGATAAGGGGATTGGGATTTCTTTCTGGAAGTTCTGACTTGGATATGCTTATGTGGTATACTTCTAGCAGCTGGTAGTTAAGCACATATTGTATTATTCCCAAGTGTTCCATTGCTTTCATTCTTTCATCCAATTTTTAGGCTCAGAGAAGGCAATACTAATAACTTCTGACTCAGTGTGCTATTAAAATACTGTCTGTCTACCTTGTGTAAGCACGACTGAGGTGGCATTTTTCTCTCCCTTTTCCAATTATGTAATCATGGAAATAAATTCCTTATTTAATATATGAGACAATATCGTGACATAATGAAAGGGTATAAAAGAACCCAAAACCACAAGAATGTAACAACTGAGGAAGTGATTCTAGTCAGTAAATATCAGTGGCCTTTCAGTTCACCAGTCAGAAAGCTTTTCATTCACAGTTGCTTTTGCAGTTATATACACTGGCAGATATTATAAATGTCAATCACACCTACGAATCAGTTAATTGTAGATTCAAAGGGTCACAACTGGCTGCAAATGGCACGACTTTATTTTCTACTTATGTTGGTTATAATTACTACTTTGTGAAAAAATAAATGCCCTGGGTTTTTTCTTCAACAGTTTAAAAGTTAAATAGAAATCAAACTTTCCTCTGCTCTTTCTCCTTAAATAGTAAGTTCTCTAGGACAACGGACCTTTTCTTCTTTACAAGTTGTAGAGCATTTTCCCCAGTAGAGCCTTCCAGTATGAATAACCTTACTGCCAATCCCCGGGTTAATATCCAGAATTTGGTTCTCTCGCCTCCTGCAGACAAACTTGGGTTTGTTTCTTTTCTGTTTCCAAATTGGCTGATAACTTTAGTGACCGACTGCAAAGACAGACATATGGGAAGAAAGGGACCCCATGTTACATATTTGCTTTCAGCATATGGAGGCTTTACTGGCAAATCCTTGAAACATGTCTGAAAATGTACTGAACTTTCATTGTTACTAGCATCTACCTACTTTTGCAATGATTACCTAGGATGGTCCATTTTATAGCTGGCCTTGCTTTTCAGTGTGTGCCATCTTCACAAACCAAGTTAGCAAAAAAGTCTCTAAAACATTTATAAAGTCTTATATCTCAGTGTTTGGAAACCTGAAGGAACTCATTTGCTCCTGAAGGAGCACATGCTGAAAGAAATAAAATTTCTTTGTTTTATTTTTCTCTGTGTGCTCTTTGCTGGTATTTGGATTAGATCCAGCTGAGGACTGCATGTTCAGCATAGCAGAATTTGTATACAGTATGTAAGGAGAATCACTTGTCTCAAGACACAAAGTAAAATAGGAGTGAAAACTGTAAGAATAACAAGTGTGCAAAAGTACAAAAGTAAGCAGATTTTTTCCCTTCCCTCACCTCTTCAGAGTGTACCAATTCTGGAGATTGTAGTGGAGGGTAAGTGTCCAAATTGCCTCCAGGAAAGAGAGAATCTGAGCAGATGTTTCCTGCATCCCAGATGCTCCAGTCATGAGGCTGTGGGGAAAAGGGGAGCCATTGCCATGGGGTTAAGTATGCCTTAAGTTTGCCAATTGGACCAGGCACTGAAAGCAAACTAGGCAAGACAACTCCTGGTTTGTGTCTCTGTAAGCTCACTACAGAGTTGGATGGAAACATTGTGAAAAAACCCAGATTTGAATAAAAAAGTGTTAATTCACTCAAGCCAGAATTGCTGGACTGTACTGTTAAAGGTTCAGCTAACTTCTGCTATCTCAGGCAAGTTTAGGAGCAAAACCTTCTGATCTCCAGGCCGGTCAGGCGTTGTTCTGGGAACTTTTGAAGCCTTAGGTCCCCAGCTATAACACAGCATGGTAAAGAGTCTCTGGGGTGTCATCAGCTGCTTATATTAGCAGTGAAGGCTAAGAGTCAGTTCCTCTGAGTAGCTATCCAGACTAAGATTAGAGTTCAGAAACATCTGACAAAATTGTTGTAATACAGTTCAAAACAGAGAAGAGAAGAGAAGAGAAGAGAAGAGAAGAGAAGAGAAGAGAAGAGAAGAG
>JANZLQ010000013.1:23843595-23854344 GCA_026212715.1 Elanus axillaris
GGAAAGGAAAGGAAAGGAAAGGAAAGGAAAGGAAAGGAAAGGAAAGGAAAGGAAAGGAAAGGAAAGGAAAGGAAAGAGAAAGGAAAGAGAAAGAAGAAAAAAGAAGAAAAAAGCATTTCCTGCCAATTGCCAAACCAGCTTTTAAGCCAGACTTTAGATAAAATATGCTTCCTCTTTCTTTAGGATGTAGATTTACATCAGTGTTAGGCCTGTGTTAAAAGGCAAAAAAAGAAAAAAAAAGGAAAAAAGTCAATCCTATGTGACTATCCATTTTTTTGGTGACCACCAGAAACTTCTATATAAACGTTACTTACTGACTTATCAGATATTTAGTGTAGAAAGAGCTTGCATTATGTTCCCTGAGAGTGTGATGAGTAAATGCCCATCAATCAGCCCCATACAGCTCTGAACTTCCTTTTGTGCCAAGACCAGTCACTCAACCTGGGCAGCTCCCTGGGCACAGGTGACAGCATCTCTCAACAGAAAATCAAGCCTGGAGCTTGGGCCTCCACCCCTGCTATGCAGCTAATTCTTTTTTTCACTATGGAAATGGCTTACTTTCTGCTGTTAGGTCTGGTTTGCTGCCATCCTAGGAGGATGTATGGAAAATTCCTATGTATCCCCTATGGAAATATATTACCAGTTTATTATAGCATTTCCTCACACACATTTTATTTTCTTAGACCCTCAGGGGGAGAATTGCCTTACACTGTTCTCAGGAATTTAAAAACTCAATTGGATCTGGATGTATTGCGTTCTAACACTATGTTGATCATTCATTTGATTGTCATTTAGTTTCTGGAAAGGATACATGGTCTCTATTCTTATTCTGTGCTAAAACTTGGTGAATAAAAGTAATGAAAAGTAACATAAGGATACTGAATGAAGATTTCTGCAACCCTTGATGAAAAATGTCAGACAATCTGGAAAGTTAAGAATAGTTAAGCATGTATTTGACAGAGCCAAATCTGGACACTTTTCAAGATAATGTGCTTAGGCCAAAGCAATGCATGAAAATCAAAATAACTGAAAACTGTTAATAAGGTAAATTAAAATATCCCTCTTTTCATTATAGGAAAATTATCTCCATCTTAGATTTCAAAGACTGCTGAGCAATGTAAGACCAATGTAAAAGACTGTTCAGAATTCTGCAGGACACATTTCATTGCATTTTGCTTTTTATGACAGTTTCCATATTTAGAGAAAATCATAAAAATCATAAAGTCTGTGGGTGAGTAGTATCCTGCAACATCATAGGCAATCATCTAGACTATGTTGATTATCAGTTTAAGTAGGCTTTTTACCCAGACATTTCTAAATACATGCAAAATTCACCATGTTGCTCAGGGTAGGAATTCATCCTAACAGTAGAGCCAGCTTGCAAAACTGAACTCCCACTACCCCAGAACATGTTCCAAGTGATAAGGCTGCAATTCTGATGTGACTTCATTTCAGTGCATTGCTCCAGATTTGTAAGAGTTTAAATGAGAGTAACTAAAAAAAAAAAGAAATGGGGGGGGCGGGGGCGGGGGAAGAGCTATTCAAAGGCTTGATTGGTTTATATGTAGTTTAAGGATCATCAGAAAATGAAAAATCTAACAGATGTCATATCCTTGCTGGGCATTGTTAGAGTGTTTTTTTAGTAGTTTGTTCATTATTTGTTTTGGTGGTCAACTAGCATAGTGGTCAGCTGTGCAAAAAGGCTGACAATATTCAATCTGTATGTTGAACTGAATAACTTGTATGTAGATGGGACAATGTCTTCCACCAAATTTCTATAATTTTTTTATTGCCTGAAATGAGAAAAGGGCTTTATAATGCAAAGTGTCAGGTAACCTTAAGATCAGGCAGCAGGGATAGCCTGCCAAATGTAATTTTTTCAGATGAGCAGGCTTTGTTAATTCCCAGTAGACTTACTGAGGAGATGATTTGGGGGAGTCATTAAATTCTATCTTTCCAAAGTGAAACTGAAGGTTAATTAATTCTGCAAAAGAGGTTCATGATTATATCTTTCAGAATATAAATAATTACCATACTAGTTTTTCTTTATTTGCACCAAGTGAATAAAATTATTTTTTACCAAAAAATGATAAGGAAGATTATTTTTCAAGTGATATAGTAGTATCATTTAATAGTACTTATTTAGCAGATTTGGCTTATAAAATTTGGGAAGCTTTGAAATGCTGGAGTTAGACTGATCATGTGTTTGCTGATGCAATGTCTCAGTATGAAATATATTTGATCTTATATCTATGAAACTTATTTCTCTAGATAATTTATGTGATGACTATTAGTAACAGATTAGTGAACTAGGTTGCATATGTTTGCATTTGTTATGCTCTAGTGTGCTTGGTGCAGCTTGACTAAACTAACGACCTTTACCATTTTTTCCACAAAATAAAATATTTTTATAATTCTTCTTTGTTATTTTCCTTTTTGAGCAAGAAGGATCTATTCTTCTACTAAAATACTATTAGTTTCTAGAAGAAAAAAAGTAAAAGAACACTAAAGAACATGGTGAAGTGAATGTCTTCTTTTCTCAATATAAAAATATAATTCTATGTCTACTAAAGCATGATTTTAAGCCTAGATAAGATGTGCTGAAATCTATCCTTGATCTCGTTGAAATAGCAATGAGGACAAAATTGGCCATACCAGACAGTCAGTTATTGGCTGGGTGTTCATTGTTATTTCTCACCACAAAGGGAACAGAAAGGTTACAAATCTGAAAAACAGGTGGGTACTATGAACCCACCAATTTCAACAACTTTGCAGTTAAGTCAAAGTCTATAATAATATCTAACCTCATAATTGTAGTTCTTTTTAGAGGAAGCTTTTCTACGTGGGAAGGGTGCTTTAAACCCAATGTAATACCCTCTGATGTCAGTGGAATTGAAGCACATGCTGTAGTGCTCTGCTGCATTGAGGTGAGCCCGTGAATAGCCTCAGACCCTGTCCTCAGCCTGGGTCTCTGCGGGTAGCCTCTGTCTCACAAGTTCCACATGAATTTGTGGAACTGAGTTTCAGCATATTGTGAAGGAGTTTGCAAAGGTTTTCGATGCTACAAGGCATCAGCTAGAACCCAACTACCATTAAAACATGAGAGTTCATAGTACTGCACATCTTCCTGCATCTGCTTGTCTGATAACTAAGACGTGAGGATGAGAAAGTGAACAGATAATCCTCAGATCTGCAGCGCTGATTGGTGTGTGACAAGAGTAAGACTAGCTGGTAGGTACTTAGTAGCTGCCAAGTCAAAGGGAAAGGCAGTAATTTTGCTTTATTTCTCAGAGAAAGTGGGGGAACATTGTTTCAATGTATTTTTAAGGAGTTTCAAGTTAGCAAATAATCGTCATTATGGAACATTGTTCTCTAAAATTACAGTAGAGTGAGCACTGAAGAATGTAGTAATGGATCCTATTCATTGTGTAAATGGACACTTTTACCTTATGCTGGACTTCTAAGGTTTAGATCTTTCTCTCAGGTACACTAATATCAAATGACAAGTAATTCCTCCAATATCAATAGAGTTTATGCCCCAAATTGCATGGTGTAATTCATCTTACGCTAAGGTTTGTGGCATTCACTTTTAAAAAAATACCATTTTGAGATACACATTTGGCAATTTATTTATTTGAATCGGCTTTTTAACTGACCGTTTTCCAGTATAATAGGGTAAGACCACCCATGTTTGTGTCATTTTAAATTCCTTGAGCACTTTAGGAATATACCCTCACCAGGAGGCATATTTTTAATTTTCCAATGACGAATGTGACAAATGCTGAGAGAGGGAACCCTTTAATCACAAAAGAAATTGATTGTGCTCAGTAAGTTCATTAAGATATTTTTTGCATTCCCAGATGGTCTCTTGGAATAATTGGTCTTAATTACAGCCTTTTTAGAAATAATGGCTGTGTGTTGCTTTTCCAAGTACCCTGGCAGATTAATATTAGCTGTGTTGGGTTATAGATAATTCACCTTTTGGATCTCAGAGAACAAAAATTTTTGCAGTATAAGTTTAAGAGTCCTAGAATCTGCAGCCTAAAAATTGAGTTTTAAGCTGAAACAGAGTAGCTGCTTATTAGTACAGAAGACTACAGAACCACTTAGGGATAAAAGTACATGGTGCTGCTTTCAGCAGCACATGAGCTTGTAGGATTGGAGCTAGGAAATCTGGCATTGGTCAAAATTTTTCCTGTGATCTGACTGGCCTTTCATAGTGTCATTAAGTTCCCAATTCTGAAGACATTTGCCATTGCTCTTCATTTTAGATTGATGAGCCCTGCACATATTCATTGAAAATGATCAACGGCCTATTTTCCTTCAGTCTCGATACAAATTTTAACCCACTATAACAGTATTCAAAAACCTGTTCTCTCTCAACCACCTAATTCCCAATCTCTGTTCTTGGTGTTTCTTTAGCACAAGAGTTTCTTGGAAGTAAGCACCTCATAGCACAGTGAACTTTTGCATGTTTTCTGTTAACACTGCTATAAACAAATGCCCTATTTCTTTTTCATTGGCTTTACCTAACCAGGATTTTAGTGTTCATGATTTGAAGCATTGGCTTGTAAAGTTCACAGATAGAAGTCATCTGCCTCCTTCCTCTACAGTAAAAATCCACAACTGATTGGAAGCAATTTTGCTCTTGCAAGTGTTTTTATGGCTGATTGAAAGACAAAAGAGGAAACACATGAGTTGCCTACTTGTGGTGTCTTGAGAGAAAGGTAGCTGCTCCTTTAGTTGTCCTTTTTTTGCACATCACTGACTGCTCTTAAGTGAGCTATAAAATGATGATACAATTATGCACAACAGTGAAACATTTCTCAAGGGCGGCTCTGCGTTAAAGGTAAGGCTCCCCACTGTTTGAAGCCCTGCAAATGGTCTGCTCTGCTTCGGGCAGTTATTGTTCGAAATGTTAGCTGAGCTTTCGCTCCAGCTAAAAAATGCTGCGTAGGCAGATCCACCGTAGCAGTGTGAGCCTGGGCCTTCCTTTATAGTTGAAAACAGATTGGAAGAGGAAAGGAACATTTCTTCCTGTGGACCCACTCTGCCCTCCTGGCAGGAAGCTCTTTGCAGCTGCACTGCTGGCCACCTGTGACAGCAGCGCTCAATAGCTGGATATCCTGTTGTATGGCTCGGCTTCTCAGCCATCCAGGACGGCTATGTGGAAAGTAAATTGTGACTTTCCAGGGTTTTAAGCACGCCAAGATCAGGTATGAAAAAAAGGATGCTGGAACTCGCCGAATCCCAAATCTTTTTGGCACACTGCAAGTAACGCACTTGGTTTCCAAGATGTGCTCATGTGTGTGCATGTGTGCATCTGTGTAGGAGCAAGAGACAAAGATGTTTTATCTCAGCTATGGTTTCAGACCCTCAGCAAGCTACTGAGGAGCTAACAGCTAGGGGAGAGCAACTGAAATGAGCAAACTTCAAAACTAGACACCAACTCCAGTGTTCAGATGGAAAATCCAAATTAGTTCAGAAAAGAATGTCTATAAAGGAACCTCAGTTTTGGCCCTTCTCCACTCCTTTCTGCAGGGAAAGTAAAATCAGAGCATGTGATTTCCTCTTCCAGAGATGTGGGACAGAGGGAGAAAGGGGATTTTAAAGCAAAGTTTGGAAAACCTTTCTAAGCTTGAATCACATTTTTAGACCTTGGTAGATTTTTTTAAGGAGTTTAAACAGGTGACGGCATCCTACATATCCCAGGGCCTAAACTTTTTGCCTGAACAGAAGAGGAGGGAGCAGATTTACTTAATGATATTATACACTTGGATAAATGTTTTATAGTAGTTTTCTTCGAAGCACTGACTATTGCCTTGCAAGTAAGAGACAGCCTGCCTTGCTTTTGTCTTTTGTAGTATAATAACTCCTATAATTTATGGTAAGTTAAATAAACCATAGGATTCCTGGTAATTTTAAAGTTACATGGATGGGCAGACTGTCACTTATGCTTAGACTTAATTCCATCTGACAACTAAACAAGCATGGACTTATAACACCACTGTATCAAAGACGCATTAACCTTTTTTATATGAAGTTCCTTGACACTGAATTTTGGTGAATCTTTCTATCTAATGCTTTCAGATCATTTTGAAAGCCCATCCAGAATGAAATTTATTTAAATAAATTCTCTAAACATCAAACTAAGTGTAAAGCTAGGAAGGATACACATTTGTGTCGTCACTAACAATGCCTATGTTTTGGGGTATTTGCTTTACAACTTGAGACATACAAACTTAGCTTCCTTAAATGCATTTCTTGTTATATACACTGCAGCAAATGTACACATACAGTTTGTCTGTCTTTCTGTACATGTGAAAAACTAACTATGAGGTTATTTGGTATCACTGAGGCTGACAAACTGTCATCAAGAACTTAACATGAGTTTAAGAAAAAAAAACACATAGTTTTCCAGAACTAATAGCTCCAGTAACAGGGGCCACAGCTCACAATATAGTAATATGATAAGAAATACTGTTGTACCAGAAGTTTCCTTCAAGACTGGTTTAACAGTTGTAGGTATTTTGTCACAGGTTAATGTGTCTGAGTGCAAGAGAAAAATGGTGTAAAAGCATATTTATTCAAGCAGAATGAAACAAAGCTCACGTGTAGTCGATGTGCTCAGAGATCAAGGCACCCAGAAAAAGTGTAGGCTCAGTGTCCTCCTACAAGAGAATCAGAGCAGTGAGCACAGAAATTAGCTCTTCTTGAAGCCCACCTTTGTCAATGACATGACTAGGTATATTCTTTGTGAATAATGGAAGGGCACCAAAGAAATTGCTCACTCTGCAATTTTTCTCTCTAAGTGAAACAATCTCTAAGATCCACCAAACAAGCAAAGTGATTGAATCTGAAAGAAGGAGGAATAATATATCTAATAATTTGTTATAAAGAAAAACTATCTTGAACCTATCTGCTAATTTGTGAAATTTAACATTGTATGGTGAACCCTTTGCCTTGTCCCTCTTTCATAAACCCCAAATTAACTAAAAGTAGACCAGTCCATCCTAGTGGAACACCTCTGAATTAGCTGGACTTATGCCAGGGTTGCATTTGACTATACAAATGACAGTTAAAAAAAAAAGAGCTAGCAGATATCTGTAACGTGACTTCATTTAAAAATTCAGATGAACTTTCATGGAAAATGTTGTGTGGTATTCCCACAGTCCCATTTGGCCTGCTTCAATTACTTCAGTAAAGTAGAACTAAATCTTGTTTTAAGAAACAACTGTCTTCTTCTATAATATGATAAATATTAATTTGTCTAATGTATATTAAAAAATACTATTAATCAAACAAATCTGATGTCTAGATTTTTTCCAGATGAGCAAACACTAGACTGGAATTTCTCAGCACTGACGGTCTCCCCTGTTAATTTCATTGAGAATGCCTTTGTTTTGTTTGCAGGAACTCATCTGTCTCCCTATGAGTATGTAAAGGGTCATATGTTTCCACAGTGTCTCTGCCAAACAGTCAAAAGAAAGGGTCTTTTGAATCATGACATGCTCACATTTAAGACCTCTGGTGCTTCAGAAGACTGCTTATTTTGTTGCTCCTTTTCTCTATTGTTATTTGTTATTAAAGTAAAAATTATAATTTTATGCCTGTTAATTCACTTGTCCTTTTCTTGAGAAAACCAGTTTCTTTTTTGAATCACCCTGACTGCTAAGTCTTCCCTGGTAATATTTGTGCAAGCCCAGCTTTGCTGTCAGCTTTACCTAGGTGTTAGAACTGTCTCTTTTACAAGTCTTACAGCTGGTAAGAATAATTACTACCCCTATGTCTGATTACAGTACCTACAAGAAAACAGGAGATCAGTCCATAATAATGATAAAGTACTCAGGGAAATCCACAAGTTAAAAGTAGAGATATCATTATTGTACATGCACTGGTAGTTAGAAACTACAATGCAAGGAACCCCTGGGGAATATGATAGCCTTTTACTGTTTATTAATTCATTTGCTACTATTATTATTTTGTATTACTTAGCTAATTGTATATCAAAATGTCTCAGAAAAGTATCCTGTTGGCTAGATTGAAGTTTTGTCTTTCATAGAAAGATAAATCAATGCTCCAGAGTTTCCTTTGATGCCCAAGTAGCTCTCATTATCACTTTTTTCACCAAATTGGTTAGACAGCTGGATCATTTACTGCATTTTTTTTTCCTACATATTAAGGATGGTGAGGTCCGGGCATAACGCTATTTCAGTTTTGAAGAAACTTGGTTCTTAAACTACCATAAAGCTTTTATTCCAAGCCAAATGTTCTGTAGAAAATTTCACAGGTTGAGAAAAAAATAGGTCAGATTTGTTTCTTTGACAATGAATAAAATGTTGCAGTTGTAGCAGACACACAAAGGTAAAATACATCTTGTAAAGGTCATGGTTTCCAAAATGACTGGGATGCATAAAAACAGATTTCCCTTCTCAGTAACTACATGTTCCAGTCTTGCTGTAAAATTTGTTATGTGGTATTCCTGCTAAGCAAGAGGGCAGAGTTATCGGACAGTCCATTAAGGTTCCCACAATTCCACTCCATGAATTTCAGTTAGGAAAAAACCATTGGAGACGTAGAGTATTATTTGATGGGCAGATTGAGGTGAGGCTATAAGAAAGGAACACTGATATTATGATGCTTGTAGCAGAGCAAAGGATAATTCAAAATATTAATGCAAGACAAAACCTGTTCATTCCATGAGCATGTGAGCAAAGCCTGGTAGCAGTAAAGCTCATGAAATGATTCAATGTACATCTGTGGGGTAGATCTGAAGAAGTTATCCCTTTCTGGTGAATGTGTGGCTTTTTTTTTAATTTCATGAAGTTTTCTCCCATAGTCTGAGCATGGCCCCCCGAGGGAGCATTTTCCAAGAAGCCCCTTGGAATCCAAATATTCACTTTGTTCCTTGCAATCTGTCATGCAAGTTATAAGTAACCAGAATAATAACAAAAAGGATTGAACCTTGGCTATCTTGACATGGACATCAGTTAAGAGAATATACTTTACAGCAGTATTAGCCTTTTCTAATGTATACCGGGACTGGAACTGAAATAAATCTCCCTAGCATCACAAAATTTCTCCTTTAAGTAATGTGTAGTTGTACCGATGTCCAGCAAATCTTTTAAAACATACATGTTTCTATATCTCTTGATATCTGCATTAAAGAACTGTGGACTGATTCTGTTAGTTTTTTACTGCCCTTTCTCTAGAACCAATCTTGGGCCCCTACGAGTTGGAAGAGGAAGAAAATATATGCAGAACAGAAAAAAAATATGTAAAAATCTGAGCTTTAATTAGAATGCAGTTTTCTAGACTTTTTCTGGTATTTATACCATTATTAATGGGAAAAGATAAGTATAGCTTTCCCATTGGAAATGAAAGAAGGGAGGGGGCTGAAAACAAGACATTTATTTCCTGAATACTTTGAATGTTTCAAAATTCTTTTTCATTCCTCAGTGGGTTGAAAATGAGCCATGTTCATATTTACATAGAGAAAAAAAAACAAACTTAAGAAAGGGTAAGAAGAGTCAAAGAAGGGTTGACAAAGACATACATCTGGTCCTGCTATGACTGGTGCAATCATCTTAACCAACAGATTGCCAGTTAGTTCATTTGTTTCTTGACTGACATTTCTCCTTCATAAGAATAATCTATTAATTGTTGCCCTATGGCACAGCACAGCTCTAGTACCAGAACTGTCCCATTCCAAAAGACATAAATAAATGAATAGCGATAGTAAACTTCAAGAAAACATGTGCTAGTCACATCAAGGAAATGGTAGTACTGGGCAGGAATATGGTGGATCTTCAAGACATCTGACATTTGAACAGATAACTCTACTGATGGTTTAGTCAAGGTGGGCTGGAGAACATTCAACCCAAGTAGTCTAGCCTTCTTCTGTTTCTGCATTTTATATTGTTAATATAATCTTTCTAGTTCAGCACATTCTCCTTTAGGGCATGTCTACACTAAAGTAGACAGGCCACATCTCACTTAAGAAGCTTTCTGAACTGATTGGGCTTAAGCCAGCTTTCTGTTAGAGGACACATAGCCATGGTTGCACGGCACTGTGGAGGTTCCAGCATCCCCACTCAGTGTATGAAAATGGGTTTGTTCTGAGCACAGTGCCATTTTCAAAGAACCTCTCAGGCGTAAAATCTGTTTTCATCAGTATTGCAACATGGTGCCAGGAAATTGCAGAGGAGATTTGTTATATCAGCCTTTCTGCCCTTTGTGAGCTCTTCCTGTCTTCTTGGTTTAGCATTCACCTGCCTTTTCCAAGTACTGTCAGTCAGTAGCACATAGAGTATTTTATGCCAGATGTGCCAAAACTGGACTGGAAACTGCACTCTCTTTGAGCTCAGAAGCTTAAACAGTACTGCTCTGTAGGTAATGAGGGTTTGGGGTAGAAAGGGTAAATATAAAACCAAGCAAGTTTCTTTTCCTGTTCTTCCTTGTAAATAGGTGTCCTGGTTTCAGCTGGGACAGAGTTAAGTGTCTTCCTAGCAGCTGGTACGGTGCTGTGTTTTGAGTTCAGTATGAGAAGAATGTTGAGAACACTCTGATGTTTTCGCTTGTTGCTGGGTGCTGTTTAGACTAAGTCAAGGATGTTTCAGCTTCTGATGCCCAGCCAGCGAGAAGGCTGGAGGGGCACAAGGAGTTGGAAGGTAATACAGCCAGGGCAGCTGACCCAAACTGGCCAACGAGGTATTCCAGACCATGGGACGTCACATTCAGGAAATAACT
>JANZLQ010000013.1:23854444-23867154 GCA_026212715.1 Elanus axillaris
GGTGAGCAATTACTCTGTGCACCGTTTGTACATTCCAATCCTTTTACTATTACTGTTGTCATTTTATTAGTGTTGTTGTCATCATTATTACTTTATTCTTTTCTGTTCTATTAAACTGTTCTTAACCCACGAGTTCTACTTCTTTTCCCAATTTTCTCCCTCATCCCGCTTGGGGGGGGGAGGGGGGAAGGGAGTGAGTGGCTGCGTGGTGTTCAGTTGCTGGCTGGTGTTAAACCACAACAATAGGCTTGATGAAATATCTATTAATTGCAGGCCCAAAGACCTCTTTGATTTTATATTTCAGGGCTGTTTACTTTCAGGAGAAAAGGCCCCAACTTCAACAAATTATGATAGTTTTTCATCATTTTAAAAACAAAATAATAATCACAAAACCCCACAAAAGACCAAGCAAGTTGGCTGAAGCTATGCATCAAAATTTAAATATACCTGTCATGAAACTGCACATCTGCTGAAGAAAGCTAGAAGTGATAGTTCTATCCTATTTAATATCTCAGACATGCAGTTATAAGACTCACTCAATACAAAATCAATAATTTATACAAGAAATCCTGCATGTGTCTCTCCTAACTACCAAATAATAGATGAAAACTGACAGATAAAAGCCCAGCTTCAACAATTTCAGAGAAAGATACCATGTACATGCAGGGCATTGGTTAAATCTGTTCTCCTGAGTATGTACTATGTGATGATTGGAGCTGAGGAAAAATACATTAATCTTTAGCTTTGGGTGGCAATGAAATAGCTTAGTTGGACTCCAGATAACAGGATAAGAAAGTCACAGGATGACTTGAGAGACAGTCATGCTTCTTTCAACTTCATTTAAGATCACATTGGAAACCTACAGGGGATTTACCAATAAAATGTCTGGACCATGCTGTGGTCAGAATTGTAAGATTCATGGGGATACAGAGAGAGCTAGCAAGCAAGCAGGAGCCTGTTTCCTGCTGCCTGGTGTAAAGGGCACTCTCCTGGGACTGTGTCCTGGTCCTTGTTCCCCTGGATTTTTCATTAAGCAGTCTTCAGATAAAATGCATAAGCAACATTTGGAGCAGAGTCTAAATGTCAAGCTCTCCGTCTTCAAATGTACCTCCTTAACCAAGGGCTGCAGTGTCATGCATTCACCTGTGGGCTCTCACAACTCTTTCATTACTGGCTGCACATTGTCCTACCTTCAGCAGCACTTTCTCACCCCTGCCTGTGCCTGGGCCATAGTATATCCTCCTGAGAAATGTGAATGTGGACCTTTTCACGCTCGAGAGGAAACCGAATCCCCACTTCTGCATTAGTATTCTGACCACTGAGTGACTATGAAAAATGTGGGCATTTCTCTGCTTGCACATGAAAGGGACCATAACTGTTGTACTTGGTGCTGAACTGTGCTGGCATTGTGTATCAGCACATTTTCCAAGATGGGGTGCCTCAGAGAAATAGATGCTGAAATGTGCAGCCAGAACAGAGGGCGAACCAGGAATACATGGACCTACCAGGCTCCCAAACCAAGCTGGACTGGCCTTGCCCCTTGTGGCCCTTGAGGTGTTGCTTCTGGGAGCCTTTCCTCCTAGATCCTGCAAATGGGGCTGTGTGGCTTTTTAATGATCCTATTCAAACATGGGCATCGGACCTGAAACTGGAACTGTAAAATCAGTGGTCTGTCTGGTCTACTCTTAGGGGATGTGAGTAGCCAGGTGATGTTTTTAATGATTCTCTTTCTTGGAATTAGGAAACAAATTTCCCTTGAAGTGAGATTTGCCCCAGTTCCTTATGAGACCAGAAGCCCACAGGCAGTAGTTTATTATATGAAGCAAAGGAAGATGCAAAACATTTCAGAAACTTGTTTTCTTTTGCTCTCTTCTATGGAATTTCCTTTAACAATTGCAGTCCAAAAAGAAAAGCTCTCAAGTGCTTGAAGTATCTAAGCTTATGAGACTTTTTCCCTGCATCTCCTGAATTTGATATTCTGCTTAGATCCTGTTGGCATCACCTTTTCAAACAGCTTGTGTTTTGTTTGACAAGTTCATTTTTAGCAGACAAGGAAGCAATCAGTAAGCTTGTCTGTCAGGGCACGCCTTGCGCTCTGTGTGCTGTCAGTGGAAAGAGTTCCCCACATCTTCCCAACTCCTTGTCTTCTGACCTCACCATGTACAAAGCGAAACATGCCCTTCATCCAATGCACAGATCTTTTTTCACAGAGAGTGAAGTTCAGTTCATGATTTATGCTAACATGTTCTTAGAAGATGCATGATTTTGTTTTGTTTTCCTTATCAGACTACATTAATATTTTACCTCTGTATATCCCTGTTTTTCAGTGGTTTTTTTGTTTCCCTTGAATTGATCTGAATTCCTGGGAACTTGATCACCCAGAGTAATTAAAGAGAATTCTCGTGTCTCCTGAACCTACGTCAGACTTTATTAGTACACGGTGGCACTAATACCCATCTTGCTTCTAGCTGAGGGCTAGGAATCCACACAAGAGGAATGGGCTCTCCAGCATTTGATATTGGCCAATAAATAGCTAGATTTCATTGTTGCTTGTGACTATTTGCTCTGAAAAATATCAGAATCTGAGCTGAAATTGCACGTAAAGGACAGAGGAAACCTATTCACTTAGAATAGAGGTTATTTTAAAAAAACTATTTTTTTTTGAATGTTGAAAACCAGTAACGTATAAAAAGTTCTGGAAAACCAAGGCCTGAATTCTACAGTTGTGCACTACTCTTCTACAACTCATAATAGAACAGAAAAGTAGATAATAAAAATATTTCTCTTCTCTACTCATCATACTTCTGAGGCAGCCAACACCAACTGCTACTAATAAGGAGGCTGAAGGGAGATGTTATCACTCTCTACAACTGAAAGGAGGTTGTAGTGAGGTGGGAGTCAGTCTCTCCTCCTAAGTAACAAGTTATAGGATGAGAGTAAACGGCCTCAGGTTGCGCCAGGGAAGGTTTAGATTGGATATTAGGAAAAATTTGTTCACCAAAAGGGTTGTCAAGCATTGGAACAGGCTGCCCAGGGAAGTGGTGGAGTGTCCATCCCTGGAGGCATTTAAAAGATGTGTAGATGTGGTGCTTAGGGACATGGTTTAGTGGTGGACTTGGCAGTGCTAGGGTAACGTTTGGACTCAATGGTCTTAAAGGTCTTTTCCAACCTAAACGATTCTATGTTCCTATGTTTCTAGTAAGAGAACTCTGCAATTCTGCAGTTTACTACAACATAATAAAAAACGCAGGTAACTGCATTAAGCCTCCCCAAACTCTGCTATTTGTAGCAGGAACTCTAATAACGAAATTCATGCCCACTGTGAGTGGCAAAAAGATGCTGGAATCTGGCTTTTAGATTATATTTCTTGTAGTGCTTAGGGCCTTTAACATTACTGTAGACATAACGATTTTGTTGTGAGCGTAGACCAATTGTATGGATCTGTTTCTCCTCTGTGAGGCTTTTGAGGCAAAGTGCAAGACCTGGTTATCAACTTAAAAAGATAAGCTAAAAATCAAGCTACAGAATTCACAATTACCTTCAGAAATAAATAAATTCAGCTCATGATTAGTAAAGAAAAGATCATTCAATACTCAGTGCCTTCTGTTGGAAACCAAACCACTTATTTGGATTTAGGAATGCAACTTTAGGAATCCTATTTTTTTTTAAGTGTTTCCTGGTGTGTTTTGCAGAGAAGTTTCTCTGTTTTGTTTCTGTATGTAATGAGTTCATCTCTTCATAGCCTTTATTTAAACAGGTGGGTTTGGAAATAAACAAATGCAATTCACCAAAAGAATACACATCAACACAACCACCTTCTTCTGTATCAACCATATCTCTGCTAATTCTATGGAATTAAAACATTTTAAATATGTTTAACTGAACTATATTTAAGATTTACAAGGAACTGCATTGAGACAATAATTGTATCAGTAATAGTGCCTACCAAGATCACAGTTTAATTATTTCAAGCCTCTCAAGCACAGGGGACATCATGGGGAAACACATTTTTATTTGTCTTTCCTTCAGAGAGGATGAACAACTGAACTCTCTTACCCCAGCAGTAGAATACTAACATTTCCCAGTGGCTTAGTCTGCTTTGTAAACTCTAATCCAAAGAGTTGACAAATTCAAGATGACTGAAAGCTACAGAAGGTGTTGTATCTGATGAATTACAGGTGTTTTAAAAACTGCTTATATTAAGGCATGTAATCTTGAAAAAGAAAGCCTGTTTTTTGCTGTTTATTGTGTTTGCAGTATATTCAAGTAATGATATTTTAAAGGTGCTAAGCTGTGCTTCTCTTAGATGCACACTGCCATTTCAGAGATATAAGTAAATTCAGTTTAGCTAATTTATTTTTAAAACATGTCTTTTACCTGACTTCAGATAGATGTGCCATTTCTGTTGACAGCGGCCTTAGAGGTTTTCACTCCTTAGCAGAAAGAGCAGAGCCTGGGTAAGGACTGCTCACCCATTCCTTGTCCCTTCTGCCTCACTTATTGATCCCTATCATCATCTTCACTTACTCCTCAGCAGCACAGACATAAATTCAGTGAGATGACCTGGGCTAAAAAGTCTTTTTTCCTTCAGCTTATTCTTAAAACTTATTATTGCACTGCGGGGCAGAAATGAAACTGAGGAGCACAGAATCCTTAAGGCAGGATTGCCACTAAAATGCTTCACACCATGGGACCAGAGCTTAGAAGCGTAGTTCCGTGCAGATTTTATCTGGCAACAAAGCCATCTGAAGAAGATATGTCCCCCCTCACTTTAGCTGTCGACTTCTACCCTCTGCCACAAAATAATGCCCCTCTTTTATGCTGATGTACTCTCCTCTAGTCTCCTCTTCTTTTTTTCTTTTTTCTGGACACTCTTCTTGAACTATATCGTCGGCACAAAGAAGGTAGAGAACTAGATGAGGAGTAGTCTGAAAAATAACACATACTTGGACAGATAGGCAGTATTTCCTTCCATGTAGGTATGAAGAGTAGACAACAGTCTCTTCCTCTTTCCTGGGCTTTGACACTGACAGTGTCACCCAAGGAGTCTGTGACCACATTAGAGACAGAAATCTAATCCTTATCCTGATCTGATATACTGAATTCCTTCCTTATCTGTCCTGTCCGCTCCACAGGGGTTTGGTCACAGCTGTTGAAATCACACCTAAATTTTCAGAGAAGCATTTGTATTAACAGCCTGTGTACTTCGACTGTATAATCAGCCTTGGCAATGAAGTTATTGGTGAACTTTTGTCATTCAATTTTTTGCCATGAACTTAACTTGATTTGGATTAAGTTCACTGAGACAATTTTCAAGCAAACTGTTGAAATTATTCACTATGCCAAAAAGATTATTCCACTTTTTCAATATTGTTGTTTTAGCAAAGTCCATTTAAGTGAAAACAAAACAAAGCAAAAAAAAAAGGGTGGTTTGGATCAATTGTACAGGGACTAATATCTCATACTTTTAACTGAAGTTGTTAGATGTGTCAAAAAAGTATTCACCCACCAAATGCCTTTTGCAAATGTTATTTAACTGCAAGTGATCTGTTTGGGTTTTTTTAATTTAGACTGAAGTTTTAAAATATTTTTTTTCACCAGATATTGATACATCTGTAAAATTTTCATTGCTTCTGAAATATTCTTTTCTTGAAAAGAAGACAGATCATCTTAAATGGAAAACTATGCGGAAGACTTGAGATTTTTTTTTCCCAATATTTTATAGGGAAAATGTTTTTCTGACTAGCTAGATCTTCTGTGATAACTTCCTAGTTATATTTCATTTTGTTGCATGAACAGCCTGAGAAAATTTTACTTTCTTAACTGCTATAAAAAATGAGAAATATAAAAAATGTATTTTTATCAGTCACCACAGCCAATCACTCTCTTCTAAACAAATAAAAACATCACACTGCATTTAAAAATTGGCTGTAAAAGTGGCATCTTCTAATTTAAGAGCTCTATCCTTTGCATATAATAAAACTGTGTATTTAGGATCATATCTGGTTAGGATTATTAGCTGACAGAAACAAATTTACTGCCTTGTTAAAACCTTTTAGCACCGCAGAAAGACCCTAACAGAGCTGTAGTCTATTCCATCTTGTATGACAACAACTGGCTTGTTTACAAAATTTTGAGCAATTACATGCTGAGGAAGTCCACTTAAGACAACTGAATTGACTTTACTGTTGGAGAGATGAAGTGTTTTGGGTTCTTTCAAGTGTAAGTGGATGATTAAGCATTAAAAAACATGAGTTCAACGTGACTTTCAGATTCTCAGATCTGAGTTTGCAGCACTAGCAGTTACTGCATTAACTTGCAGCTTGTTCCATTTGAAAGCAAATAACCGTAAGCAGGTCTGCATTATAAAATGTTGACAGTATAAATTTTTCACTTGCATTTGTGAACAAAATTTCACTGCTAAAACCTTTTTCTAAAAAAAAAAATTTGCACTGGAAATGCAGTTCATTTCACAATATGACAGGTCATTTAGGAAAATGTCTTAACACTACTATCAGAAAGAAATGCTTTGCAGGATTTTGCTGGCATAACTTTGCAGAAAAGTCACAATGGTCTAGACAAGCTACAGGAACATCCCAAGGGCAGATCTTTCATGGAGACTTCCTATAGTACTGTGATACTATAAAGAGGAGCTCTCTTCTTTGGGCAATGGAGAAGACTTAGATGGTGTGTGATATGCAATCCAAGCAAAGTTGTTCAAGAGAAAACTTTCTTATAAATCTTAAGACCTAGTGGCTGTAGACTGTGAAAACAATGGTTCAAAACTTGGTCTTGTAAAAGCTGGGGTACAAGTATTCCTTGGCTTTTCCAGTCACATTCAGTCTTCAAGAAGCAAAGAAAAATTACTGACTCCAGGCAAGCCAACAGAGTATAGAGGTAATCCCAGCTTCCTCTGGATGTTAATCTCTGTCCACTGATAACCCCTTCCCTCTGCTGTTGCATCCAGAAAGGCCCTTTTCTTTAGTCTGACTATGAATAAACTCAGCACAGCTGTGCCAGCCATGCTCCAGTGCACGTCTTTGCAGTGAGGCCCAGGCAGCTGTGGTCTCTCCCTAAGAAGGCTGGCCATTTGGCTAGGAGCTTTGGAAGGAGGTATATAGACCACATCATGGAGAAAAATGCCAGCCAGATATGATGGCTGGGAAAATCAGTCTGGAAAGAGAATTAAGAGTACACAACCTAACAATGATTCCTTTAATACGCTGTGGATTGGTAATGGTTTTGAACAAAGTAGAAGATAATAGCCCAGAGTGCCTGTGGAGGGGGAGGAGAAGGAGACAATGCCCTTATTGTCTTTTAACAAAAACAATTCTGAAGTGTACCTTAGCAAAACTCATGGCTTGAAATCTTTTTTCTTTCCAGTTCAGGCCTGATGCGCAGCATGTTCCCCTAGTCTTCCCCTGTCCTTAATTGCATGTACACCCAAAGACTTTTGTGCTGAGCACATTTTACTACTGAAAGGAGAAAAAAATCATTGAATGTTTGAAAAGCTGATTGACAAGGAATTTTTTTTTCCCCTGATCTTTTAAATGCTTTCAGCAGGGCTGCCTTGTAGTCTTAGACAATGCCACTGACCCTTTTACAAATCACTGTACACACTGAAGAATGAAACTTTATACACAGTTAAAGTGAAGCTTTTTGGCCAGGTTTTGACAGCTGTTATTCTAAAACAATGTTTTGGCTCTGATCAAAAATATGACTTTATTTCCTTTTGGGTTTCTACCAGGAGCCATATGACTCCGATAGATGTGGAGGAGGGGTAGGAGCAAGAGAGCAAGCTCTTTCAGCTGCTTTCCCAGTAGAGCTCATACTGCAAAAGGAAATGACGAAGGAATCTCATTTATCCAAGGCCTTGGGTGTATGGTAGGTGGTCCCTGAGATACTATTTGAAGAGTGGTGAAAATCATGCGTTGCATGTTTATTATCAAAGATAAGGTCCTGAACTGCAAGATCGGGAGTTGAAAAAACACTTTAATTTTCTACTCTTCTCTGTGAAAAAAAAAAGATATTCGTGCACAGGGTGGTATTTATATTGCTTTAAGAGCCAGAAGTTGAACCCCCAGTAAGTTCATGAAAGCCCCAGGTGGAGCTAAGGCAAGTGGGGGGCAACCTGTGCCCTCACCAGCACATTATATTACTTGCTCAAGTACTTAACTTTCCCTAGTAGGGCCTCAGCTTGGCTTTTGATCACAGGCAATTGCTGTGGTTGCTTTTGCCAAAACCTATTCTGGTTAGAGATCATGTCAGTGGAAGAGGTGGTCCAAACACATCCGTGCTGGGTGGGCTGAGCTGTCGCTGCCTGAGTCTGTAAGAGCTCAGAAATGCAGCAGCATCCGAAAGGTGACATGGGCTGAGGGGGGTCTCTGAAATCCTGCCAGGTTTCACTGGAAAACCATTACTGGCTGCAGCAGGTGGTAACTTAGAAGTATAGAAATTATTTCTGTGGGGATTAAAATAGGGTGTTTAAATACTAGTGTTGGTTGGGATGGTGCAAGGAAATAAAGTCCAGTGCTATTACGGTATTACCTGCACTAAACTGCACAGGTTTGAAATTTCCTTTTAAAGACCACTTTTAAATATTGAGCAAAAAGCTTTCAACTGAAGCTTTCAGCTGAGCTCTGTTCTTTTTGAGACCTAAGCCCACCAAGCTTGGTGGAGTTTGTCACAGCTGCACTAGCAACCAGACTAGCTAGCTGAATTCTGTTCATCTCCCCCAAATACTGCAGAGGGGAATACGACCACAGCAGCCTTAATTCAGATGTTCTCCACTGTCCTTTCATGAAAATACACCTGTTCCAAAATTCTCCATATCTAGAATGAACAAATAAACTCTGGAGGTAGGACTTGGAATGTTTGTAAATACACATTCTTAGAAAGTGTAATGGAAAAAAGAAATAAAGTGTTAGTTTCTCTGCAGCAGCATGCTGGCGAGGAACGACTCCTTTATAAAACAGTGTATGTGTATGGTATTTGGTATGTGTGTATATGTCAATATATTGATTTTTAGCTTGAAAACAGGATTTTAAGAGGTGTTACCTTTTGCAAGTAATAATAAATGTAAAGAATTGAAAACTGTGGACAGAGGGGATGTGTGTGACAGTTGTCAAAGACACACTCACCCACATGGAATATATGAACTATTTAACTTTGCCAAGGTCACCACAATTGGCTGAATAACTGCTGATCCTGCAAGGTACTTTACATGACTGAGCAGATGTGCATGATATTCAAAAGGAAAAATACTGATTTTAGGAATTTTGAAAGTGTAAAATGCAACATGTTTTCATTCGAATTAAAGAATAATTCAAAATCCTTGAAGAGGCAAACAATTTTTAATGGATTACCTTTCAGTGGATCCTATTAGTATTCTGGAAAAAAAATCCTTCTGAACTGGAAACTAGAATATTTCGCAATATTCCTCATTTACCTCACTTGCAATGCCTAACATAAAATTTACTCTCTAGTACATCATAACAATTACCAAAATGAAAAAAAAGCAATAAACCTAATGGACTACCTCTATTGTCAAAGAGATATGGTCTGCTGATATAAGATTGGTAAAGAAGCTTTAGTATGACCTTTCCTTACTCTACCGTCTTTGGTAGAGACAAGACAGAAAAGAATTTACTCCTAGCAAGCAGGCAAGGACCTGACACAATGGGACAGTGAAGATAGAATGGGTGGCTGCTCTTATTTATGAGAAACTCATTAGAACATTCTCAATTTAGTTCCTTATCTCTTAAACTTACAGTACAATAAATAGAAAAATTAAAACAATAGCAATACTTCCAATTTATCCACCTAAAAGATTAAAAACCAATTTCTTTCTTAAAATTAAAGTGAATAAAATATTGCTGAAGGGATTCAAGTAATGCAGCAATTCATAATAACTTTCTAGGAGGTGGACACACTATTATCTGCCTTCAAGCTCACCATATTTTTGAAAGGATTAAGAGCTTTTTAAAATGTGTTTCAATTCCTTCATTTGTCTTCCTTTATAAAGCTTGCATAGTCTTTTCAGCTTGGTATCAGCACTTTTTTTGGTGTGTCTTTTACTTTTTGAGAGAAAGAAAGACATCTGAGAACCTCATAAATTATAGTATTCCATATGCAACACTTTTTGTCTGGATTTTATTTTTTTAGGTCTGTGAAACCTGAAAATTACTAAACTGGCTAGGCCCAATGTCCATCTAATCCACTATCTTATCTCAGATGGTACCACTTCGTGATGGTTGAGAGAAAGAGGTATTGAAACTTCACTGTAAGTTAATACACAGGAAGAGTGGAATAATCTTCCCTTTGGGTAAATCTGACCTTTATCTCTATCAGGTATTGCAATAATTAAATACAAGACCACAAACTGTAATTTTCCTTCTAAAAATAATCATGAATTGTAACACTGGCTTTTCCTGCTAGCCTTGTAAACTTCCAAACACTAATATTCTGGAGTTCCTGTGCCAATGAAATGTACGCCTAGGCTTTTTTCTCTGTTCTTTAAGACAGCATAGTTATTTTCATTGAAATACTGCAGCGATCTAAAGCAGCTGCTATGTTCTTCATCTATTTTAGTTTAGAAAGAAGAGAAAACTAGGGAAGAATGTGTTCTAGCTCTCCCTCACTCTTCCTGTTCTCTTCAAGCTATTTGTAACTATTGAAATGACAGCGATCACAATCTAAATGCACAATCTAAATGCACTTCCCATTAACAATGTAATTAGAATATCATGCCTTTTATTTTTGAAGGTACCAGAATATTTTGTAAATATTTGTTGGAATAGTCATTTAAAATGAAGTGTTGAAAGTCCTACAGATGAAAAAGCTTTATAGGTACGTTTCTGTCCCTGCAAAGATTTTATGGATTTTTGTGGATTTCTTCAAAGTGTATAATCACTAAAATAATAGGAGACTGTGACACTGGTTGAACAGTATAGGTAAAGCTCCAAACTATGTAAAAGAGTACTGAAATAATTGATTTTCCTTTAACTTGTGAATGGCTATAGCTTAGGGCAAATGACTGAAACTTAGGACGGGTTAGCTTTTCTTGTCTCTTATTTGACCAAGTCTGTTCTGAGTTTTTAGTTCTCACAAACATTGTTTGCATCGACATTTTAAGGAATAAAACCAAATGTTGAGGTGTTAAAGTTGCAGAATCTTACTATAAATTTTCACTCCCCTCCCATTTTTATTTGACTTTTAAGAGGCAGAGGACAAAAAACTCTGCAAAGATGACAGGGATCATTCAATCTTTGATCCTAAGTCTACCAGTTATCCATACAGCATGTGGTAATCAGGGAATTAATGGCACAGATCTATGACTTATGTCTATGTTTACTTTAGAGAACACTTTTTATCCAGGGCAAAAACAATCAATCAAACTATCACAAAAGATAAAAACCAAAAAACATTGCCTGGGATTTATAATGTATTATATTCTTTATAAAGTTTGAAATAAGAAACACCATTCAGAAGTAAGATACAGTTGTATTTTGCTTCCCTGGTAAAGCTGTCTGATAACATTGCTTGTAATCATGCTTTCAGTAGACTCCAAGATAAAGTCTAGACCTCCTGAACAGAGACTGACAATTATGATGCCATTCTTCACTTTTACTAAAACTTTCCTTAATACCTATGTTAGGTGATGTAATTAAAGGCTAACTGCAGTGAACACAGACTCAGAGACGATCAGGGGGAAAACAGCAGGGTGAAGCCCCTAACCTCTTCAGGGCACAAAGAGCACCCCTACTTCGTGACTCTTAGGACTGTCAGAGGAGAACAACAGGACTGTTGTCCTGGTGGGAAAGCCACCGAGAAGAGTCAAGGGAACACCATGCAGACTAAAGGGGGTCATTGCTCCAGGAGGATGGGGTTTATTGTGGGGTGCCAGCAGAGTAAAATTTTGGAATTGTGTAAAACTTATCAAATATTTTAAGGGGTTGTAGGAAATGTGAGAAAGATATAGGATGTTTAGGGGGAAAAGTGGGGAAAGAGAGAGGTGTGGGTGGATCAAGGGAGGGGAATGTATGGGATAATAGAGGGAGAAGGGGATAAGAGGGATCAGTGAAGTCCAACAGGCTGCTGGTCAGTGCACTTCTCTGACTGAGCCTGCATGTGTTCACTGCAGTCTGTCCTCAACCCATTAAATCCTATTTCTAAGTGTATGCCATGTGGGTGCACTCTCTGTTCTGTGCATGTGAGAATATTAGCAAGCTACATAGTGTATAGGACAAGAGATCTGACTGCCAGCAGCTGGAGTGGGCCCTCAAGGACTCCTAGGTCCATGGGCCAGCAACAGGAGGAGACCAGGGTCTGAAAGCCAGCAACCAGATAGACTGAGCATCTAAGGCCAGATGCTGAAGAGACGCATATTCTTCGCGTATATATTCCATTACTGCGGGTTTCAGCCTTCTCCTGGCAGGAGGGGAGGAGCAGGATGGGGCCATCTGTACTCTTCATGTTTGTGTGAGTGCTGCTGGTGTCTGCATGGGTACTGGTACCAGGACCTCTCTGACTGCAGTGGATCTGTTGACCAGGCATGAGTGTGTATGTGCATGTGTGAGTGTATGTGTGTGTGTGCAACTACTGCATTGCTAGCTGGCTGTATTGGGTTTGTGTGGCAAGGTCTTAGTAGAGGGGTGGGTTACAGGGGCAGCTTCTGTGAGAAGCTGCTGGAAGCTTCCCCCATGTCCAAC
>JANZLQ010000013.1:23875614-23886328 GCA_026212715.1 Elanus axillaris
TACTGAACTCAAAACACAGCACTGTACCAGCTACTAGGAAGACACTTAACTCTGTCCCAGCTGAAACCAGGACAGCTAGCTAAAGCTCAATTTCATAAAGCACTGAAGTGTTCACTTAGCAGTAAGCATGTGGGTAGTGCCATTGATTATGTTGAAGGAATTATATGAATGCTTAAAGCTGAGATTTGTTTTCTGCACATCTTTGCTGAATGGAGCCAAATTTTCCATGATCAAGCTTCAATTCAGCAGAATCACTGTTATTCAACAAAATAGAGAGCAATGTGGATAATGTAAACTAAGTTCTGGAACTCCCCTGACACAAAATTAGTGGCCTTTATACAACTAGGTTTCACTGATACACCCGAGAATAATAATTAAAAAAAAAATACTTAAAGGGCTATGGATTTCTATATCCATATTCTGGACCAGTTTAAATCTCCCTTGTACTGACCAGCCTTACAACAAAGTACAGAGCTTTTTCAATTTTTAATAGTGGAATTGTGCCACAAGTATGTGTAATACAGATGTCAGAATCAAGATCTGATGAAGCATTACTGAGAAAAGAAAGTATATTTCCTGACAAGGAGCCATGAATTCTCAGCATTTTCAAAACCAGTACATTTTAAATATGACAGAGAGTCCAGCCAAATCAGTGGAAATTTTTCTTTTGATTTCAATGGCTATTGCCATTTAAAAGGATAAAAATTCATTTTGAAGGATTTTAATATTTTTCTAACCTCTTTTACAACCAATGTTCTTTTAATAGATGTGCTGTGCCTTGATGATTGTTGACTGCCCAACACAAAATGCTAGTATAATACCATGTAACTTTTGCTAACTCCTAGTGCTGCTCTTATCCTTTCTGAAAACTTAGTGCATTTTCCTTTCCTCTATACAAAGTACTTCTGATAATTGAATCAAGCAGACTAGGAAGCATTTCCAGATTTAATCAGGCTTTTTTTTTCTAGTGGAATTAAATGGTAATTTTGTATTTGTAACATCAGGAAGAGCTACAAAACACACCAAATGAGTCTGAGGCTTAGATATTAACTCAGTCAGAAGACAGTCTTCATTCCACACACCAAATGGCTGGGTTTTTTTCAGGTTCTGATAGAACAAGATGATTTCAATATTGTAACACTAGATGTCATCACATCACATCATGGTACAACATGGTGAAATGATATTTAAGTTCTTACCAGAATATGGATGAGTGAATAATTCAAAATGAATAATTTATTCACTGGATTTTGCCTTTTTTTTTGTCCATGAAATATTCAAAAGCAGATTACAAAGCTCTCTAAAGTATTCCTGACCAGAAATTATTTGCAAGTTTCTTCCCATTTTATATCCTATCAAATGAATTTGAACTGTTCATTGGGAACTTCAAAATTCACAATTAGTCACTGATTAAAGAGTATTACTTCTGTTCCTGATTTATTTAACAGCAGTGTAAAATGATGAGCTGCAAAGACAAATGAAAATCAGAGCTGATAAAAATGGAGATCTGTTATTAAATAAAAATTTCCAGTAAAATGAAAGTTAAAATTTTAAATTCATTAAAAAAATATTGCAAACATAAGTAAATACAGGAAATGTGTTCATTTATGCTAGTTATTTAGATTTCCATAAAATGTTATTTAAAAATCCAAACCAAAACAATTTTCCTTGAAATCAACTTCAAACAGTATAGTAAAAAGTAGATTTTGACCTATGAGTGATAAGTTTTTAAAAATCATCACCCTTAAATTTTGCACTTTTCAGCACAATTGAATTCCATAATTAATGCTTTCCTGCATAAGTGTTTATGTAACTTTGTTAGAAATGCCTTTGCTTACACTGGGCCTCATACTGAGCTGCTGCAAATTCATGTCTTTTAAGTTTTATTTGTTGACAATGTGAAAAGTGCAATGTACTTTGTAAATGAATTCTTGCTATGAGATCACGTCATATCATCGACATTCTCCAGTCCCTGAAACAGCTGCTATTAGGGCTAGCAGCAACCTTCTTCAGCAGTGCCACCCATGTCATACATTTTAGTCCACAAAATAGTCTGTTTAATAATAGTAAAATGATTATTATTTTCAAATTCTCTGCCACTTATAGCCATACTTTCCTGTAGTCTGAAAGCACTATATCTCCAGGGATTTTCAGCTACCTTTTGTCTCTTGTCTTCACTCTTCCTCACTTCTCTGCTACCTCATGTTCTTGCATAGGACACCAGGAAAAAAAAATCCATAACTCTGTAAATTGAGGCAAATCCAAACATAAGAGCTGTTAATGTCAATAAACAAAAATCAGAAGGCAAAATTACAAAAGTACTGCAACATCTACTTTAAAAACAGCTGTAGGTTCTTCCTTTCATTTTTTTGGTTATTCAGGTAATTGGGATTTCTGAAATGAATTTGTAAATACTGAAATGGCCATTGAATTCAGTACTTTATCCAATGAATCTTTAACACAAACTGTAATATCAGTATGAGTAAAGGAAACTGAACCTTCAGCTAACACCCCCAGGATTACAGAGCAAGGCTCACTCACATTTTTCTACTGGTAGCCTAATTCGCACCAAGTTTTTCTTTGGTTGAGAAATGATCCCAGCCTAGACCAGACGACGAGGACTAGGCTGCTTTCCAGATAGGCCCCACATTTCCTGGCTGACTGGTCTACCAAAACCTTTGTTTTAAAAGAAAAAACAAATTAACCTTCTCAAATACAGGTGCCTGAAGCTCAAGAAAAGGTTTCAGATCATCCGTCTCAGTCTCACTGAGAATTTCACAGCAGCAACATCCAGGCACGCTGCTCTTATTGGTACTTCCCATTGGTTGCTTCATTCTCATGCATTCTAACACTAAAGTGTACCACCATACTTAAGATCCTTAGTTAAAGGATGCATGGAAAAGATACAGAACACTTTAGATGGTTTGCTGTCATTCAGTATGCCCACTTCATGCATTTCCCTTCCTAGACTGAGTTTCCCTTCTTGCTCACTGGCATTAAAAATTTATTCTAATTATTGTTTTTATTGGCAATGACCAATATGTTTTTAAACTTAAACCATATTTTAGATTAGTCTAAATGGTTTAGTTAATCATAATTGTAACCATTCACATTTATTGTGGTTACTGCCTTCATTATCTGGGTTTTAAAAGAAATAAATGTTAGTGGCTATCTGTTTTTGATTTTGTTTATTATATTCTGTGGATTTATTTGTGTATATTACACTTTTGCCAATGCACCATAATTTATCTGTCCCCACTCTGGCATTTTTTGATACTGCACTAATATTCCTGGACAGTGCAAACCGATTTATTTTGATCTAACTGCAGATGCAGGGAGCTGCTCCCCAGAGCTCTTCGCTCTCAAGGCTTGTTTGCATTAGCTTATGGTCTTTTACCAGCCACTTCTTGGGCTGAAATCAGTTCAAGCGTGGGCTGGTGTTCATTGCTGTTGACTGCTTGCTCTGTTGTGGTGATTCCTTAGTAGGTATGTTCTGTTGGAGATGGCCTGAGGAAGGCAGTCACCTTGGAGAAGACTCAAAAAGCAGAGGCAGGGTTTCTTGGAAAAGATTCTGACGTGTCTTTTCTGTGACCTAGGGAAGGGTAATACAACAATTCACTGTGATTTGCTGAATAACCTGGAACAGTGTGCCAGAGAACAATAAGAAATTAAGAATAATATACCATTATATTTCAAAGAAGTATTACAGCATTAAATCCAACTTGCTGCTATTTTCATGAAAAAAAACCTCAGATTCTACTTTATAAATATTTAGAAGGTCTTGCAGCAACAGCAGCTAAGGTGTAGTATATATTTAATGCTATTATTCCGATATTATCAACAGATAAATGAGAGTGAAGAAATGATAAAGTTCTCTGCCTCTAACATCTCCTATCTAGTTAATAGACAAAATGAGAAAGAATCCAATTATTCGTAGCAAGCCACATATTCCTTTATAATTGGGTAACATTTCAACGAAAGAAGTACATTTTTATTAATTCATCTGCTGTTAAAAATCACTTAATAAACATTTTATTCAATATGAATAGAGAGCAAGTGCACTAGCTGCTTAAAGTCTTGATGATTTGGCACCTGGTTGCCTAAATTCTGTAGATTTGTTACTATTCCAGTAACTGTTCATGAGGCTGCTTATAAATAATTAAAGTGTTTCAATTTCAGGGATGCAAAGTCATGCTATTTATTGCTCCTCTAGACATAAACCTTTGATCCTAATCATCACATAGGGGCACAACTGCCTTTATGACGATCAGGTGGAGAAGCTAATTCTCTCACTACTACTATAAAAAGAGAAGAAAACAGCCATTTTATCAGTCTGAAACTCACAGGCTACTGCAATAACAATTTGTAACTACCTGCCATTAAACTCGCCTTCTGCCTGTGAGCTTTGACAGATTTTTGGAAAGCTGGATGACAGTCATATGAACTCTTAAAATAGTAACTGAAGGATGAGAAAAAACATAGAGCCCAATCCTGCCATGGAAACTGTGTAGGTGCAAGGATCTAGGAGGCTATTACAGCCCACCTCTGTCTGCAAGAGGCATTAATGACACAAGCATTGACAGGGGGGAGAAAAGAATCAATTCATAGCAAGAAGTTTTCACTTATGATAAAATTCAGAATGACACTTAGGTTTTGTAGGTGCCTCGTGTTTGAAATGTAAGAGAACATCTTCATAAGTGCTTCTGCTTATGCTGGTATTGTATATACAGACCTAACCCCCCAGGAGTTTCCAGTCTGATTGCATTTCATGCACTGTTTCAGCTTTACAGCTATCATTTTAGTCAAACAGAAAAATCATTTTATTGTGTGTTTAACTATTTTCATATGGCAGGACTGAAATATCATCAAATATTTTCACAAAAATTGTTTCATCTGCTTTCTTACAGGGAGTTTAGCAGATGACAAATTTATGGATGTAATTGTGCTGAATTTATTACTATTATTTGATAAATGCCTGTGATTTCACCTATGAATCCGTTACCTTGAGAGAGCTGACATCATATATGTCTCCTGTCATTTTCCAGTGAAAGGAGTGTGAAGGAGATTGTATTACTAAAGGCCACAAAACAGATTTCCAAAAGCCTGCCATTACCTAGCTGCATATAGGGGCTACTCTTGTTGTATTTCAGTACTGAATCAGTTACTGGTTAAAAGTATTGTGGAACTCTATTTTGAATACAGCAAGAAAGAGGTTACATCAGTATTGTCATATTTTCATTAAGTTCCTCTAGCAGAAAACAAACTGTATTATTTAGTTGTTTATATAAGGAAGGAAGAAAGAAAAGATGATTTGTTTCAGAACGTACAAGTTACTCTCTTAGAGCTGGTCTATAATTGAAAACTATTTTTCTTGAAAAAAAAATTTGTGGGAAAAAGATCAATAGGCACTTTTAATCTTTTAGTCAATTTTAAATGCCTATGAAATATGTCATCAACATTGCAAATATTTTCAGCTCCTTTTGTGGACTGAGCTCCTCATTAACGTATTATTATACAATTACTGTCATTCTACTTGCTTTTTCTTGCATTCATTTTTGTCTTCACCTCAACAGTAAGGTGTATAAACTTTTTGGGACTTCTTTGTTTACAAAAAACTTGATCTCCAAGTCAAAAAGGGCAGTACCTATCATATATCATATATAGACACATAAGGCATACGTATCTAAAGTAAACAGTAGTAATTGTATTGTATGAAGTAATGTTATTTTTTATAGTGTATTTATGTATCTCTATTCATCCTTCTTTTTCCAGGCAATAAACCAATTAGTTGACCAGATGCAATAGAAAAAAAAGCAATATTACTGCATCACATTATTTAAATGTACGTGTTGAGCCACAGAGAATTCACCATCATATCATGCATATGGGATACATAGAGAAAGCATCTCTTTTCTGGTCCCCTTAGGCATCACTATGGCATTTCTGGAGTGTCCTGACAGAGCTCAGGCAGCAACCCAGCTTCAGTCAGCTATTCCTCTGAGTTGAAGGATGCTCATGTATGGAGATAGGGTAGAGCACACTATTAGACCTCTTGGAGAAAATAAATACCTTACCCATTGAGATTAGATGCACATGAAGGAATTAGAGAGATTACAGTTTTGGTTGCCTCAAAATCTGTGTGACTCCTGTTTTAGGTATCCAAATCCATTCTTTCACCTGTGTCCACTGTGGTAATGGAATCTGGTCCATCTTAATTACAATAGTAGCAATTGGTCTTCCTAATTTTCCTCATTTCATTAAGGTCTCTGGAAAACCTTTCATTACATCTCTGAGAATTACTATATAGCTCTTTTCATGTATTTTCTACCAGTAAGGTGGGATAATATGTGCTAGAACAAGACAGACATTATTGGCCAACTACCCACTTGTTTAAAAGTGTTTGGTGGGGTTTTTTTGCTTTTCCTTTTCCGGGTGAAAGTAAGTTTCATCCTTTTTTGCTACAAAGGGTCAGCTATTACTTGAGGTAAAATAAGCACCAAGTGGAACAGGGAAGCCTTAAACTTCAACATTTCAATGAAAATGTGCTGGGTCAATGAATACCTCAGCTTACAGTATTCCTTCTTAGATTGCTTATAGGATTTGAACACAGAAGAGACAAAGAAATAATATAATAATTTATATAGTAAATAAAAAAAACCTGAGTACATAGCAAGAAGGAATATTAAGAACTAGAAGCAACCTTATGAAAATAGCAGAGGGAACAACTTCCTAAGGAATATTTAGAACTATGTCAGACCTTTGAGTGGAGCATACAGAAAACTCAACAGAAAAACAAATTAACTAATTAAAATTAGTTTTATCATCCTAAATTCTTAAGAAGAGATCTGATTTCTCACAAATCTTTCTCCAAGTGAAATTTATGCAACTCTCACATCAGAAATGTGTGAGAATGCACTGTAACAGTGAAGAATTTAGCCTACTGCTATGACTGTCCCCATGAGCTGTAGTGTGGAGCAGAATGAGTAAGCAAGCTAAATACACAAATATGATTTTAAAGGAAAGACTTAAGCACTGCCTTCTCACAAGGACAAAACTGTATGCTCCATACTTTCTCACTTACTTTTCTTATTCTCTACTTCTTTCCCTACTTCCTGTTTTTTTGACTATGAGGCTGAGGGTTATTTAAATGCTCTGAGATTCCAGGATGGAATAAAATCTAATAATACTACAACTAACACTGTCCTTTTTAGGGACTGCTCTTCATCTTCACTTCCAGGACAAAAAAAAAATCGTTCAGACCTATGGTTGCATCTGCGGTCATGCTTGATACAGGCAATATGTGGACTTACACCAAGACTAAATAAGCTATAGAGAAGAACAGGAAAATGGGAAGAGGTCTCTTGAAGAAAGTGTGGCTCACCACCTTTTGGATGCTATTGCTGAGAAGTGGATATATGTTTACTCACTGCTGTATAATGAGCATAAGATGTGATAGTATGTTTTGGTCAAATTCCACGTTCTGTGACTCATTTTCTATTTCTCGCTTTTTAGACATTTTCCCTCTGGGTCTGCAGCTCATGTTCAGGATTGCTGCATGGCCCACAGAATAGATTCAGTAATGCCCAAGGCTGACATACCCATGCTGCCCTTGTGCCGCAGCTTCATCTTTACAACTAGGCCAACTGTCTGATGAGGTAGCAATATTGCCATCAGTTTATATTGAAAGTTCCTGCTATGTTAATGAGACTAAAAAGATATCAACTAACAGCGGCTTTGTCCTTCTGTTTGCCAGATAATACTAAGGAGCAGTTAGTTTATGAACTCTGTGGGAGCTTACACTACAAAGCAGTGCCTTGCACAGCTCATACAGAGCCATGTTGTCTGTTGATGTAATCACCATGCCAGAACTAATTAAGTTCAGAACGACATTTTCAAGATAAGGCTATTGCAAAGTTCCATAAAGAAGACCAAACTACATCAGACCAGAAGACCTCTTGGCCTAAATGTATTTACATACACAAGGCCAGATCTGGCCCACTTTTATGAAGCACAGTAAACATATTCTTCCTTCCAGTTCTAAAAAAAGAAATTGGAACAATACAATATGTGCAAGCTGAATTATAATATGAAGACAACTACAATTTAAGAAAGTTGTCTTCTTAGTTTACCCTTTGTCCTTACACGATGGCAGATTATGGCATAGGCATTTAAAATGCACAGGGCTGGTAGGAGATTTTAATATTTTAAGACACAAAATCATTAATTTTGCAAAAAGCGAGGCTGAAGGGAAATTATCAGTTAAAAAAACTTGTAGTGGTGTCTGTGTGAAGAAACTACTGAGCATTTGCTCTTCCACCCTGTCAGTTTGATTGTTCATCAGCTGTCTGGGAAGCTTGCATGATGTAAGAAAGCGACTTTATAAAAGCCTAGAAAGGGATTGTGAGTAAGCAGTGCTTGGATTAGAGACTAGGCTGGTAATACATAGTAAAGTAAAAAGTGTGGTATTCATATACATGCATGTATATACATTTGTTTCTATAGATGTAGGGTTAAAAAAACACGTCTCAGCTGACTACTTACCAATGTGTTATTCTATAGTGGAAATGATACAGTTTTAAAGTCTGAAAAAATCCTTACAATTTTCAATGAAATAAATTTCAGAGGAGACAGTAGGGAATTCAAGGGCAGTATTCCTTTTGAAGTGGTATCGGACAAAACTCAGGTCAATTTGTTTAGTGTAACATTAACTTTCAACTAATTATCCAGTATGCAAATATAGCAAACAAAAAAACAAATTTGGAACTCATTTAGTAACATATTAAGACTAGGAGAAAAGATAATCTATTCAATTCATCACACTCTCACAAGACAGTGAAAATGCTGATTCCAGTGAAACTGATTCTGTCCCTCCACTGAGCAGTACGAGGTACATGGCTTTTGCGGGTTGCCTGGCAAATGAAGGGGAAATCAATGATGCTGAAATGCAATATCTTAAATGTAACTGTGTTACTCACACAGTCCTCAAACAGATTATAATACAGTCACCTGTCCCAGGAAATTTACTTCTGTAGCAAATTCTAGTTCCAAAAAAGTCTTTGTAGTAAAAGCTGACTCCATAGATTTTATCTCCTATTACTTGTCAGTATTCCTCTACTCAAAGCAGTGGACAGTCATTTTAACAATAAGCACTATATATTTTTTTAATTTGTTCATAAGACAAAAAAAAAAAAGGGAAATTGTATATTTACAGAAAGAAACTGATTCCCAAGATTCACAAGGCTCATATGTACCCTTCACGTGGAGGACAACAGCAGAGGAAGAAAAAAAGCCAGAATCAAAAGACTTAATATTAGGTAACTAAAATGGGTGAAAAAGGAAATAGGAACAACTAGGGTGGGGGTGGGGGGTGGAGATGTTTGGGTCTGGTGGAAGGAGATTGGTCCTTGAATCTCCCATAAGATGTTCCAGATTTATCAAAGAAAGACTAAAATATATTTTTGGCCCTGCAACTTTTATATAACTTACACCAAATATTAGCTTGAACTAGAAGAACCTTTTCAATTAATCATATTCCAAAACCATGCATGTTTCAGATATACATTCAGATATACATTCAGATATACATCAGCATTCCAGATCAGATATTTCACTCTTTAAATATCCTTTCATGGGATTTAGTTGTTATTCAGAAATAAATATATTGTGACTTACTAATTTATTTTTTGCAAATATCATTACTCAGAAAGCATCTCTTTTTTAAGGTGTCAGACTATTCATAAGATAGTCCTGATGGTCTTATTCAATATCTTTATTCACAATATTCAGACTAAAAATTGTTTGCAAACTGTTGGATGTAACAATTCACAATTCATGATGCTAGGTCAGCTAAGTTACATTGTGTTCTTTCTCAGTCCTAGCAACATGATGGAATAATTAAAAAACAGCGTCAGCAATCTTTTAAAGGTGATGTACGTGACTATAATTAGATGCTGAGTCTTCTGGGTTGCAGATCCTGCAGATCAGGGGCATTGTACAGATGATAGAGGGGCTCTCAGCCTCTACCTGATCTAAAGCTCTGTGTTCACTCATTTTATGTCATTTCTCCAGGTATTACAGATCTCTGAGCTTGTATAAGCTTTTACTTCTACATAAATGAATGATAAAACTACTTATAATATATGGAACTGAGGATTTACAAATACATCTGGAGTTATGTAAGTCTTAAATAATTTTTACAGAGTGTGTCATGAATTCTATGAATAATGACAAATCAAACTATGTATTCCTTCAAACAAACAGTAACAAAGAATTATTTTGTTTTCCTATTCAGATACTATAGTTGTAAATCTCTGTGAATCAACTTCATGGACCTTCAAAAGGACACACTGATGTCAAAAGAGTTTGTATGGTTTTGAAACAGAAATTCACTGATTGTCATAAAAACACATGTTGAGGATCCTTTCCCAGTTTTCCATAGTATCAGTCAAAGCCTTTGCTCTTAGTTTTGGCTCAGGATTAAGTTCACAGTTGTGGTGGGTCAACCATGGCTGAACGCCAGGTGCCCACCAAAGCCATTCTATAACTCCCCCCTCCTTCGCTGGACAGGGGAGAGAAAAAAAAATATAACAAAGGGATTGTGGGTCGAGATAAGGACAGGAGAGATCATTCACTAATGCCCGTCACAGGCAAAACAGACTCAGCTTGGGGAAAATTAACTCAATTTATTACAAATCAAAACAGAGTAGGGTAATGA
>JANZLQ010000013.1:23886428-23975447 GCA_026212715.1 Elanus axillaris
CCGGCTGGCATTGGCTCTGTCAGACATGGGGGAAGCTTCCAGCAGCTTCTCACAGAAGCCACCCCTGTAACCCCCCCCCCCCGCTACCAAAACCTTGCCACACAAACCCAATACAAAAGTACCACAGAAATACAGCTTGTTAGTGAGATTTAGTGAAGAACAGAGATTCCAAAAAGGAAAAAAAAATCTGTCTCTGTCATCCTTTCACCTAGATTGGCTGAATGTATTCATGAGAACTCTTTGACACTAAATTTGGTTTTTAATACAATGATATTTCCATACCACCTCACCCCAAATTGCCTGCTTTCTGTGGCTTTTGTGTTAGCATTTTCAAAATAGAAAATACCTGAAAATAATAAAATTGATTGACATCTGAAATATTGCATAGAGAAGTAAGTCTATAAATACAGATACAAGTCTTGATAATTGTGGGTCAGCTGCTTCATGTCTCTTTGTCTCTGTTCACCCCTAAGGGTGAACTTTGGCTTTACCCTCTGGGACGCAGCACTATCATCTTCCATCCTGGAGTCTAACAAATCTGTAACATCCATTCAGCACAGAAGCAACACTTCTAAAAAAATATCTGTATTCTGGTGGAAAAGTTATTTCACTTAATCATTTTTAAACACTGCCCCGCCCCATCCACCCCCCCAGCCCCCCGTCTATTCCAATTCATAGAGACAAAGGTTTTGGGTTGGAAATGTTGGACATCGTAAGGATCCCTGTTCAGGTGCTTGTTTCAGAGACTTTATTATGCTAAGGAGTAAGAGATTCCATTGGCAAAGGAAGGCAGAACTGTTACTCCTGTTTGCAAAATCAGACCATTCTTTAGACATTCCTCAGGTCATATGTGGCCTGGACAAGCTCATCTTAGTTTGAAAATCTGAGAGAGATTACAGAACAAAAATATTAGAGTCCAAGCTTGGATGAGTTAATATTTCCAGAGATCAATCAACTAGTACTTTGTATACTGTATAAAGTTAAAGAAGTAGTAGTCATAGATCAGAATTGGGAAAATATGTCTTAATTAATTTACAACAAATGGGGTTGACAACAGATTTTTAAACATCCTAGTTGAAACAAGCACAGAAAACGTTTCCTTGAAAAGTCAACTGAAGCTTTTTATTTGAATATGGATTTAATATTTCATGTGGTCTTAACTGATGCCAGTATTTTAGTATGCATTTGGGCATGACCCAGTAAAGAGATTCTGGGCTTGCCCATCTGCTGCATCCGAAGATATTATGTTCCTTATGAGCCTTGGCTGCTACAGCATTTGTATCAGTTCAGTACACATAACATTTCATTCTGCAAATCTATGACAACAAATTGGAGAAATGCTAAAAATTAATAGTGACTCAAAGATAAAGAATCTTAAGTAAGTTGTCCATGAATAATTTAAGTGGGGAATTGGTGAAATTCTCATGACCATCAGGGGGTAAAGCTCTAAATGGTTTTACAAAGCCAGCAGTAAATGAATATGGCAACCCGTTTTAAAATGTAACCTCACGAATTGCTGAAGAGGGACGTTTACTCTGTACAACCTTTTAATTATCTTAAGAAGTAAAATTGCAAAATATTTTTTCTCTTTATTTAAAGCCCTATAAACAGCAGAAAAAATTCTTACCCAGCACATTGGTATGCTGACATGAAAGGGACAGGTTTTTTTTACATTGCACAGTTTTTCTTAGACAAAATGTGAATTCATGAACTGAATATTTGAGGAAGGAATGTCAAATTAAGACTACTTTGCAGGTACAGCTACATGAAAAATATATTTTTTATATATTTAACCCTTTTATTATTAGTAAATGCATATTATATGCATAATATATACACATGCTGCAAACATATGTATAGTATATTGTTGGGTTTATATACTGTGTATATAATTTACAGATGAAGCATGAATGTATATGTAGAAAGAAATGCAACTGAGCAGTACAGATGCAGGTAATACAAGAGAAAACTTGCCTTGCTCTGGAGTCTCCTTGCTCCTGGTGTTTTACCATCTTTTGAACCTTACAGTCAACTGTCTCCAACCTAACAACCCCCTCAACCTCTGGGTCTACAGGTTATGTGATAGAGCAGGCTATCCACTGCTTTACTTCAGTGACTGGTATTTTTAAGGGACTATCAATGACTGGAGATGTCGGTTATGCATGTGGAAATACAAAGCACAGAGAATTTTGTGCATAGTCCATTTTAGCCTCTTGCCACATTATTTTTATCCTTTTGAATGTGTGTTCATATAAGATCACTGAAGGGATTTTAACCTATGCTTGTCAGATAAATTTGTATTTCAATGGAGGATGCTAAATATAAGAAATAATTAGGATATAAGAAAACTAAATTGAAAGACTTATTTGCAAAGAACCAGCCTAAGCTGTTGAATGACAGCCTTCACTGAATCATCTGTGAACCATTCCCTTTGAAGTTCACCATGGAATGAAATAACAGGCTTTTAAAGTGATTGTGATTTAGCCAAGGATATGCTGCCCTGCTGGTGTCTGACATCGGATAAACAGTAAAGCTGCACTACACTTCAAGTTTTGGGTTCTTACTTTTGATCTGATGAGATTATCCTGTATCCAAGCCACTTCATATTTCTCTTCTCTGGTACTCTCAGACTCTTCACTGAGAAGCTACCAGATTTATTCTTCCTTTCTTAATCCTAGAAATGAAATTGTTAGGGAGGAGATGTAGACAAAACACATAAGAAAGAATTTTAATTTCATGTAGCTTCTTGCATACGAAGTATTTTAAAAGAAGTTTAAAGATCTGTCTGTTCTGCAATTACTCTTGACAAAGGCTGACAAAAAAAAGGTTTCACCTCACTTACTGGACAGGAAGTAACTGAACTGAAAGGGGCTTAAGTTCTTGTAAACAGTTGAAAAAAAATTACCTGGAATACAGTGATTGTCTGGCTTTTTGTCAAGGTGAGAAAAAATGGTTTATATGTTTACACTACAATCAAGAACATTTACATCACTTGTGTAATTCAATATTTTCTTTATAAACTATTCCATGAACTTAGCAGAAGTGCACACCCTTCAGTGAAAAAGTTAGTATCTTTAACCAAGGTGTCAGCTGAGATGTCAAAGAGAAAGTCAGGATGTCTGTCTTTTAAAATAAGGTAGATTTAACTTGTCTGTGAAGTTCATTGGAAGAAATGTATCATTCAGAATAAAAAGGGGTTCAGTTCTATCTGTCAAGGGTCTAAGACCAATATCAGACCCAATTTTGGCTGTGTAATCAGGAAAACAAAATCAAATTGAGATATTGCTGCAGCCAAAACATGACATCTTAAGTCTGTGTCTGAAGCTACTCAAGTAAGTTTTCATCATGGTCCTTTTAGGCCAGCCTTGCAGGACATTTACACAGTCCTTGTATTGCTGTAGTGGTCTTCTTGTCTGAAGTGATAAAAGGATTAAATATGCTATCATTAAAAATCACAGGACAAAAAATACAGTAGTGCAAGTGCTTAACTGAATCTGATTTCCTACTATTGTAAGACATTTGAAACCAGGTCATGTCAAACTATACTGAAAACAAATTTTCTTGTGGGTAGACTGGTCAAAAGCTTTAGGTATGTTCAGCCCTTGAATACAGGGATACTTTGGCCAAAGAAACCTTATACAGATACAGAAATCACAAATAGAAAAAATCTCCATATGACAAAACATCTGCAGTCTCCTCAGTTCTCATTCTCAGGAAGAGGATTTTCTCATTCTATGTTTGCATAATAAACCTGAAAGTTGCATTTCAGGAGTTACAGAACATTTCCTGGGAGATAGTTTATCACATAAGATGAGTTCCTGAACACTTTTAATGCAATAATTTCTATATGTTTTAAGTAGGTTAGGTTTTACATCCTCCATTTATCTTCTCATGCACATAACTTGCTCTTCATTACAAGACACTTTGTAAGAAAGCTATTCTGGTTTTGTGGGAAAAGTGGGAAGAAAATAAATCTCCATTAGTGAAACCTGCTCACGGACTTATTTAGCTTTTGAATAAGTTGCTAATATTGGTGTAACCAACTATATAAGCCATGCAGCCTTTTACTTGGCACAATCTCTTGGTGAAATATCCTGAAAAGATCTTTCTGAGAAAGACTTTTTTTCTTATTACATAAACTAATCTAACATGGTCTAGGTTACTGATACATTTCAACTTTTATGTGAAGGAATGTTAAAGAGGAGTTTTTGCAGCAAAAACTTGCAAAGTTTTAGAGACAAGGAAATGATGGAAAAATCTCATTGCTATACGTGTATATCAAAATAGTTCCTTACTGACTGAAGTAGTAATTATACTATCAACTCACTATGATGCAAAGATAGTTGATTGATAGTGGACCTATTACGATTATCTTTCAAAATTTTTGCTTGTCCTGACCTACATCTCCATGCTAAATTTCTGTGTGAGATGAAAGGTGGTTTAAATTATTTGTTGTTAACTTTCTGCAAATTGTATAGGACCAAACAGAAACTCTTGTAAAAAAGTTAACGCTGATTTTTGTATTTGCATACATATGCATTGCTTTATCTTTTTTTATTGTACATAGTGATCCAGATGTCAATAAGTTGTACAAGGAAGAAGAAGCTTTCAAGTATTTTATTTTATTTAGGAACAGACTGTACTGTATTATACATAGCCATACTGTGATTGTTGATGAGTCAAAGTTTTGCATAGGACAGATATTGATCACTACTTTCAAACTGGTTTCGATATCTTCACTTTCACATTCCATTGTGATGTAGCACAATATAGCAACCTGTCAGTGCAGTTTTCTTTCCTCCTTCCTCTGGTTCTTTCTACTTCAAGCTTTCTTGGAATATCAGTAAATTGTAAGGGTCCCTGTGAGATCATTATAACTGTGTGTTCACAAGATATTTTGTTTTTAGCTATACTGTATGAACATCCCTTTGGCATATCTCAAGTTAGACTCTTAATATTCAGATAGTTAGTTCAGATAATTTTTAGTGAATTTGCTATAGCAAAATAATTCAAAGACCCTGAGTTTATTTACACTATCCTGCAAGAATTCTGTGCCCAAACCACAAAGAACATCTCATCATGTAACCATTGTCTTGTAGCAATCTCATCTCCAGTTCTAGAATGTATGCTTGGAAGTTTATGAATTTAAATTTTTCATGAAGAATTATTTTTATTACCTCAACAGTGCATCATTCAGTTAACTTCTGTAAATTTTACAAGTCCTAGCCAGTTTTCTCCACTTCTGTACCATTCACATTTGTCTGATATGTTGCACAGTTTGGCTAGTTCCCTCTCATATATTTCACTTTTAGGCACCTGACTTCAGATTGCTTTCTGCTTCTTTAACTGCCCTGATAACAGACTGAAGCTCTTTTGCAGGTGACCTTATGCATATCACCAGCATTTTTTATTATTTTTTTTATGTTATAGCCATGACTAAAAATAGTCTACTGAAATAAAATTAATATAAGAGAATGGTCATATTTGCTTTTGTCTCTTCCATACTCCATCACTGGAGACTGGTTGACAACACATTTTCCCACAATTATTTTATTTACTTAATTTTATTATCCATAGACAGTTAAAGTTGGATGTACTGAGCTATTCTACACATGAAACATCAGCATTTCTCTATGGAGAAATATATCTTTTTGCTAAGTAAAAAGATTGAGCCGTCTGGTATAAAAAAAAATCGTAAAAAGACTTGTCAGTTTATTTCACACTGCATTGTAGTGAGACAAAAGTAAAGCATGGAGGAAATAACATTTCCAAACAGTGAACATTTTACTTCTGCAGACATGCAAAACAATTTCACTGGGAATAGTTTCTGTCATAGCAGCTGATAGAATGTGTCTTTCATATGGTGAAAAGTAGGTCCTTTTTCTCTTTTGTGTTACTTTCTGATATCTTCTTCCCAGGCGAAGTTCTGCCAAATACTGGCGTATGCTTTTGTAAAAAAAATAATAAAAAAAAAAAAAGGTGAATTTTGGTTAGTTTGGTTTGGTTTTTTAATGTTGGCATTTTAGAATTTATTAGGTGGTGTTTGTCCAGCTTGAATGCAGCTTGTCTAGGATTTTTATGTTCAGTTTTTAGACTCCGATCTCAGGATCAAAAGAGGTTGGTTTTTGGACTAAATTTTTCATCTTGGAATACAGCTGATAATCTCATTAAAAACTGTGTTATTTGTGCCCATTTTACATGAAAAATACCATCTATAATTTAACATACAGCTCATGTACAGCTTGCTCACTGGTCTCTTTCTGTTCCTGCTCTGGAAGAGCATCTTAACAAATAAATTAATTAATATAACTGACAGGTGTAATTATTTTAGTCAGATCTGCAAAGATATATTTGAGTAATAAAATCATCCCTGAGCAAAAGGAAACAAAAAAGTTAAATTTTAATAAATATAACAGTAGTTAATCTGTGTTTTCAGAAATGGGAACAAACACTGGAAAGTGGGTAGAGGGAAGCACTTGGAGTATAGTTCATGCATAATTAATATGGAAAGTGTCACACCTTCTATATCATTAGTCCTTCTTTTAAACCTGATTTCCTATTACTGAGCAGTTGTTGAAAAGGCTGTCTGCAAGAGCTCTCTCTTTTGAAGATTTAAAAAAAAATCTTTTAAACTTTATTGAGCAGTGATAAAAATAAACAGCATCTGCTAAAGACAAATCAATATTTGCCAATGTTGGTAGTAAAAATTGAATTAATAGCACTCTAAGTTTTATAATTAAGATCCAGACGTGTTAGTGGAAGCCCAGTTTAATCCTTATCTTACTGCTCCAGATTTCTCAGCTTTGAAGAGCATGTTTTATTGTTTCTACAATCAAATCATTATTTGGTTTCATTAAACTGCTGCCGGAGTAATCAGTAATCAAAATGCTTACAGTCATCAACGGTATAAAAATAATAATCTCAAAAGTTCATCAGAAATACTATTTATTTATTTTCATGGGACATTTCTTGATAACTGCACTTTTTATTTCCCTTTGTAAATTTTGTAGTTTACTGGAGTCCAGGGTGTTGAACAAAAATTTTGAGAACATAGGGGACAAAGAGGAGAACTTCAAGAACTTGTTATCCAGCTGATTTTTTGTGCTTGGTGTTACTGCAGGGTCTTTCATATTCCATTCAGACTCCAGCACATATCCCATGTTTACTTTAGTTAGACTTCAGACTGCTTCTTTCCAAAGTTACATCTTCTAGGCTTATTAGATCAGTGCAAGTGTGGAACATGACATTGACAAAGGTGTATCAACTTCACTGTTAAGGATGATGTTAAGCCCTGGAGGACCACTGACCTCTCCTATGTCACTTTTTGGATTATTTCCTTTCCAGAGGATGTATAATACACCTCACTATTGTGTTGAGATCTTGCACAAGCTTTGCAAAAAGATATTCCCTTGATTTTTGGACGTTGCTCCATTCACTCAGTGCTCAAGAACTTCACTGGTAGCAGGGAATTATCAGAACGGTGAAGCACATTTGCAATCCCATTTTAAAGCAGACCTTTATTTTTAACAGTGCCTTCTCTGTTTATGTTAGCACTTGTACTTTACATACTACTGGTATTTAGTGCTCAGCTGGAGGATCCTAGGAAAGTTTATGGGCTTCTTAACAAACGTATTTAGTTCATGCTCTGCAGAACACTAAAGCACCTACTTAATGCTAAGTAGCACTATCTATATGGCCACATCCAAAGCCTGATAAAACTTAAGTATGTCTGTAACTGTTTTGTTGGATCAACACCTTAATTCAGTTTGGAATATGCATAACTAACCTCTATGGCAGTCTGTAGTTGATGACTAGCACAGAAAATCAGATCCTCAAAAGAAACATATTTAGATGGTCCAACCTCCCAAACAGCACCAGTGAAATCAATGAAGCTACACTGATTGACACCAGCTGAGAATTTGGTCCGGAAATAATAGACAATAAAAGTACAAAATTATAATTCATAAGTAAGGTATTCTAGAAGCTCAGGCACATAATAGTAATCACTGGTATATGCACACCTGGGAATGAATAGGAAAGAAATAACAAATCATCTGGAAACATTTTTGTGGAAAGTGCTTACTAAGGAAAAATAAAGTTTACAGTAAGTCAAGCAAAAAATAAATCCATGTGAAGAGATGTGTGTACGTAAGCAAATAGCCCTTTTTTGGTTTAGTTTTTCATGGTGACAACTTTAAACACAGCTTGAATTTTAAGGAATATACTTTTTGATCTCAAGGAACAAGATGGGGTTTCTTGATTCTAGCCAAGAGGACAGCAGCATATTTGAGCAGAGAGCTCTTGAGAAGCCAGGCAGGGGTAGCCATGTGTTCGTCATGGGCTGGTGCCCTCCCTCATTTTCTGAGGCATGAACTCTCTACATGAAGTATTTGAATCTGCCTTATTAATGATATAGACCCAATCCTAAAACTATGTGGAATCCCACTCAAGGCAGTGGTAAGGAAAATTTTTAAACCTTTGATTCAGATAGATATTTTGTTCAGCATTTCTTCATTGTCCTTTGACTTTGCAGTTAAAAATGTATGTGTGCCACAAGCTGGAAGCATGTATTCAAACACTTAAATCAAGTTATGAAATCTAGTTACCCTTGCAGCTTCTCAAGTTATAGTCCCTTTTTCCTCTCCTACCCCATCACAAAATACATACCAGCTTCATGGAGGCAACCCTTCAGCATGAAGAGGTAGTCTGCTGTGACTGGGAGCGATCTGGGTTGCTAAACGTAGATGTCCAGAGGGATATTAGGCATTTTAGGAAACACTGCTTGGGCTCCAGCAGCCATTTCAGAAGTCAGCGGGTATCCTATAGGTCCTGTGCCATAACTTCTAGCAGTGTGGTATCTCAGACTGTCTCAGGAGCCTACAAATTAAGGTCTTGTCAGGCAAGAGTTAAAAATTGATCCTGAACCTTAAGACCCTTCAGTGAAACCTCTCTGCTGTTGATCACATGAAGTGTCACTGAGAAAAATCAGCTTAACATCTGGTTCAACCTCTGAGGAAATATTTGCAGGCTCCAAACTATATAGGAATTTTATGTTAAAATTAGTATCTCAGATGATACTGGTAGTCAGTCATTATTATATTTAATAAAGAAATGTGTCCTTCCTACAGGAAATGTGCATGAATTACAAAGCTGCACCATGCCTCCTTGCTAAGAGCCCTACAAAATCATCTGCATTTGGACTAAGTAGCAGAAAGCTCTAGGTAAGTATATATCTGAAATAAGAGGTTGCCATGCACAAATCCAGCCAGATTAAAAAAATGTATTAGCACTACTGAGTACTCCAGAAATGGGTCTAGCCAGCACTTGAATGTGTCAGCTTATTTTGCTGTAAAAGATTGAATCAACTGACATCTATGGCATTAGAAGTGGGATCAGCATAGTTTAGTCTTCTGAAACACAGCAGGACTATATACTCTGCTCAAATTCAGCAGTTTAATGCTTTTTTTTTTCTTTTTGTTTCCTTTTTTTTTTTTTTTCCTTTGGAAGTGCAAGACAAGATACATGACTCACCAGAATGGAATTTGCTTTTTCTCAGAATATCCAAATATACCATCAACATATGATACCTCTACCTAACAGCTAACTCTGATAATGTACTTGAAGAAAAGGACTGTTGGCCACTCAGTTAAGAATGAAAAACAAAGCTACATCTTGTGAGAATTTTGAAGTAGGAATATCTACAAGTTGAGAATTTTAAACTAGGTATATCTACAAGTTTTACAGTGGGGAAAATAACTATATTGACCTTAGTAAGAAAGAATGAGTAATTCATTGTCTATGTCTTCCACCAGTGTGATGATTTTTTTTATGTCAGAAGAGATTTAAACTTTCCAAACTGTATAATTAAAACAACAGAAGCTTTGACCACGAAGTCCTAATTTGCTGATACTCAGCAGCTTTTAACAGAAACATATTTTAAAATCTAAAAGAAAGAGGTGTTTCATCTTTGGCTTTTTTGTTTTAATGTAAAAATACTGAAGGAAATATGGACAAAGAATCATAGCAATTATAGTAAAGTTAATAAAGGTTTACCTTGGAATAGAAGGTAATTCTTATAGTAATGCTAAACTTGAAATCTGCCAGTCAGGTAATATGTGAAAGAAGGTTAATAGCAAGATAAGGGGCACAGCAAAACCCTTAAACCCACTGATCAGTTCAGATGTTATGTACTTTAATACTCCTGTTTCCAGACAGTAAAGCTGTATTCCAGGAGTATAAAATGCAAGACCTGGAAATAGTGAATTAGAATGTTATGTTACAGCATTAGTTCATAAATTTGAATTAGTGGTAAAATGAAACATCTTCCTGAACTTGCTATGTTTCATAGTTGCACTGGGTTTGTTTTCTGATGGAGCTGAACAAGCCACTCCACTGCAAGAAGACAAGCAGAGCAATCTTCCAGGAGAAGGCTCAACTTACTTAATTAAAATCATTTGGGCTCCCTCCTCAATACTGGAATGAGAGAAATACCTCCAGAGGACAACTATTTCCATGTATCATCTTAAACACCTATCTTTATTTATCTTTAATGTGATAAATTGCCATCTAGAGGTGTCTCTCACCACTGACTTTGGAGAGAAGCTAGAATAGCCAGGATGCCTCTCTGGGGATAGCTAAAGGTAAGAGAGGAGAAATCCCCACAGAGAGACTCACTCTGGAGACTTCAGATGCCTGAAACTAGTCATAAGATTCAATCCAGCCGTCATTCAAAAGTTATCTTGATTCATCGAAATACAGTACTATTATTTCCATGATGCTGTGTCAGTCTGACTCTGGTAGCCTAACACATTAATACCTTAAATAATTCCCTCAGTTCACAGATCTCTTATTAGTTTTAATTTGTCTTACAGAATAATTAGGTGTGGGACAAGTTGAAAAGAGCGTTCCCCCTCTGCACTCAAAGATTTCTTTTATTGTCTCTAAGCTATTTTGCAAGGAGGCTGTGTGAAACTATAGACTAGCTTTTGCCAACCTCCTCATAAACTCTGAAGTGTTTTGAACTTGCAGGAATCTCTGATGTAAACTGGTTGAAACATTTGGATGGCTCAGCAATGTTGCCTGCACAGTCTAAAGATGCTTGGATACATTTACTCTGAATCAATACAGGAACTGATATTCTATGTAATTTGAAGTAGAGTGTGAAAATTTGGTTAACAAACTGTATGAAGTTATCAAGACTGAAATCTCCCACAGAAAGTAAAAGGGACAACCTGTGATATGGCAGGGTATATATAGTTATGATGAAAAAATATGTAAGAATTATTTAAGTTGGAAAAAAACCCAAACATATAGAAGAAATTTAATGTGTTTCAATAATCAGAGGTATCCATCCCATTACCAGAATGTATCAGTATTCTTTCAGCAGTGGCACACAACTGTTGAATAAGAGAATATTATGAAATGAAAGACCAGTAAAAGCTGAGCTCTTTCAATTTGCTATGAACAAGACCATAAAATCAACCATCATGGATATTTTATTTTTCTAATTTACCAACCCAAACCAAGAGTAAAAGAGGTATCTAAATAAAACTCACCATGCACTGACATATTGTTTGAAGGTATCAGAAAGGAATGTCCCACATATTCATTAAAACTCAGCTCTGTGGATGCACATAAAAACATGCAAAAACCAGAATATGCTGCTGTGAAGTGGCAGTAGCATTTTCATATGTGTGGACAGCAAACTCCATTTAAAAGACTGATTATTAGCCATATGTGGACAAACATTAGTGAGTTAAATAGGTCTCTGTTCTGAGGACTACCAAGTCCTCACTAAACCTATAAGCCACCAAAATGGCACTTTGGAAAGCTGCAGGAATGTGAGATATAGCAAACCTTCTTTTTGTCTCTTCCATGTACATTACTGCTATGAACATATAAATGGATACCACACCTTAGTAAGTTTAGTCCATATCATTAATCACTGTAGAGCCTGATGGATGTTTGGCGGCCCTCCAAAAAGCCAGGAGAGCCAGTAGTACACTTTATGCCTGAGCTCCATTAAGGCAGTGAAATCACTTCACTCCCAGTGCTGTGACTCCACACGAAGTTTTTAAGGAGTCCACCCCCAACAAGGAACCTCTTTCTTGCTAGCACTGCTGACTCAGTATGTTTGTGAAAGTAGCCACACAATAGTGAGAGCTACTAGAAATTGCCGGAGCAGATAAGATAGTACTGGCAGTCAGAGCTTCCTGTTACGCTTTTAAGTCCCTAAGACTCTTAAACTATGGCTCAGAAGACCAGAAGCTGTTTCTGCTCAGAATCTGAAATCATCCATAAAGTAGAGGAAGCAAGAGGTGGTTTGGATATCGCAACCCTTCCTGCCAAGAGCAGCCCTCCAGATGTCAACTGCTAGTGTCATTTGCACATCCTCCTAGCTAGTGCTTTTTAGTGTTAGTATTTTAATGGAATATTTAGCAAGCAAAAACACTCTTACAGGGCATATCGTCTTTACAGTATTTCCAATTAATAGATGTCCACCATGTCTCTTAATAATCTGAAAAGATAAAATTTCTTCCCATTTCTGTCCCCTTCCTCTCCCTTCACACCAGCTCTAGTTTTGGGTATGATTGAGTAATACTGCTAAGCAGCATTTCTGGGGATGTCACTCATGGGAGTATACAGCCACTGCTCTCTGACAGCACTCACCATAAAAGTAAATTTTTGTTGGCATACACTTTCAGCTATTGCTGCATCTCTAAAGCTTACCAGACATAACAGGAACCCATCAAGAAACACATCATGCAACCCTGCAAATGCAGTCAGCATTCAGATGAGAATATCCTCCACTCCTTGGTCTTTACAAAGTACATCTCTCATCGTTTCAAAATGCTTCTGAGTGTTTGAAAAACAACAAAAATTTAAAAGTGCCAAATTGCATACAAGCCTTGCAATTTAGCTTCATAACAAGTATCCATCACATCTCAGCCATTGTCAGGAAAGAAAACATGAGCTGCCATGTGTCAGCTATCAGACATTTTTTTGTCATGCAGCTCAACGTCTGACAATCCTTCTGTCACTCTTGACTCTCTATCAATATTCTTGGGCTCTGTTTATCTGCTGTGATCCTGACCTTCCTGCTCTGTGCAAGCCGGCGTGGAAGATCACAGATCCCACTCCAGCTTTAGTCTGACCTACATTCCCCAAAAGGCTAGGTAGCCCAAAATACAGTCTTTAATTTTCTGGGACGAGTCTGAACAACAATAAACTTCATGAAGAGGAAAACAGATTAACACAAGCTCCAATTGTCATCAGTCTTCTCTCCTGGCAGAGTCTCTGAAGTGGCGGTGTCACTGAGGGGCATGGTGCTGCTTTCTGATCTTCTGCTGAGTGGTGTGTCACTAGCGATCGCTTGCCTTTTGACAGTGTTAGAAAACAACAGCAAAGCAATCCTGTCAATGATGTTTTATTTACCCCCAAAAAGGGGCACGTGACCTATTGGAAAAAAATAAACAAAAATCCTAATTAGATAATGATCAAAGGCTAGTGGACAGATCAGCTCTTTTGGGCTACATAAATGCTGGGAAACAAAACATTCTTACAATGTAGGCATGGTTTACATCAGCGCGTCACTTACCACATACCACTACCTAATCCTCACTATCAATGCAATTAATGAAAAATTCCAGGCTAAATTCTGGTTGGGACTCCCCAAAATGCATTTGTGGGAATAAATTGTGACCTTCTTAGAGAGTATTTACTGAGAATAAGGGGTAAGGATTTGGCTCCAGATTCAGTCACCTACATGAGGCACATACAATGCAGGTCTACATATGTACTAGGTGTATAAGCTCCTTGCCTGGCCATGGAGATCTAGTCAAGGGAGATGCTAGGCCACTTAGGTCCACGGAGTTCCACCTGAAGTAGACACCTGCATTAGCTAAACAGCTCTCTATTAATCGTATTAACAACCAAATTTCACACCCACAATTTTTAAAATAAATGTTTTTTCAAGCAACAAATCTTTACTTAATGTTGCAAGTTTTTAGGAGCTTTGATGATGCAATGCAGACATGGTGATATAGCAAAGGAAAAAGAAGGGGAACTGTGTTCACATACAATTTCTGGCAAATTATTTTTGATCTGTACAAGTTAAAGTGAACCGAGAGCAGCATGTGTCATAAGGAGACTGGTTTGAGTCTCTCTGTATGACCTTTCCAAATCCTTTCCAAGTCTGCTTTATAACAAATTGTGTCCAGAAAAGGATTGTGTTAATATGATTCACAATAATACTACCTGCTCCTACCTAAATTCTCAAGTTTGGAGAAGATCTTCCTTCTCAATATCCTTGTATTATTACATCTGTGACTTCTCAAGATGCTTCGACCATTACTACCTGACTAGGCTAGAACAACTTTTAGGCTTTTCTCCCTGTCCTGGATCAAATAATCCCTAAAACAGTACTGTCATATTTTCCTACATCATATTTTTTTACAGATACGGAGAATGTTTGTCACAAAGAATACTCATATAATTTAACAAATCAAGATTGAAGAGGTTTATTATTTATTAATGATATATAATTACTGGCAATTGGTAAACTATATGTTTAAAATTCAATAACAGTAATTCATCAAGTAAACCATAGTATTAGATGCTTAGGAAATGTTAATAAACAGCTACAAGTTTCTAAACACCTTTCTGTAATTAGCTGCAAGACCCATACACACCCACACTCATGTTTACAGAATTACATGTCCTCCCCACAACCATACCCATACCATTGTGGATCACCCACATGTCCCCTTTTCTGGGACGATGGTGATCCCTATTTACACACCTCTCCTGCGAGAGAATGGGGGTTACACTTTGATAAAAGGTGTAAGCAGACAGTGCAAAGCACTGTGCAATATAGGTGTTTCAGCAATGACCCATCAGCATTTGCAAAGAGCACTGACAGCAGGAGGCTTCATAAATCTATTAGAAGAGATTGAACTTGAACAGAGCCAGGAATTATAACAGGTGGGTGGAATACAGGAAAGAGGCCTTCTAATTTGCTGAAGATTTTTTTTTTCCTTAGGAGAAGTTAAACTCTTATTGGTATTAAAGGCATTACTGAAACACTCCTATGTTAAATCAGGATGCTTCACAGAAAGATTCCTTTAGGCAAAGTGCATTTCTGTCTAAGAAGCTCACTTTGGTAATTGTCATTCTACTGATTTCAGAAACAAAAAAGGGGCTGCTTTTTCTTTTTTTTTTTTCATGCAACTTTTCTACTGCTACAGTCTCTTACACACAATGACATTTTTCTTCCTGGAATCAGCTAATTGAACTCTGCTGTATAGTATGATGATGCCAGCAGCTGTATTATGCCAAGATTTTTTGTTCGTTGCCCAAGATTTATTTTTAAACTGGCTGAGCCTGGCAATGTCTTGCTTTGTACTCTATGTGCTTTGGAAAAACTGTGTAAGGATAAACTGAAGAAATTAGAATACAAAAAATATGACATGATGATTATTTTACTGTTACAAGCTCTGATGACCTCATAAAATCCTGCTTCCATACAAGCACTGCTTTATTATCACATAATGTCCAGGAGAAAAATAGTAGTCAAGGTTTCAGAAAAAAAGAAGGTGATACAGACTTATGAAGATGCTGTACTACAGTAATGCCTCAATTTACTTTGTAGAATTTATGAAACTTGAAAGCTGGAAATAATGACCTTTCCAGGAACATGTATAGTAATTTAGACTTTCCCAAAATTTTATTTGTAGTAAGGAATAAAACTGTGACATTTAGTTTACAACAGTGTGTCACTTCCTAGGAAGCATTCCCAAAGATATATCTAAGCAAATGGGGAAGTAAGAGAGCACACAAATGTACAGTGAGCAGCACAGAAAACAGCTATATCAAGTTCACATTTCTGTAAGGGGTATACAAACTTTCACAGCAATTTAGTGCACATACACACACATAAAGACAAGGAAAGATCCAGAAGAGTAATTCTGATTTCAAACATGCTTATTATAGGGTTCTCACTTCTTGTATTTCAGTATCCAGCTGAACATACTGTAAACAAGTTGCTCATGGAATGCTCTGACCTAAATACTATCTGTGGTGACTCTGCTTTGGTATTTACAACAACAGGAGGATTGATTCACTCAGAAGATTATAAAAGAAACCTAATGTTTGTCTCTTCATAATGACAAATGTTTAAGCCTTAAGAAAAACAGTGACATTTCTGTCAGAAAAAATCACAGATGCAGTTGATTCTCCCTTAAAATCAATGCCTGGATGAGAGAATTCCCTGCTGCCCTATGATGCCGTGGTTACAGAGTTCTGCTTACTTCTCTGGTAGGTTCCTCATCTGTAGACATCATGTGTGTGCCTGGCCAGGTTTCAGGTCTCCAGTCTCACTTTGTACACATCAAGAATCATTCTTGAAACTAGAAAGCAAACCTGTGGGGTTTTTTTCCTACAAGCAAGACTATAACAAAATTCACTGAAAGACTCCTTTTCATTTCAGTGATCCATCTCAGAATTAGGATTAAAATATAATCTGTTCATAATTGGAAGTTCAGTAATATGAAGACTTTGGTGATAAGTGAAGTTCATGTTATGCTTCTTATCTTGCCAAAGAAGAAAATTATGGGATGGGGCATGGAGAAGAGATAGAAGAAAAGGAGAGAAGAGAAAATAAAGCATATTAGCAAAATACATTGTTCTATACATCAATAGCAAGTATTGCATGCTTATGTCAGCCTTTTGGTGGAAGTATTACAATGTTCCAAGATATTAGATTACCTCAGTAACGATTTACATTAGACAAAATTCATTGGGATTTAAGTTTTATTGCAAAATAAAGCCCAGCTTTAGAGAATTCAAATTATGTATTGACATTCAGGTATTCTGGAGTTTTGGCATCAAAGTAAAAAGAAACAGCAATTTCACTACTTGTAATTTGTGGGCAATAGGGACACAGGTGAATCATGGGGCTGTACAGTATTCATTCACATGTCTCCCAAAGTTTTCATCTAGTTCCTCACAAAACAGCTCCAAGCACCAGCCAGGATTTACAACGAATGCTAAAGCACCAAGCAATAATACGTCCAGTAGTGACAGCTTGTTCTCTGTTGGTATCTGGTGTTTTTATCTCCTTCCACAAAGGCAGAAGAGCCATAGAGCCAGTTTAACCAGCTGTCAAGGAATTTACCCCATGGCCTTGATGCAGCCTGATGTTTTCATACATGCTTTCCCTGAGCATGAGGAGTAGCTGTGGAAGTGTAGGGTGTCCGCCTTGCCACTGTGTTCTGACTATAAGTGTCTGTTGGGGATGTGAGAAGCCAGGTTCATCTTTTAATTATGGTTCTCTTTACTAGAGGTTTCAACCAGCCCTTTCCTGAGCTTCAGAAATAAAGGAGACATAAAGCTACGCTTTCGTGCTGTGCACTCATTCTAATGCTATCCAGCTTCTCCTGCTTCACAGGATTATAATTATTGCAATCCAAATAATTTCACATGAAAATGAAAACAACAAACTCCTAAGAGTTCAAGGTTCATCAAGGGATTTCCAAAAGCTTCCTCAGTAAGTGAGAGAAAAGGTAAAACCACGAGGCAGAAAAAAAATGGGTCATTTTTTGAATTGTGATGTATATGTATAAATCTTCTTATGCATTTAAAGAGATTGAGTATTGGCAGAAAGGACATATTCCTGGTGTATTTAGTATGGCTTTTATTCTCATGCTGTTCTGAATATTCTTTGAAATAATTTTAATAATAATACACTTCAGTGATAAGAATTGAAATAAAATAAAAGGTAAAAATACTGCACTGTTTTATGTCATAATCAATGCAAAGGCACACCTGGGGACATCACTACTGGAGAATAAATCTGCCTGTAGAAGAGGGAATGTGAGACATTGCAGGAAAATCCACTAAGAAAAAGATAATTCCTTTCATGAAACTGGCAGTGAGGATCTGCCAGTTGTGTGTCTAGTGTCTTATAATGCATAGTAACATCTCATCTTCATCTAAAATCTGCACGACTGTGCAGAGCAACAACAAGGTAAGGAGCAGCCACAGGGGTAGGATACATGCTTAGAAAGCAAAGAAACCTTATCTTACTATCTCCTGGGCAGGCAATAGAGATTTGCAGTGGCATAAAGTGTTCTTTAATTGCTTTTTAATTTTGTAAGCCTTTGTATTTTTCTGCTGTCTTTTGGAAAAACCCTCAAATATTACGAAAAGAGGGAGTGAAAAATTAATAAAGAACAAAATTAAACCCAAAATAGACTATGGCCACAGCATTTCTGTTCTGAGAAGGAAAATATAAAAGAATAATAATAAAAAAAATCAAGGAGCATTGCAACCTATGGAAATTTCAACTCCAATTTTCAGATGAAAGAGCTCTACAAGTAGGTATAAAACCAAAACAAATCTTTTAAAGTTCACTAAGTGTGACGAATTAGTTCATATTATTAAAATGTATGGGTGCCTACTTTTAACTTATATCGGTATAACTAATTTCGCCACTGTGTTTGAAGTATGAACTTTTGAGCGTAACCCCAAAAGAAGTGCACTTTGCTAGAAGAACTGTAGTGCACTAAGTACAGAGCATCTTCTGTAGACATATTACCTGGGCCCAAAAATAAATGTAGTAAGGTGACCTCACATGGTTCTAGGTCAAGCAATCAGGAAACACATAGATAAATTAAAAGCAAGACAGAGTCTACAAAAGGTTCTTGAGGAAGGAATGTGTTTTCCAGTTGCCCATCTCTGGGCTCTGACCTGACATTTTACAGCTCTTTATACTCTAAAGGCTATAGGAAAACTCACAAGACCTCCTTGTTTCCTTGGAAAAGAGAAGAATATTTTACCTGCATAGAATAGCTGTGCCTAAAGAAAACTTGCGTTGAAAGATGAAAATATATAAAATATAACTCATACATATATTAAGTATATACTAAAAACATGGAAAATACTTCAGGTTCCCCTTGGAGGGGGGAGGAGGAAGAATGTTCTTCTGAAATTCTCTAAAAGTTTACTGAATGAACACAACATCGTATGAACTGGGTCAGGAAACACATACAGCAGTGGCCAAAATTCATATTTTCCCAGGATTTGTTTCCCTCTGCACACCCCTGGTGCACAAGTCTTTGCTTTGTGTATGGCAGTTTATAAGCTGCTGGCCTTTTTCTAAAACTGATAGCTCATTCTTGAAAATAGAATCAGAGTGTTAATCAAGCTATCATAAATAGGGTTTTCCTCTAGCTCCCTAATGGGAACAATTTGTCTTGCTTGTTTTATGGCAACTTGCTGTATAATTAATACAGTATTGTTTAACAAATTAATCACAAAACATTTCGTAACACAAGCATTTACAAGTGAAATACTTAGATTATGAAACAGTTTACAGATAATCACCTGTTTTATAACTATGATATTTAACAGTTACTCTTGACTTCCTCTCATGGTGAATGTATGTATTGGTGAGAAGAGTCAACCTTTGTGATGAGAAGAACAATATTCTATCTGCAGATGTACATGAAAAGGTGAGGTGTTACCTGGATTCTCTACAGGACTGTTCAGATTATCCCTATATATCCTCTTTATAACATTGCTAGGAGGGTTAACATCTTGATTCTGAAGAATCTAGGTGCAGTTGTGAACATAGGACTTCTTACTAGTCACTTCTCTGTTTGTTTTTCATTCCGTTGTATAAATACTATTGTCAGAACCATAGACTGGAAAACAATAAACATTGTCAAGGAGTGAGTAAAGATTTATTGTTTATTTTGGAAACAATTTTGCATTTATAAAATGTTGGCAAAATGCCACCAATAAGCCATGTAATAAACAAGGTGCCGTCTACATTGTGAAATTCCATCGCTTAGAGTATTTTAAAATAAACTGTAGTATTTAGTACACCCAAGATTGTGGGTTCTACTAAGTTATACTAAAAATACCTTGAGTTGAGATTTTCTGACATCAGTTGATTTCCTTTGAAATATTTATTTGTACACTAATTAGATTTGTATGTGGTTGTGGAAGACGCTGCTTTGATTCTGTATTTTCCCTGCTTTAAAGTCTGAAAGGTCTGTCTCAGTTTGCAGCAGTATGCTTGGGAAGAGATAGTGGGAAATATGAAACAAATAACTATCTCCTGTGTAGCCCTGGTTGCAATAGTATCTGAACAGTTCATTATCTTAGAAACATTTGTCAAAGTGCTTACCAATGACAAATCAAGGACTTCATCGTGAATTTTCAAGGCCCATGCTAGAGCACTGTAGACTGTATGGCTGATAGTCTACACCAGCAAGGAACAGAGCAGATACGATTGTGCAAAAGTCTGTGACACATACCAAGGTAAAATAAATACACTTTCCAGATCGTAGATGTGTACTGGATCATGTGAATATTCTCCTCTGACCTTGGAGAGGTGAAGGCTATCTCTAGTATTGTCAAGTTTCAGAATGGAGCCCTAAGGAAAATAAATGATGAACACGCACTCTTTGCAAACTTAAAACCAGACCGTCTGAAAAGCATCTGGTTTTAGGCTGAAAAATCACATCCATCAACCAACAAAGTTTTTTTATTTAAGCCTCACTTTAAAGGAAAATTCCAAAAAGTTAGCAGCTAGAACAAAACCCACAACCTCTTAAAAATATCATCTGCACAAGGAAGAAGGTTAAATAATATCTACAAATTTACTATGTAGAGACTGCAGGTCACTGAATAGAAATTTTGATGATAATAAATGATTGCTAGAAAAACAATCTGGTAAGCAGCCATGTTCTGTTTATATAGTACAAATGCCAAGGTGTGATCTGAGCCCTGAAGACATCCATATCCTCTCTCTAGACACAGACTGTCTAGGGATGATATTTCTGACTAAAATGGGGATTTGTGGGTGAGTACACACAGGAGCATTGGCAGCAGTTAATTCAAATAGGGAAACAAAAAGTAGTACCTATCTGAGTTTAAATTCAAAAAGAACAAATTTGTATATCTGGCATACATACATAAAATAGAACTAAACAAACTCTACCAGTCTGGATTTGAGTCTTTCGAATTGCTGTAGAGCTTGCTTGTCAAATTTGCATCCGTATAAATAGATCAGATTTGCATGAGTATGAAGGTCTTGCTCCATCTCTGCCTAACTGCAAGCTCATGCATTTTTTCAGTACCTGTTGCCAGTGGGAGCAGCAGGAGCTGCTGTATGAGGGGGAAGAGCTGGGAGCCGAGGCTGGCCCTGCCAGGAAGACTAGGCAAGAATAAAAGGAGACGGGCCTGGAGCAGGACTGGAGGATATTTTTAGGCTGAGACCTGCACACCTGGTGGGTTTTTACCACCCTGGTCTTGCCTGGGGCCTGTGCCCTGCTCAGGGCAGTCACTGTCCCTGCCTTGGTGCCAGCTCCAGGAGCAGCCCATGCTTGCTGCTTCTGGACCAAAAAAAATAGTGGTCTGCAGCATGATGCACCCGACTAGTAGTGCTCTGGATGTCTCATTGCCGAGAAATGTAAGAGTAAAGCTGATCTGGACACCAAGATCTCAGCCAGCAGCGGGGCTGGAAGTTAGAGAGGCTCATTACAGAATACACACATATAATTTACATCTATGATAATTGTCCCAGGAAAAGCAGACATCACGATAGTCATCAGTTCCAGAAAAGGCTCAAAATGAAAAAATACTAACTGGCTAAAAATTTTAACTATGCCTCAAAGTTTAAATTTTTTGCAGCCCTCAGTCTTGTTAATGAGCTAATTATGGAGTTCACTGAGTACACTGGAGTTTTTCAGACAATGACTTCTGTAATGATAAAATCTTTCATCAGTTCATATGTTTTTATAAAATAGGATCATTAAAGATTGAAAACGATCAATCAGATTAATTAAACATTTACATTCGGAGGCATTGACTATGTATAATATGTATAATTCAGATGTACAAAGTGCTATTTTCTTATGTAGTTCATATATGCTACCCATATAGCATATTCATTACCTCTAGCTATGATCTCCCTCTCTGAAGTATTCACATATTTTCACTAGGAATCTTCAGCTGACCATAACATTTATACTTTTAATAAATGATGAATTTTAGCAGACTATTTCCTTTTCCTCCTGACAAGCTATCTGTGTTTTTAAACTCAACATGGATATTTAGCTTCAGAAAACTCTGAGAAAGGCTTGTTTTGTCTGGGATTCATGTGGAGAATGCCTTGGTGAGGCACATTCATATTCACATGCAGCATCAATTATTAACATGGTTTGGTTTTTTTTTAATCTTAGAAACAATTACCTTTATGTCGGAATAAATTTGTTGTTCATTGTTTATTTTCCTGTAGGGTACTGAAAATAATTATTCAAGGAAGAAAGACTGTTAGTATTGCAATTCATCACCAGCTTAGTTCCACAGTCTCTTTGGAAAATATTAAACTGGTACCATTATAAAATGGACCTCAGGAAGGTAGTAAGTGCCAAAATGAGTATCAGGTCTTCACCTTAATTCTGTTTCTTTTGCACAGACATTAGCTGAATTAACTAGTTGTATACTGCTTCTTAAGTATTACACAGCTGTTTCCTATATAGCTATAGAACGAAATTATTTCAAAGTACACCGTTAGTAAACTATTGATTACACAGGAATAACCATGATTCTTTTTTAGAATTACATTTTCACTGGCACCATATTTTCATCATCCTTGGCAAAAAACAAAGAGAGAGTTCAACATGCCTTCATTAAAGTTATTACAGTCTTTATTTTATTTTTTTTTTTTTTTAATTTTATTTTATTTTCCTTACATGGCTGCTATGAACTTCACTTGTGCATGCCTATCAATTCTGAATCCTTAGCAACTGTGCTAAAGAGGTAATTAAGGGTTGCCTTCATACAGTAAGAGAGATTAATGTGGTATGTAGTGCACATCCTTACCTGTTGGAAGCAGAATGAAGCTTTCTATGACATGGCAGGATATGTCATTATCAGTAGAAACAAAATATTTGCATATGAGAGAATAGTTAGGAAGTAGTCCCCTAACTTCTGCACATTCCTGCTTTTTGAAATTTGCATGATAGTTTCATTCCTATTGCAGTGTCTTTTAAATATAATTAGTCGTTTCCTAAATATGGGAAGACACTTAAAATACTACACCTATATAATGCTTTATAATGTCCAGTGTGGAACTATGAAACGAGAGCAGAATAGTTCAGGACTCCTATATGACCCAATTTTTCTTATGGCAAAAGATACTTCTGCCAAATGTTCTCCTCCCACTGCAGAGTTAAACAAATAAAACTCTGAATTTAGGGATCAAAAAGTATTTAACAAAATACAACTATTCTTTGTTTAATGGCTGGCATAATTAAACCTGAAGGAATCTTTCTGAATAATTGGAGGCCTAAAAATCAGACTCTATCAGAACTAAATTCTGTTTCCTGGGCTGCCACAGACTCCTGTGCAACACCCTGTACATTAATGAAGCTAAACTCTCAGAGATGGCAGTTTAATTGACTGCCATATTGTGTCCCATTTCAAATCCCAAAGCCGGATTTAACTAACCAAATGAGGTAGTTGTCTAGATCTCCTTTTTAGAGCAGTTCCACCCCCTTTCCCTTCCAGGTGCACATCTAAAATAATTCCCATCAATTTCAGCCTAAAGCTGCTTTTTTCTTTCCACTGCCTATAAAGAAAATCTAGGATGATTTCCACAGATGTAGCAATACGTAGTAAAGGTATAGTGTAGTATGACAGAAAACAGCGTGGTCCAGTAAGAGAAGATTTGTTGAGTGAAACACACAACACTGAGGAACTGGTATGTGCTCTGTGTGCGTTTGGGGGATTTTACTTTGGCTTGGTCCTAGTCTCATTGCCAGGAATGTACGTTAGCAGGTCTACCATTAGCAGGTGTAGTGCATTAGGTGCATTCCTGGAATAATCTTTTGCTTTAGATTAAGAAGACTATTTGCATACTCTGAGACTGCTCTGTGATATAAACTGATGCTCAGTAAATTCTGGATAACTGGGAGATTTGGTTCAAATGCACACTAATGATCTGAACTAAAATACTAGTGTGGGTGTTCCCACAGATGTCTCAGGTGGATGAGATTTATACCGCTGTTACAGCCGTAGCATCAGATATTGTTTTTCTAGCTGGCCACAAAGTAGTCATAACTCTGCTCTAGTGAAGCGGTACCTGCAGGTACAGGTAGATTAGATATCTGTGTCTTTATAAGTCTCAGTTTTCTGAACAATTACCTTTAATTTAGTACTGCAGTCTCTGTGTACCTGTCTGATAGGAACAAAACTCTTAATAAAAAAAAAATATAAAATCAGCCTCTCATCTCTTTCATACTAATGGTTTCTTCAGCTTGGAAGAATAATACGACCAAGAGGAGGTAAGCCTCTCATCAGTTCTGAAATATTGCTCTTCTGATATCATCCAACTACTTATTAATTTTCCTAGCTTTATTTTCTTGTTTCCTGCATTTTAGAAAGTAACATTTTTTCATTTATATTAAATCACTTCTTTTTACCATCCCTGTCATGGTACATTATTGTAATGTCCTAACTGTATTATCCTATCCTATCCTATCCTATCCTATCCTATCCTATCCTATCCTATCCTATCCTATCCTATCCTATCCTATCCTATCCCAGTAATATTTAATGTAATTTCATCAATTTCATCAAAGTGCCTTAGGTACCAAGAACATACCAAAACAATTACAGGAACACATCTACATATATTTCAATAAAACAAGCAATTTGTCCACATTGTAAGGGGACAAGTAAGGGGACTGATTTCACAGCATCAGTTGCCTGTGCTGCCATGTGATAAAAGTCCTAATTAACTTGGTGTCTTTGAAGCCTTGTTCTTTTTCATTTGCCTTGCTATAATATAGAAACCCCATTATTGTCTGCACAGGGAACTGCTGCAGTGAAATTAGCTTTGATAGCATTCCCAGTTGTCTTCATCTGGCAGTAGTTTTACTGGAGTGAGTACTTGATGGGGAACTCCTGGTTTGACAAGCGTCAGCTTACAAGACAGGGAATAACACTGCCGGGAAGAGGGCAAGGAATTAATACTTTCCTGAACTAAGGAACATTAAACTCTACTTTTTTTTTTTTCATCCCTTCACTGTTGTTTTTAATTCTGGTCACATCTAGGCTGCCCCTTGAACCCTCATTCTCAGAATTTGCATTTCTGGAAAACGAGGCCTTGAATACTGGCATCCCAGGCTTGAAACAACTCATACTCTAGCCATTTTAAAATCAGGCTTGCCTTCTGCAGTGAGCCTTTCTAGCAAACATGGGAAATGATACTGGGTTTCCCTTCCATAAAGAGTGATAGGAATTTAATTAACTAAATAATGATGATAAATGTGTAGGATTTTCTTAAAAGAAAACAGGCAGATTTCCAAGCTGTAGAAGGAAGTATTTAGTTGAAGTATTGACATTGCTAAAGTCAGATTTGACATTGACTTCCATGCAGACAAAATATTGCCCCCTTTGAAAATTCTGGCAACAGTTATATTTTAGCTTATGTTGACTGTTTGGCACACAAGTTGAAATCAATATAACCGCAACAAAGAACAAGGTCCTTCACTTTTTTTTCCCCCACTTAGCTAACGTTTTATTTAGCAAGTAGATTTTAGATAACCAAATGATTTTGCTACCATGAAACAAAATGGAGTCATCTTTAGTGCAGCCTCCAGGTTAAGCATAGCTAAGACCTAAAATCTTTGAGATATATGAATATCTTCCCATTTACTATTCCCTAGGTTAAGAAATTAAAAAGCAGAAAAAACAGGTGTAAAAACGTACAGGGCAAGCAAATTCTATGATAATAGATCTCTGACTTTGTTATTTCCCTGAGTTAATTGTTGAAGAAGTCAAGAAACTTCTCACAGAGACATCTGAGTTGAAGGTAGTGTTTGTGATATTTATTTCTAATACTTATCATGTATACGTTTGTACTGGGATCCCACCAGATAGTTAATATGCTATTTATCCTCTCAAAGAATACAAAAGTGTGAGAGAAAACTAATACCATGATTGAAAAAAAGGGAATAACAACTTCATAGCTGGCTTAATAGAAGTACTGTGAACAGATTAGTATTTGCTTTGAGATATGATTGAGCACAGAAGGCCAACCTAGTACTTATCATCTTTACGCAGGAAACCTAGAGGTGGAATTGGCCTTGGCTATGCAAATGCTGAAGTAGGAACCACTTGGATACTTAGTCTGTAACTTTTCCGAAGTGAAGAGAGGATGATTTCTCATCTGTGAAGATGTATCCTCTCAGTTTCAGCTTGGGCGATTGATTGCTTCCTCTGACAGCTCTTAGCTACATCTTTGGAAAGGCTTAAAGATTGGAAGCTGGTTTGCATCTAACCCACTTACTTGTAGGAATATCCTGTTAAGAAACAGAGCTTTCCTGTCATGTCATAAAACACAGCAATTGGAACCAGATACCTTGTTGAATGGAGTTCTTTTGCTATGATAGGAGATAGTGAGGCATGGTCTGTCCATGGAAGACTACAGGTTAGATGGTATTAGTGATCTCAGTTTAAGTGGCTCGATAAAAGTACTTCAAACCTAGCTTGTGGATCTCTATAATGCTTAGAACAAGCAAAGTCAAAGCATAAACTGTAACACAGAAATGTTGTAAAATTAAAATTCTTAACAAGCTGGAAATAACTATTTTAATGGAATTATGACATGATTGAGAAACTGGAAAACAAATTAACAATTCTCATTGTTTTGATAATTTTGTTTGTGCAATATCTCTAACACAAATAAATATACAATAAGCCATTTCTCTTACACCTGATGTGGTGTTGCAGGTCAGTAAAATCTTTAAGAGCTCATATTTTCAGGTTTTACATAAGATTTTGCTTCTTTTTAAAATTTCTTTTAAAATTCTATTTCTTTCCCTTGCAGAGACAATGTTAACTGTGTGAGCAAACAAACTGATTGAGTTAGCAACTGGAAGGAATGAGACACTGCTAGCACCTAAGGAGACGTATTTCTAACACTTACCTTAATGAGTTCATTTCCCTTTGAAGTCAGCCTGACCCATGGGTAATTGTTTTACACCAGCTCCAACACTGGGAGAAGCTTGCCAATATTCTTGTCTATTAAGACTCACTGTAACACCCATGTTCTGTGTTTTCAATCAAATTTATGTTCTGCAGGTATACAACTGTAATGCTTCTCAGCCTGAAGAAGACTCAATTGTTTTGATAATATAGGCATTTCCCTCTTTATCGGGACATAAGTCAGGAGCTCAGATGTGTCCTTAATAAAAGTTTGCATTGTGGGGCTAGTAAAGAATGAGTAGAAAAGTAGTGAACCAGAGGAAATGGGAGTCTTTACTCTAACAGTTCCCTTACAAGTGTAAAGCCTTCCTCTTTCTAAACTGTCCCATTGTCTGAAAAATAATAGTGACTTACTTGAAAATAACTTCTTTCTCTTCTACCATGCCCATAGCTATTCTCTATCTCATTTCTTTGTCTTGTATACATAAATTTCACATCTCTGGTTAGATAAGCAACATGATGTGACTTATGAAAACTGCAACACCAAACCATTTGCTACTTGATGTTTAATGAGGTCTACCTCAGAGCAATATTTTTTGTATGAGAAATGCATTTTTTTCATTTTGTAATTTTTATTTTCAGACATGAAATATCTAAGTGAAGCATTTCAAAGCAAATCAGTGCAGATAAGAGTATTACAGTCTGATATTTTTATTTCAACTTTGATTGAAGATGTAAACAAAAAAATGAAATATTATAAATTTTGGCAAGATAAAAATGTTAGTGTTGGATCCAATGCCATCTAGCAATAACAGCAATACTCCTGTAACTTTCACCCTTCTCTCTCTTTCATTTGTATTTATTTGTCCAAAATGCAACTCAGGACCCTACAACCATTAAGGCCTAAGTTAACATATACATGAGTTAGTATCAATCTGAATTCAGCTGAACTGCATATTCAGGAAGATAAATTTGCATGTGTGTGTGCTGGTGTGGGACCTTATACGAAATCTTACTGAGACAGATATATAAGCATTTTTTTTTACAAAACCACCAGAATTACTTAGAGGAGACTTAAGCTTAGAAGTGATGAGGACACTTTTGAACAGTAGTTTCTGGTACTTTTGAGACTGTGTTCCCTCGAGAAGCCAGTCACAGCTTCCGAGCATTTAATTTCCTCAGCAGTTTCAGCGCCCCTGCTGTTAGTGGGACTGCCTGGTGTGAGGTTATGGCTGAATTTCTCACTGTTGCTTTGACAGGCTTCAGGCAGAAGAAATGTGCCACCAGTTCTCTGAAGACCATGCCACCCAGCTGGAAAAGAAGGTGGGGAAAGGAAAAGGTGAATGGAGACATTTAAGAACTCAGTTAATAAAGAGAAAAAATAAACTGTATTTCAAAGCATTTCTTGAGAGCTTTTTATTGAAAAATAAATTTGGTAAGCAAAAACCAAAATGAGTACAGTCTGAAAAAATCCCTTTTAAATATTACTCTCTATTATTTTGTAAAAAAACTTAAAAATTAACTTTGACTTTTTTTAACAAGAAAAGAAAGTGACCTTTGAAGATATCTCCTTTCTCATTTTCCTTTTTTTTTTTGTGTGTGTCACAGTTGTTACACTAATTTATTTGTAAGAAAGGGGAGCACTTTTAAAAAAACACCATCAAACACTTGACTTATGCTTGAGTTTTGTTTAAGATGCTATGCTCAAAGTTATTACCCATAACTAAGATTTCCAAATGCATCTAAAGAAGATGAATGATAAAATACCTTTAAAATATATCTTTATTTTTCTGGTCAGTTCCTATGAATGTTAGCTATAGGACTATGTGTCATCAGGCAATATGATGCCTAGACAAAACTTAAAAACTTTTGACTGCAGATACCTAAACACAGAGCCAAAATGCCAAATAAAAAAAAAGAAAATATGTTGAACCTTCTTGTAGGAGCCTAGAGCGCCAAGTCTGCTCAGTGCAAGAGTGCCATGTGAATTATGACTTTTTTTTTTTTATTTTCCTCCAGAAGCCTTCACTTATTTCTTTGAATACATAGAAAAGCAAATTAAACTAGATTAAATTTCCTAGTGCTTAAAAGAACTGCTGGAATATCATCAGATAATATTTTTTTCATAGAAGAAATTAGAAATATAATTTCCCTTTCTTTCATTAAAGTTTGAATTTTTGTAACACCATTTCAGCTAAATTTGTTGGAGAACCTCTAAACTCAGTAACTATACTTTCTTTTTTAATTGTTTTTGATGTTTTTTTTAAATAGAATTTTCAAGTGTTCTCTTGAGCTAGCACAGAACTAGCTGTGATATATATGGTATTAAATGGAACTAGTAATTGTTGTCATTCATCAATCACCACATCAGCCTGTTGACGTATCTACAATAACAAACTGTACCATGGAGAGTTCTGCCTTGTTCCTAGGTGACTATCTCTCAGTGAGAGAAATTTTAGAGTTCCAGGGCTAATGCATCTCAGTACTTGTAGTATCCCACACACTGGTTTCTTTGCAGAGTGGATATATTCTGAATATTTCAAGGATGTCTATATATTTAATTAGGTGTTAAACATCAGAAACATTTTGAGCAGAATAGGTCTTCTCATGAATTCCTGCTTTGTCCAGAATTCTTGACTGTCCATGAGTAGTAAGGTGATAGGATTCCGGTAAGCTCTACTATAGGTATGTTAAGGTGACTAACAAGCTTGCTCAGAACAGAATCTCCCCACTGTTTCAGTAGAAGATGAAGGTCATACCTGTAAAGACTTTATTTCTCTGTTCCATACCTATCATGGAAAACAAACATAGTCGTTTCTAAAGATCTGTGTTAAATTAAAAGAATGGTAAACTATAAGATGCAACTTAAAAACAACTGAGGAGGTTTTGCTTAAATTTTCTTTAAAATGTCACCTTTCAGAAGGATAGAAATACTGAAACTTTCAGTAAGAAGGGTGAAATTTTTGGAAAACAGGTTAGGAAGTGAAGAGAAATTGTAATTATAAACAGGTTACAACATAGATGTTAAACTCCAGAAAGCTGTGAATAATCCTTACCTGCATAAGTCATCCCATTTGTACAACATAAAGAATGGAAGCTATCTGATATAATAAATATAATGTTCTGTTCATACTTGCTACATTATTTTAATTAGTTCTTTAGAAGAATTTAGCAAAAACCATAGCAGCTGAAAACAAGTCAGCCTAAAATTTGTGTCAAGAAAAGAGGGTTTTGAAGTACCAACTTTGTGATCCATGCAGGGAAAAGTAGCTGAAAGTGAAAAATGCAGAGGTCAAAGACAGTCTGACCTTTGGGTCACAGAAGATGAAAAAAGTAATTCAGAAATACACTTTTTTTCAAGGGAAAAAAGAGAGGCATTGAATGCAGAAAGCTGAAAGCAGTGTTTTAAAACATTTTAAAAATGGGAATAAACAAGTAGAATTATGAAGGAGATAGGGAAAATGTCATACTCATGTAAAAGTCACCAAGTAGAGCAGCAAAAGTCATTTTCAATTCCATATACACAACCAAATCTTAAATATGTCATTGTTCTGCCTCTGGGTATTTACTTCTGCAGTTTCTGTTCTAGGGCTATCCTTGTGATCATTTCTTACCTCCTCTGAGTTAGCCTCTGGGCTCAGTTGTGGAGGCAATGATAAACCTGATGATTTTGGTCAAATTAACATTTGTTTAATGAACTAAATTTTGTATAAGATAAAACATAATTACTTCAGGCAAAGAGTATGACTGATACAAGTCTTCTAGTCTAGCCTGAGCTGTAAGTAAGGTTTGTGAGATATAGCAAGAATTCAATAGTGAAGTATTTTTGTAACTTGCTTTCTTAATGTTACTCTAACCATCTTAGTCTGTGTTGATTTCTGCACCACTGGCAAACTTCACTGTTTCATCTCTATGTACATAGAGATATGACATATAGCATTCATCACCCTGTCAATGGGTGCCATTGAAAAGTCTAGCTCCATCCTTTTTATTACCCTCCATCAGGTATTTATACACATTGAAGATCCTCCTGAGCTTTCTCTTCTCCAAGCTGAACAAGCCCACCTCTCTCAGCATCTCCTCATATGACAGATGCTCCAGACTTTAATCACCTCCATGGTCCTTTGCTGGACTTGATTATGAGCTCTTTTTTGTCCACATCACCCCACACACTATGCTGGTCTAGTCTAGTCCAGTCTGGTCTACCACATTCTCACTTTATAGGGGCTCTTCATGTCCCTCCCCCATTGTTCCTAGTTTAAAGTTGTCCTCATCAGTTTGGTCAGCTTGTAGGCAAAGAAGCTTTTCCACCACTTAATTGGATAAGTCTTTTCCTACCAGTCCTTAATTCTCAACAAGTATCCCATAGTCATAGAAACCAGAACCCCACTGCTGACACCACCTGCACAACCAGTTGTTGACCCATAGGATATGCCCACTCCTTCTCAAGCTCTTCCCCTTCACCATGAGGATCAAGGAGGCACCACCTGGACTGACATGCTCTTGACTGTCTCCTCCAGAGCCAGGTAGTCACTCTTGGTATGCTCCCGGTCTTCTCTGGTACTATCATTGGTGCACACATGAAAAAGCAGCAGGGGTCTGCTGTTGTCTGAGTGGACAAGCCTTGGCAGTCTTCCCACAATGTCCCAAACCCACCCCACAGCAAGAAGAAAATATCCCCCAACAGCAGGTCAGGTCATCAGTTGGGAATCTCTCTCCCCTGCAGCAAAGACACTGCTGTCACTTGCCACTTCCTCCTGGTGCTAGAATGTGTCTCAGGCTCAGCTAGCTTGTATGATTCATTGGAGACAGCTACCAATACATCATTCATCGCTCTCAATCTGCAGGTGGTGCAGGAGCCATCCTGCCCTGGTGCAAGAAGTCACTAGCTATCAACCTTCACCATCATGGAAATCTCCATTTCTCAATCTGGTAAGCACAGACTATCTCCTTCTCCTTTAGTACAGTTGGGGGTCCAGGTCCTTGGAGAAGCTCCAGTCAAACTCATTCCCCTCATCCATACCTTTCTTATTCTCTTGTGATAGATTTAAAACAAACCACCCTTGTGAAAATACTTCTTTCATTTTGGTCTTGTCACAAAAGCAAATTCAGTTAAAACACACTAATTCTGAGCAGACAAGATGAAGAAGCGAAGGAAAGGGACTAAAAGGGTAAAGATGGGACTGATTCCTTGCCCTGCTCTCACCAAAATCCCAGCAGAATACTATCATTACGAGTCAGGATCAATCAGAGATGATCAATCAAAGAGAAAAGTCACAACTATTTCACAGGGAAAGCCCTCTGTAATGAAAAATCAGTAATAACACTTCCTTGAGTCTGTAAAGTCATGTTTTAGGCCAGAGTCTCTTCAGTGTGAGGGTGATGACCTCTCCAGAGGTCACCAAAAGTAATCATGGGGTTATGAAGTACTGATAATTTATTACAGTTAATGTAAACAAAATCTTGTCTTTCCACTGCCATTATATCCTTCACCTTCAAGGCCAAGTGTCAGTCTATCATCAGTACCTCAAAACGTATGCACAAATAATTCTTGCAGGCTTGTCACTGTTACTATGCATATGTGCTTTCCTGCTGGTTTAATGGAAATGCAAAGGTTTCCTGGCATCCTGCTTTATTTTTACTTCACAGAAGCTGCACTGGAATTCCAATAACACCAATAAGAGGGCACAGAGACACCTCTAGGAGTTCAAGGCCACTGACCAAACATGAGCCAAAAAGGGAATAAACATGAAATAGTGTGATGTGGACAGGCTATGGCAAATAATATAAGGTAGATATACCACTTCATGAAATCCCAGAGTGAGGCAGGATGCAAAAGAAGTTGCTGCCAACAAGGGATGGCAAACTGCCTGCTGTGAGTATGCCTGAGGAAAGAAAAATGTGCCTTTCCAGAATGATCAGCAAATCCCCACTACATCTTTGCAATTGGGTTCCTGTTGCTGCTGCCAAAGACAGGAGGGAGGACTGGAAAGAGAGGAAGGAGGCATTTCCCAGCAACAATAGCTCTTCCTCTGAAACTCTTGTCTGGCTGTCTCCCCTGGCCGGGGCCCGAGATTCACGGTCTCTCCCTCACTAGGAGCAGGACCTCTTCCAGTTATCTGCCAGTTCTTGGAAACCTGAGAAGAGAGTAGGGATACTTGGATGTGAAACACTTGTGTTAAGGGTGGACTATCACACCAAAGGGAAGAGGGAGGGGGGGAACAGGGACTAAGATGGGAACATGGACCCTGTATTCCTGAGGAAGAATTAAGGGGGTTCCAGGAGTGAGGATTGGGAAAGAAAGAGGAGGCATGGCCTCACTCAGCTTCCTTGAAGCTTCTTGACTTGTTGGCACCTTTTTCCACACTCTCCCATGCTTACTATTTCTCCCGACTGTACTTAGCCACAGCTGCATACATCTTTTCCGAGTTTATCTGTTCAGGCCCATGGGTGGGGGAAGCTCACCCCAAGCCTGTGCAGTTCAGTTCTTGCTCCCATTGGCCCACATCGATCAACAACTGCAGCGCTTTCGCTTTCACCTGTCACACTTTCCCCTGCACTATACTTCTCTGAAGGCCAACAAGAGATTTTTTGCTCCATGGAAAGGGTATCTTGAGTAGGTACTATCTAGTTCCTAGAACACAATTCTACTTTGCCTTCCCATTTGCTTTTGCTTTTTATCTTTTAATAGACTCATGCTGTTGCTTTGTGGGTACCCACAGTAAAACACCTTGATGTTTAATCATTTGCTGCAGTGTACAATAGCTAGTTGTTTCAGCAGAGCATGTCAGCTACGTGTTACCTTGCAAAACACATCTCCAGATACCTCATCACAGTTTTTGGGTGCGCTCCAAACAGCCCACTCCAGCAGAATAAAAACAAGCAGGAAACAGGCACTGCCAGATAGTGCCAGTCTGAAATGTCAGCCTCAACAGAATCAACCAGCCGAGAACACTGCACAAATACACCAGTCTTGGTCTAACAATCAAATTCCCTTACAAACCAATCACAAAAGGCAATGGTCCAAACTGCAGTGTAAAAGAGGTCGTAAAGTGTTGGCGTTATATTCTCAGTAGTTTGGGGGACTGAAATGGGAGACATTTATAGAGTATTAGTTGTCAGGCACTCCATCTGAACAGACAGGGCCAAGATTTGTACTGGGATGACTTTATATGGTCTGTTGTAAGAGAGTGGGATGAAGAGGTATAAAGGAAAGCAGAGATTGTGTTGAGTAGCTCATTTGGTCCCTTGCAGCTCTAGCAGGGAACAGAAAGTTATTGTACAACACAGTGAAGTCAGAAAGAGGGTGGAAACAAGGCCTACAGCAACAAAAACAAATTAAACAAGTTGTCAGTGGAGAGCCAAATAAAACAAAAGTCCCACAGCAGACTATAGGTAAGCTACATTACATCTAGCAAATAAACAAATGTTTACCCAAAGCTTATTGTCTCAAAGGTAAAAGGAAGTGCTAGAGGTGGAATCAGGGCATGCCTTGAATGGTAGCTGCAGCTTTGCCATTCTGTAAATGTTTATCAAAATAGTGAGATGTAATTTCTGAAAGTTGAAACCATCTGAGCCCTGAGTAGGCAAGAGATGAAAATATGGGTCTTGTGCACATCTCTGTGTCCATGTTGAAACCTGTGTTATGCCCTTCTATGTTAGATTTCAAATGAAGATAACATTGGAGCTGATTCATATCTTGCACCAATAGTTAGAGATGACCCGTTTCTTTATTTCAGCTTCAGTTTCCAATGTGGATTACATTCACGTTGAATTAGGCAAAAATAGCATTTGGGAATATGTATGTGATATCACTGTAACTTACATACAATACTGTAAAAATTAGGTCATACTTTAAAACACATGCTCGCTTTAGTGGATATCAGGTAGTTGTAGATAGTAGCAACCACATGTAAGAAATGTTGAGATGACTTCAAGGAGACATGTCCATGATGCTTTAATTATAAAAACAGTTTTTAACAATAGTAATAGCTTCTTTAAAGAAGAAGCACTATCTGGTTACAGAAGAACCTGCTATGCAAAATTAGTATCTCAGGATGTTTCAAATAAGCATTGAAAGCTAATATTTTGCTTCATCCTAAGCGTGCACTCTGATGTTCTTCTTTCAATAAGCTAAATTTTTAAGGTTTGGAATCTTAATCTCAAAATTAAATGTAAGGACAAGCAAAAACATTGCTACAGGAAATTTTCAAACGCTAAAATGTATGCTCAAATGACTGAAATGTACATTCCTGAATTTCTTAGGATCAAAAGATAATCTGTCACATTCACATTTGGGAATTCGTTGGTAATACATAGAATCTGTGGTTACAGTAATTAATATGGATTAATACAATACTCATTGAATATCTAAAGCACTAATTCTGAAAAAAAAGGTTCCATACAGTCTTATATTTATGAGCAAATTTTCCATAAAGCAAACTAAAATAAAAGATAAAAGAAGTTTTTTTCAACTTGTATGACCAAGATTAAGAAAATGACAATATATGTCTGCTTTACCCCCCAGAATTAAGGCTAACTTTAAATTAGGGTCAGTCTTTCATAATGTAGACAGCTAAAGTGCTGCAGAGATATAAGAGTGACCCACGGATTCGTAAGTTTTTAAGGCCAGAAAAATCATTGAAATTATCTTGTCTGACATCCGCTATAATATAGACCATAAAACCTCATCTTGTTTCTTTCCTTCATGTTATTAACATGCCTTACTTTAAAGCATTCCAATAAATAGTAGAACATTTCTATAAAACTCTTCAACCCCTTTTAAAACCATTATTTTTTGCATGAAGTAGGCTGTGGTCTAAACATTAGGCTGTGGGGAAAGTTTGTGCTATTTATAACCTTCACTGAAAGTGCTATAACTGTCTCTCATTCCAGAACTTGCCTGGAGGTTTGATGTAATTGCACAGGTCTCTCTGTCATTAAACTAATGAGTTTGAGTTTGCAAAAGCATGTTTTATGACAGGCAATGAGGCATCACACCTGATTAGGAGTTGATTTCTTCATAAGGAAGGGTTCTTTTTCTTCTTCTTGTGCTTGTAAATGGCATTAGGATTTTGATATTAGGGCCAAGCTTAACAATTTACTGTGTGGTTTTACAAGACTCTGTAATTTGAGAAAAAGACAATTCCTTTCTAATGAAGACTATCACAACCTCTTTCACCAGTTGGACCACAGGAACTATCCTCATAGACATGAAAAAGAAAGTTACAGCTCTACCAGTGCAAAGCTTTCAAAAATCTCTGACTCAGAACATCAAAACCTCATAAAAATCATGATGTTTAAATATACTATAATTGTTGGAATAATTGTATTTGCTTTCTCAAAAATTCTGACAGCCAAATTTGACAAGTTGGATGGGTGGAAACTCTCTTTGAGTGGTGCTCTAAAAAAACATTCCTACCTGATCCAAAGAGCAAGCTAAGGTACTACTAGGTCTAATTGTTATTATACTTTCTAGATCTGTTTATATAGTGGATTTTAAGTCCAACACATAAGAGCTTCCTTTAAGTTGTTTACAATACAGTAATGCCAGGAACAGTCTCTGTTCAAAGACACAGTGTTCTTCTGTTTCTATGCATTATGTAAATGTAAAAAAAAAATTGATATCTGTCAGCCCTGTCATGACCTCACTTCCTTTTCAGCAAATGTTCAGATACTAAGTCAAATGTAAGGAAATTAAATAAGACTTTTCTATGCTGACACTTTTTTTTTTCTTTTTTTTTTTTTCAGGGAAACTATTTTACATGTTTTTTTAAAATATCTTCTCGTTGAATAAGAAATTGGAATCTGAGGAACACCAGTAAAAAATCTGCAGGTATAGAACACAAAAACACCTGTTCAGACAATACTGTTAACATCATCAGCAATATGGTATTTGTTCCATAGGCTTTTGCTGGAGAGATTTATCAGAAGCCTACTATAGCAGGGTAGCTCTTCAAACAGCCTGCAGGTCTTTAAAGCTGACATGAGCTGTAGTCAACACTAGCTGTAGCTGACACTACTGCTAACCATCAGCTTGAGAAGGTCAAGATAAATGATCTCTTCAGATAAGTGCCTACACATTAGGTGCATATCAATATGGGTGCTACAAATAACACATGCTAAGATATATTATTTTTATCACCATGGGAGGAGGAAAGGCAGTATGGGAAGCTAGACCCCATACTGACTTTGTTAGCCTTCTCAAAAGTCTCTAAACCTTCCATTCTTTGCAAACATTTTTCTTTTTTTCTTTTTTTGATTCCACGGTCTCTGTTTATCTTGTTAAAGGACAGAAAGTTCCTAATGGAAATTAATTTCTTATCCCTGCTAGCTTTCTTGATTAAGCTTTTGCCAGAAGGGATCTCAATTTCTCTCGTAAGGAAGACTCTCTGATAGCCTTAGTAAAAACACTGCACACTGCTTTGTGCAGACATTAATTTTAAGGAGCTGTTATCACTAGTTTCTGTATAAAGGAACATAACCAGACCCCTTCCTGATCCTATCAGCTCTATTTAGTAGGCCTTCATTCCTGTCATGGTTGTATTTCTCTTTGGAAATCACAGTAAGAGGTACTGAAGTGCCTAATCCTGTCATCTCCTGACAGCCATGTTATCTGTGGAGGGAGCTCTTCTGAAATGTTGTCTGCTGTATATCAAGATGTATATGAAATCCTTCTGTCTTTTGGGGCTAATTTGGAAAGCAATGAGAACCTTCAAATATTTGGATCCAGCTGTCACCACTCATGCAGGATGACCTCACTGTGCTAGGCAGAGTTATATTAAGAGCTACTCTGAGCTACCTCCAAATGAGATGATATGTCTACATGATACAAGTTGGAGTTCATAGAAAGAGAGAAAAAAAATTCATTAGGGTAACTTGTAGAGTTGGAAAAAATAAACAAACTTTCAAGTAGTCCAAACTTTCTGTTTATAAAGTCAGCATACTTCAAAACTAACTACAGGCTGAAAAAATTGCTCTCAGCTTAATAATATATGTGAATTAGTTAGACAGTGAGACAAGGTAGCCGGTACCTTGTAAAGCAGAAGGCTGTTTCAAATAGAGGGACATATTAAATTGTTTATCTTGCTATCAGAAAGAGAATGAGAGAGAGGATTTTTATCCTGTGAACTATAGGTTACCAGCATGGAAGTGGAAGAGAGATAGTGTGTTTAAAAAAATGCTGCTTCTTCTGAACCCATTATTATTATTTTCTTATTGGCCTGTTGACTGCAAAGGTAAAATTATGCATTAGCCAGGTCCCACTATATTTGGTTTATGATAAAGTAATTGATAGCCTGGAACATGCAGAAATTAATGTGTCTTTAACTGGTAGAAATCCTTTGTTTTGACTTAAGTTGTATATTAAGATGTGAGCTGGAATGGATGAGCTGATTATCCTTGCAGATGTTGAACAGCATTGACATAAATTTGGTCTACTGTTGGCAAGTTATTAATTGTCACCACCATTAGAGCTTTATCTTTTGATAGGAAGCCTTCACCGATCTAGTATACAAATATGCACATGTAACTGTATCTTTGTCAAGGTCATTATCAATATGCAGAGCTATATTCAGATTTGACCAGTAAATTACTTTCCTAAGTGGAGCTCTGTTTCTTTGGCACACGTGCTCTTCGACAAATGGTGATCAGCAGTGTAAGAGGAGGCATTTCTTTAAGTCACGCAGATGACTGAATAAGGCTTAGTCCTGAAATTCATCCACGCCGATACATATTTACTTGGTTGCAGGATGGCTCAGGGATTTTCTAAGTAGTTGAACTTACATTAAAGGATCAGTCCAATGATTTCTCAGTTACTTTGCCATTCCTAATGGAACTGGTTTGCAGAGTTAGTTCATCTATTGTTCATGGCTCTCTGCAATAATGAATAGGCTGCTTTTCCTGTCACTTATTGCTTGTTTGATGTTCTATAACTTTCATGGAGATGATACATAAACTCATCTGCAGTGACAGTGAAGGATTATTCTCTCTCTTAGACCAGTAGGAAGCTTCCTTATGCTTATGCTGTCTTTTCTGTCAGTCATATCTGTATTTCTTAAGAAGCTCTGCCACAATTTCCATCTTTCCTTAATTAATAGAGAAGCCAATCCATCACATCTGGAATCTTCAGCAAGAGGATAACCCTTAGTCACTTGTTTATATTTTTCATCTTGATAAGCTATTTCTGGCTCCAGGAACACAATTCATATTCTAGCTTCTTGAGAAAGCACACTGAAAGCAGTGTGACAAAAAGATAGTACATTTCTAGCAGTGGTTTCATATTTCCTATTATGGATTTAAATTACTTACATGACCTTTGCAGTTTACCTTTTTAAAGCTTAAGTGGCTAGTAAAAATTACTATGTGTGGTGTTAGAGCTGCTTGTATATTCATAGTGACTGACCAATGCAAACTGAGACAAGAGATGATGACTGAAGTAGGATTTATTTTTGTGTGTAGTCCAGCAGTGTAATTGCTGTTAAGCTTCACACAAAATGCATCGGTATTCTCATTTCCATTTTCTGCTATTGAAAGATTTGGGTTACAGAATAAGCTTAGGTGACAGACACCTGCCTGCATTTCAGCTAGTTACCATACTTCATTATTTGCTTTTAGCAACTGTTAATAGTGTATCTGCTGAAGTTACTAATGTTCAACCTTCCTTTATTGTTATGATACAATGGTTTTTAAGATTAAACTTTTCAGACAAGGCTCCCAGACAGTCGTGATATGAAATACTGCTACCATCCTTTGACGGGATTTCAGTGATTCCTGTATGAGTTATGAAGGGTGCATTGACAACAAGATTGGATTTGACAAAGGTTATACTGACGTACGACTTGTGAGTACTCCAATAACTAGCTTAATTTGTCATGTTAATTCTCAGTTTGTGTGCTTGTTATTGACATAGCACCTGATTCTCTAATTAGGACAGCTTGAGGATGCTTTTTGTCACTGAAAGCAAATTGATCCTTTAAAGTATCATTTTATGATTCTAAGCCTTTATGAAAGACCTTTTATACAGTGTTGCCAACTTGATGAACTAGGTATAACTTTTGTGACAGTACTAGGCATATATTAAAACTTCCAGATTTATTAAATTTGTCATAAACTTTAGTACAAACTGCAACAGTGACATGTCCATTAGTGCTAGTATAATAGCACTAATAAAACCCACTTTTCCCTCCTAAGCAACACCGAGGAACAAACCACCAGTGATATTCATAGTTAACCTTGTGGTTTTACAGAAAGTTTGTTAGAAGCATCTGACTATACACAGATGAGAGCCTGTATAGATATGTGAGACACTGTAGCCATCATTGCTTTCATCCCTTTCCTTCTTGGGCATAAATGTTCTTTCAGTTATCGACACTACCATGGGTTAACATGACCACACTAAAACTGCCCATACAGTAACTTTCTATGGTGTGATGATATTATGGCATCACTAGATGAAAATTTAAATTAAAACCCTTTGAGTGTTTTACCTTCTGGAATCTGTAATACTTCTTTTTTGTTGTGCTGATCTAGGGCCTGACCTACAAGAGTCAGAAGAATAATGAGACTTCCATAAGAGAGCAAGTGAAGAAGATGAGTGCAAAATTGTAATGACAAGCTTTAAAGTGGTAATGTTCTTGTGCACACTGATCACAGCTGATTGGAAGATTTGTGCTGAAAAGGAGTGGTTGTCCAGCTGGAAAGTATTTGATAAAATAGAAAAAAAAACCAACTGGTTTTGGCATCTACCTTTGAAACTCATCGTATTCTCCAAGAGAATAAAATAGATTGTTCTTTTCAATAAGAAGACATGTGCCTGTGTTACTAAAAATGTAGACTAGGAAATTGTTGTCTAAGTATTCTGAAAGCCTACTTCGAGACTAAAGAATTTGGAAAAGCCTCCTAACCAAGGTAGAGACAAGCACTAAATGAGCTAGCTACTGACTACACCAGGATATGTAAATAGGACTGACAAAAAGCACAAAATATCTGGAAGGAGAAGCATCTACAAGGACTTCAGATTTCCAGGTATCTTCTAAACATGATAGTTGATTTAGTCCCTGATTCACCATGTATATTTTTAATAAACATGGTCTATCTTCTCTGTTTAGGTGTTTATTCTATTCAGAGCCTTTCGGTATCTAGCTAAATAATATGATTATCATATACAATTCATACACATAAAAAAATCACGTCTCTACATTTATGGCTGTTCCCCCAGGGATTTTGAGGGCCATCTGTTGAATAAGGAGAGGTAATACAGTGACTCATGAAAATGGAAAGGGTCAATGCTTACCTTTTCCACTTCCACAAAGTCTGGAGACATCAAAACAAGAACAATTCAATAAAGTGAAAGGCTGTGTGTTTTACCAAGGCATATTTTACTCTACAATAAAGATGATCCTCCTATCAGTGTTTTCAAGTGTGAAAACATCAAGTCTATAACCACAGTAAAAAAACCCACCCCAAAAGCAAAAAAACCTACCACCTGTATTAAATTTGGGGAAGTCTGAAAAATGTCTATAAATTTTTATTATGCAACAATTAAAATTAAAATGATAAGTTATTCAGGATGAGCCTCATGTTTTGCTCTAATCTGAATATGAAGAAATCCTATGAAAAGGTGTTAAACCAACTTATTTCAACCTAATTTTATGAGACACCTTCCTTCTTTATCAGTGTACCCTTTAGTTATTCAGTAGTACAGGATTATCTAGCTATCGCTTCTTCTAGATCTTTAACACTCTATAGGTTTGTGCTTTATAAAAAAAATTTGCTCATTTCCATGCTTCTGTGTCTCATACATATATTCTAGAGAAGAAGGATGCGTACCCCAGGTTTGAGTGTATGTCGATACTGTAATTAACTTATTTACTAAAATTATGTGTTCTCTGTAGGCCATCACATTTCACAACTGCATTAGAAGTCAAGATGCAGCAGAGGTCAAAGTGTAATCTCCTTTAAGTAGCAAGAATTAACCCTGAATTATCACAGAAATGATAACTATGTTCTCCAAGGAGAAGATGGCATTTTTCATTCTACCCTGTTCTTACCTTGAGAGTGTCAAAAGAACTTCTTTTTTATTGCCTGAAAGGAGAATACACTGTTCACACATTATATATTAAAATGACTGAAAACGAAGAGGAAAAAGGTAAGTTGATAAAACAATCAGATTTGTTATTGAGGACTATTTGTGGACAACACTTTTAACTATGAATTCAAAAAGAATTTAGATCAGAAGGTTGAACATAACCAGTCATCTCAGGTTATTTCTGAACTGCTGCTTTCTTAATATTTTTGGAAGACAAGCCCTTTAGAGCAGACTATAATTCTCAGTACATCTGAATACTATGGAAATTACAATATTCAACAAGCATAATAAGAATCTGAATTGATTAATGAGATGGGACTGTCTAGAACAAGGTGAAGGAAAGACAGAAAAGGTCCCATGAACATTCAGTTGCCAATCAACGCACAGTTAAGAAACAAACATTTAAACTTCTTCTTTAAGAATGGAAAATCATATAAATAGCTGAGGCATTTTATTTAAGTGTTGTTATGGGACTTTTTTTTCCATTCTCCTCAAGCATAGACAGAAACAGAATGTATCTAAATGTCCACTGTGTCTATTTTTTATGCATTCCATCAGAGTGATGCTCACAATTACTTGGCATATTGAATTTCTTCAGGACATGCCTTCTATTATTAGAATTTGCAGTGAGCACAGAGATAAATGTTTTTAGCAATGGAGTTTGTGAGCTAAACTACTGTACATCAGATCAAACATTCCTCCACTCTGATGGATGACTTCCCTTCAGCTCTAAACTTCTGAAGCTGTTCTGTTTATTTCATTTCAAGCTCACTTTAATCCACACTTGAAGGAGCCAAATCTATATTCAACATTGAGACTGCTCTGTGTTCCTGTCAGATCTTTCCCTTTATTTTGTTACTGACGCTATTTAAAGGTTCTCCACTAGAAATCTTAGAATATAAAAACATATACATGTTAATTTTACATTCTTTATGCAATCTCTATGATAAAAAGCAAAAGTTTCAGTAGCTAATAACCACATCACATGTCTTATGTTCCTCCAGCTAAGGATTTCTTTTGCCTTTGGTAAAATGGTACTTTAGGTCACCAGATTAGGTTAGCAAGCAAATTTTCTTTATGTGTTACTGTCTTGAAAGTTAGCAAATAAGGGAGAAGCTGCATTTGTATTAATGCCTTCTTTCTTTTCACCTCCAACTTCAAGCCAACTGGCCTCTATATATTCAGAGATGTCTGCAGAGCTTTCACATCAATAGTAACTGGAAGCCCCTATTTTTCAGTGTAAATCCGCTGAATCTGCTGCCAACATGACACTAGGTCAGAAGAAGCACTCATTATCTTCAACTGGCCATCCTATACCAAGCACAAAGTCTTGAGCACCAGCCAAAACTAAAACATTTCCCTGTTGTTTTTATATTTGGTAACGTTTGTGAAAGACATGATCCTAAGACCATAGAATTCAGTTTTCACCATCTTACCGCTGCGGTCTGTAAGCTCATCAGTAAAAGCTAAACAAAGCGGCATGCTTAGCAGCATGGTTCAGATCCTAAGCTACTGGCCTGGTGTTTTGGTCTCATAAGCATATTAGACAGCTTTATGGGATTTGCATTTAACAAAACTGTAAGGAGATTAATTACAGCTTCTTAAGCCACTGAAAAGTAATGTAAAATCAATTACTTTATTATTGGCTAGGCGAGACCACGTGGTGGCAGGCAGGACAAAAATCAAATGAGCACAGCACTTTAGCTCTCTATTACAGGTTCCTATTAGCAAAGACTTTTCAGATATGTGGAGATGATCATGAAATATGGGATAATGTTAGCTAATTTTTAACAAGGGGACTTTTTTTAATTCGATGATGGCTAGACATAAGGCCTTTGTAGGACTACAGTGGTCTTTTGTATTTCACTGAAGACTGCTGAAAAATTCTGCAGATAATGAATAGAGGTCTAATGTTTTCTCCCTGCAGATAAACAGACATGGATTTATCATTTGATAATCAATGCATATTTCAGTGGGAACAATTCCATTTGTCTGCATCTAGTACAGTATTTACACTGTACTATATTTCATTCACAAGGCATTTTAAACAGTTCGTCATGAAAAATCAGATGAGATTTTACTTCCAGAGTTTTGAAAACACGATTGAAAATATTTGCTGAGTTTTTATTTAGGGGATATGTCTCTAATACAAGTAAAAGTACAAACACCCTCCCTCCTTAGGTTTGTTTTTCTCATATGCCCGATGTCATCCATCTTCTGTGGTTTCTTTAGAATATAGGATTTTTTATAGTGCTCTAACATATGTTTTTTTGAGAACACAGACTAAAGTCCTACTGGCCAGGAGTGCGTACAACCAAAACAGGAACAGGCTGAGCTGAGCTCTTCTCCCTTCCTTCTCCCAGGTTCAGATTAAGTCCCACAGCAGAAGGCCCACCCTGCATGGGAAATCACACATAGCTGAGACATACAGTGGTGCAAGTCTGCATGCATGGGACAAAGACACACACTTCCAGCTGCTGTGAAGCAGTATGAAGTCTCATTAGCTGGGAAGAAGGTAGAGAGCAGCTAGAGTGCTGTGAAAGAGCCAATTTTCTGTGGATTGCTAGAGGGAAGATAATGGGGGGTAAATCTAATAAACCCAAGACTGCTATTAGTATAATGCCTATTAAATTCTTTAGAGATTTTCATGTTCAATAGTGACTCCAAATCCAAGTATTTTGTGACCCATCAGGGAGCCTAATTCTTGGTGTAGAACATATATGCTAACTGGAAAGGGAGTCCTGCTGTGCTTTATCTCATTTCATTATAGACCCCCAAAATATGTATTTGGAAAAGAACACTTTCAACTAACATTTTGACTAAGGTCAGCTAGGTCCATGAACATTGCTCCCACAGACGTTCAAAGACTGCTGAGTTGTATTTGCACACTGTTCTGGCCAATGACTAATTATATTAAAAGCTTTTCCAGCAATAGATATTCTAAATCATTCCACCCCCATTAATATCAACTTATATAAAAGGCACGACATCATTACAAAACTTCAAAAATGCTGGAACTCAGACTTGTTTAATAAGATAAACCTGTATTTTCTGGATGCATTGATGACACGTCATGTTATTTTCTTGAATAGCATATTAGTATCCCTTCATATCAGTGCATGGATAAGGTGAGTTTATTGTTGGCAATGGGAATGTAATGCCTCTTCACAGCAATGAAGTCATAATATGATGTAAGCATATCCATTAGCAGAGGGCTCAACAAAAACAGTATTTAGTTTTGAAGTTGTAAAGGATACTTAGCAAATCCTGAACCCTGCACAGGCCCATTGCACTAGGATGAATTCAGCCTAAATTAAAAGGGAAATAAATGAACAACATAATCAATGAAACTCATTGAATTAATTAATATCATTGTGTAATCCTTAGGTAGCTTAGAGCTATAAAATATAGATTCTTTCAGGAAATTCACACACCTCACTGTCTATGCCAAATAATTTTGTCTTCCTGTTTAAAAAAAAAAGTCCTATAAAACAGTGCTGGCTGATCCCAAATCAGAATTTTTTGTCTGGAAAAACAATAAAAACAACCACAAAAGCAAGTCTTGAAGAGCAAGAATCCTGAAGAACAAACACTTCCTGGGAAGTTCATTATGAAAAAAGAGACCGCGCTCTGCTCTTGTACAGAGCAATAAATTTTATCAGTTTGAAAAGCAGAGGAGTGACTTGTTTCTGCAGCTGCGTCCAAGTGGGTTGGAGAGCGTTCCCTGCAGACTGTGGTTCTGTTGTGCATTAGGGACCAATGGAGACTCCATGAGCTCTCTTATGTGGATGTCTCAAATGTTCTCTCATCTGGTCATTGGAAGAAAGATGGGTGTGAACAATTATGTAAGACATTCTGGCAAAATAAATGAACTGGGTTTTTTTGCCTCTGCTACATTTGCTTAAATCAAAATACTCAAATAACAAAGCAGTGATTAGGGAGAGACTGCTCCTTCTGTCATAGGTCAGGAATGTGACTGTCTGCTTTTAAGATAAGGCTTGGCAAAATCATTTCTGTCCAGAGCCTTGGCACACTGAATTAGATAGGAATCTAATTGTGTCCTTTTTACAGCTGGTCTTCAAATATTTATCTGATGAGACAACTCTGTGAAATTTCCCATTTAAGCCGCTAAGTGTCATAACAGCCTGAATACCTAAGAATGATGTCTTGGAGTTAATAAATCCCTTCTGGAAAAAAAAAAAAAAAAAGAAAAGTTTGAGAAACACTCTCAGGTTTTGGTCACCTAGTGACTAATCATCTCCTGACTAATCCTCCACAAAGTTGAAGTCTCAGTGGCTTCCTTTCACCCTCTTCCTGATTGGAAAGTTATATTCTTCCAGACAGGAAGCAGGAGCAATCTCATGTGACATACACAATCATTAACAAGCACAGCCAACACTTTGAAAAATGAGCAACAACAAAAGCACACTCTAAGGTTATGTGCATTTTTTCCTGTAAATTATTCCCTCATTTCTAGCATATTTCTGTGAAGGACAATATAGAAAGTGTTGAAAGAGATATACAGTGCCTGCTTAGACAAGAACATGCTGATAAGGAGTGGCACATGTCACGACAGAAGTATTTCTTCTTAGCTCATTACCTCCCATTCTTTCCAGTTTCTCCTCCTCAGCATAACGTTGAAATGTGACTAAAGCAATAACAGTGATTAAAATGTCAAAATGCTCTATCATTCACTGTCCATCTTATTTTTATCATTTACTCAGATAACTACATACAGTTGTGGAGGGAAAATGGTAACTCAGGCTGAAGTTGTTAACCATTTAAAAGATGAGCATCATGCTTTGCTGCTTACTCCATGGGAGGGTCTGTAAGGAGAAAGAGAGAGAGAGAGATGAGACAGTGGATCATTGCGTGTGTGCATGTGCATGTGCATGTTATATGCAGTATAATCTTGTAATCATCAGTAGGCTTATTTTTGGTGGGATGAGTGACACTTCATATATATTTGGCAGCACAGCTTGCTGCCTTAGAAAACTCTTTGCAATGCTATTATTAAGCAGCATTAAGCACTGAATGATTCTGCCTAACTGCAATATAAAACATTCATGAAAGTTTCATACATCCCTTTTTGCAGCAGGCATGCTAAGTAGATTCTGTGCAACTGCATTATGGCTGCATTTGCAATTCTATAGTTAAAAATATATTAGTAGTTTAATTATTAATCCTAATACGCAGGGGTTTATAGCACTCTGATAAAATAGTCTCCTGAGAAGGCAAGCTCTCAATGAGAAAAAGCAAACTATATCTGGAATAGAAATCATCACCCTCTTCCACTTTGAAGAATATAACTGACCTTCACTACGTTGAATTCATCTAAGTTTTATGAATTCTTTCACTGTATATGGACTAGCTTGTCTTCCATTCCTCAGCAAGACATAGTGTCCTGGGGAAGGACACTACAAGATTTGACCATCTATGGGAGATTCCAGAGAAGGACTGGTCATCCTGTGCCTTCACATGAGAGCCACATTCTGCCTCACTTTGTGAACAGTGGATTTCCTCTATCTCTTTGTCATTATGAGTGCTGCTGAGAAAGGGTAGGATATGGCAGGAGAGCATCTGCCCAGGTTTGCACATGACTTCAGGTTCATCCTGTAAAAGGGCATCTGATCTTTCAGCCTGGCAACTAAAAGGCAAACGGATGCCATTTTAAGGACTGCCTTTAGGTTACAGAGCACAAAACCAAGGATCTGAGCTACATTCAGACACTGAGTCACTTAGGCACGAGTAGAGCCTTGACTATGGAGTGTGCAGGCAGGCACAGGAGAGTCTCTTCCTGCTGTCTAGCTCCTCCTGTATCTCAGAGAAGCAATCATCAGCAAGTAACTATTAACCAGATGATTCTACCACATGACTGTATATTTTAACATACAGCTGTTATGTGGTAGGAAAAACAGCTCTCTAACCTTTATTTGGATTTCGGTTGCCCAGAGATGCCCTTGCATGGCATCATGTAAAATAGTTTTAAAGACAATATCTGGAACATGTAGCCACACCAAAAATCATTACTCCTGCAATGTTTTCAATGGAAACAGCAGTCAGCGTGCCAAGATCCGTGATTACAACTGTTGTCTCTTTCACTGTTATCTTGCAGTCCTCTCTGTGCCTACCTGATATCTCTTGCTTTTTAGACTTTAGACTGTACTCTTTCAGACTATAGCTTTTGTAGGGCACACTGTCTTCTTGTTAAGCATTCATAAAGACTAATTCTATGCTACCAAATAAAATGGTATTGGGCTTACTCACCAGTCTTCACGGGGGAGGATGCAGTAGGACTCCCACCTATGCACCCAAGATTTCTCCCTTCCCAGGACAGTCTCACTTCACTATACTGTCATTAGGAACCATCCCTGACTTGTGCCATCCCTTGCAGCAGCCCCAGCCAACGTCTCGGCAATCACGACATGGCACGAGCCCAAACCCCATGTAAGGGAGTGTGCTGATGACTAAATAGCTGTGGAAGAGCCTTCAAGTCTGAGTCTGTTTAGATGCAGCCACAGGTGCTTCTACAGCACTGAGGGGTCCTGACACACATTTTGACTTCTTTAACATGCCGTGAAAATATTATCGAGGTTTAGAAGCAGCTTGGGTCTCTAATACCCAAGTCTGAAGTCCCTGCTGCATCTTTGCTAGGCTCTGCATCTGTGTTTCAGCACAGAATGATGTCCCTATTATCTAAAAGGCAAATCAGATGATCCTAGTTAATTTTTCCAGTGATTGCAGTCCTACAGTCCCTGAAAAATTTGTTGCTTTACTGCTTTACCTTGATACATGGCCTGTGCCTCCATCTAGCTAGTCTGTACTCACAGCTGTTTCTGATCACATTTCTGCTGGAGGCAAGATGCCAATATCTTTCTTGCTTTCTTTATTTACAATGGAAAAAAAAAATCCTCAATTCAAACTGAATGCCAGATAGATAAATTAGCATCTCCTTCCTCTTTCCCATGGATAGTCAATAAAACTCCATTATTAAAGTAGTACCCAGTTTTATGAAGTTCTTTGGCCTCTTTATATCATGGAAGACTAATTGCTATGGATAATTCAGATATGAATATGAAATTTGGGATCTTTATTCTATCTGAATCAGAAGTCTCAGATTCTCTATTCACTTGTCTTGAGTGGAATTTTACCTATGTCAAGTGAAAAATTAAGCAGCCACACAGGTCATTATCTCCCAGCCATATACGAGATTGTAAGAAATAGAAAATATGTCATTTTCAAAAGCCAACTTAATGAATAATTGAAGCAAGGCAAACTTGGCAAAAGTTGAGATGAAGTCTCTTTCTTCTTGACAACTCGTAAACCAAGATAGAGTTCTTTTCTTTTAAACATAAACCTTTTTTCAAACAGCTATATAATGTTCTGATCAGTGTTATGGAGGTCTAATCAGAAGATCGCAGTGACTGCTTCCAGTTTTCTATAAATTTATTTAAGATTAGCTAAAATGCCAAAGTCTAAAAATTATTATAAGCTGGTTAATCAATCTAAAAAAATTGAGAGTTCAATTACTGTAAAGATTACACCTTTAAAATTGTACAAACATAGGCTGTTCATCAGATTTGAAAGCTGTTTGGGTTTTTTTTTTCAGATAAAAATTTGTGCAAATTTGAAGTGATTTTCTATTCTCTGCTCCCATGTCATTTTGGTTATGCTATACCTTTAAATGTTCATAATTTTACTGGCACAAAGAGTTGTGAAAAAAAGAGTTATAAAGCTGTATTCAGCAATTTCTTATTAAAACTCATTCTAATATGCATTTTTGTACTCAGAAACACATGTTCTTCAAGCTCTTACACAATCTTTTCATGAAGGAAAAGAAATCTGTGATTTATCACCCAGTCAAAACTGAGTTGCACACCTAGCAAGATGAATATTTATGAACTTTTTGCTGTCTAAATCCTCATCCTGTACTGAATGTAGTGAAAACACACTGACTTACACCAGCTGAGAATCTTTCCTTAATACAGGACATCTTATCAAAGGTATTTAGCAAATAAAGAAACTAAAGCCAAATTTTTCATTCTGAAATACTCAATCATCAGCTCCATTAGTGATACAGTGAAACACCATAGAATTCTGATCTGATGGAGCTATTATAACTCTTTTAGCACCACAGGTTTTACCATTTCCTGATCAAAAGTAATACCATCCAAAGCAAGAATTCTGTTTCTGAATGCAAATAAGACTGTACAATGTGTTGAAGAAATCTGTTGTGTTTAGCTAACAGGTCTCAAAAGACTAGGAATTAGGGTAACAGTGAAAAATAAAATGTTTAGGAAAGAATTAAATAAACTCTTCCATTTAGTTGGTTTTGAAAGTAGGTTTAGGTCAGCTGCAATTTAGTGTCAGCTTTCTCTGTTTAGTATCTAAATATATCAGTAATATTTTAACTGAATGAAATGTTTATAATTATACTTACCCAATTTTTAATCTAACTTTAAATGGGCATTCCAGATATCATTTTCTACTGCTCTGCATGTTGGTAAACAGACTAAGGAACATTTGAAATACTGACAAATTTAGTTCTACTGAGAAGTATTTTTTTCTTCAGTCCTGAAATACACCTTTGAATACAAGGAGCTGAATAAGGGCAAGCACCAATCAATCTCACTTACAAAGGTAATGCTGAACACAAAACCCCCTCAGTAAAAAGCAAGGAACAATTTGGAGCAAAATAAATTTGCTCCTGAAGAACCAGACAAAAAAAAAAGATAGGGCATTGTAGTCAAAACTCTGTAACATTTGTCTAAATTACATAAACTCCTATTTCTAAAAAACCCAGGAGGCAAGGGGGAAATGAAATGAAATTCTGCCTCTTTCAAAAGAGGAAATTATGCCTGACATATGTCAAAATTCCATCCCAAGAAATATAGCGGGATGAATTATAAGAGAAATGATCTCTACACTTTTGCAGCCAATTGGTGTTGGCTCCAGCTCAGGTATGTGACAGGAGGTCACAAACTTGAATTGCCCTGCTAAAGTGCTGACTTGATAGAAAAATTTAAACTTCATTTGTTGCCAAACTGTTTCCTCCAGGTAATAGCTGTTTATCTATTTGCATGCTCTTCACACCCTCTCTACTGTAAAGCTCTGCACTTGTGCCAGTATCACCATGAACTACAGCCAAGGGACACTGGTTAATGGATTGATTTATGTTGAAAGCGTTACCTTGGAAGAATTGGTATACAGACTTCATAATTTTATTTTTTTCCAGTACATATCGCAGCATGGTAATCATAATTCCTGTGAAAGCAATCTTTATTTACAATTAAATTATTTGGATATAAAAAATACACAGCACAAGATTTTTCCTTGGTCTTTTAAAAAATGTCTTGGGAGAACAATACCTGACCATAAGTTAAATACAGCTTTAAATAATCCCACTTATGAGACTTCGCTTTCATATCTGATTAAGTAATGAACAGTCTGGATGCTTTGTGGGCAAGAATGTACAATATTTTCTTTTGTTGGAAAGTATATTTTATAAAGATCAAATGTCTGGACTGAAGGCAAAAAAGAATGAAGGGAAAGTAAAGCAGTATGTCATCAGAAAGGGTTTAACTAAAGCATTTGATTTGCTTCCTGCTTTCATTTGTTTTTTCTAATATTAATTAAAGTTTGAAACTCTGTACTAAGTAGTGGTTTTTTTGTGAAACCAGGTTTTACAGGCTAACTGGTCACTCATTTCTTAACACATTAATGATATAAACATGGCGTGGCTAAAACGTTTGTTATACCCATATATTTTGAAAAAAAATGGGACAGAATATCAAGCAAAGTATCTTTAAAGAGGATTATCTCAGAGGCTCTTCAAGATAGGTCTCATTGCTGTTTGAAAGCTCTGCTTATAGAGAAACATTAGAGAGGATATTGCTTGTCACTGAGCTAATGTTTATGTCCAAGGCAGATGTACACAACCCCTTCACCAAACATTTCTCTGATGGTGAAAGATGGTTATGTTAGCACATAACTGAGGCTGTGCAAAGTTTTACACTCACAATAATGGAAACCTACTTTTAGAAAAAGCAGTCAAAGCTGCAGCATTTAGGGTATGGGTACCCTGATAACGGCTGGCTACATGTGACGCTGATTATCTCCTTATAAAGAGGGATCTGCATGCACGAAAACAAACAAACACACAAGCACATTTTAGATGGCTTTGATTTGCTTTTTGTACTAAACCATAATAAATAAATAAATAATGCTCTCTGTCTTAATACAAACACTGCCATAACTATTCTCTCCATCCAAGGTTCTGTGCAGTCCCCAAAACCTCTAGCCTCAGTTTAGGGTGGGTTTCAGCTTAGCCTGACTGACCTTTCCAGGGCCATAGATCTCAGCTACCAGAAAACTAACCCAACATGGGCTTGTGACAGACCTCTTCAGCAACATTGGATTCTGGCTCATTGATTTCAATTTAGATTCCTTATCATCTGCTATCTTCCCATACTCGCTATTAGGTGGGGTTTTTTCTCCTACTATCAGCTTCTTTTCCCTTCATTTAAATCCACTGATCTGCTTACATTCCTGTGTTGGCTGTGCTTCTGCTCCATTCACACAAGCCTCACTCCTGAAGAAAGTAAGCACCTGATAGACCGTGTTTCTGTATCTTGCAGACTCATCTAAAGACCTCCTCTTTAAATCCTTCGAGAACTTTAATTTGGAGACATCTGATTTATCCCTTCAGTCCCATCATGCCATTTCCAGAAAATTAGGGAAAAACAGATTCCCTGGGTTGGACCTCAATGTGGGAATGAAACCAAGTAGCATGAAGCTGAACAGTTCTTCGATCAGCAACCCAAACAAGAAAGCAATGATTATTCTGTGATGAACTCCTCTCCCTCCCTCTTCTTCAGCATTCATGCATGCTGTGTTGGATTCGTGCCATGGTTTGTAATGCGCAACAGAGTGTGTCTGCAAGGTGGGGGCTATTAGCACAAGTCAAGTAATGCAGCGAACACAGGATGCTAACAACCATACTTGTTACCACGTGTGGTAACCCTTGAAGACAACCCTGAGTTGTGGTTCATTTGCACAAAAAGTATCAAAAGAATTTTCCAACAAGAGGTGAAGTCTCTAAAAACAAAATTACAAGGTTTCCTTGAAACTCAAACTAATAACAGAGAGTGTCCATTGAATGACTGTTAATAATGACTTCTAACAGTTAGGACAAATCATCACAATTCCAACTACACATAGGAATAGGATGAGTGGAAATGCATATTCTGACAAGGCAGAAATATTTATAAGTGAATTAACGATATAACCCCATTGTGGCACAAGTGCCCAGAAAGGACCAATGTTTTTCCCACAACACAAAATAAAACAGCTTACATGGAGAAGTTCAATGCAACACTGAAAGCCAGGGAATTGGCCTTTTGAATGTCTCAAGCTTCATATCAGTAAGGAGAGCACATGCTTAAGTTCAGCAGCTGCCATGTGGCTATTCACACATAGCCAAGGGTAAGGCAGGTGCTGGGACCTCAGCACTGACACACAAGGTTACTTCTGCAGGAAAGAAAAAAATAATGCTATTTCCTAAATGATATAAGGCATTCCTGAACTATAATGAGTTTGGTAAATCTAACAGCCACCTCGCGCTGTGGTTAATAGAAAAGATGGAGAATCATTGGATTCACAAAACACAGTCACTCTTTCTTTGTGTCGTTTCTCTATCACTTTATTTAATAACACTGCAAATAAGAAGACAAAGGCCATTATTAAAAAAAAAAAGGGGTTGGGAAGACAACAGCTGCCTGAGAGAGCCCAGCTGTGCGGCCTGGGTTCTGCTTTCAGGCATGTTTTGTGCAAAGTAAGTGAAACTGAAAGCTTGTAATAAAAGGCCAGTGATCTGCAAGGTTTCGTAACTTGTTTTGTAGTTTATAGGAGGTTTGCTAAGACCGTGCTGGCACAGATGAGAAACAGAAGTGAAAGCAGGGAGAAATTTGCATACAGAGTGCAGATTGCATTGTTCATGGCAAAGCTGCCCTTGATTTGCTTCAGTCATTGTAACAATCAGCCCAGCCAACTGTTTACATGCTCTCCATTGTGCTAGGGTTGGCTAGGAAATGGCAGGCGCAATGAGATTTGCTTTCTGCTGGCACTCTGGGGAACAGTGGGAGTTCACACACTTGACAGACAGACAGACAGGCAGACGGGCCCCTCTTTCCAAGAAACAAGAGAGTGCCTTGCTTGCTCTTGAGCTGTGGTATTGTGAGGATGAAGCCGGGAGCATGTGTGGCTGAAAGCAGGGCGTGCAGCACGGTTTAGCTTCCAGGGGAGAAAGGGTGAAGATTTAAGCAAAGTGTCGAGAACCAGATCCACAGAACTACCCCTCCCTGCCCAACTATTTGGATCTAAGGTACTCTTAAGTAACTTTACCCTGAAAGAAAACAACAAGGGGCAAGGCAAAATGTATTTGTGCATAAGTTGCAATGGAAAAGGGTGTAAGAAAGGGATGAAACTCGAACTGTGCAGAGGAATATGTAAAAAGTTGTCCTTTTCCTGTAAAAGGGATGGCAGTGTTGCTGCTGTCCTAGCAATGTGGTCACAGCTGTAAATATAATAAGCTCTCAAATTTAAATACAATCACAATCAAACAGAAGGCCCATGAAAGAAATTCCCTCTGTCCTCCCCCATGCCTCCCACATTCATGGAAGTCTTAATGGGCTTAGGTTGATAGGCTTTTCCTTGTCCCGCCCTGGTCTGAGTTGAAATGCATAGATAAAAACACTTCCCTAAGCTGTTTGACAAACTTGCTAGAAAGGTTAAAACTGAACATTTCTTAAATTGCTCAGTCTTACTCTTAGATCTGCTTTCTAGAACAAGAAAAGATATCCCAGAGGAATAAAGGAAGGTTTAAAGTTGCATGATCTGGAAGTGTTTGTAAGCCAGTTTGTTTTTTACAATTTGCATAATTTAAAGAATAAAAAAAAATATCCTGTGGCTGAGGATCATGGTCGAAATACATTTGGAGGGGTTTTTAATATTATTTTTTCTTTTCTTCTAAGGTCTTAATCACAACCACTATTATTAAGGCAAAGCCAAAACTTATTGTTGGAGCACACACACAGCCAATATATTACTGCAGACAGCAGTCAGCAGTGGACCACATTCAAATGCCTAAATTTCTCCTTCAAAATGTAGCTGAACTATGTTCCAAATCCTCACTGATTATTGGTGAAATCTCAGTCGCAGTAGGCTAACTCTTTCTCATCAGCCTACTTGCTAGAATTATGCGATATGCATCCCCCAAAAATATACTTTGTGCTTGAAGTAGTTGGGGGAAATAAAATGACTAACCTACAGACTAGAAGAGCGAAGGAAGGGTTCCGCAGCCAAACAAAACATAAAGGAATGTATACTTGAAAACAGAGAAGTAAGACCGGTGCTATCGAAAGGCTGAATCCACCAGTGAAACAAAATATCCAGGAATATAATTTAATAACATAGAAAGCAAAGTAAGCATTTTACACCTCTATTAAATTTTCCTTACAAGTTTTCTCTGCAAATACAGAAAAGACGAGAATGCCATTTCCTTTATATGGATCGTTAAAGTTTTGTTAGTTGTGATTTATTTGTACAGGTCTGACTAATGACTTGAAATGAAATGGCTATAGCAGGGAAATGATAAATTATCTAGTGTATAACACTGCTTAAAACCTAAACATGTGTTTATAGTTGCTGTTCTGGGATAGTTGCCAAAGGGACATTTTACTTAGCAAGTTATGTTAGCCTAAGTATTTTTTTCCTATAAACAACAAAAAAAGTCTCCAAAAATAATAAGGGGGGTGGGGTAGGGGCGGGTGGGGGCTGGGGGGGAATCTCATTTGCCTGCTGCTAGGAAGCACCAGGAATCAGATTTTCAAAGAAATTTCCATGTTGGTTTAATTAAAAAAATCATTTCTTAGTATCATCTGGCTAGAATTTTCAGAAAAGGTACACAGTACCTAGTATTTAATCTAGTTATATGATAAAGAAGCAATTCCTCAGCATGTAAGACAATCACTGTCTGCAAAGTCAGTTGTAGTGCACAGAAGGAGGTTGTGCTTCACTTTTCAGAGTTAGTGGAAGAAGTAACTTACAGTCACATCACTGAGGGCTAGCGAGTACAAATGACATTGACAATTCTTTGAGATAAAGGAAAAAACTGAAAGTGTATAAATCTTCTTGAACATTCATTCTGTAACAGTGACCATAATACACTTGAATGAAACAGTCTTAATGACTGAACAAAAAAAAAGCCTGAAGTCCAGTATGTAACATTTACCATTAAAAATCTTCACTTCATGAAGGTCTTTATGAAATAGTCAGACATTTACTTGAAAGGAAATAATAATAAAAAACAACACTTAAAAGTCATTGAATTAGAAACCCACAGTAAATATACATGCCATCAAGCTACCAAAAGTATAAAAGGCATTCCACAAAATCAGAAGTAATATTCAGCTGAAGAAAATGGAAAAGAGTTTAAAGTTCAGCAGGTTAAACATAAACCATAATAAGGCAGGCCAGAAAATATTTTTTCTGAGCAACTTGCTAAAGGCATAAAAACTATTAATAAAAACATTTTGAAAACTTCAGGAGTAGGAAGCTTGCTGAGAGCCAGTAGGGCCAACAGATAATTGAGTTGAAAAGGAGCACTAGAGGAAAATAAGGTAGAAAAGCTAAGTGGACCTTTTATATCAGTGTTGATGAAACGGTTTGGGGGTTTCCCATGCCAGAGTCTGGCCATCCAGTGAAGAAGCGTCCAAAACAAGCTCTATCATAGAGTCAGAGAACCTCAAAGTGGTTGAGGTTGGCAAGAACCTCTGGAGGTCATCAGATCCAATTCCATCCCCAATCCCCCAATTATAGAAAGGGGTTTGGAAAAAATGGGCAGAAAGAATACCGTTAGATCAGGAGTACAAGCCATTATTTAGCCCAAAAGTCAAACAAAACTCTAATATAAAATAAATGATCTACCAATGGTTTTAGCCCATTGTTTTAATTAGCAAGATCACAGATTTGATACAAAATTTTTCAGGGTAGTTCAACTTGGGACTGGCCATTGAAAACAGTAAGTTTTCATCCATTGAATTCAGTACTCCTAAATGCAAAGCAATATGCAGTGTAGACAAAAATAGCCTACTTATATACACACATAATGATGTCTACTAAAGGATGTAGAAAAAAATATCGGGGGAGTATTGTGTACAATTTGGAGAAAACATCAGTGCTAAAAAATGCCCTACAGAAAGTTCAGATACATTAAAAAAACAGTAAAGGAAAACATACAAGCAAGCAAATGCAGAAAATATTTTGTGTCTGTTCTTGAATGCTGCATGCAGTTCTAGTTTCCTTGTCTCAAAAAGGATATAGTTAAGTGAGAGAGGAAAAAAACACTGGAAACAAGAAAGAACAGAGGTAGTGAGCAACATTCATCCAAGAAGAAATACGAAGTAATAAGCAAAAAGAGCAGGAGTTCTCATGGTGGAAAGAGAACATCTAAAAGATAGTATAGTACAGGTCAAGGAAATGATAAGATCATGAATGAAGTTGTGGTATTTCTCACAGTGTCCAAGTATGAAGTCATCCAATGAAATTAACAAGTAGGACGATTACAATCAAAATAAAAGGAAGAACTTCTTTTCACACATTGTGCTAGTAGTGCCACAGGATGTTGTGTAGACTAAAAATAGTTATAAACTAGAAAAAGAATAGGCAGAGGAGAGGCCGTGAGCAGGCTAATAAAATCGATGGCCTGGACACACCCTACTGCAAAGGAAGTCCTTAAATTGCTAGCTGCTACAAGCTGGGAAGCCGTCAACAGGGAAGAACTATTCCTTACCTGCTTTCTTTAATATTGGCTACTGATGACTACCAAAGGTGGGATAGTAAGCTAACTAAACATTTGATCAGAGCTAGCAGAGTCATTTTTCCTCATATTCTTAAGGAAACTAAGAGAAAACTGATGAGCAGATGGCCAAGGGATAGAAAAAAGAAATGACTGAAGTCTATCAAAATCAGGAAGGCTGTGAAAAAATCTGGCCTGACAAGATAGGGACTATCACAAAATGAGTTATTAAAGAGGATGAACTAGACGAGGCTGACCATTTAAAAAAAGACAATGATTTACCGACCTGAATTGGTCACTACCCTAAAGGGATCCAATACTGTCCTTGCTAACATAACCACTAGGGATACACCTTTCTTCTGTAAATGGAACAACTTGGCACAGTGGTTTTTCATAGTTGCACATACTGATCCTAACTTTTCGAGACAGCCCTGAGGGAAGAAGGGATGGGAAGAAACTGGAAAGCAAATGCATTATGTGAACAAACAAAATATAGTACAATCATGTCTGAGATGCTGATAGAAGTGTATATTCCCCCAGTAATTAGAGGTAGTCTCCTAAATCATACAGAAATATGTACTTAACTTTTATTTCCAGAGAGTAACCCCAATTAGAGATGACCTTTACTAAAATGGCCAGCAGGCTGTGAGGAATCTCTTGAGATGACATGACCCCAATAGTTTAAGAGAAATATATAGGTGAGGATAAAACGTTAATGGGGGACAGAACTTAACCAACATTTGTTTTGGGGTCAGATTGTTGTCCTTTATCTCTTAATAGGTGTTTTTGTAATGAACATTCACAGTCCATTTCTCTCAGTGAGAGTTTCTTCAGTTATCAGACACGGGTCTGTTAGGCAGCTCCATTCATTCAGTCATGTCATTTCCTTGTTTCATTAAAGACAGCTTTCATTTTGTAGGCCCAGCATGGGTTTTTGTTTGGAGGGGAGGGGAGAGGAATTCAGCTCACTATGTTAATAAAGCTATGCATGGTTCCAGCTTGTTATCTTTAGATTTTACTCTGCAAGGACAATTGCTTTTCATTAAAAATGATAATAATAATAAATTCTAACTCTGTTGCTGTTGAAAAGCAATCATTCCGATCACTTTCTGCCAACAAAGGGCTACAGATGAATATGAATGTTTTACTGTGGTTGTGGGTGATGTGGTTCTCTTTTTGATCAGTACACATGGGAGGGAGATCTGCGTGTCCAAGTGGACCTGTGCTTGCTTTATCCCTGTGCCTCAAAAGGGCTGCTGAGACTATAGCAGGGAGCAAAAGCGCCACATAATTCCTTCAGCCTCCCTTTGATGATGTGTTTAGTGGCACACTGTTCCTGCTAATGTGCTTCTTCAGTGTTAACCTTCATGCTGAGGGGACAGACACAGTTTCTCCAGTCCTTCTTGCAGCAATATTTGAGATTCATTCCCTCTGCATTTTCTGCACCCCTCTGCCAAAAAGATACTTATATACATTGATTTTTCAGGACGAAAATGTCAGGTCCTAAAAGAAGTTGGGCATTGTGATGCACAGCTCTGCAGTTCCTAAAAATCTGATGCCAAGCTCTGAGCGTGCTTGACAGCCTGGGCATGGCCAAGGGCTGAGACCTGTGTCTCTGCTGTCTGCTCCCTGGCAGCTGGGTGTTGGCTCGTGAGGTCCAGGAGGGACTTTTCCTTAGAAGTTGGTGCCTGGCAATCTCAGCTCTTGTGCTAAGCTGTTTGAATGCAAATCCAGCTCCTGGTCCTCCCAAATGTGTCTCATGTTATGGGTGTCCCTTGTGGTCACTTTAATTCATCACTTTAATTAGGCTTACCACTACTAGAGACATGTGTACCTTGGATTGACAGTTACTTCTGGGTTCATTTTAATATCAGACAACTTAATGGAGAAATATATGTTGGATTCCTGTGGAAAAACAAATGAAGATCTGAATTAAGAAGTATGAGGTAGGGTCACAGAGAAACAAAAGCAATAAAATTCAATCTGCTTTATGCTTAAAAGCATATTTCATTCTTAGCTGCCCAGGGACCTTTCTCCAGAATTCCTCCACACCAAACTCTACCCTGAGAGCAAACAGGGGAGGCAGGGGATGGGGGTCCCGTACACCTCTGGGGCTAAGCTGGCTTTCCTTTGAGTCCACGCTCACTGCTCTAAATTGAACCATCTTCTCTTCTCCTACCAGTTTGTTATTCTTAGTTTCTTAATACCAACACTTCCTCCTTTCAGTTCACAAGGAACAGTCACCAGGACTCTGAGGGACAGAGGTGCATTAAGTTTACTATTAAAGCAATTTCAGAGGTGCCATGGTACCCAAACGGCTGTAACAGCATCCTGGTTCACATTACAGGAAATATCACTGTGCATGCTTTTCAAACTGCTTTCAGATTTGATAGTTTTAATATGCCTCTGTGAATGGAAACAACAGGAAACATCAGCAAGGACAGTGGCAAGGTCTTCTGAGACCAGCTCATCTGAAAACCTTGTTTCTCCACCCTTGCTTTCTTCAATGCCAAGAACATGACAGGACTAGAGTATGGACTCCTCTTTTCCAAGCAAATGTCTCATGCAGACCATAGGTAAGCATACTAACGGATATTCCGTGTGGTCAAGATGGCTTCAAGTGTAATGTAAGTGTCCATGTAGTCCCCTCAGTACCGATTTCTGTGCTGTGTATTACCTTGATGCTAGTTTTTGGATCCTTCTCTTGAGCTTACTGCCTGCATTCCACCTCACCAATATATGACACCTATGGTCAGCCTTCCTATGATGCCTTCTTTTTTGCCTGAAGAATGGGATCCTTTTTCATGTTTTCCTTCTCTAAATGTACAAGTGGCTTTTTTTTTTTTTAGAATTTGATGGCATGATCCCATTCTGAGGAAGACAGAGGAGAAGTGACTGGAAACTAGACAGATTTAAGCTCACCTCACAACTATCACTAGCAACTAATGCAGGGACATAAAAACAGGGAAATGGAATAGATGAGAAAATTCAGTAGCAAAGCAGAAAAGTGTGAGAAGAGGTTGAGAGAGATGAAAAGAGGAACTCTAGAAACCACAATTTAAAAAGCAAATACAGAGAAATAATAATGTCAGCCCTTACAGACAGATTAAGAAATGGGAATCCAGCCAACACAAGGAATAGAAGAACAATATTATAATTGTTTCTTGAGAGATATGGCAATGGGCCATTTAGCCTGCTTGTTTTTACCTTGGGTCATTGCCCAGACTGGACAATTAAAAGGATATTTTTGTCATAGAACCAGTCATTTTATTTCACTGCTGTTAAAAAAGTGTCACTACCAACTGTGCATGCTGATTTAATCTGTAGTTGTAGGATTTTGTGGAACAAAAAGCATTTGCTACAGTCCAGAAATCTCAGAAGCACAGCCCTAGTGTGAGTGATCTTGTCATATCTTGAGGACTTTTCAAATTAAAAGAATGACTTTCTAGAAAGTAGGTGAAATCTCACCTTCTCTACCTCCCCCCACTGGGGAAATCCTAAATACAAACTGCCAGCTAAATGCTCCCTTTATGATCACCTACACTTTTCCTCTCTCCTATCCTGATTGTTGACATTTGCCAGAAGCACAATGAATCTTTAAATAGGAACTTCTGAAGACTGGTGTCATTTTCCATCCTAAGCTAAAGAATGGATCGTGGTGTGTACATAGTGTTTTCCATTCAAGACTATTAGCACATCTGTTTTCCAAGGCTCTTTTTAAGATTCACTATGTTTAGCAAAGAAGTTTTTTTAGTTGCATCAGATCCTACAGGATTAAAACATTTCTGATATTGAAGCTTTTCTATAGGTGGAGTTTTAAAGAATTAGAAAATTCAGTTTGTGTAAATGTATTGTAGTGGAATTAAACATTAAATTTATTGTAAAGGAAGAAGAGGAATTAAAAGGCTGGATTCACAAAGGTGTTGGGCTCTCATGCTGTGGGAAGTGACTAAAGACCCCAGTTCCACCTGTACCTGAAGGAATTTAAGTCTGTAACTCCCAGCTTCCAAGACAGTATCTTGTTCATTAAACTGTGAGATCATTTATTACAGCTGGTGTTTCATATGAAATCCTTCAGTTGTTATGCACAAGACTGAATGACTCTTCTGCTTAGTGAATAAGTATTGAACGTGGAGGTGGGACACCTGCATTCCAGGACCCTTTTGGAACAGTGTAGTGAAAAACAGCTTAAAAGTCCCATGCCACAGAGTGACTTAAGCTTGACACTTAAGTTACTGCTTGGGAGCCCTAAAAGGTGGTTTTAAATGGACTTGTCATGGAGAGGATGGAAATGGAATGAGATTATGTCACATCATTGACTAAAAGGCAAATAAAATAATCTCCACGTTTTTCCCAGCTGAAAGAAAGTGGCAAATTTGGGTTGAAGTCATCAAGGATTTTAAAAACAGTAACAGTGAAATGATGGGTTTAGGCAAATTTATTATTTCTTGGAGAAAGTTTTCCTTGCTGTTTAGTAAGTGTTCATAAGTGTCTAAATATGCAAAAAATGTAAAAAAAAATAAAATAAAAAGTAATAAAATAATTGTGTTTATGGGGGTCTTTTTTCATAATTTCTCTCTCATACAAGGAGTTTTGAAGGGTTAGCAGTTTCTTGTTGTTTATATTTATATTTTAATATTGCAGTTCTTGAAGCAACTGTCTCTGCCTGATTAGTTCTAAGAAAAGAGACAGGGAAATTTATCAGTAAGATAATTAAAAAATCTCATTGTCTATACAATTTGGAGTATAAAAAAATAAACCATAGAGTAGGACATTACAGCCGATACTGACTGAAAATGGGTGGGGACATTGCTTCCTCATTCTCCAACATTTAGTTATGAATTGATTAAATAAAAATATACAAAATCAGGCTCAGATCCAAGATCAACACATCTTATCCCAGCTTTTCTAATTTGCTGACCATACATCCAAGACACTTATCAGAAGGTCAGTGACTGCATTCCAAGACTGTCAGTCAAGAGAAAATTAAATGCCACAGGTTTATATTTTTTTTTAACTTATTATTCTATTTATCTAGTCATCTTGTCAGGAAAACTAGGCTTACAAAAAAGAAAATAACTTCTCTTTACTCACTGTCAGTGGAAGCATTGGAAAACACTGAGTTCATTCAAGCCATCTAACAGGAGGGGAGGTGAATGGGGAAGGAGGTATGCAGAACAGTTTGTTAAGCATCTTGGCACACTGTATCCTGGTACCCTTTGATATTTAAAACTGGGACTCCCAATTATTTTCCTGATGCACTAAAAGCTCTGTGGGATCGTGGAGTTCACTTTGTCATAGAATTATAGAAACGTGTGATTCTGGATGTCTCTAGATCAACCCCATGCTCAAGGCAGGGCCAGTTAGAGCAAGTTGCCTTTGGTTATGTCCATTTGAGTTTTGTCTCCAGAGAAACTCTCTAGGAAACATGTTCTAGTGCACACATCCTCCTTTGGTTTTTATTTTTCTTATGTTACTGCTTTTATCTACACAGCCACTCATGCCATCAGCTTGGTCAGGCATGACTTGCCCTTGATAAATCCATTGCTGCCTGTTCCCAGTCACCACCTGCATGTGTCCTTCCTGTACCTGGAAATTACTTCAGGGAGGATTTGCTTCATAATCTTCCTAGGGACTGAGTTGCTGATCATCCTAGAGTTCCTTAGATCCTGTTTCCTGTAGATAGGTATGATGTTTGTCTGTTTTTCCACTCCTTAACTATGTCCTCCTTTAATGTGGGTGTTGTTTCACTCTCACAGGTGTGGTTAGCAGGTTCGGACCCCATCTTGGTGATGCCAGTTTAGCTGTCTAAGGAAGTCCCCAGAAATGTTGAGAGAAATGTGAGCTCCACAGCCATGCGCTCCATACCCTCACAGGCTTTCTCACAGAGCGACTGGGGGCAGACCCTGTTTCACTGAATAAAAACTTTCCAATAAGAAGAAATCTCAACTTGTTACACTCTGCAAAAAATGTAGGCTGAAGGGCTTCCTAGCAGTTACCCAAATAGTACAATATTATTAACAGAAAAATCAAGTTTATATTATTACATATCTTTTTCATAATGCCTTTAATGACATCACTCACAGGTGCTAAAGTACAGAGGTGATGAGATGCATAAATTGTGTAGATACTACAGATGACACAAAACCCAAATGCTCTTCCCCTGTCACATTTCTGTACCTCTTTATAGTAATTAATTCCATCAAAGTTGCAAAATGCTTCCTGTGAAAAGTATAAAATAAATCACAGTTCCTAACTGAGATGAGCTGAGGTATAGGAGGATAAAATGCCAAGAAGAAATTAATATAACTTTATGAGTACTGTATTTGCAATTGGCCAATAATATTACAGTATTTTAGCAGCTGTTTCTTTGCTCAGTCTGATTAGTCCCATACATTTTACTTGAACAATTATTGGAAAAAGAGGAAACCAGTAAAAAAGTAAGACAGAGAATGTAAATTTCTTTCCATTTTGCTGTATCTAAAAAAGTGGTCAAAACCATCCATCCTCTTTTTCATAAGCAGTGCTAAAACTTCAGAAGAAATCTGTGTGCATCTGAAACCCAGTGGATCTGAAATAACCAGACATCACAGGCCTAGATTTTATCCGCAGTTGCTTCCAAAACCTCTTCTGTTTGGATGAAATAATGGCACTGAGGTTAGGAATTTATTGTTGTGCAATCTGTGAACAGAGAATTATATCATTCTGAAAGCAAACAGGGATTTAAGGCACTGAGGACCAATTTCTGCCCTGGCGTTTTGCACAAACAATTACCATTGTTGAGCTTGTGCCAAATAAACTTTGGTCCAGCTTTTGGCAAATGACACCCATTAACAGTTGAAGAGGATAAAGCCTAGACTGGATGCCAGGTCTGATTTTGTGTCACTCTTGTTTTCATGCTGAATGTTGTATTCACGTGCTGTCTTTGGTGAGGGCCAGTCCGATCCAGAAGGTAACATGTAAAACTTAAACCCAGCTGTGAGGTTCTGGGTAGATGTCCCATTACAAATCAGAGCAAATGCCTGGTCTCTGCCTTTCAGACTGCAAACTCTTTATATAGCGTGCTTTTTACTAGAAGGTGTTAGTGCGTGCTTTGTTAGGACCTGGATGTGATACTATGAAATATTAGCAGCAAGTTTGGGACTGCCAGGCAACTTCAGTCTCATTGGTTTTGGACACTAAAACTCACTCCAGCTGTCCTAAATCTATTTATTATATTCTACTGTTACACATACTTTTTCATTAAACAACCTGTCATAAATTATTCTCTATGTACAAAAATTGTCCTAAGTAGTAAATCCAGGCAACTGAAATTGAGTAAAATCTTAAATAAAACCCATTTATTTTATCTTTCCCTTTTATATATTTATCAAAAATGAAAATTTTCCTTTACCGCTAAAACTTTATTTGAATCTGTTTCTTTAGTTCTTTATAACTAGAGGTTATTAGAGGTAATTAGAGTAGTGTTTTCCTTTCAGAAATAACAAACTGGCCTTAGTAACTGGCCAGAGAAATATGAGGTTACGTGGTAAAAACACCCCTGTTCAAAAATGTATACTTTTGCTTAAATGTCCTGAGTGGCATGCAGCAGATATAACAGCATAATCCACTCTCCATCATTTATGATCCATTACAGTAGTCTCAATTTCAGTCTGCTTGATACTAAATTGCAAGAGAAACAAGTGATTTGGAAAAGAAGTTTCAGTCTCAGAAAATCACCAGACAGATTTCTTTTACATATGTGTGTGTGTGTGTGTGAACATGTGTATAGGTGAATATGTCTGTATAGAATTTCAGAAAACAGCTTTCTCTAAATCAAAGTATAAAAGAACCAAGGAAGTAATCTTCATATCTTCCCTCTTGGCCCTGTAAGGTCCTTAGTGCTGCACCTAGAACATGCAGAGCAGGAAAGGGTACAGGACAAAACGAACTAGATGGAATCAAGGATTAATTTCCTTCTGGCTTATGATATTTCTTTTTTAAATAAGTGTTTTAACTAAACTTTTGTGTGAAAAAAAAATCAGGTGAGGTAGGCTGCACCTGTGTAGATAGAGGTAAATGTGGGTCTTAAGTAAGAGACAGCTGAGTTTATATTGCCCTGTAAAACTCCATTTTTAAATGGAATTTTTGAATAAAACTGATGAGGCATGTGAGCTCTCCTTGGCCATCCTGTTAACTCCTAACCACTGGCAACTGGGAGGCTTTTCCATTCAGCACAGCCAGAGACAGCTTAAATTAATAAAAGGGAGCAAGCCAGTGGTATAATCTGATCTGCAGTAAAGCAGTCTCTGTTCTGGAAACATCTGACTTTAACATGAATTAAAAACTGAAAGTTTTTCTAAACTTTCATTGCCTTCCTATGCTCCTAGGGAGATTGCAGTTTCATGTTTCACAGCACTGGTCCCAGAGTATTTTCTTTTCATGGAAGCTCTTTCCTACGAATTTTTGAGATGCTAAGAAAATTTATATGATATAAACACATATATACACACTGTATGTGACCTTCTGCATCAAAATTGGAGGTTCAGGTGGGGAGGAGGGGAGGAAGGAAAAGCCTGCCTTTAATGATCCAGAATAATACCAAACATGCGCCTAAGACACTCTGGCACTCTGCTGTCTTAAAAGTAGGAAGCTCTGTGTAATGGCATCCTTTTATTTCATGGAACTGGATCTGTTAAAATATTTTTAAATATCAGTGAGAGAGCATCACAAATTATGTCACTTGGCAATCTTTGAAATCTCTTTTCCCTCAAGGTCAGCAGCAGGGGCAGTGAGCTTGGAAGATGCTAACAAGGCTTTTTAAAGCCCAAGTGGTCTCTCTCCAAATTAAAAATCTCTTCGTCTACTCATTGGATTTTACAACACAACCTCTATTTCTCCATGTATTTCTTGCTTTATACATCCTGAAAAGAAACAAAAAGTTGCTTTTAAAATAATCTCCAACTGCTACATGTCAACTTGGACGGCACAGAAAAACATGCAAATAGATTTTCTTTTTCTAAGAGGTTTTAATTAGTACCAGAGAAGCCATAAGGGTCTACAGTAGTTATGCTTATGCAAAACTGTTTGGGATTTTGGCTGCAATTTTCCTTCATATTCTTCAGTTCCTCTGAAACCCTACCTCTACTGTTCTTTTTCCTCCTTTTATTTCTACATTTCTTCAAATGTGTCCATAATAGCCCTTAACCTTTCAGACTTTTATCAGAGAGCTCAGTGGTTAGGGCAGATTTTTAATGGAGACCCCTACTGAACTTTGATTATGTCTGAGGGGGGTATGCGCGTTCCCAAATGCATTGAATGACCACAGCAGGGCTTTCCTCTGGGCAGGCTGTCCTCAGCAGAGTGAAGCTCTGGTGCATAAACTGGCAGGAGTGGGGATGCTCAGATCATTTGTAAAAGTCACTCTGCAGCCTCTCTTTGGAAATTGTCAGTGTTTTGAGCCTTGCTGGGTTAAGGTCCTCATCCACAGGCTCTCCCTGTATCCTGGGCCATCTGTTGCTGCCTGAGTGAGCAAGCCTTTCAGATAATCAGCCACAGGGGCTCAATACAGTTGTTGAAGTATAGGCACTATGAATGCCATTTGAGATGATTACCTGAAGGTCCCTTAGGTATCCACATGGGTCTTTGTATTTGGGAGACTCTACATGCTATTAGAGCAGCATTTATGGAAGACCTTTATACCATGATTTCGAATTACTTAGCAAAACCTCCTGTTTACACAAGAACAATATCCACAATTAGGACATAATTTATAGACTTTCAAGTAGAGGGAGAAAAAAATGTTATTTTATCCTTTGCTCATAAAAATAATCACTGAGAGCAACTAAGAATTTGAGCACAAGTAGACAAGGTTCACTCAGCCAGAGTTTCTGAAAATGAAGTGAAAGAAATAGACAACTGGAAAGTATGTGTAATTTTATTCTTACCATTGGTTGCTTTGCTTTCTGTGCTATTTGGATCTCTAGGCATATGCTTTTTTCCCCCTAATATGTTTATGCAAATTTGCTCCAATTGCTACTTGCAAGAGTTCACAACATGACAAGTATTCTGACATATCTATGTGACATACCTTTTGAAGAGAGATAGGGACATTACAGTACCACATTTGCGATACTATAGATGAAAGCTGTCATGATTTCCATTCTAAACCACTGGTTTTAGAAGGTTTATAATCCTGGAAGAAAAATTATTTTTGGACCTTAGTTTAACATACATGATTGGAATAACGTATCTCTGGATACAATGTGAGAAAATTCCAGTTCAGTAAAATTTAGAGATACAGTGCCAATGAACATACACAATTTGCAAGAAATGGGCTTTTGCCCACAACAGTATTTAAGATTCGAGTTTGCAGCTGTTTTCAACTCTGCCATAAATACATAGATTTTAGAATACAAATGTGTACACATCTGTGGTAATTTATATAAAAATAAAACATTCCTGTAAGTGTGAAGAATGAATGCTCCTATGATGCAGGTGTTTTTAGACAAAAGATGGTTTAGACAACAATTCAAAAGACTTGTTAAAATGCTATTGATGCTGCATGGAAAAAATAGGAAAAAACAGAACTCAATGGCTTATTGCTGCAAGATCTCATATGCTTCCTCTAACACTTAGGCACATGTTAAGGATGTTGCACAGACAATTGCTATTTTTTAAGTTTTCGTCTTTATGGTCTTTAACTGTATGGAACCATTCCCCCTTGAGAAATACTCCTTAACCACTTGGAGAACCAGTTTTGACAGACATTGACCTTCTGCCACTTAAGAATACCTTCAGTTATCCTTCAGTTTCTCACATAGCATGGCAGCTTCCTTTTACTGGCACTAAAGCCTATGGAACTTCATAATTCTTTCCCAGATACTCTAATACCTGAGAAATGGATGATGGCTAGAAGCAGTTCTTTTTAGAACATCATCAACTGAGGAAAAAAATCACCTCTCAGCATCTTCTGAAATATTCCTGAGAGCAAAAGCCAGTCAGCAAAACATGGAGTGGGCTTCTGTTCACCATGATCCTCTGCAAAACCTAGTTGTGTCAAATTCCAGCAAGAAGTTTCTGCTACTACAAGAATCTAATCACCCAACACATTAGTAATGCCTCAGTACTGTGCTTCTGCCCAGAATCTCATGATATTGCCTTGGACGTTATTAGGTCACATCTCAGCAGAGTTTCTGTGATACCAATGAACCTCTGTTGCCATGTGTATTCCTTTCAGAGACCTAGAGTGGTGCCACAGGCACCTCTGGCTTGGGCAAGCGAAGCCATCCTGTAAAGGGTGGGAAATGTGAAGCTGACTGTCTGTGTTCTAGTATCCATTCTTCTTCATTGCTGACATTTCATACTTTCAAATGACCTACATGTAAACAAACCACCACATCACAGCTTTACATCCCAGGTGATCCTCAAGCACCTTTGTTCAAGGACAAGTCAGCTCGAAGTATGAGCAGGTGAGATCACAGCTCCCCTGGGAAGAGGAAGAATGACAGTTATATAACCAGATATGCAAAAGAAAAGCTGTTTGAAAGTTTCTCTGCTGAGATCTCGAGCAGAGGACAAGGATTCAGCCCAGGTACCACTTTACACCCATGCAGGCCTTCTCCTTTGTAGATCTCCTAACCCCCTAATTTTTTGAGCTCCTTAAACACTGCCTCTCTTCACCAGAAAGCCTCCTGAGTCACTCACTAGCTTTAGGTGCTCATTCATGCCAAGGAGCACACAGACACTGGTTTCTACCTACTAGGGAGGGAAACCTTTCACAAAATCAAATGCTGCCAGGAGCAGTGGGCCAGGAAGTGTGAAGCCACACACTAGGACTTCACCGACAAGTGCCCGCGACATGTGGCTCAGGAAAGCGGCCAGACCGGCAGGCCCTGGGCAATCCTGGCAGGGCACGCGGTCTCCCCACTTGTCCCGCAGGCAGCAATGCAGGAATTGCGCATGCAGAAGGAAAATGAGAAAAGAAGGAAACCAAATCTGTCCAAAAGAAGGAAACCAAATCTGTCCTACAAGTTAGAGGACTCAGCTAGCAGAGGGGAGAGCTGTTTCTGGCTCCTTCCCTTGTTCACTTGTAGGATAGTGCATGACTGCAGCAGAGAGCAGGGGCAGGAGCCCAAACCCTCTGTGGGTCATGGGCTACTCATGGGTCCAACTTCACCAGGAAGGGGGGTGGGGGGTGGAAACCCTTCCTTTCATTTCTATCATCCTGAGGCTCATACACTGTACTACATGTTTAAGATACACCTTCGTCTTCCCTCCTCCGCATGTACACAGACACACACAGAGATTAAGTATAGCCAAAAGACAGATTTCTGCCCTGGGGTAAACCACATAACTCGAAGGTTACTAGGAGAACAGCAGGAGGTAATGTTATTACTTTATTCAAAATAAAGCCAGGCCTGATCTAAAAGGTGGCCATAAGGTCCCCTATATTTCAAAATGCATATGGGTGCCTACCATTCCCAATTGGTAAGCTAGGCCTTCAGAAACTAAGTGTACTGGCTCTTCCTCTAAGATCTGCTTTTTTTGCTTTGAATTTAAGAACTTAGTTCAAGGGCACTAGATTTCCCCCTCCCTTCTGTCTCTTGGAACAGATTTAGGCACTTTGCTACCTAACCCTGCTTTCTACCCTGAATAAACCCCACTAAAAATTATTTTGGGGGATAATATGATATAGCCAACTATTTCTAGCTAACATTTCTCCTTTTAGTCTAATACTTTCTTTTAATGCTAAGAATAAATTCATAATGAGGTAAAAATCATGAATTCTTTGAATTTTTTTAAAAAAGAATAATAAAAACCATTCATGTACATTAAAAAGTAAAGGCTCTGTTATAAATCACACTCATACAAAGAAAAAAAAATCCGTGTTTTGGAGATTTGGATGTGAGTCTTTCCAGGTTTAAGCCAGAGTAGGGGTGATATACCTTCTAATTTATCCTATGTGGAAATTTTTCATAAAGCATAAATCAACACTGCTGCATGGGAAGACAGTCCTTAGTTTCAACAAACCCACATGTCCACCGGTAAATCTATGCCTTAGTCCACCTGCTACCGTGGCATCACGCCCACTCATATGAGGTGAGTAGATCACGGAAGCCAATCAACAAATCTCTAGACGGCTTGGGGAGGTTAATACACAGAATACCAAGAGTGAGGTTTTTGAAGAGGCTCCTGGCACATCTTGTGTTTTTAATGATTAGGATCTCACCCTCAGGGCTGTGTGTTACCAGCTCAGTCCTTGTAGCAGGGGACTGGAGCAGATGGCTTGGCAAAACCAAAAGGCTCTTGCCTTTTCAAAAATTAAAGATTAATTTGTTGTTTTCTTCTAATAGGAAATTTCATGCTGACAAACAGTATTGAGCTGAAAGGCTTATATTTCTCCATCCATCTTCTGTTCAGAGAAAAGCATAACCATCCTTATGTTAACTTCACAGACTGTCTATATCCTCCTATGCAGTGATGAGAGAATATTTCAGCACTCCCAGTTATTTTGCCTTTGGCATCTCCACTGTGGTTTCCAACAAGGATGATACCACCATGTGTTTATGGATTTATTTGTTTATTTTTTATGATGTGGGCAATAGTCTACTACAAGCTGGCCTGAGAACTCCAATTATATCATATAGACCAACCATCTGGCTCAGTATTAATTAATGGTAACATTTTTAGCCATTACTGCTCTGGGCCAGAGATGTAGCATGAGAGGCAAAACCTTCTTATCAGATAACCAATCACCTTGTCACCTGAAGCAGACAGATTAGTCAGTACTGAGTGCTGGATCCTGGTAGACGTTGATGGACTGGTCGACAATGGTACGCAATAGAAGTGCTTTTTAGAATATTGGGCAAGTGCAAAGGGTGGAAGGGAATGAACCCTTTTCTGCACAGGGGCAACAGAAATTAACTGTGGCTCATAACTTTTCTGTTGAAAATTCTCCTGTTCCTATCTGATCACAATGTGTAACAACAAGGGGTTTGTGCAATTTAGTGTAATGGAATCTATTTTTATACTTAGCCAGTTTAATCAATTTCAAAAGACACAAGTATTGAAATATTTTTTTGCTGAAAATGACAATAGATATTTAAGTGACAGTATTTACCCAACACTTGTAGGTCTTTTCAAGGCTTTTCAAAGCCCATGCTCCAAAATCTTCACCATTTTGAGCCATGAACCCTCACAGGAGGTCATTAAGCATATAGGCAGTGGAACTGCACAGCTGCTCCTCCAGTCATACTAATCTCTAGACAGATGCTCTTCATGTTCATATGCTGTGATGAATGCCAAAGAAACTATTAGAGAACAGATTGACTTAGACTGGATCATGATCCTTGGAGAACTGGTTTCAGACTGCAAGAAGAGTTGAGGGGTCACAGAGGAAGCTGCAACCCATGACAATGTGAACAGAGAGAGTTGCCTTTCAACTAGATTTTCCCCTCCAGCATTTCAGAATGCAGCCTTGCTTGGAGAGCCAAAAAAACCAGCACTAAAGCAGACTTCCGTTATTTTCTCTGCTTACTTGCTTGCTGAATTTGCTGCAGCTAGCTTGGCTGCTCAACTTTACCCAAATCTGACTCACATGAGATTCCTAGGCATTTCTGTATTGATCCTATGCTCAGCCTCTGGCTGCTGCGATCTGCTACTGTATCTGCTGGGAATCTTAACAAGTAGCAGCAAGGGGGCTCGAAGCAGAGAGTCCTGCCCCATCACACCCTTCCCGGCCCTGCAGAGGAGGCCTGAAGACAATTTCATTGTTATGAAACCGCGGGATCACACCTGCTCCTCTCCTCTGAGGCTCACAAGAAAGATCACATGCCATTATCAGATTTGAGTCCAGGGGCCCGTCTGCCCAAAGAGAGGTGTCGTCTGTGGTACATCCCGCTGCAGACCTTACTTTTCTGACCTCCATAGCTACAGCAGATGTTCTTGCTATGTTGTTATTCTGAGGAAGGGGGTTTGTTGGCCTCTCTGGGCTTCTGGGCTTCCATCCAGCTGCAGCTGTGGAAAAAGGATACATATAATAATAATGGAATCTTCTTTCTGTCGTTTCGGCTTACATCATCTTGGCACCAGCAGTCAAGGTAGCATTAGTCAGTCAGTCATATGGTTTCTGTGGATGCCTTCTCCAAACCACCACCTTTCTGTCTCCACCGCCACACTGTCTCTGCTCCTATTTACTCCTTTCCAGATGGAATGATTTCAGATCTGGGAAATAAGGAGTTGTTTCTCTGCTGACCACCATGCTTTTCCTCAGCTCATACCTCCTGCGTGTACTAACTGTGACACGTGCAAAACACAGGAACCTGAATCTATTTAATTATGCCATACCCACGTAAAAGTCTTGCAGTGGGTTGCTTGTAAAGTAGCAAATACCTATACTGGCCTTCATTCTATGGGCTATTTCTTTGGTTTATACCTTCTATAAGGAGCAAAATCTAAGTTTTGGCAAAGACTCAAAGAGGATTTCAAGCAATATATCCCTGTACATACATCTCAAACAGCTACATCCCTGAAGGATCTCTACTGCATTGGGAGAGGGGTACCTGTATTGCATATCATTGTCTCTTTTTTGAATGATACACACAAAAATATGCCCATTGCAACTTCAACTAGTTACGCAAACAGTCCCTAGTTACTTTGTATGGGGTCTACTGCAAGAAGGATCAGGATCTGTGAACATCAAGAATGATGAGGACACAAGGGGAACACATGGGTGAAAGTAGCATAGTTCAGAGTATGCTATGCAACAATGATGGAATAAGCTGTGTAGCCTGATTTGTCAAAAATAAGGAAATGTTACAAGTTTTAAGCCTGTTAGAACTCTTGCTTAATTTTGCGCAAGCTTGTAAGAGGCCATTTATTTTTAACGTATTATAAAACACTCAGTTAAAATTCAGAGTATGTATATATAGAGAATATGTGAATAAACATTGACTTACACATGTAAAATGTTATAAATCTCATTTGACTGATACGCAGTATAGCTGTGCCTTCACAAATACTCACAATGTTTTTATGGTGCTGGCATTTCTTAAGCTGTTCTATCCAGGCAGGAGTGATTGTTGCCTTTTTCATTCATCTGTGGAAATGCTCAAGAAGGAAAAAATTCACTTGCCCTTAACATTTGTTTTGCAATGTTCAATCCATGAAATAAATGAAGTTGCTGTAGCAGATCCATCCTAAACTGATCAAAACAAATAAGTTCCTTCAGCTTCCTACTTCTTGCATGAAAACTCTTCCCTGAATATATGGCTTGGCAGGAAAACCAATGCCACTGTTTTACATTGATTTGTATCAGAAAGAATGAAAATAAGATGCTCTTAACTGAAGTACAGGAAAAACAGCTGAAAGGAATTGCAGTTAAGCAGGTAGGTCACAGTCTTGATGAATGTGGGAAGACACAGAGGACATGGAATGGTAATGAATTTTCCATGTTAGCAACATCTTAAAGTGTTTCCAGGTATGTATTTGTGCTAAGCTTGTTGATGGGCTAAAACTAAATATAATTCCTGGACCAGAGTGGAAATTTCAGGAAAATTAACACTGCCTTCCTACAAAAATAGGGAATCCAGAATTACTGCCTTTGGCAATGAATAAAATGTGAAAGCAGATAGTGTTCCCATAGTGCTCTCTATTTCACCTTAAAGATCCAGTACGCTCAAGCATTATTTTACATATAGAGGAAGCATGAAGGCAGCTATCCATTTTTATTTTCTTGTTAGCCCCCCAATGATTCCCATTTCATCTCCTCTGTTTCCTCTACCTGTCAGATTCCTTAGGGAAGCCATGTGCAGCTTGGACAACCCAAGTTGGAGTTCTTTCTCTTTCAGCTTTGTTTATGTTTGCTATTTCTTCCAACATGCTTCCTATTTTTCTGCCAATCAGCACTTGACAAAAGCCCTCTAAAGAGAATAATAAGAAAAAGTCTGAGAAGAAGGGTTTTAGTCTGAATGCTGGCTTCATTTCAGCAAATCAAGAAGTGAGTATGTTTCAGACCACTTTGTAAATCACAATCTCAACACAAACACTAGATCCTCCTCGTATTACACTTTTGGATACAAGCACAGGTTTCCTATGGAAGAAGAGCTTTTCTTGGAGATAGGACCTTTGTGGAAAGGATCTTAAGATCAAACATTAAGAAATACACAAGAGAAAAGGACAAGAAAAGGAAGGTGTTTAACTTTTATGTGGTTGCATTTTATTGTGACCAGGGTTGAACCCTTCTATTTACAGTTGTGGAGAAAGAAAATATTTTCCCGACCACAGCTGAAGAGAGACCCTGACAGGGCTTTCCTGCTCGCCATCTCCCATGTCATCAGTGTTTTCTGGGAGAAGAATTTGAGGTGGTTTTCCACCTAAGTGGTTACAGCTGTTTCCACAGGATCAGTCAGATGGAGTTTCTGCTTCTGTTTATTTTGGCTCTGATTTTCGGCTGGAGCCCAGCAGGATGACAGTGTTTGCTCAGGGTCTTGGGACTTTGGACAAACATTCCAGAATTTCTGACTTCTTAACATTAATGTTTGATGAATTCTGCTCTTAATTTCTTCTGGAAAAATGTCAAGCCCACTGGGGATTACCCTTAGTCTTACAACAGTCTTTTCTTTTTTTTTTTTTTTCTTTCTTTTTTTTCTTTTCTTTTTTTTTAAGGGAATAAGAGAAAATCATTTGCTAGCTTGTGAAAATGAGCATGCTGTAAAAACTGGAGAATGCAGTTTTCTAAAATTGCAGGCTTTGGTTCTTTTGTGATTTTTTTTTTCTTTTCTTGTTAAGAACACTCTGCTTGACAGGAAACATCCACTGAGATATATCTACAGCTAAAACTTCTGTAAGAAACTGTTCCACGTAAGACATTAGTTGGGAAGGTTATTATCCAGTAGTCAAGCAGCTCTTTCTCAAAGTCGCTGTTTTGATAGCCTCAAAACATACTGCGTCAATCCACTGTTGTCAAAGGTGACCTTTAGAAAACAAAATAAACACCCAGGTGAAATTGTGACCCCAGTGGAGAGAATAGCCTTTATCGTTGACTTCAGCAAGGTCAGGACTTCCTCCTTAGTACCTTATCTCTTGAACAATGGAAAAGCAAAAGTCACAGAAGTACATCTCGAGGAACCTTTACTAACTCACAGGGATGGATGAGAAATGTATTAGCAAAAATATGCAAAGATATAAAAAAATGCTCTCGTTTAAATCTATATTTAAACTATGTTCAATGAGCATACTGTATTGCATAGAGTGGCTGCTGATTTTTTATACCTACATACCTTTAGTAACTTGCAAGGGACATCCAACTGTATATCATACACCACCTTCAGCTGAGTTCAGGCTAGCTAGACCGCTGTACTTCAGAGGACAGTGTCTCATTTACAGTCCAACCCTTAAGCACTAGAAGCTCATGCTGCCCAGTCCTGTGAGCAGGACGGGTTCCTTCCAGTGACTCCCACACATCAGAAGGAGACAGGTGGGGATTAGGTCCAGACAGATCTGGGAAGTCTGTTTAGATTCCAGGTCTCTCTTCCCTTTTTGTCTCTGCACCTCTTCTCCCTCATGCAGTGAGAAAAGAGAAAAGCAGGGCCTCCTCAAGTAACAGTAATGGTCGGAACTTTGCTGATTACACCAGCTAAAGAACTAGCTTCAATGGTTATTATGAAGCTTTCAGAAAAAAACAATTAAAAAAAAAAGGAAAAGGAAGGATTTGCATACATGTAAATAGACACAGGATGGTGGTTTCCTAATTAATATACAAGCTTTCACAGCAGCAGCTCTGTGCAAAATACTTAACAACATTGCAGAGGCCACAAGCAGTGTGGCCCCTGGGCCACGGTGACAGTGTCCACTCATCTGGAGAAGTTAACATAAGGAACAGATCCAGTTTATTTTTTGGAGCCTGATTGCTGGCACTTCCTTCCCAGTCTGTTTGTGCTGTCAGTGGTTTAGATAAAGCATATATTTAAACCATGCCCTTACATTTGGCTTTTACATGCATGACAGCCAGAAAGAACTGGAGAAAAAAAGTTTTGTACATGCAAAACCTTGTGTTTGTACTTTCAGGTACAAAAAGGACAGACCAAATCACAGCAATTATTGAAGCTTATACCACAGTACACATCCCTGTGGAAAAAAAAAAAAGATATGGAAGATGTCTTCCCTTGGTATTTTCAATGGACAGCGAGCAAGAGGCCCTCACTGATGAACTTGCCGCCTTCAGTCATTCATAATATAACCTGGAAGTCCTGAAGAGAAAGTTGATTCTTGCCCATATCTAAAATCTAATGAAATTTGCTTTTTGGTATCTCTGTACAGCTTTAATCATCAATCTTTCATTTCAGAATAGGAAATATGTCTTTTTACCTTGAATTGACAAAACTTGAGGAGTTTTAGCCAGTTTTGATTTTGACATCCTGGTCTGAAAGGATGGGAAAGGGATGGTAGCAGAGGAAAATGTCATGTGAGATCCCTATGGAAAGTAGATGCTGTGAGAGAAAGCAATCAGGGTGTAAGTAAGTGAGTGTGAGCAAGGCTGGAATTTTTTATCTGAAGGCAGAGGGAGGGGAAATGTAAAACAGAGGGTAAAGAAAAAGACATAAAAGAAAAAAAGGACATCCTCAGAACAACTGTTTGGAAAATCTGGCTGCTCTGCCCTATGGACAAACAAGACTTCCCTCCAAATTACTGCCAGAAAAGGAGGGATGGGCATCCTAAACCTAACACTGATTGATTGTCACAGTGCACCTTCTACTTGGTGACCCAAGTTTTTATGGAAAGGAGGAACTAGCATGCAGTCTTTAGCTGTATTTTACCCACATAGCTAGGCCAGCCCTTGGCCTGAAAGATGAGAGGAAATGCAGTATCTGGAAGATCTGGAAACATGCTCAATCTGGGCCAGATAGAAGGTTACAGTGGAAGGTAAAGGTTTGAGTGTACAGGCCACTTGCCTGTGCAGTCGGGCAGGACTGAGTTACTAAGATATTAAGTTGGAGGAAGGAATAAAACTATTTAAAATGTATTGTCAACAATATAGCTGAATAATGTATAAAAGCCTTTTTTTAATTCTGATAGTTGTAACATTTCCTTCTTTGGAACATCTTTACATAAAGATAAGATCTTGTAATAACAGATAAATAGGATATATTAACCAGCTGCTGAAGATACAGTGGAACACAATGTAAAGCGCGAAATGCTTGAGATGACTGAAACGTATGTCATGTCTCTTTCGGTAAAATTCTGAGCAGCTCCTGGTGACACAAGTAGTTTGTCTTACAAGGAGGGAGATATTTGGATCTTTAAATAGGTAAAAGTTGAAAGATCAACTAATGGAGAAAAAGAATATTTAATGATATTAGTGAAGATCATGGTATGAGTGTTTGCTAGTTGCATAATTACTAGAGGAAAAGAGTTAGGTAGGGTGACATCACAAATCATGCATTCATTAGGTATGTGGCTGTGAAACTTGTAAAAGGAGAACCAGAAGAATCTGTTACAAATGTTGATGTTCCTCTGAATAAGGCTTGCTAACTATTGTTGCAACATTCAATATTCCCAATGTATGGATCATAGAGGCTTACTACATTTGTCATGTTTACTTAAAACAAAAAAAGACCTTCAAACAACCTGTATTGAAGCCATATGGCATTTGGAACACACAATGAATCCAGTTTTCTAAAACCATTGAGTGATTTAGTGATACACAATTTCAAATACATCCTTTCAAGGCATGGAAACCCTAGGCAGAGTTTAGAAACACAGGGATAGCATAAAACTTAGTTCTACTAAACCAAGTCCACAGTATGTCATCATATGAAGCGACACACACATAAAATATGAAAAACAGGTTCAAAAAAACAAACAGACTGACTAGAATCACTTTCTTCTGGTTTTAGCTTGGATAAAGTTAATTTTCTTCCTAGTAGCTGGTAGAGTGTGGTTTGGATTTAGTGTGAAAATAATGCTGATGACACACTGATGTTTTAGTTGTTGCTAAGTAGTGCTTATCCTAAGTCAAGGATATTTCAGGTTCCCATCCTCTGCCAGCAAGCAGGTGCACAAGAAGCTGGGAGGGAGCATGGCCAGGACTGCTGACCTGAACTAGCCAAAGGGATATTCCATACCATCGGACATCATGCTCAGTATATAAACTGGGAGGAGTTGGCTGGGAGGAGTGGATTGCTGCTCAGGCGTCAGTCAGTGGGTGGTGAGAAATTGCATTGTGCATCATTTGTCTTTTCTTGGGTCTAATTTCAATCTCTCTTTTTTAAAATATATTATTTTCATTACAATTATTGTTATTATATTTGTATTAGTATTGTTGTTATTATATATTTTTTAATTTTAGTTATTAAACTGTTCTCATCTCAACCCACAAGTTTTACTTTTTTTCCCCTGATTCTCCTCCCCATCCCACTGGGAGCAGGGAGGACTGAGGGAGAGGCTGTGTGGTGCTTAGCTGCTGGCTGGGATTAAACCATTGCAACTGCTGAAAATTTGTTAGAATATTTTTCCTACTATTTCTACTGCTAGTTTATATAAAACAAAGGTAAAACACTCTGAAATGAAGACAGCATTTTATAACTTGGTTTAAGAAGAAATATCAGTATGGCCAGCAAAACTGAGCCACTCCTTAAGCATGCTGAGCAGGTAGGTATATGATAAGAAAGTCAATGAGAACCAGTTTACACATCAGCAGAAGATGGTTGTATAAATAGAACTGCAGAGTGGGAGTGAACTCTGAGTAAACCAGAGAAAGGTTTTGTTCAGACAGGCAGCTGCGGGATTAAAGTTTGTCACATAATGCAGTGTTACAAATATCACACTACATCAGCACGATATAGGAAAGCAAGAAAAATGTTTTCAGGTCTGAGGCATTATCTTCAGCTGTTGTGTAGCCATTTGCAGTAGATAAGCAATTAATCGGGAAGGAGTAATGGTACTGGAAGGTACAGATGACTCCACTGTTGTCTTCACAAGGCTGGTGGTTGTCAGATCAGTTCTAGAGTAGTATACGATATACTAATAGAAGCACTCTCAACAGGAGCAGGTAACATTTTTTCCTACATATAATGCAAAAGCTGTATGATAAACAGGAACACACCTGATGTTTGAAAATTACTGCAAATCTGGGGGAGAAGAAATAAGGGAGAGATTCTCACTCACATGTTATGAAACTCCCATGTTTGGCACAAGCCTCTGTTGGCCAGGAATTTGGGACTAGCATGTTTTTATCATCTTCTATTAAAAAATATTATACATAATATATAATAATATCCTAAATATATCAATATATTTGCCATTCATAGGGATTCCTATAAATTCAGGCCCTAATCAAGCAAAACACTTCAGCACATCGAGGCCTTGGGAGCTCTTCATAAATTATCTCTGCAGGTCAGGCTAGAAGAGCACTAGCAGCACAGTGTGAAAGTGCTGGCAGTTTCAGTGACCAGTGACTTTTGGCTGCCAGAACAGACACCTTTAAAAAACAAGAGGTTAATTAAAACATTTCAAGAAAATCACAGGAAATTATTTAGTGTGTTATTTAATATGAGGATTACTAGTCTTCTATCTTTCTTGGGCTACCAGAATAGCTGATGGGCATCAGATTAAAGTTATAAAGTACAGCTGCAATTTCAGTCAGAGGAAAAGACCTGTTGTGAAAGGAAAGGTAGAACAAAATGGCTTCAGTTGCACTGAAAAATCAGTGGTATTAATCACTCTAGAAAAGCAATTTTGAAAATGCCCCACTCGGTCGTTGTCACAAGGAGGTATTAAGGGCACTAACACCTCTCTGAATCAGTAATTGCCAGCTATTTCTACAGCTAATTATTTACTGGTTCCTGGTAGTTCCTCTGGAGTCAATTTTACTGAGTAGAAAGGATCAAATTGTGGTTACTAGTAACTGTAAAAGTAGCGGCAATTTGTTGTTCCAGACTGGGTTTTTTTTGCCTTTTCAGCAGCAGCCTGCAGCAAATACAAGGCTGTCTTGTCATTGTTGCCTGTCATTCATTGCAGTGGTTTGCTTGTCTCAGAGCAGAAGAGGTAAGGCAAACGCATGTTCTAAACAAGTGTGTTATACTAGTCAAGACTGTAAATAGAGACAGGGCATTAAAGTACCTCCCACTGAACCACATAAATAGCTTTGTCGAAGCACAAGCTTTCTCTAAGGAGAAAAATGTTTCCAGCTGAACTAAAGGTCTTTAAAAAGCAATTGCTCACTGATTTACACTATGTATTCTTAAAACAAAATAAGAATGCCAATACATAAAGGAGGAGGTGCATGGATGAAGTGTTTCTCTCATTTAGACAAGCTTTCATGTTGAACTGATCTTATTTTGAGCTGCTTTTAGCATACTCTGCCACAGTTAACAGCTTCAAATATTTATTTTAAAAGGCAGAAAATTATTGTTAATTTTATGGTGGCAAACAGCCAGCCCATGCTTCATTTGGGATTTAGCAGAGAGAGACAAGTATAAGAAACATCCTGCTATCTAGTGGGCTGGTAATTGTATTATAATCAATTTAACAAATTGAGTGTAAAGGAAAAATGCTTCACAAAGGAAATAGCTCAACCCTAGTCTTGAATCCCAGTCAGTGTCTCCTCACCCATTCTTATATCACACCTTCTCCTTCTCCAGCCAGGACTCTAACCCCATATCCTTCCCACTATGTTTTTTTTTTTAACACTCCCCCTCTTCTCACTCCCCCAGCTTCTCCTAGCCTCCTCTCACTCTCTTTCCTTCCAGATTGGATGCTTTTATTCCAACATTTCTATTTTCCAGGCCATTTGTAATTCTTCCTCCAACTTGACCTCACCAAGACCACTAAGACCAGCCGTGCCCACCATGGATATTCTTTTTACCCAGTGATACTGGCAGTGTGACTCACAACTGCCTTCTCCTATTTAAGAGAGCTACACCGTCTCATGCATATTCAGGAGAATATCCATCATGGAGGCAGGTACCAGTGAATAGGTGAACCATGGCAAACAGAAGGCAGAGTAGCTCATGTAAGCCAGGCCAAGAGGACCACCAGAAACATGGACTCCAACCATCCCTTGGATTGCCTAAGGATGGTAGGAGCAATTTATCATACACTACTGTTACTCCCTTTGAAACAAAGAAAGGGGTTTGTCTTCATCTTGGGAATAGCAGTCTAATCCATTTCAGGCCTCAGGAGCATCGAGAACAGAATACTTTGGACTTGCTGATTTGGACTTGTGTGTATCTGGCTAGCTGGGGTACCGCTAATGAAAAAATTGCTCAATGCATGCTAGCTGCTGGCAAATATAACATCAGCTCAGATAGAGAGCTAGGGAGTACAGATAGACATGAGCTATGTCTGGATTGCACATTCAAGGTTTTCTTGCATCCCTGTTAACTACATCCGTGCCTGCCTCCTGCTACAGTCCCACGAAGTATAGACAAATTTCTTTCTATTTATTTCTAATTATTTCTGAACCCATAGCTGTAGTTTTAGATTGATCATTTCTATAGCTTTAATCTGATGTCAATTTCCACATCTTTTCCTGACAGCAGTAAAGACTCATTGACTATGCCTTATGGAAGAAAAACATCTCACTTTCTTTAAATCTGAACACCAAGTTATATGGACTAGTAAAGGGTCTGAGTTTTCCTACATAAGCAAATACCTGCTTTCAATTCTTTTAGCTGTCCAGAATTTATTTCACTGAACAGAAGGGCTTAGTCAAATATTAAAGTCGGGTTCTGCAGAAGGAACCTGTTTGCCTTCAGCTTTCACTGGATTTATCACAACTCCATTTGCAGCACATTTTGGAAGAACATATTTTAAGACATATTGCTGTACAACAACTAAATCTCAGTGCTGATAAATCACAGATCTCATATCTGGTCTGAAAAGGCAAGAAAAAGAGGAAGGAAAAAGGTCTCTGAAAACTTTTACAGCTGGCTAAGGGGGAAGCATATGGTATTTTAGAAGAACCGTACTTCTCCTGACAGTTAATAACAGCTTTCACTTACAGAGCAGTGTTTGTCAGTATAGATCCCAAAGTGCTTTACGAAGTCCAGCTACTATGTGAACAGCCACACTGAAATGCGCTAAGCTATCCTCTGGGAGTAAAGGGCAACTGGTATTGTGGAGCAAAGGGTTGTATGATACTGGGTACATATGAAAGTTTTGTTGTTATAAACTGGCATACTAATTCACATCAACAAAGAGCTTGCTTGGGTTTGTAAAGGAAAGAGGCATCTTGACAAACAATTGGCCTGTGTCACACTGAATGTGAAAGGAAGAGAGATTTCCTGACAAGAACATAAAAAAATCATACTCTCTCAAAAAGCATAAGGGAAATCTTTAATGAGCATGGAATCATGTTCACGAGGAAGATACTTTGTCTTAAATGGCTCATGAAAACACTATCTCCTAGTGTACTCACTGGTTTCAGCCTAACTAAAATGGCATGTCCATGATCTGGTTTTGCTGAGTTCCTTCTTGTGGTTATAGGCAGTGCAATCCTTGCATTCAGACCACTAAGTCTCTTCTGTCAAGGTTTTGTCACAAGCTGTGGTTAAGAGCTGGATGAAGAAGCTAGTGTCATGAAAAAAAAAACTAACACAGAATTGTAAAAAATTATCACGTCATAAAATGAAAACATGTTGCTTGGTATCCATGGCAACTTCAGAAACCAATGCTCTTTAACAGCCTTGCCTGGAATCATGTAAACTGCTTTGATAAAACATGAATCGTGGCAGATGGATATGTGAAAATAAAAATAACTTCACAACCAATCTATTGCCCACACAGGACACCCTTGAAATACAGTGTGAGTTATATAACCCTATCAGGAATAATTTTGTTCTGAGACCAAGATAGAGGCAGCATTTTTTCCATACATCTCCACAGAGTTAAGAATGGGTTCAGCAGCAATGCTGTAATAACTAAAGCTTAGCAAGCAAATGCTCCCTGGCACTCTGAGAAGTAAATCTACCCCTCAGCTCTACAGAAGAGCTACGAGTCTCTTGTGCCAGGAAAGGGACTAGTTTTGGGCTTTGACCCAATTTCACAGGAGGAGCACCTGCTGCATGGCGTAGGCTAGAGCCACAGATTTGCTTTCTGTAAGCAAGAATCATGAAGGAACCATGACAGAAGTGAAAACAGGGCCAGAGACACACTAGGCCAAAGTAGCCTTCCCCAAGCACCTTCAATACTGCTCCATGGATGTGCAGGAGAACAGTTTCACTTTTTTTTTTCCTTCAGAAAAGAAAATATACCTTCAGCTCAGTCAAGTCCTTTACTGGACTAACTGGAAAACGGCTAGGTTCAGCAAACTTAGAACCTGGGCATACGAGCACGTCCTGGTTTCAGCTGGGACAGAGTTAAGTGTCCTCCTAGTAGCTGGTACGGTGCTGTGTTTTGAGTTCAGTAGGAGAAGAATGTTGATAACACTCTGATGTTTTCTGTTGATGCTAAGTCGTGTTTAAACTAAGTCAAGGATGTTTCAGCTTCTCCTGCCCAGCCAGTGAGAAGTCTGGAGGGGCACAAGAAGCTGGGAGGGGACACAGCCAGGGCAGCTGACCCCAACTGGCCAAAGGGGTATTCCAGACCATGGGACGTCACATCTGGGAAATAACTGGGTGGTGGTGGGGGAGTTGGGATCGCCGCTCGGGGACTAACTGGGTGTCGATCGGCGGGTGGTGAGCAATTGCACTGTGCACCATTTGTACATTCCAATCCTTTTTCTATTACTGTTGTCATTTTATTAGTGCTCCCATTATCATTATTAGTTTCTTCTTTTCTATTACATTAAATTGTTCTTATTTCAACCCACAAGTTTTACTTCTTTTTCCTATTTTCTCCCCCATCCCACTGGGGGAAGGGAGTGAATGAGCGGCTGCGTGGTGCTTAGTTGCTGGCTGGGGTTAAACCACAACAAACACTGTATGCAGTTCACACATAGATATAGAAATAAGGTCTAAAATGCTGTACTTACTTCTTATGTACTTCTCCATGAAGTTATCAGCCCTGACAGATACCCTTATAATACTCAGATGGAGAATGGGTCATGACAGATGCGTATTTTCAGTAGCCAGCTTTGAGGAGAGCTACCTTAACTGTCCAGAAGGGAACAATGCAGGGAGAGTTTGGTGTGATGACTAAATAGTGTTCTAACTCAGGACAGTTATTGTTTTCTTTTCCTTTCTCTGAGTATCTGAAACACTGATCTGCTTGTAATGTGAATCAGCTAATTCTTATTTGTTTAAAAAATGAGAGAGAGAGAGAGCTACTAATTTGCTTCTTCAAATAGTCTAGTAGTCTAGTGGCTAAATGATTCAAATGTGGAAATGTGAGTTTGAATTCCTTATTGAGAGTAAGGGCTTGAATTATATCATTTACACCCTCAGGAGGTTATTTCTCTGACTACCAACATGTTTTATTGCAGCTGGCAACTTTGGGCAGGTTTCACTTCATTTAGCTTTAGACATTTAACAACATCTAGGCAAAAAATCTAAGCTGATTTTGTTATGTTTTTTTCTGCTTAAAGGACCTGAAGAGCGACTTCAAGTGGCTTATTTCAAAGGCAGGTAGGACAGGAAGACAAATAAGCTTTTTTTACTGTTAGGGTGGTTAAACCCTGGCACAGGTTGCCCAGAGAGACTGTGAAGTCTCCGTCCTTGGAGATACTCAAAACCCAACTGGAATGCTACTTTGCACTTGATTTTTCTCTAGAGTGTACTCACTTTAATTTTAGATTCCTAAAACAGATAAGATGAATCTCAGCTGATATCCAGCTGATATCAGTTGTACCTGAAAGCCAGACTGGCATGCTGAGAGATAGCTAGAGGTGCAGGAAAATAGGTATATGGTGAATGGAAGAACATAGACCTAGTCTGTGTTAGACAGCAAATTAAACTAAAGTGTTCTGAGATTCAGACTAAGAGCACTCTAACTGCAGAACTAGACTTCTCACATGCATCATGTCAACACACAGCTTTCAGTTAGAAGCCTTAATGTGAACGTTATATACAGGAATAAAATATATGCACTTGTGATATGTCACAAGGCAAGACACGTACAGCAAAATGACTTGCAGTTGTTTCAGTACTGAAACATGGTAATTACACACTCATGATCATGACAGATACATCACTCTGAAACATTTTCTCTTCTTTCTTCCTTGGTATTCTGATTAGATAAGATTTAATAACTAAGATACCTTTTCCATTCCTGACAGTTCTTATTACTTTCTTCTACAAGGCAATTAATTCAGACTGAAATCAGAACAAAAATTAAAAAATGATGTTTAAAAACAAAGGAGAAAAGATAATACTGCTGATTGTATATTATGTATCATGTTTATTTTCACTGTAGTAAGGTATAATTTCTTCAAGACTGAGGAGTAAAAACGATTACCAAAATTTGTGTTTACACTTCTAAGGAGGTCTAAGTACGATTTAGTAGAAGATTGTCTAAGATTTAGTAGAAATTCTCAAATGATTATATTTTTAAGGCATTCTTTCTTTAATGACATACATAACATTGTTATTTTTCTTTCTTGGATTATGTTAAATATAAATAAATTTACAAAGTGGATTTTGACCACATTTCCAGCTTAATGCAACAAGAACGTATGATTTGAAAGAATCAGAGGAACCTAAATGAGAATAGTACACTGCTCGCTCTGAGCCATGAAAGAAAATAGCCTGAATGAGAACAGACATGTTGAGCAGATAAAGCTAGATATACTTTGTTATTGAAGGACTCTGAAAAAGCCATATAATTTGTTTAGTTATTTGGAATCTCTGTTTAAAATTTAAATTAGTGTGGAAGAATTTTTTGTTGTTGTTGTTCTTTTGTTGCAATGGAAGCTTCTACTTGCACACAGAAAATCCATTTTTCAGATTTTTTGGGAGGTCTTAGAACCTGTTGTCAAGTGAAGTTGACTAATAGCCCTAAAGGCTCCCCATTTTTGTTTTGAACATAAAATCAAACATACTTCTTTTGTTTTTCTGCAAGGCTTATCTCCCATGAAGCTGATAAATAGTGCAGTTGGTTAGCATCTCTGAAAAGCAGGACAGTTTTTCTGTGATGGTCTTTTTTTACAGAAAGGCTACAGAAAAGGTGGCAGCAGGCAACTGGCACTTCAAGTCTCATCTCTTTGTCTTGTCTTTTGATTCTGCCACTCTCTGCAGGGCTTAGGGCATCTAACTTGGCCCTTTTTGGGACGTAAAATAGTTAGCCAGTGTCTTAAGAGTTTTGTGTGGCTTACCTAATTAAGATGAAGGGAAACAAAGAACACTACAATACTGCAGAGCTCAATTATCATCATAATAAAATAGACAAATACTGCTTCAGGGATCTTGTACTCCTGCTCCTCTTTTTCTAGGAAAGCCTGCACCTCTACACACCAAACTCTGATGATGTGTTGCTGCAAAGCTGGTCGTGCATGCCAAAAAGTATGTAGTCAGTGACTCTGTTCAGCATATGATTGTTGACCTTTACTGAATCCCTTCACTAATGTTTGGTATATATGATTTTATTTTTAATAGATAGTACAATTTTGCTACTTTTTATAGCAATAAACTGTACCCTTTCAGACATGCTAACAAGTCCTAGAGAATTAAAGTGATTTTATCGCTTGCAGTCCTACAGTTCTCAGTACCCTGAGCAGCCAAGGAGGGTGAAAAGGAACTGAACGTATCTGTGCTGCTACTTTAGTAGCATCTTTCCAAATGCTGCAGATGAAGTTTTTGGATTTCAGCTAAGGATCCTGTAAGTGGGAGGGAGATCCTTATTGGATTCAAAAATTTCTGGCAGCTGCATTTAAACAGTATGTTAGAGATATGAATTTTATTTATAGGTCTCAGATAAATGCTAGTAGACACACAGAGTCTTCTGTTAGTAAAAGTTTGTTATTTTTAACCTCAGAGAAAACTTGTGATTTTACTCATGTTTTGATTGGAGATGGTTATCTTGGCAGCAGGTTTTTAGAGAGATATTACAGGAAAAATATGAAGAAAAAATTTATGGCTTTCTTTCAGAGTTATGGGATAGATCCTGATTAGCCGCAAGGGCTCAGTACCCGAGAGCAGTCCAGATGACCCCCCTGGTATCTAAGGAATGAAGATAAATAGTGCTACGGTTGAGAAGCACAATATTGGTCCAGTTCTCACAGCTATATTTCAAGAAGCAGATGAGATGAGTCACTGCTGTGAATAGAAATCATAGATATCACCACATGCATGCCCACACATATAGGATTTAAACTGTCATTTAATTTGCTCACCATTAAGGATCATGTACTTGCTCAGGCATGGTAAAAACTTCTGAGGGCTGGGATAGAGGAATAAATTCTATCTAGTACCATCTTGCCTGCTTTTTATTAACCTGTTTGTTCTTTCCATCCCATTTTATAATTTCAGAGAGCTTTAAAATATGAATGCACCTTAGAAAAGGAGATCCTGCATAGCACACATCAATTCACTATTATTTAGACTATTTATTGAGATTTAGAATATTTGTATCTCTCTCTCCTTTTAAACTTAATTAATCTGAATAAATTACAGGGAATCTGTACACTTATGTAACAGTTCCAATATGCATGAATATATAAATGTCGTACCAGGTTAAAAAAAAAAAAATCCCTAAGAAATTTGCTTCAGAAATGTTTTTATAACAGAACATGTACTATTTTCCAAAAGAGTACCTACCTGGAACATCTCTTTCTTTTAACAGTAGAAAATTTGATTTATCACAACTGCCTTTTTGTGGCAAAGTGAAAGCTGGCATTGGATATCCAGTATCTTCTAATATTCCTTATTCCATCTGGCACAAAGGGAGCCTGAGGAAAAAAGAGAACAGTTATTAATTCAGTCTTAAGTTGTGCATTTTAGTGAATATTATGGTATACAGTGGATTTGGGATTCTCAATGATATAAGTAGTAATTCACAGCACAAAGATACTAGAGAGGTTACTGAATCTTGAACCAATTATGTCATTTTTATCTGTACCAAACTGGGCACGTCCCATTTCCTATTGTATTGGGTTTCTGTGGCAAGGTTTTGGTAGCAGGGGGGTTACAGGGGCGGCTTCTGTGAGAAGCTGCTGGAA
>JANZLQ010000013.1:23975547-23998824 GCA_026212715.1 Elanus axillaris
TATCCCACTGCGGGGGGGGGGTGGGGGGGGGGTGGGGAGTGAGCGGCTGCGTGGTGTTTAGTTGCTGGCTGGGGTTAAACCACAACAGAGCACCAGATTGCAGGCTACTGCTCCCATTTTAATAAGCTTTCCATTAAGGGACCTATGTTTTGCTTTATATTTGGCATTTGTACAATGGCACTTGAACAGGCAGGTATCCATCACTGCAGGAAATGAGGATGAGAAATGTGGTAGAATTAGGAATGGCTTCAGGATCTGAACTGACAGTTCTGGTCAGCAGAGCTCCTACTTATTCAGAGGTTGTGTGGTCTGAGCAGCCAGGGACCCCTCCCAGGCTGGGGGCATCATCTGGTCGGTGCATGAAAAAGCACCCTCAACACTGTGGCTCTTTGCAAAGCAAGAACCATGTCAGTGGTCTTAATTTGTTATATCTCCTGGAAATTAAACTAAATCTATCAAATCAATTTTTTAGAATCTTATAAGAAGTCATAAAACAGAGATTACTTTTGATCTTTACAAATCTGAACACATGAAGCCAAAGTAACCCAATTTTAGGAAATGTAGAAATTCAGCGTAAAGGCTCTGGATTAACACTGCCATCCACAAAACTGGTGTGCTTCACCAAGCTGGAGCTGAGACGCATCATTCATGAATTGTAAAAATATCCCTTTCCTCAGGAACACACATTGCTTTTTTTTCTTTGTCCTAATAGTGTTATCAGATAGTAATATGTAAAGTCTGTCTTCACCTCAAGCTTATCATATAACTAACAAAACCAAAGCAAACAAACACCTCAAATGTGTGCTTTGCAAATAGGACCTCTTCCACTGGAAATGCCATGCTTACCTCTCATTTCCCTCTCTTCTGGAAAGCTCCTTGGCCCTTTCAAAAGATGCAGGTCACATGAACCCCAGGAAGAGTTGTTTTAAGTCAGAATGGGGTCTAGTCCAGAAATGAGGTCAAACGCAATTGTTATGTTAGTGAAACAGGGTGACTTCAGGAATAGGCTGTGTAAACACTGAAGGCAACATCGTGTTTCATTGTTGAAGTACACTAGGGGTTGAGCTCACAAAGCTGTACTGTCAATTAATCACAACTGGAGAATGGCAGTTTATATTACCCCATACCTTGCCAAAGTCACAAATGAAGTCAGCAATTATATGAAGAGACCCCAAGGTATTTTGGGTTAAAAGCCCTTTCCCTCATTTTGTTAGGTTCTAGCCTGTCGTCTTCTGAGCAAGGACTTTTTCTTAGCAGTGTATTTAATGAAACACAATTGTATTTTACTTTCTTTTCAGGATAGAGTCCAAAATTTAATGCTCTCTATTGCAAATGCATAAGACCACACTGGGGTTTAGTGCTATTTTATTTACTTGAAAGTGACTGTTTTGTCAAAGGGGCATGTGAATTATAGCACTAATGGCAAATAGCTCTTTGAAGACTGTGGAGTTCTTCCCTGTTACCAGATAGGAAAGAATTGTTTTCTTCTCCACACTTATACTTTTCATTCCAGTTCTCCTATCCAGTCTCTTTGGCTCCATCTTGTGATATGCTCGTATTAGAGCCTATACGTTGTAGTTGCCACCTCCTTTTTGCTGTCTCAGAAAGCACTGTTATTGGGTTTTTAATAATCAGAAAGTTCTATCTGCAGCAGCTCAGGGCCCTGAAAAACAGTGGGACCAGAGAAAGGTACAGCAGTGTAGCCCCTTTGGATTTATCTCAACATACGAAGTTAACCTGGACTATTATGAACACTAATAGTACAATTTTTAATAATAGCGGATGCTTTTAATTATGATGACAATGACAATAAAAATACCAGTTCTTTACAATGTTCTTATGTGAAGGCCCAGAGCAGCTTACTATAACTGACTAAAATTATGTAAACAATACTTTTGAGACATTAATAATGTCATATTTTTGGTACAACGTGTTTTTGGAAACTGAGTGAAGGAAGTGAAGCAAATGATGATGATGTCATATTTCTAAGGTAGGAAAGGTAGTAAAAGTAGTAATGTGTATTATTAAGTAGTGTGTGCAATTTCCTGAAAACTACAGTATAATATAATTCTAAAAATGTTTTAGAGTTTTTTTGTCTTACTTATGGGGATAGAATAACTGCATAAATAATGTTACATACCAGTGGCACTGGAAATAAACTGAAAGGAAGAAATAGACTCCTGAGCTGCTTTAAACCCTAGAAGTACGGCGTAGCATATGTCAAGATCCAGTCTACATCCTGTCAAAGTTAAAGCATGTCCCAGAAAAACAGACTGAGCCTGATTCCAATCGCAGAGACACTGGTACAATTTGGACACAAACCCACTGAAATCACTGGTGTGAGATAAAATCTTTCTTTTTATGTTCAGAGTTTGTCACAGAAGAGGTTTTATGGTAGGGAAAGGAAATTTGAGATTACTGTCTATTTAAAATGATCCTTTTGAAGCACATATAGGCTTTGCTATGCTTTGTGCACATACAGCTGTAATGCGCACTGCATACAAATGCACACAAGACATTTACAACTTACAAGGCTTTTCTGAAGGCCACTTCAAGACCTCACACCTGAGCTGCAAAGGTCTCCATGCTACATCAGTTTAGGAAGCAGACCTCGGCTGTTTTGCCAAAGTTTTACTATTAGACTGAATGAAAACAGAACACAACAAAACCCCGTCATCTTTTTCCACGTCATTTAGTCTTCTTTCCTTTCAAGCATTTTCCTGTTTTACTTTGGAAATCTCTTTACTTGGCTTTCATGTTTCCCGCCCGCATCACTTCCTGTGCATCACTCACATCCTGTCCATCTCTCCCTTGCAGGTGGCATCGCCTTTGCTAGAGAGACTTTCTTTTGTGTATTGCAGCACATCCTGCTCTGCTCCCTGTCTCCCTCAGGCCCAGGAGCCGTCCATTTCCTTGGGAACATTCCTGTACTGAAAAGGATTGGCGTCATCCTTCATTGCAACACTCGGAGGCCTCTGCCATGCATAAGCACAAAGACAGGAAACAAGGGGAATTTAAAACTTTTGAGGAATATGGTAATTTATGAGGGACTAGCATTTGGATACAAAAGCCAGCAGTGGCATTAGAGGGTCAAGAATAGTTTCCTCCTGAGAGATGTAGATGTTGACACCATCAGTCTTTTACCTTCAGTCAAGCTTATAAAAATAACTTTCACCAGAGGGGCTAAACGAAAAAGAAATATTTCTAGACTTCCTAATCATGGTTTGTCCCAAAAGCCAAAGAAGTACTGCTGTTGGCATCACTGTATTTTCCAGTGTCTTACTGTAAATATAGATGACTGTCCTTTTTATTGCACTTCCTATATGCAAGAAAGTGAAGGTGATGTAAAAGGAAAAATTATTAAAGTAGTGAAAAGGAATGCATCAAAAAGAAGCTGTCTTTTCAAATATCACTAGTTCTAATACACCCACCTCTATATGTGTTTCTTATGTGTCAGCACTATTAAAACCACCAAACAATTGTTTAACCTATAATTTTGTCCTCAAAAGAAAAGAAAAAACCCCACACCTGCCCTTTCTTTTAGAGTATGGCAACAGCACTCTATTATGACAGCACTGCTCAAAGAAAGGCAAAGTGGGGACCACCAGCACTAGCAATTCTTTACAAACTACTGCTTCTGCCCATGATTTCTTTTGAAAGCAATTTTATCTTAAATTCAATCTTGATCCTCTTTTTCATCTTATTTCTCCCATTTGTGGTAAGGAAAATGAACAACCACCAAGAAAAAAGGAGATCAACATTCTGTAATAAGAAATAATATTCTGTGGGGAGAATCCCAGAATGCCACAGTGTTCACAAATACTGACAAGCACTTATAACAGAATGGTTACTAACAAATGTCATTTGGTATCTGAGCAGTCAAGCAAGCTGCATTTCATCTTACCAGGAAACAAAGAAATAAAAAGTATTCCACATATACTATCACTCTGTGCATCTTAAATACTGAGTGTTGAGTGACTACACCAGCTGAACCAGTCCTTTATGGACAACTTTTATAAATACTCCATTTAGATACATGCTCGGACTTGCTTACAGTAAGTGTATATGTCATGCCTCTTCAAGGAAAGAGGTGAAAGCATTCATGTTCTGGACAGTTATGTATTTCCCTACCCAATTCTTCTACTCATGCCTTTTCATCTGAGAGTTTTGGCTGAACCTTGAGGGGTGGACATGTGCAAGATATGCTTTCATATGAAATACTGTTGATATGACCTCAAACTCATTGTATTTTTTGCTTCTTGTTTTCATAAGTCTCTATTTTTTTGGCTCTTTGCCCAACCTAAAGAGGCAGGAAATGGGAGTATCAAAGATCTGACATTCCTTCTTGTGAAAGGAAGGGAGAGAATGCATTCCACCTAATTTTTCTGAGCACAACATGCTCTCCCAATTTCTCTACTACTTTTGTGCAATTCTTTTATATTTCAGCCATCCGCTTCAGACACCCATTTGGCTTCTCTGTGCATTTCTAATCACAGAATGATGAAGGGGAAGGATCATCTTCTTCTGCATCAGGTATGAATGCAGTGTGCCAGTTTGGGTGTGTGGCAGTGCTTTCAGTGTCCTGCAAGTGAGACCATGAACCAGTCTCACTTCTTTACAGACGGAATAATACTGCTTAAGTGCCCTACTAAAGCATAACCCTCTTTTATTTCTCTAGCTTTTACTTTACAGAGCACTTAAGATGAAGCATCTCCTGCGAATGAGAGCCAGCTCTTGTTCTGACACCTCATGAAGTTGTCCCTACTTCCTTAATGGTTTCACAAAAGTCTTTGCTACTGTTAAAAGCCCAACCATTTGAGATTTGCTAGCCTGAAAATATCATGCTTTAGGGTTATCATGCTCCCATAGCTCCAGTCAATCAAATCTGTTGGAGACAGGTCTTTGCTGGGAGAAGAACACACATCAGTTAGGTTCCAGTAATGAGTTGTCCATGCAGATCAGCAGCTAAATATCCCATAGAGGACTGTAGCTACATACAGCTGCTGCTCTTAAAAATGAAACACAACTTTGGAGACAGTAAAATTTTCTTTCAAGTTCATACCTGAGGTCAGTGATAATGCATACAACACAGAGGTGGCCTGGATCACAGGTTCTCCAAACACAGCTGTTTAAAGTATGGCAGGTGATTTTAATGTTTTTAGCCTCTGTGTCTCTCAAGTCAGGTGGTTGGTTCCCAGATGAGATCAAAGCTAGCAAGTAAGGGATTAGTCATAAAGTGGGATGCAAATTCTTTTGAGGACTGCGATATCTGCTTTCTTTTCTCCTTTACAGCAGGCAAGGAATTGGACTCAACTGACGCAAAGCTCCCTGAAGCTGTCATCTCTGAGTCTTCATTGGGTAGCCTTTCTGAAAGTCAGCAAGTCTGAATTAAGTGGAATATGCAAGATTTTAGTAGTGTGTCCTTATGACCTTATTTTTTTTTTTACTTTCCCTTTATATGGATGGTTCCTGCCCTCACTTCTATCCTAGTTTTTATTCTGCAGCATGTGGTCATTCTATTCTGGAACATAATGAAACTGTTATTATGAAAATTACTTTTGAAAATATAAATTTGTGCAATTTTTCAGTGGGGCCACTGCTGATTTCTGGAGTTGTATTCACATCTTGGGTAACTCCAGCTGAGTTAGATAGGAGCTTAACTGGCATATTTGGCTAACATTTCCTTTATTATTATTATTTTTTTCTATTGCTACTAACTGTATGTTTATATTCTGCATGCACATAAAGATCTCTTGCAGCAGCACCACTAAAAGCAGATTTTGAAAATGTTACTTTAACTCTGGCCAGCATTAATTGCACTGGCTTGCATTTTTCAAACCTTTCTTACTGTTTCCCTTGTGACAGATGTAATGCACATACTGGAGCCAAGTATTTACAGCCATCTCCTTTCCCTCCTTTTTGGCTTGTGCACACACCCCTGAGGAGTGTGCACACAAAGCTCAAGGAAGCCATTAGCTTAGGCTTTAGTGAATACAGAAAGCATGAGATTTACAGAACTTGCCAGCAAAATTCATTGTTCAGTTCCAGAATACATTATGTTGTTCCTGGTTGTGGCCTAGGGGTTAAAGCAGGAAAGAGGGATTCCAGAGGCCTGGCTTCTTTCCCATAAAATAGTCCTGTCTGAAAGTTTCTCTGCCTCAGTTTACACTTTGTAAAGTAATAACTGTAATTCACCTCTCCCTGTGTACAGCTGGTACTTCTGGTACTCTTCGGAACCCTAAAATATGCTAGGAAACTTATTGCAGCAGTATGTAGGCAAGCAAAGAGGTGACCTACAACATACTGCACAACTGGGAAAACATAGGAAAGAATAGTCAAATACAATGGAAAAGCAAGGCTGTGTAAGAAAGACAAATGTTTGTGAGAGGCTTTAAGAGATACTACAAAAGCCATTTTTCTCCTTGTTTCTGCCACTAGCCAGAGTTCAGGCTTTCCAGCGCATGAACATGACATTAGTCTCCTTTGGTCTCTCCGCCCTGCCCCAGCCTGTAACACAGACCTAAATTCCCAAAAGACAGAGCCACGTGATTTCCTCAGAAGATATGTATTTAAACGTATGCATATATATGTGTAGATATTCTGTGGTTAGCAGGAGATGAATTCTCCCTATTCTCATTAGCCCCTTCTCCTGGGCCAGTGCGACCTTGTGTAAGCAGCTGGGATGTACTCCTCTGGGACATCAAGCTTCAGCACGAGACGAGGACCCTCTTCTCTTCCTCTACCCCTTCCATTGAGAAGCCTCCTACTGCAGCACACCAGCAGTGCTCAGAGGAGCCCCGCAGGTGGGAGCAGGGCAAGGGGAAAGAGAGAAGCAAGACCCGCTTCTAGCACCTCCACTCCCTGTGGCTGGAGCACTGAGTCTACAAAAGGAGCATCATCCCAGCCGCTCCCAGAGGAAAAGGAGCTGGGCCAAGCCTGGCTCTTCATAGTTAACTGTTGTGGATACCATGAAGTCACAACACAGTTTACAGCTCTTCATTTTAATTTAAGATAGCATGCATTTGGACAAACAGTACAGTAGCCTTGGCATTTCACCAGTCTTGATTGCAGTTGTTAAGAAACACCTTTCCCTTCAGGCATATGTTCGTGATGGATTATTCAGGTATGAAATCCAGCCATCATGCTAAATTATGACCTTTCCATGCTCAGCATGTGGTTGGCTCAGCTCTCAGATGATGGGCATGTGGAACTACAAGACTCTTTGGCCTTCATCGAAACCCCCTGCACCCTTTCACAGACTGCTACTGCACTTTTCCAAGAACTGCTGTCCTCTGCTTCTCCTCTAGATGCCTCTGAGAGCTTCCAAGTGTTATGCTCTTTTCACATGAGCAGAGACAGAGGCTTGCAAGAATTCTGTCTTCTTCTTTGGGCTCAGAGAGGTGCTCAGCACTGCAGAATAAGCACCTGAGCTTATTCTGCAATTTGTATTATCTTGCGAAGTTCATACACAGGCAACATCCTGAAACTCATAGATAACAGGCATTGAACTCCACGTAATGTCTTCTGCTTAATGGATAATATCTAGTTCCTTAGCTCCCTGACACTTAATGAATGATGACGTATTCTGGTCTGTTTTGCTGCCTGCACACCCCCTGCCATTGAGTGGGACAAGAAGCAGTAAGGATTTCCTGGAGTTTCAGGAATAAATGTCATGCAGCCTTAGACAAATAATTTCTACAGCAGTGGATCTCTTTCTCTTTCTCTCCCCCCACTTGCACACAGACTAAAACTGCAGATCAGATGCACAAATATTTTTGGAAAATATACACATTATGTCCGCACCTGTTTTGCCAGTCATGGAGAGTGTTAGTTAAAAATCTGAGCACTCTGATGTCAGAGGAAAATGTTCTGCAACACAGTGACAGCTGGATGCAAGAAGAGCTACAGTCTGCGGCTCAGGACTGGCAGGAATCTGAGCCAGTGCCATGGCAACAGGCATCAGTACCTGTCAAAAGCTGAGGAGTCACGAAATTCACGGCTTGTGTTATTGCTGCACATTTGTGTCACTGACGTTGAGGCCGCGTTGCAGTTTACGTTACTAAGACACGCTCCCTCGACAGAAGTGCTCTTGGGTGGACTTTGACCTTGAAGGTTGCAAAAACAGATTCCCTCTCTAAATATTCAAACTATGTTTAAATCATGCCTATCAATGCCCCTTAGTAAAAATTAAACCCGAAAGTGGCTGTAGGAATTTGTGGAAGGAAAAACTATAATCACTGTTTGCTAATTGGTAAGCAATTAACCAGTTATGCTACAGGACTTTTGAAGCACATTAAATTGAGTAACAGACAAAACTGATTTGTAAACAAAATGGCTGGAAGTTCGGGAACCAATTAGAGAAGGAAAATTGGCAGCAGCTGGGAGGCTGTCAGGAGTCAGACTGGTGTCACTAGGAGGCTGTTTGGAGCAGTGATGGTTTATCAGATTGTTTTGTTAAGTATGAGCTAACTATAAGGATTTAAAAATATGAATATATACATATATTTATTTCTTAAATATACCTTATATATGTAGCATAGATTTTATAGAGTAATAGATATGTATGCAGGATATAACACAATGTATGTAATTTTTCCTGGTATTTTAAATCAAATTAAATCAGTTCTTTAATCAAAATTCTTGCTTAAATATCACATTTGAAAATACAGTACCATACAAAGTACTGTTTGAAAACATTTCTCCCTTTTCAAATATGCTATGCTCTAATGTAGGAGAAGAGCACTCTCTGACCCATACTCTTGTCCTCTCAGAGCTGTAGTGGTGTAGAGCATAATTTGACTGCATGCAATTATTCCTCTTACAACTGCATTTGCAATTTATTCTTCTGCAGGTGAGGCTATGCGCATATGCTGTTCAGTAAGAGAGAATATCCGGAGACAAAAATGACCAGCAAAACCATCCAATTAACACAAAGGTATCGTTTATCTCAAGGGAATTTCAGAAAACAGCCACTGTTGCTTTAGTATTTTCGAATGTCAGAGGGTCACATTCTTCTGTGGTACAAAACAACAATGGTGAAAAGTGTTTATTGGTAAACCATGAGTCAGATCTGATCATTTGGATTACAACAGTGGCCTCAGTATGGAAAACATCACGGAAAATCCCATCACAAAACAACAGTCAATTCTGAGTTTTTGCTATGATTACTCAGGAGTGGAATCAAATCTGCTAAACTTTTGGAAAGGTCTCGTGGTTTCTCTGTCCTTGTTGCAGCAGACAGTCTTTCACTTGGGTCTCCTGCTTACTGAGAATCAGCATTAAGGGAAGAAATCTCTTCTGAAGCAAACTGGAAAGCAAAAATATTGAGACAAAGCCTGAAAGCCCTCCTGAGCATTACTGAGGAAAAGTTGTCTTCAACATCATTGAAAGTCATGTGCACGCAAGGACTTAGGTCCTCTTCTAAATGTCCCCGTTCATGTGCTTCGTTCTATGAAGAAGTGAAGTCACTCGCTTCTGGTGAAGTCAAAGGAAATGTTAGAACAAGGAGGATTTTCAGCGTGAATGAAGGGTTCAAAGTCTGCCTTAGTAAGAAATGTTACTACCTTTTCAGATTGACTCACTTCTATAGAGAGAAAGAAAATTTTGCAGAAAAGCATAAATATATATAAGAATATAAGTGCTGTAGGTGCATCTCAACATCTTGGGTAAAAAAATATACAAGACATAACTACTTATTACCCACATTTGTTCTGCTGTTCTGATTGCTTCTTTTTAACTTTTTAGCCAAAAGGTTCGAGTGAAATCATTGCCTTGGCTGAGCAATCAGCGTCTAATCAGGATTCCCTGACAGTAGAGATTTGAACATATATATTTTCTCCTGTCTTAAATGTGGAATACGACCAAAATCATCTCAAGTCAAAATCCCAGTTGGAGGGGCCTAACCAGTTCACATCCATTTAATGTGGAGCCTCGCAGATCCACATCCACTTAATGAACTCCATGCATATTTTCTGTGTAGATAACATCTGACTGTTTCCAAGTAAGTTTTTTGTTTATTCAGGAAGCCCCTTTTAGTCCATCTATGAACACTCTCCGAACTGCCTGCAAACTCTCATTCGTCTGTAACAGAAAATGAAACGGGGTCTCTGGGGCCACAGGAGCCCTGCCAAAGGGGAAGGGGCAGCGGGCAGTGGTGCTGGCAGGAGGCGAGGGGTGCCCGGAGCGGAGCTCCTTCTGCACAGGGGCTGGTAAGAGCTGCCTGGGCTGCCGCGGGAGAGCAGGCATCAGCGCCAGCTGCCCGCGGCTTTACATGACACAGTTGGCACTCTTGATTTAAACAGGCTGATGAATGTGACCTCCTAAATGAAATGTTAGTAATTATGCAGTATAGGCAGAGGAGGCTCACGCTGAAAGCATTTCATAGCAGGTTTCTTTTTTATTTTTGCCTCTTTGGTTGTTTTGAAAAGGAGATTAGCTAGTTTTCAAATGAGTTCTTGTTTGTTAACACAAATACTGAGTAGCTATTCCCTATCAAGCGACCTTGGCCCTGTACCTCCTGTGCTAGTTGTTCCTGGGGAAAAAAAGGAATACAAACAGCTTTCAAGTGGGTGTGAAAAGGATGAAGACCAAAGTGTGAGGTGTCAATAAGCATTTTCCTCGTTTAACTCTGATCGCTGCATGTGTTAAAGTAAGGAGAAGACCTAATGGAATACAGTTGTCCTTCATGGAAGATTTATCATAGAAACATGCCCCATCAGCATCTCATTAGTAACCACACTTTTGATCTTTCTCCAGGTTTTAGTGGAATGAGGTGCTTTTATGTAGCTGTTACCGGTGCTTGAAGAAATTATTTTTGCTTATCATCGAAGTGTCAGTAAGAATTAAAAGAGGAAAAGAGAGCTCAAAGACACAAGTCCCTCTGTCACTTCCATCCAAACAGTGACAAGGCAAAAATATACCCATTGTAAGTGCAAGTGGAAAGGATGCCAAAAGAAATAAGGTACTGTCATGTTCTTATGAACAATAACGCTGTGAGGGCTACTCTTTGCTGAAAAATAGCCACAAAGTGTCTGCTGCAATACTGAAAAGAGCTCGGATTAGCCATAGGAACAAAAGATACGAACATCTTCCTCTGAACATGTTATTTGCAGGGATTGCATCCAGTACGTAAATTATCATTTAGTGTTATTTAGATTCGTGTAACACTAAAAATAGAAGACATAATTAAGTCATTCTTGTAGCTTCTATACACTATAATTTATCATGAACTCACAGTTCTCACAGAACTTTAGAAAACTAGCAGCATAATAGGTAGCCATTACAATGTATATATCCAGCTTAGAGCTATTTTAGACATATTACCACAGTATCTAAGAGCTTTTTAAGGTAACTGAACAAGGAGTTCCCTAGTAGACTTCATGTTGGCTCTTGCTGTCTCTCTCACTTGAGCATAGAAGCCTTTGCTTTGGCTACAGAGGAGTCAGTTAAATGTGTGGAAAAGTTGTATACAACTGAATGTGTAATCTGCACAGCTCCTTTTCCCTTTCTGAGGAGTTTCAGTTGGCAGGAAAAATTTATAGCCACCCTTTCACCTTTTCATTTGTAAAAAAAGGAAATGTAACTATCAGAAGATTAATTGTTTAGTTAAAATACCAGCAGCAGAATAGCGTCTGTGAGAGAATGGGGCATTTCAGAAATCACTCATTGCTCTCCCATAGATCAGATATGTAAGAAGAAACAAAAGAAGTTGAAAGCTCAAAGGGGAGCAATAATTTAATCAAGTTGCATCATGAGATTATTGTAATGAGACTATAAAGCACCTGGGACAGCCAGAATATTACTATTACAGTGACAGTGCTGCTTTCATGCCATAAGATCAAATACTGAAGTGAAAGCAACAGGCAAATCATGGAATAATTAAAATAAGAACAAGCAACACTCACAAATGGAGAAATAAGTTATTTTTTTTAGCTGGCTGTACAATTAAGTCAAGCCATTCACTGAACCAAACTGAACAAAGTCACAGAAGAATTTCTTTAAAAAGGAAAGCATCCTAAGGTGATGTAAAGTTTTCCATATTTGCTATTTACTGTAAAGTTTGTCTTTTTCTAGTTGATGGTGTGACTGAGGAATCTGACTAAATTTGAATACCTTTCTAGTACATTTTTATAATCTCTGTACATTCATGCATCTCAGAGATATTTTTGGTTTTATATAGTACCTGTCTACATTGTACCTCAAAAGGTCTTAGTTTATTTTCACTGGTGTACTTCAAACCTTAATCTTTGCCTGGTATAACACAGAAAAATTTCACTGGATATTTCTAGATCCATGATGATCTAAATCAGTTAAATATCTGTTAGAGCAGAGACTTTCTTCGCTTTCTCTACTCGGTGGGGTTTTGCCTGGGATTTATTTTGTATTTCTTCTTTTTTTCAGTCTCTCTCTTTTGACATGTTTATAACAGGAATCTATTGCCTAATTGTGCAGAAAGTTTATTACAGGTGGAAGAAGACTACATTCCTGATTATATGTCTTCTGAAATTCCTGCCTGGTCTGAATCTATTTATGACAGGCTTTTTCTTCAGCTCTTCATTACTTTTCCATGTGCTTGCCAGCTGTTTGGTCCAAGAGGATAGATGTGTTTTTTCTGCACTGTGTGTTGATATGCAATCAGTGATGCAGTTTGGCTTAAACCATGGAAGGCCCTGAAGATCAGGGATGTGGCCTTCAAAGAAACAATTCCATATCTGTGGGGATAACAACATCAAAATACCAGTTCATGGCAGCCTTTTTCACTCCGGGACGGGTTTCTATATGTAACGGAGCTGCTGTTACTACTGTCTCGGTGGCTTGGCTGGGAGTGAAAGATTAGATGGAGAGCAGTAACTGAACTGGTGATATTTGACAAATGTAGAAATGTTCAGTACTGGTAAAATAACACTTTCTTCACAGGGTCTGGCAGATTCACCTCTCTAAACTGTGCTTGATGCTTTCCATTAGCAGCAGAGTAGTTATTTTCTTTGGATTTCAGAAGCCTAAAGCTGCAGGCGCCTTGGCAGAGCAGGTCATTGCAATACTCCAAAGGTTTCTGGCACTCTTGTTGTTTCTCTTCAGCTTGTTTTGATGTTCTCTTTTTGTTGTCTCTTACTTTCGATTCTCTATTTGCCAGCGTATAGGCTATCCTACTTCTCTTCAGTCATCTCTTATGGACATCTATTATAAGTATTTTACTTATGCCTATTCATTCCAGTGATTGACTTTTAGCTAGAGGAAGAAAACCAGCCAGTTTTCGGTGATTATTTTGAATTTCCTGCTGAGATTTTTTTCAGAATAAAGTAACATTTTTAATACTGACCAATAATTAATATCCAAAATTTTTAGACTTCTACAAAATTTAAAATTGCTCAATTAAAAATAAGGAAAATAAGGGAAGTAATTTTGAACATTTTAAATGATAGTACTGTCTCTGCTATGCTTTTCATGACAGTATGTCAGTAGTATTGCAGTCAGCTTAGTATCCTGCAGCCCTGGTCACTTATTCCCCAGGTGGGGCACTTGTAGGTCTCCTCTGAACTGGGGTTTGCTTCCCATGGAAACCTGAATGTGAGAGGCGTTAAAGAAGGTGTTATACAGTCAGGTCTCATGAAACTGGATTTTTCCATGGTGACCTCTTCCCCATTGCATTAGTGCAGCACTGGAATATTATGTTCCCATGGGACATAATGTTCCAGTGGGAACATTAGTGTTCCCATGTCTTTAGCTGTAGCCACCAAGGGAACAGCAGCCACTTGATTCCACCATGAAATGCCTTACAGCTGAGGCAGAAAAGGTCTTTCACCCCACCTCTTTGCTCTTTTCTCTTTGCTTTTTGCTAGGCAATCTCTCCTTGTGTATTATCAATTGTCCAAACATGTAGTCGTGCTTTACAAGAATGTTTCCTCCACGATGCAGGGAAAATCAAATGCCTTCTCCAAAATCAGTTCACAGATATAGCTGAATCTATCGGTATATAAAATTACATTCAATAGAAAAACTGATGATATAGGAAGGAATCAAGAAAAAAAAGTATGTCTGCAAGCAAAAGTAAATTTCCAGTTGTAGTTCATGGTGACATAAAGCTGTTTTCATTTGGCTTTAAAAGGGCAGAAAAGGATCTGGGGACTCTCTATCTTCTTTTTCTTGGTACCTTCCAGCCTGCTTTAACTTTAAATCCGGTGCTTATGATCATTCTAAAGAGTACAGTCCATCATAGTACATGTCTATATATTGTGAGAATAAACAGTCTTTGAGGTGTCATTAGTCTTAAACAGAAGGTTATTTGAAAGGCCACTGAACTAGATAAGCTGTTTTTTTAATTAACCTCAGCACGGTGAATGCAGAAGATTGTATTTTATGTGCATACTGCTAGAAGCAAAAAGGGAAGCCCATAGTGATTAAAAAGCTTTTATTTGTATTAAATAATTTTCTCAAGGTGGAAAATATTAATTATATGTCAGCCAATAACTCTTAAGTTAATCTATCAGGTATACAGATAATTGGGGAGGTAACAAAAAAAATAAATTTATAAACAAAATTTTATAAGTTAATACACTATTTTACAACATGATAAATCAAGCTATGTAGAAACCTTTAGCCAAGTAAATCTGTTGCAAAGCCTGAGGCATGCTCTGCTTCTTTTATCAAATAATTTAGTCCTTTCAACTGTGTAAAATATTTAATCTAATAAAGGACAGCAGAACTTGCATTCCACAGATAATGAGGAATACAATATTTAATACATATTTAAAAGCTTAGGTCAGTCATGATGTTATAGAGATGTTGACTTTTGTTTCTTGCTTTCCTCAGTAGGTGTAGTCTTCAATATCCCCCTTAACTGGGGAGTGCAAGGGTGTGTATCTTTTAATTAATTTGTGTAAAATTTGTGCAAGTGGACTTTGAAGTTAACTACTCATAGTAGCTATCCGTTTAATATCAGCCAAGGAGATAAATAGTTGCAAACACACATCAGCTGGAATGATCTGAATTTTTTGGCCCCACTTGAGTGGAAATACTTTGACTGGCAAAATGCAGATATTTAAATATTCCTAATGAGTTGATAGGTGTAGGACTGTTCCTTTCAAAAGGATGTTACATCATTTAGGTGCTTAAACTTCATTGAAAGTCATTGACTCTAACTTTCTTAAGGGCTTTTGAAAGTTTTTTCTCCTGTTGCTTCTACAGCTTTTCTTCTCTTCAGGAACTAAAACCCCAGTGCTCAGAATGGGGTTTAGAGGTGAGCGGTCCTGGGTCACAGCCCAGAGGGGGAAGACTGAGGTGGCAAAAGGTCAAGTTAGGGCGCAGCATAAATCATGCGTGGAGAGGGAATACCACATTCTCAGCCTCAGGCCAAGGCTACCATGAGACTTTGAGTCTCACAAAGCAGCACGAATTGTTGACTCAAAAGAAACAGAGGTGTAGGTCCTCAGCAGTGCTCAGGCTGGAGTGAATAGCCCTCTCATCTAATCTGGCCTTTTTTCTTAACATACCTTTTTGAAAGCACAGCATCATGGGGGTTTTGGGTTTTTTTTTCACAGAGTTTGAGAGGTTTTTAGCATGGCATCCGTGCTAATCACTGTATCTGTTACTGCTATCCCGGAGGGTTTGCGTTATTGACAATGCACCTGTTTACCCGCTTCATTCTCTAGCTCTGCTGACAGAAACCAGCCTATATGCAGTAATCCAATTCTTCATGGGTCCTTTTTTAGTTTCTCATGTTACTATGCTAACATGACTAGCAGAGTACAGCCCCCTGTATGAGATGGTTTTCTGTTGCTTACTTGAATAGAAGTTTAACATAGTTTTCTCTGTGTCTCAGATGACAATTGTTGCACAATATGAGTTTCATGTAGAGGATACATTAACTATATATCCACTAGTAAGCGTTTTGAATTCTATAGGCAAGGTTCACAATGCTGAGTTTGTATATATATTGCTGCCCTTAATATAATGGAAAACTTTATCTGGCTTCCGTGGAAGAAATACCAAACCCTCTAAGTATTTCAGTGAGGTAATGTCAGTCACATGGAATACTTGATTCTACCTATTTCATTGCATTATGGTATCCAGCCCCTCTGATATGGTGTAAAATGAACAAAAAAGATTACTAATTAGCAGCAGAGCAGGTGAGACTCCACCTGTTGCTCACTTGCTATGGGCACTGACACACCTGCTATAGCAGTTGCAGTGTATTTCAGAGGCATGACTCTTCTTCAGTTGTCTGGAGGTGAAAAGGGAGATAAGTTTTGATGGTCTGGCCTAAGTGCACTATTCTCTTTTCCTAAAGCTCTACTGACTGAAGTGGGGATGAAATAACAGCTTTTCCCCCAAGACCTCTTCCAGCCTGTGTCCACACACTTGTGAGTAGCTCCCCTGCATAATAGTTGTGACAGAAGTAGTATTGAAATGGACCACTATAAAAACATTCCTTTTCCTTTCAAACAGCCATGCACTTCAAAGTATGATGCAAGCATGCATGGTGTTTGATTCATGTGCCCCAATGAAGTAGGTATTGTGAGAAGACTTCAGCTTACTTTGTTTTTTCCTTAATGTACTCTTTCTTTATTTGAGGGTCAGTATCTCTGTGTGTCTGTAAAAACATCCTTTCCAACTGTCCGCAATCTGCCTTATTCACCAATTCTGAGAGATGGTTTATAGCTCCTCCTTTTCCCACCACACACATGTACAGGCAAAATTACAACCTGCCTTGTGAAACACACCAAATTTCATTTCCTGATTTCGTCCAGCTTAACTACTATTACAAATATTTCTGTTCAGTGATTCCTAGTAGTAACGAGCACTTGTCAAATGGAGTTAAGTTTTCTTTTTCTCTTTTGGGAATTGACAAAGGAAAAAAAAACCCGTTTTACCTAATTGGCTTGGACAGGATAACAGCAGACCTGTTAGGCTGGCCTCAACATTATTTCACTAGACTCATGTCATTGGTAATCAAATTTTTCTTAGAACTTGGATGAATGTTAAACTACCATTGGGAAGAAAAAAAACCACAAGTAAATTAAACGCCTTATATGTCAGATTGTACAATGGTCTGTTCACTCCCTACCAGAAATGTCTGAGTTATGCCCTGATCACCTGTAAGGAATGGAACTCCGCAAATACATTTCTAATTTTTTAATCTATGGGAGACATTACAGTTAAGCATTTTTTTTGTATGTTTGTGGTCACAACTAGAGAAAAAAACCAGTTCCCTTGTGAATCTGAGTTCAGATTTTGTAGATGGTAAAGTGTACATGAGTTGCTTCAGCCTAACACCATAAAAAAAGCACCAAACTGGACAATGGGACAATTTGTTCCCCATAAAGTTTTTAAGTGGACCCACTGAACTTCCACTAGGAAAACTTATTCTTGTTGTTGCTCTAAAAATGGTCTCAAATGTTTTTGGTTCAGATTTAATAAAGAATTTAGGCTCCTACTTCCTCCATAAACCCTGAATGTCTCCATAAAATCAGAGTTAGGAGCCTGAATGCTGGGAGGGATATGGATTTTTATATCTATTGCCCTATTCTGAATGTGTCCTTTATCATATTGAACTTGAAGATTTGAAGAGACTTTGGATTTATTTATTACAGTTCCAGAGTGCTTGGATAGGATCTGTGTGTTCTGTAAGAGGATGTGAGGTAAAATACAGATTACTCCCATACCAGCATTTACTGTCTTGTTGCCGGATTTATTTATTATATATAGGAAAGATAGGAGGCCAAAGTGACTGTGTGCATGTACACGTGCCTCTGTGTGTTTGTGTGTGCAAGCATATAGATATATGTGTGTACAGTAGTTGTAGGGGATAAACAGACACAACTCCCACAATGACTCCCACAGCTGCCAGAGATTTTCCTGTAAAATACTTCCCTTAGAAGGGAACAAAGAGTCTTTAGGGTCTATGGCTGCTTTTGCCCAACACAAATACCTTTTTTTTTTTTCTCTTCCTTCACTACTGAAACTATATCACCTGACATCATGGTTGGGAAGGTAAGGATGTAAATGGAATCTCAGATGCCCATCCTTAATCTCCTTCAATGTATTACTATAAACTAGATTTTATTTTAGGCAAAAAATGGTGACATATAAGTACCCTTTTTTTTCCTGGGTTGTCTGAACTTGATGCTATGAACTTCCCTATGGCTAAAAATCATAAGGCATTGCCTTGCTTGGACAGAAGTATCTCACAGACGACATGTGGCAACTCTCCAGGCAACCCATGTCTCCACTGCAATACACAATGGGGCAGGGTTTGGAGCTGAACCCCTGTGAGACAAACACAGTAGCCCATGTAAAATCATTTATTTTCAGAAGCATGGATTCAGCTTGACCTAGGGAGCCTGTTACATGGTGTACATACAGCATAAGAGGGAGTTGAATGGGCAATAAACTTCACACAGCTCAGGAGCTGCCGTATGACCACTCCTGCCCTATGCAATAGACTAGACTAAACATAAAAGGTGTTTAAAAACAGGTGTCAAAGTAACTTTTTTTTAAACAACTGTTTCTTTTAAAGTTTTGGAATAGTTCATATTTTAAATATTACTTTCCAAGCAGCAGTAGCTTTCTTTTCATAACTCTTAACATTGTCAAGAAAAAGAAAAAATCCTAAGTATTCAATGTGATTCAATCCTTCTGTGGAGCTAAATTATTACATTCATGGAAACAGAAGTATCCAATTTTTTCTTTTCCTGAGCACACATACCTAATTGGCTAATAGGGTATATTTGAGTTCCTTTGGGAGATTTTGATAGTAAAAAAAAGAACACCCCTTCAATGCATGCAGAAACTAAATTGGAAGCAATCTATAGATGAATATTTGATTTTTTTCCAAGCCTTTTTACTGTTGGCATAGAACTTTTTCAATTTGATTTCTGCTTATGTCCAATAAGATCCCTCTGGATACAGCTATATGGCCATAACCATGTCTAAGAGCAAGTTTATCCCCAAAACAGTTGACTATTCAGAAAGTTACATCCCATGGCTTGTGTTATTTTTCTCATAACTCATGTCCTGAAACTCTTAGGGAACCTACCATCAGAAGACAACCATGCTGCTTGATAAGTTTGTGGGCAGGTGTAGTGCTCTGGCTGGAGGTGGAGTTAATTTTCTTCATAGCAGCCCAAATGGGTTGAATTTGTGACTAAACCAGTGTTGTTACACACTAGTGCCTTGATTCATCCTGTACCGCTAGGAGGCTGGGGGTACACAAGGAGTTGGGAGGGGACACAACCAGGACAGCTGATCCCAGCTGACCAAAAGGATACTTCATACCAAATGACATTGTGATCAGCAATAAAAGCTTGGGGAAAAGAAGGAGGAAGGGAGGACATTCATGGCTATGGCATTTGTTTTCCCAAGTAACTGTTGTGTGTGCTGAGGCCCTGCTTCCCAGGGAAGTGGCTGGACATCTGCCTGCCAACAGGAAACAGTGAATAAATTCCTTATTTTGCTTTCCTTGCACGCACAGCTTAACTTCACTTATTAAACTGTCTTTAGCTCACTCCATCCTGATTTTTCTCTTCTGATGCCCTCTCCCATCTTGCCAGGGGCGCAGTGAGCAGGCAGCTGTGTGGGTGCCTAGCTGCTGGCTTCGTCAACCCACCACAGCAGGTTAAATGAAGTAACAGCGAGCCATACAGAAAGTCAGGAATAAATCCACACCTGAGGGTAGCTTCATAAACTGCAACTCGGCTTTAATAGCACATCTGAATCCCTTTTAGGGCAAAGTTGAAAAGACACAACACAGACCCCTGTGTTGTGTCTTACTGGGAGAGAAATGCTGGAGACCGGTCCGTAATGTTCAGCCACCAGTGGTTTAATTTCACCTAGTTGACTTTCCTGGGAGAGGAGGGCAAGCATTCATGTAGCCAGGCACTGAGTAACCTACGCATTTCCTCTGAGATGTTAGTTTTTCTCTCTTCTCTGAAATGCATGACTTCAAATGTGGACACAATGCTGGTAGGATGTTAGGCTTGCCAGACAAAACTCTGGGGTGAGGATCCAGGACTAGAGATGCAGATATCCTTCTTGTTCTGCTGATAAACTCAGTGCTGGGAGGGAAAAAGAAGGAAAAAAAAATCTTCACAGGAACAATAGGACAAATAAAGAATCAGCATGTACAATGCTTCAGTCAGCCACACTGGAAGGAGTACTGCTACAATAAACACTTTTACTTTCTTGGGTACATAAAAATAAACTCACTTTCCATAGTTAAATGATGGGGTTTCAATAAACCACAAACCACACAAGCATCACGTGCACAGGATTTTTCAAGCATACAGTGTAAATCAGAACAATCCCTGTTTGCTAGTCAGTGCAGGACCTTAAACTCTGTTCCTCTGGTGTAAAACTTTTACTTGGCTATGGTAGGCAAGCCCCTACCTCTCACCCTTGCCATCGGTTTTCAAATGGGAGCAAACCCAATACTTACTACTAGATGCAAATAGTTGACATAATGGCACAAAGTTTTAAATGTTAAAACAAATCTCCTGTTGCAGGAAGACTAGGTGTTTGAGGGCATAGCGACAGAGCCAAGGGAATTGTATTTAAACTTAACGACTTAATTATCACTTTCCTAATTATTTTCCTCCCATGCAGATAGGCACTAGAAGAGTGCAGGAACCAAAGTGTCAAACAGGAGTGGACGCAATTAATATTAGAAGTGAAAAATGTAGCCAGCAGTATCATACTTTCTTATGGTGACTTCCTCACAGATAGCAACAACAACATTGCACAAATGGTGTTCCTGAAAATGTTTCTGCAATGACCCTTTGAGGAGCAACACAGAAAGGCTTGCAGGTTATTTCTTGCCCTGTTTTCCTCTCAAAATTTCTGAGAAGACCTATTCAGGCTTTAATTTAATGCATTCAATTTTTGTCCCAGTCCAACCCAGCATAGATGTACCAAGGCAGTCTTTTTTGGCAATTTCAGCTGCAGATAGAAAGCAGAAAGAAAGAGTAACACAAAGGCTTCAACACCCACATTGATAGCATAAGGCAGAAGGAAACACACACTCTCATGATTGATCTATTGTCCTTTACCAAGTTATATTTTCTGTTAGGAAGAAATGATGGGAAATGTTTTCTTGCTGGGAGGTAAGACTTGGGTAGATGTAATGAAGAGTGTATGCACTTTCAGTAGTCCCAGAGGATGGTCTGGCTGCTAATTGAATTTGGGAGATCTAAATTTTACATCCTGCTTTGCTGCTGCCTTCTTTTATGATTCTGGACAAAATGTCTTTCTTTTGCTCTCATTTCTCTATCAAGATGGGGATAGGCTTGTTCTCTCACCATGTAAGATCAGGCACTGCTTTATGGCAATACAGGTAAGGCAGAAAAGCACTTATTTCTTTCCCAGAATAAATTCCTGAGGATCTTCCAAGCATAGTCTGGCCCGTGTGCTGAGGTGTTAAGGAGAGACGAATGAGGTTTCTGCTGGGAGAAAAGGCACACAGAAGCCTCACATAGCAGTAACCAGCACAGCAGCCATCCCTGGCTTCTGTTTGAGCAAGGTCCCTGCCTGCTCAGCGAACAAGATGCAGGCAGTTTTAGTCATACAGCCACTGCTGGGCAGGAGCTTTGATTGCTGACTTGATGGCCACCTTTCCTGGAGTGGACATTTTCACTTAAAGCAAATTTCTGAGGAGTATGTTTGCTGTGGCTGTTTGTAAAGGTAGTATTTGACTAAAGACAAATAGAGAATTACTGAGGCATGACAGTTTGGGGAGGACTCTTAACCTAACACACACTTCCTATGCACAGAAATGTTTACTGTCATTGAGGGAGAAACTAAGCAGGTGAGATGGAACCCATCTCACCATAGATCCCCATAAATCCCCAGGTCATAGATGACGCAAAGAATTTCTGCATGGAGATGTATTAGACCAGCATGCTCACATCAGCAAAGCCCAATAGCTCACATGACAAACTCATGCTGGACCCAAACAGATGCAGCAGGCTGAAGAGGAGCTGCAGTGTTATCATGCAGAAGTTCAGCATGGTGACACTGAAAGGATTCACCTATAAATTAGCAATGTGGTGTTCTGACACACCCAAGATGAAAAGCCATAGTCATGACTATGGCCACATCTAGCTAAATAGAGACAATGTTATAGAGGCATTCGTGTCTTCTGTCAGATCTGCACTCAGCTGCTGCCTTCTGAGCACTAACCCTGCAGAACAAGTGTGTCTGAAGAGCAAAACTTGTAGTCAAATGCATTGGGCTTCCCCCTGTTATGTTTCAAGACAGGCAGAGGACCAGTCACAAGAGGGGCAGAGTGGAGTGAATTGCACCTTTTAAAGGAGTGCCACAAGTCACAGGGACCGTGACTCAGAGTCACCATCACAGTGTGTCTGAATTGCTGTGCTCCAGCTTGTGCATCTTCAAAGTGTCTAGACAGCATGTTACATCTGCACCCCACATATGTATATATGTACACTGCAGCCCAGATAGTCCTCAGTTCTCCACTACCCTTTTACTCAGAACCATCTCTGACTATGAAACACATAAGAAAGGAAAAATCCTGTAAGTTACCATAGGATCTGGTTATATACTTTACAAACTTCATGGTGGATGACTACAAAATAAAGCAGGCTGCAGATGGTAAGACTCAAGCTTCACCTCATTCAGTGCAACTTCCCAAAGTCTTCCTGGGCATCTCTATTGTTCACTTGGGATGTAAATGGGGCTCTGGGTTGAGGGCAAGGGAAATTTAGGGCTAGTGAAACACACGATCCTCACATGGAGGTGGAAAAAACTGATTAACTCTCTGCAGTTTCTCTGTTGAACTTTGCATGAGGGGAGAATCTGTCTGAATACCTCACGGTGTTTTGTACTAGCAGGGAAAAAACTATTGTTATTCTGTTCCAGCACAACTTCTTGAAAGTTAGCATGCCACACCTTAGGGCTATTGCTGGGACGTGAGTCTTGCTAATGAAAGGCTCCATTCTCTCCTCTTCCCTATAAAAATATAAGTTCACTCTGCTTGATCCTGTGCATCAAAGGATTTATCCCAGCTGCCTCAAATCCAACTCCAGTGAGAAGCCTGGTGCTGCTATGTTAACAAAAATGGAGCTGGACTCTCTTGAAGGCTTTTCAGCTGTGTAAGCAAAACTGAATCCTGTTGCCTGAAAGGTGAGGCCAAAATAACTTGCCAGGGTGGGCAGTCAACATGGTGCTTTCTCTTCCCTTCTTCCACTACCCTCACATTCCCCAGTCTGGGTAGAGCTCTCAAGAGCCCCAGCCCGCTGGGGTGAGCAGGGGTCCCTCAGCTGCCTG
>JANZLQ010000013.1:23998924-24017320 GCA_026212715.1 Elanus axillaris
GCTGGGGATGGGGCTGGGGCTGGGGCTGGGGATGGGGATGGGGATGGGGATGGGGATGGGGCCGCCGTGCTCTGCCCTCTGCGCCGGGGCTGCAGCCAGGGCTGGTCCTCGGTACCTCCTGCCCAGCGACAGGAGGGAGCCACAGGAGCATCCTGCATCCCTGCCCAGCCCAAGAGCCTGCTCCGAGGGAGCACCAGCTCTGCCCTCCTAGCAGTAGAACAGGTAGCAAAGGCTGCATTCATCCCAGCTAACAGGGGTTCCGTAGAGGTTCAATCCAGACATACTATCTGCAGTGTCTTTAAAATCACCAGGGCTGTGGTCTGCACCCAGATTGCCCATATGAGACCTTTTCTCTAGGAACTGTATCTCGGAAACTGTGCAAAGCTTGAGCTTAGTAAGGAAAGTTCATTTGTGCCTCCTTGAGAATACAACATGCAATTCCTGCTCATCAGGAAAATAGAAGTATTTCCCCTGAGAGACGTTAGGCAAAAAGGAAAAAACTGTAGTTTTAACATCGGAAATATATTTTTGACTTTTAAGAAATTTAGAAACTACAGATATATTAAAAATTACCTAGAAAAAAATATCCTTTTCTGTTTTTCATGTTACTAGTTAAACTTTGTGTGCTTGTGCTTGTATGTGAAAATATATGCGTGTGTGTTCTTGTATATAAATAACATATATAGCAAACCCACTCTTCTTGTTAAAATTTCCAGTTTGATAAAAATACTGGTAAAATGTCATAAAAATGAAGCACCCTTAACTACATTAGATTATGTTTTAATAACTTGAGTGTTTTATTTGAAGAGTTTCCAACCTGGGATATATTTTGCTGTGTATAAGTGTAAGAAAGCAAGGAGAGTGTATTTTTTATTATATTCTGCTTTCAAAAATGCATTCTCTTCTGTTTTCTAATTACATGAATATGAAAAAGGAAGAAGGAAATAACTTCTAATTATATAGAACAACTTTTTTCTTAATTGAGAGTGGAAGAGAAATTCATTCATGCCACTATAAAATATATGTAAAACAATTATATCATCAGGACTTCTTTTTGTGTGTAACTTATGTGCTATGGAAATGGAGCAATTATGATATCATGACTTTTTGTTGTTAATTAGAAAATTAGTCTGCTGTTTGAGTAATTACAAAGAGATTCTCCTTTATTGGATCTTTCTATAATAAGTATTAGAAGCAATTATAAGTAACAGAAGGAAAAAATAGCTTATTTGCAAAATAAAAAAGGCAATAATGTTGCTTTGCTATTATAGCAGCCTGAGTTACACACCATATGAGATGCAGAAGATACTCCTTATGTAATGGTTTCAAATTCACACTAGATTTGAAAAGCACAGAAAAAATCACTTCATGCTTTAGTTATAGAATGGCTTGCTGGTTTTGGTTACACATAGCGTTCAGTTACATAATCAACACAAAACTAGAAAGGAATTGATCTTTAGCTAAATTATTCAGACCAAAGGCTAATACCCCTATTAACAGCAGATAAGGCCCTAATTCGGAATGGCCTCAAACATGATGCTGGTGCCCGAGCTCTCTGAGTCAGGGCAATATGCCTGTGAAATAGTTACATGGGATGATGGGCGGATTTGAAAGAAGACAATGCATCTGGCAATCCCAGGTATTACAATGTGGGCCTGAGTCTGAGCATGAGGAAAGTGGGACCCAGTTACATTCAGGGTCCTTCATGTCTCCTTGCACATCTGGTATTGACCTGTAGGAGCTGGGCTTCAGGTTCCTGGTATTCACGCTTCAAGCAAGAACAAGCCATTGGTATGAGCCAACCCTGAGATTTGTAATGTGTTCTTGGTCAATCTTGGTTTCTAGATGGTTAAACCAGAAAGAAACAAAAAGACCACCTCTTAGTGGTGATTTCTTAAGTCTCTTGCTCCTTATGTCAACACAACCTCCTTCAAAATCTGTACATAAGAAATTATCAGGGTATAATACGGTACTATAAGCTCTCCTTGCTTTAGCACAATTTACAAATATAATCCAGAACAAGTCCCTATTTATGGAGAGATGCAACACTACTAAAAGTAGCAAAATTGTTGCTTTGCTGCATTGCTCCTTTATAATTTTATGGGGAAAAAAAATCAGTATATTATGCCTGATTTGCATGAAGTTTTGCATTAGTAAAGCAGTTGATCTCTGAATAAAACAAAAAGAAATGCACTTGATTAAGCTGAATAGCTCTCACATTAGTAATTTTTCTTGCATTTTTGGTGTCATTAACAAATATTTACAGATGTTCAGCTGAGAGTACATAGCCTGCTGATTATAGTTTCTATTTTAAGGTGCAATGTTGTAAACACTTCCAAGTGGCCATCCTACTTACTAATGGGACCATTTTAAATTGATGTTTTATGGTACTGAGAGCCATGGCCACTGCTTACATGTTTGCAATTTAAATCCTCAAACTGAAATAGTAGTAAGTCATTAGTTGCAACTGTATGGGGTTTTTATGAAGTTTTTGCTATATTTCTACACCAAAACAAGAAATTAAACTCTTATATCTACCTAAAGAAAAATGTTTCCTATAAAAAATAAGCCAATTTAGAACAGTCTTTCTGTATCAAAATACGAAAACTCTGTTAGTGCCACATTCAACAAACTTAGCTGTTTAAACAGCTGTCTTAAATAAGAATCAGTTCCAGCATACTGAGACTTTGCTCTCAAGTTTCTTTAGGAGAAAACCACATCAGTCTTTGTTGTATCTCATTTCATTTGCCATTTAAAAATATTTTATTTCTGTATATTGAAACTGCTCTATGAAAGCATTGCATGGCGTCACTCTTCTCCTTGTCCTTATCTTCAAGTAGTATGCTTTTACATTGCTCACAGTTCTATAGCCCTGAGGGCAGGTCTTCAGGAGTGAGCCACAAGCTCAGCACAGGTGTAGAACATGGCTTAGTTTAACCTCTGTGCTCTCTGGCTACTGCATTGTGGTTTGATCCCTAAAAGCACAAATGCTCCTCTGACCTATATGATCTTTCTTTTTGAAAGACATAATATGGCAACTACAGTTTATTCCCTGGGAGTAGAGGTCCCTGTCTGGCCTACTTCAGAGGTTCTTCAGAAGATGAGAGACTGAAAGGTCAAGGCTATCTCTATTCTGAGGGATATTTCTGTAAACTCACTGAAAAATGAGGAAACTCAGAAAAAAGAGGAAACTCATTAAAAAATGTGGGTTTGGCAGCCAAAAAATGGATCCTGACTTCAGATCAACCTGACTGAATAGTTTTCAGCTGGAGGAGGTCTCGGATAATAGGAAGTTTGTGAATCTCCTTTAACATACTGTGCCATTGCTTAGAGCTCTCAGGAAAGACGTAGGACCCGGAGACCCCCATCCTCTGCTGGGGCAGTCAGATCCACCGGACCTCGGAGGAGACTGCTTGAACACCAGGCCTACGGGTAGGGCAGCCTCCCAATTCACCCTGCGATGCTGTTGCCCCACATCTTCCTACTTAAACGTTCAGTAGCACAGGAACCCAAACCCATACGTTGCACTCCGGGAAGTACCAGCCTCTGAGTCAAAAGGTGATTTTGACCCTCCGCCTGACTGAATTGGAGGATAGAAGGTGGGACAGTTATAGTTGGAAGGAGTTAGAGTACCCCAGACTCTAGAGGAAGTTTCATGTAACAGTCAAAAGTTGGAAAGCCTAAGTCAGATGCCTACTTTGAATCAGACAGAAAGCAAATCTGAACTTAAACCTCGTATATGCAAGAAGGGAAGAAAAAATTTTTTACCTGCCTGAGATGGTTCAGCATGAAATGCTCAGTCCTCGCAGTTGATTTTTTTTTTCTTTTGCTTTTTGCTTTTTTCAGTAAAGATTTTCTGACACATTGAGCAAAATAGTGAGAGTCATTCTCTCATCTAGCAGTCCAGCTATTCCATCACAGGAGGCATGGTCAGCTTTTTTGCATTCTGCATGAACACATACAGAAATCAAGCCCAGGTTTCATACATCCCAGGTGAATGATCAGACACTGTATCAATGTATATAAGGAACATTTCCTTAGAAACTTTTTGAATCTTATGTTTGCTTTTCTTGCAGTACAAAAACTTTTCCTGCAGGATAAATGGAAGTTTTATGCTGAACAGAGGGAAATAGTTTTTAAGTGAGAAACAGTAGAAATATTAATTCTATATTCATCTTAAACAAACTTGTCTTAAAACCGCTGACCTCTATTACATATCCTTAGCTAGAACTCAGCAAAAGTCTTACATCCACATGGGATTTGCATATCTTTTTGTTCCAGATGAAGATGTATGTCTATTTTTTCTTGTGGAGGCTGCTATTATTTCTGCAGTCTGGTTTTATAAAGGAGCTTAACTGTTGCCCTCTTTCTCACATTTATTGGTAAAAGAGGATTGCTATTACATATACTGATTTAAGTCATTCTCATGCCATAGCAGTACTGTATCAAAGATACTAGGATTGGTTAGAACTATCTGAATCTTTGTGGGTTTAGTCCAAATACAACAGGGTTTTTGTGTGGAGATCTGTCAACACATATTTAAGATGTTTGTACCTTCTAAGAGACAAAATACAGTTTAAAGCCCAATTCCTCTTTGAAATAAAACCCTTTATTAAAAAAACACCACAGGATTCAGTGTTTCCTTTCTTTCAGTGATTCCACGGCATATATGTTGTTTATAAGCAATAACATTTTCTTTTCTTAACTGCCACCAATAGACTCGGTGTGTGCTCTGAGCTCTTTTCTTTTCTTGCATCATTAACAAAAAAGGGTCTCCAAACAAATTAGGCCACTGCTACATCTGAATAAACCCATGGTATTCAAATTATGCCTTCAGTGAAAGCCACTCAGTCTCATTGCTGTTAATCATTTTCAGAGAGAAAGTTTTACAAGAGAAAATTTTATAAAAGCAAACAAATAAACAGAAACAGCAAGCTGTTGATGACCAAGACCTTCACGCTTTCCTATTGCCCACTGCCACAGTATTTAAGCCCAGCCCAGAATCCTAACTGCAGAGTTCCAGCAATGCTAATGTGCCGTCACAGTCCCAAACAAGACTGAAAGTGGTTTGTTTTTCACTCTGGCCTTTTTCAATATTGTATTTCTATTACAGGGAAATACAAGGCAAATCTGGATAAGCACTTTGGGCTGAGAGCTCTTTACCTACCAAAGGACTTCACTGTCTGTGTCCTTCCAGCTTCCTAGAGAAGTGTCCTGATATGTTAGGACTGGAAAAAAAAGGAGACAAAATAAAAGGGGTTAGAAATACCTCATGAGGTGATCCATAGCCAAAGGGTGTTCATGTTGTTTACTCCTTTTTTTTTTAATTACAAAGACAGTGACATAGGTATTTACATATATACCTATCTTTATATATGCATAATGCTTACAGATACAGTTTTTCTAGGCTTCCCTGATAAAATCATTATCTTCTGTCAAAAAGTGTCACAATTCCTTGTGTTTTCATTACATGCAGACTGGCTACCTTCCATAGACACTGTGTTCAGTATAAACCTCATCCCTGTTAAAACAAGCTGTAGGAATAAATTCCTCTCATGTCATGGCAATACTACACAAAACTCTTGAAATAACTGAACCTCTTATCACTTGGTGAACTTTAGCTAAATCAGTAATTCATTTTTATAGTTCCCCATCTTAGGACATGAATGCACAATTGAATATAACTGAGCTTTAGCAGCTAGCATTTGATCATGTTTCCACAGCCTTGCAGACATGCTGCTGTTTATCAAAAATTGCTAATGGCCTCACTACACCATGCACAGAAGAGACCTGAGTATAAGAACAAGCTAAACAAACTTCAGTTTGTCAGTGTCTGTTTTTAAAGTACTTGATCAGATACATAACTAGTCTGAATTCCAACAATCACCCTCTTTCTTCTTCAGGGAATAAAGAGTCAGCAAACCTTGAAAATATTTAACTTACAGACTATTAGTGGTAAATTTTATTAAGGCTTCTACATAGTATATTATCTCTAGCTCTTCTATTTGTAGTTTTTAATTCTGATAGCATCTTTATGTGTCCTCCAAGTAACCTTCAGTGAAATAATAAATTCCCTGTGAGTTCCTTAGCCATTTTGGTTTTGTTGCAGAAGAGGACTGGGTGCAGCATTGGCAGTTACAGCTGAATCTGTATCAAATGTGAGTTTGGGAACATTCTCCACGGGTCTGAGTTGAAATGCAATACTTTTTTTTTCTACATGTAGTCTTTATATTGCTAAATTAATAGGTGCTTTGTCTGTACAAACATAAGAAGGAAGTATTTTCAGGGGTATGCAAGGCAACAATTTAGGTCAAATTTGCATCTTGCATGTATTTACAGGAATCTTATTTGCTAATGGAAGTGCAAGAAAACCACAGGTGTACATTGCATTTGGTTTATGGGTTCACAGCAAATTCACAGAGATGCAGTAAACCACCCGTGATAACATATTTGAAAAGTTTCTCCACTATGAAATGTCTTTAAGGCTTTCTGTGATTACCAATGCATCAGTATTTTTATATCATTCAAGAATCTTTGTAGACTGCAGATTTGCTTTCCGCACATCCTTTAATTATAGTCTGTGAACTGCAACTAAAAAGGGGGCAAGGATGAGACTAAGTGAATGGGACAAGCTGAACTGAAGGCATGCCTCATTTTAAAGACCAACCCTCCCTCCTGAGAGCTGGAACTACTATGTGTCTACTGCTCTGCCTGTGGCTTTTGCTGATATTTACAGTATTTTACAGTTTTGAAGAGAGTTAAGTCTGGCTTAAAGACAGTCCACCTCCAGTTTTTAAGGCAGGATAAAGGGCAGAAGATGCTATTGACAAGAAACAGTGAATTATGGCATTTCTATGGAAAACTAACTGATGGCTGCAGAGATGGCAGGGCACACACATCTTGGCACCCAGACTCCTCAGCTATGCCCAGGCAGAAATAGGCTGTGCCAGTGCAGGTTATTGCTAGTGCCATATCAGGTCTGCTGCCAAGTCACTGCCCAGTTCTCATCTTTCTGCTAGAAATAAAGGAGCAGCCCACCACCGTTCTTACAACGATACATAGTTTGGGCAGCCCACATGAAGGAGAAAAGAGATGTGTAATATTATCTAGTGCAAGGGAGTCTTTATTTGAACAGCTATCTGCATCCATCCTCGTGATTCCAGCTTGTGCACTCTTGGGTTTTAATCCACATTTCCCATATATTGTCTCTTCTGGTTGAATGAGGAGATTATTCCTGGTAGGTGAGGTGTTGGTTCTGACATCAGAACACACTCAGAGACAAGAAAATTTTATATGCTGCATGGCAGGGTCTAGAAAGAGAGGGTGGATGTTTGTTCACAGAAGATTTTGTAATCAGTAAATGCAGTCACTCAGAACTAATTGCTTCTTCATAATGATGGGGTATAAAATGGAACGACTCCAGCTTTACACAAGCCACAGCAAAATTTGCACTCAGATGGTATTTATTTAAAAAGTCTACTCAAGGTAAATGCTAAAAGTTCATGTTTATATAGAGGGCACGTGGAGACTGCATTTTTCATTGGCAACCTGTGTATTTAATCCTCATTCAGAGAATACGAGGAAGACCAAGTGATGTATATAATAGTAGGGATGAAGGAGTAAAAAAACTGTGCACTTTTGCATGGAAAATACATGCAAGTTTTAAAGTTTTCAGCAGGTGTTGTTTCCAACATGTAGTCAGAATCTCCACATATTCTATATTGTGTAAACTTACCTCCTTCCTGGAGCTTGCCTTTTAATATTAATATAAACAACTTCAAAGTAACATAAGCCAGAGCATAGCGTTTCTTCTGTGTGTGGCTATTCTTCCAGTTTTTCCTTGCAAGACCATATTTTTTTTCCTCGCTGGGCCATGTTATGTCAAGCTCTTTGCTACTGCTGGTTTCGAGGTAACAGGAACTGATTTCAAAGCAAGTCAGACAAAATGGTTCTGCATCTCTCCGCAGGGGACAACCATTTGACATTATGTCAGAGAGCTAGCAAAGAGCTCAGGGCTGCAAACTGGCAAAGGGTGATGAATAGAAAGCACTCAAATGAGTGGGGTATACTAGAAAGATAAAGGCTTTTCAAAAAACCACAGACCCACATCATTTACGAAAGAACTCTGACTGAAGCTGCTTTCCACTTTGCCTTGCACGTAAGCAATACCATGTGGGACATGTCCCATTCCTCTGGCAGTCTGGAATGCTGAGGTGTTACATCCCTTTGCTTCCAGCGCTGAGCTGCCTTTTGCTTCAGAAAAGGCTGAGGGATGGACTGCCAGATGGGCTGGGTAGCCAGCGGGACATGAAAGCGAGATCCAGGTCTGCGAGGAAAAGAAAGGGCCCAGGCTGCATGCAGCTTCCCTCGTCTTGGGGAGGAAGTCAGCTAGAGTCAAGGTGACATGAATTATCACTACGGTCGTCTGTCCACAGCTCTGTGTGCCTTTTTACAAACATTTCACCAACTAGCCATTATGCTGAGGAAAATCCAGAACCATTCACTGATCTTTTGTCCTCTTGTTCCTTAACTCAAAATCACTAGCACTGAAGATCAGCTGGAGAAGTAGCTACAGTCATTTATTTTCTCTCTCAAAATGGCACAGTGGAATGTATACTGTGTTTAACCAGGGTTTTTTTTGACCTTGAATACAGCCTGCCTTACTCTCTAGGACTCTAGGCACACCACAAATACCTCTGCTGTTACCTGACATGAAGGCTATTCCCGTGGCACTGGCTGGCACATGCAGGGCAGCAAGGTACCAGCCACAGTGGTACCAAGATCCTCTGTACAAGGGATGCATTTTAGCACCAGCAGTCTCACCAGGTTAATCCTAAATAACATGTCTTTTCTACAGTTCTGAATAAAGTAGTTCTGTAAATTGATTGATGTCTTTACGTGTCTCTAAAACCATGGGTTGTGTTCTGCTAAAGCATAGAGAATGTGCTTCTCTCTGGTGTGGAAAATCTCTTCTTGAGTACCATTACAAAAAATTCTGACTTTTTTGCATCCTTCCACACAAATAATTCCATACAATTAGCTAGGGAACACAGAAGTACATCTGAAGCCAGTTTTTTTCCACATATTTCCATATACAATGAACATACTAATTTTATTACTCAACTCTACTGGAAAACAAACCAATTTACGACATGACATGGCAGTTACCATGTTTCAGTTTTTTCCTGGTTCATGCATTAGTGATCTCTATTCATTTTTATTTTATTAATTATTAATCTTATATTAATATGTTTATGAATTATAAAATAGCTAGGCATTTCTAGATGCAATTTAAGGTTTTCTAACTGTGCATATAATTCTAGCCTGAGGACTAATTATTTCAGCAGCCTTGTGTTTAACACTAGCAGCTAAGATCAGGCACAATGCAAAGGTGACAAGCCACAGATTTACATGTCAGACATTCAGAAGCCTCTCTCCCTTATTTACATATGTGTTTATAGGATACATAGTAGTTATGCATCTTATATGTACTCAAGCCTTTCATCTTCTCAGGTAAACTGTTGGTCTGCCTAAAAGAGTTCTGAAAATTGACTGTCTTCTTTCTTTAAAGGATTGAGATTTCTTTGGCTGAAGGAATAGTTCTGCTCATCATGCAGAGAGAAAAGCAACAGCTCAAATTAGGTGATGTTTTAGATATGCACAAATGCCTAGCAAACTGTTGGTATACGTATTTTTTCAGTTCAGTGGAATAAATGAATGCCTTACCTTTGAAATATTGTTACGGATGAAGATAACACTTAGAACTCATGATTTTATATTTCTAAACCAATTTGCAAACATGACATTAATTACTAATTAACTGATTTCATTGCAAATTATAATCACTAACCCATTAGTTTTCATAACAACCATGTGATATACAGAATACAAGGAAATACCTTAACAGAAAACAGTCATCTTGAACTTCTTTTTGAAGTTTTCTTGAAAGTCTAAACTGTGTCTATACAGTACTTTGTTACCTGCTCCAAGAACAACTACCCAATAAATTATCTTTAATGCAACAGCTCTTCCCACAGCTGTACAAAATAATCCTTTCCCTTCTGTCTTTTTCTATTTATCTAAAAGGCGAGTGGATGGCATTTGTAACATCTTTGGTTGCAATAGCCATGGAACTTGCTTGATATTTTAAGATTGTTTTCAGACCATTGCAAGTATTTCTGAAGAGTGGATTGTAGTGAAAAAGTGAATGTAATCTTCATAGTGCTTTTTACTATGGTATATCAGTACAATTATTGTATATTCAATGTGGCATTTCTTTACCCTAAAAAATCTTCTCATAACAAATGTAATATACACCACAGTAGGCTTTAAATAAGCACATGGACTCACATATTATGTGCCTGCAACTGTCACTTGGAATAAAGGGTAACGCTATCACAATTGGGGCAGGGTGGTGTTACATTTCACTTCATAGGCAAACCTAGATTATCATGTGTGTAATTATTTCTTTACAGTTCATCGGTGATACGATGGGCAAATAATAGTGGTAAAGTAATGGTTACCAGGTACACATATGTTCTTTTGCAGATCATAATACTCAGTAAGCTGTTAAAGGCTATAAATAGTGATTTTTTTTAGTGTCTAAGGGACTCAAAAATGTTTATGCCTGAAAAAGCATCTTTTTCAGTTCTGCTGGATAATATGTTCCATTATTTTATCTTTTTATTTTTCAAGTTCCTATCATTGTAGAATTAAAAAAAAAAAAAAAAAGTGAATGGGGGAAATTGCCTTCCCCACACCTTATGAATTTGTGATTGATGTTCTGTTCAAAAAGTTTTGGAAGATTGACCCAAAGGTGCATTGCCAACGGGAACTTGATAGCACAGAACATAACAGTAGAGTCAAGAACCAAGGATGGGAGACTCCCATCCACTGACAAGAGACAAAGACATTTCCAGACATGAGTCTTAGGAGAAGGGTTTTTTTCTGCAGTTACATCAAGCATAATGCATTTGTTGTGCCAGAGACAGCAGCAGCCAGGAATGGAGGTTGTTGGAGTTATAATTTTAGCAGCTCCTTCTATTGGGAGTGACTGAAGCAGCACCGCTGCAGCCAGGGAGTAACCAAATGGCTGGAGAGGGAGGCTGGAGTGTGCAGAGAGCGCACATATGAATACCAGTACAGTCCAAGCACTGGTATCACTGGTACTTCCCATTCTGCCTTCCCTCACAGTGTAAGAGGAGCAGTGCATCCTGCAAACTGCTGTCCTCCTAAACCATCCCGTGCCTTAGCATTGTATCACACCTCAGCCCTGAACGCCCCTATGCTCATTCTTTTTTCACTGCCATGGCAGGCATAAAGCCTTCTTTTTACTAGGAAATCTCTCTGGGAGCTGACTCTGCATCCCAGCCAGGGTCTTTCTATGGCTTTGGGGAAACAAAGATAAAGGTTATTGCTTGTTGTTGAAAAGGACAGCTCTGGTGTGCACCCTACCAAAACAAACACTGGGCAGCAGTAGAAACTTTTCTCATCAGACATGGACCAGACAGTTATATCTGAATTTGGAAACAAGATCAGATTATGTTCTAAAATTTCAAGATAGACTATATCAGGACTCAAGACATTCTCTACTGCTGTTCCAGCTCCCACAGATCTGGGAAAACAGTAGCTGAGTGCCAGGATCCCACACCGCAGTGACCCCGGTACTCCAGATCATAGAGGTAGGAGGCAAGAGCACTCCTCACAGCTAGACTGAAAGCTCATGTTCACCTGTCAGCTCAGTATGAACTTCATGAGCCTGAAAACTCAGAGGCAGCCTGCAGGAGTTACCAGGCTTAGTGAGTAGGGGGAATGTCACCCAAGACATGCAAAAGCCTGAGTCCTAGAGCTGGGACATCTGCTGGTGCAGGGCAGTAGGGAGAAAACATTTCTCAGACATTTTCCTTGTAGCTCAGGGGCAGATCTTCAGCAAACAAACCCATTTTGGTGGTGGGAAGGGCAGAAGAATGTGAAGGTTAATGCACTCAGAGTTTACTGCATATATATGCATTCTTACACTAAAAGGACTCTGATCACAGCAACTATATTTTCAGATAAGGCACCTAAAAGTTGATTAGCATCTAATACAGCAACAAATCACAGGTCATTGTGGTACAGATGCATTGGTTGACACATAAGTGGTCCTGTCATGGTAGGATGCAAAAGGGGTGCAGGGTAGCAAGCTAGACCCAGCTCTCTACTCCCAAATTACGGGGTGGATATAGCTGTCCCCCCACCTTACTTTACTGACAAAATTGAAACTAACCAAAGGCTGTATAACTGGAGTCAGTGTTAAGAATATTACAGCAAAATATCTAAGTAAAGGAACGAAGCCAAACTTTAAATAATTTAAATGTATCAATACTATACTGAGTGACTGACAATACTTATTCTATGACTATAATGCTGAATTCTATATATAAGAATTTGTAATTTAACATTTTGTAAAATATTCTTGGAAACCTCTTGCAAACCAGCTATCAACAGTGGAATGGAATGATAAGCCACTGATTAGGGTTTTTCTTCTTGTTGTTTGCGGGTTTTTTTTATTATTCAGTGGTTCAGAATATCTTTTTCACAATTAAACTTATAAATCAAACTTACAAGTCTGTCAACGCATTTCTAGAATGCTAACTCAGACTGATTGGGCTGAATAAGGCAGATTTGTGCAAACATGTCAGCCTGGTAGAATGAGGAAGATGAGAGAAAGCTGAAGCACTATTATAAAGCCTGTCTGCCAGTTCTTGTGGTACCATGCAGAAGCAGGGCTATAATCAACAATTGTGAATAGTAATGTTTTAAAACTGTGACAACTGTCCATTTGGTGAATTGGGTCAGAGCCATTAGGAAAGAGCATCTCGTCTGTTCTGTATTCTGCCTTACATCAGCCCTCTTGCAGGTAAGTGACATGATTAAGAAATGCCAGGATTCCTTGTGCAGTACCAGGTTGAGTTACTTAATCCAGACTTTAAAAGGTTTCATTAAATGGCATGTTCCTCATTTTCAGGCTACCCCAGCTGAGAGTTTGATTCTGATTTCTAGAAATTAACTTACAGAGTGTTACACAGTGTTGATAATATAAAGGAAAAAATTAAGGTGTTCTCAGTCTCAGGATGGACATGAATAATCCAGTCAGGAGTTTTGACATTAATTCCCCACTGACTACATTCTCTAAAATAATAAAAAAATAATCTCCCCTACAAGTAGCATTTTTTGTGAAAATAAAGTAATTGCTGTTCCTTAAGCACTCAGATATTCAGTGGTGAGTAACATAAAAAAGAGAAGAGAAGAAAACATTAATTCTATCTCCAGAGCAGAATTTCAAAAGCACTCAGAAACTCGGGCATTAAACTTGACAACATAAGGAGGTAGAAAGGGAACAGTGAACGGCTCCTTATTAAGTGGGATCCGGCCACGCTGGGCAGCAGCTGAGGGAAGGGTCCTATGGAAAAGATAATATAAAAAAAATTTTTGTCTGCACACATGCAGGCACACACAGGAGGATGCTCAAGTTTGCCCAAGAGGCAACCTTCATTCTGCTATTCCTGAACCCGGGGTGTTTGACTTTGCAGTCTCTGTGGTTACTTATCTGTACAGGAGCTAAAAAGTCATCTAAAAAAACCTGATAACATGGAGAAGAAATTCTATTAAATGATGGTACAAAACTGTTTGGGATAACACAACATTTGAGCTGTATTTCAGAAACTCCTAGCTACATTTACAAAGCAGGGCCTAAAGATTTGATAACGAAAATGCATACTGAAAAATGGGATTAAAGTATTTGGTTAAATTCAATTCTAAATGATGAATGGGGTAGCTAAGTATTCCCATAAATTATCTGGAAAAAATTGTTATGTTAACTGTGTATTTCAGGATTTATGTGTCAAACAAACATCTTTCCATCTTTCAATTCTCCTCTCAGTGTCATCATCCCAGTGTCACCAGTCTATTGTCAGCACTCTATTGTTCATTCCAGGACTACCAGTTACAGCTGTGTATTTAACATTATTTTGCACCCACTCAGAGTTTTGTGATGACTTCTTGCATGTTCAGGAGTGCATGTGGGGGGTAAGGCTGATAAACTTTCATTGCTGTGTTGTCACAGCCTGTATTTTTATACATGTTAGTTTAATTTCCAATTGCTTGCAAAATCTGTTGTCTGCAACTGGACCAGAAGAGTTTTTCGGTTTTGAAAGTTTCTTACCATTTTGCCTTATTCAGTACAACTCTTTGGCTGAGTTCACATCTCTGTTTCCAGTGGTTTTGTACCTGGAGGAGACCTTTGCAGTAATAACAAGGAGGGATTCTACTTTACAAGACAGAGGCCTCAATACAGGATTGCCAGAATGTTTTATCCTGGATCAAATATAACAGAGCTAATTAAGCTTTGCAATGACTCTTGTTTCCATAGTTCACTAGTTACCCTTGCTACACATGCTGTGGATTTCCACTTAGTTTTAAGAGCCATCTGTTTTTCATATCTCCTGCTTAGGGCATGATCAGCTACTTTCATTTTTTCCATAGTGTAAGTGGGCTAATATCCACGTATTCCTATCACACTTTAAAGTTCATTTCCACCCTATAATACGTGTCTAGGTTTTCCTGTACATACTGTATTTGGCAACAGTCTTCTTTTTCCCCAACATTTTTTATTTTATTTTCATTTTTATAGTGAATGTAGCTCTCATAAAAGGTGGTGGACTGACAACTCTGGCAGATGAAACCTGGCTTATCTGTACAAAAGAAATACAAAAGGATATGGCAAAGTAATCTTCCTTTAGTGTTCCCAATATCATATGTTACCCTTGAACAGGAAAGAAATTCTTCAGGACTGAAGGCAAAAGTCCCTGTAATAGTTCAGCTTGCATGAATTTGTTGTAGTGGTGATGGTTAAGTGTGGTAAGACTTTACTGATAACCATTTATTCAATAATTTTCACAGACATGGGAAGACTGTCAGACTGTCAGATGCTAATGCTAACTTCTGGCCGTGAAATCTACACTTGTGACTCCATGGCTCCCACTGCTAAAAGTTTTCTTCCACTGATCTTAGAAAGATCAGGACAATCTGCATTGCCCTGTGAATTTATATAACAACTTTACAACTTTATATTAAGTTAAGGGCATTACTCACACTCTTTTAAATATGTCTCTAATTTAAAATTGAGATTGAGGCCTTCTGTGCTTAGGAGCCAAAGTTCCTCATTTGGTCAAGGGAGGGAGACTCTAGAGAAGGTCACCGAAGCACCTGAAATAGAGAGCTACAGCCTGAGTAACTGGTCACAAACTGGAGGTATAGCAATAATGGGGTTAGAGGTAAATTCCTTGTTCTCACCCATGTAGTGTGTCAAACTGATTGCCACATTTTCCCCTCGATCACTGTAAGTCTGGGGGGTTTCAGTAGGCTTTTGCTTCCCTTTACTGTACCAAACATGTCTAGTCTGGGCATACCTCACTTCATTGCTGGTGCAGAGCTCTGGGCAGTGAGGGCATTTCAGGTTTTCCCACTCTATGTACACAACAAGTACAAGACAAGAAGCTGATACACTCTAGAAAGAATGATTGGTTTGTTATAAGTTTTTTTCTGAATAGTGGAACTAATGAAGCTGGTTTATGTCCTTATCTCTCACCCATGTCCCCAAAGCTCCTTGCACCTTTCAGCCCCACCAGGCAAGATAAAGCACTGTGTAAGACATGTTATATGTGTCCTGGCTAGTGAGCCAGCTAGCTGTTTTCAGCCAAGCAAGCCTAACTTCTGCCTGCCTTTTCCATCAGTCAGACACTGACTTGGGTCTCTGTCTTCTGCTCAGCCCACTTATTTTTAAGGAATTTGTTGGAAGTCATCTTTCAGAAGTCTTCTGTTATTTCTAATTTCGCTTAAATTGGCCAAAAAGATCCCTATGAATAGATAATGTGATATATAGAGATGTATATATTTATTATAACAATATTGCTAAATGATACAGATATAAATGCCTATATTTATAGTTAGGTATTATAACTATGAATAGATAAGTATAAACAGATAATGTGATCTCATCACCTGATTTTGTTAGGAATAGTCCATGGAGCAGGAACTGGAATGCTTTGTGCTTTCCCCCTTCTCTCTCCTACCATGAATTTCCTAGGTAAGGGTTTTGAAATAATTCCACCTTTATTTGTCTTAATGACACTGGAAAATAGAATTATTTCAACAAAAGGGGAAGTTCAGATCCCCTCAGCCCCAAAGCCACAGACACCCAGACCATGCACATTAGCAAATTCTCCTTACAGACAAGTGGAAAACTAAATCCCCATGGACACAGGAGAGAGAGAAACTTCTGCCACTTTCCCCCTGTCAGTGGAGTTATACTCCCTGATTTGCCAACATCTCTTCTGAGGGATCATGAGGAGCAAGGGAGCTATAGATGAAAACACCATGCAAAAGCCAGTCCCAGCACGTGAGCATTGTGCCAGACCAAGGTGTGTGGCTGAGGGGCCACGCAGCAAGAGGCATCACACACAGCACTGCAGACAGAGCCTCTTCTCATACAAGTGTGTCATTTAGGGTTAGGCAGCCTGCGCAAGGTGGGTTTGGTATAACAATGTGAGAAGCATGCATCTAATTCAGCCTCAGAATTACTTGCATAAGGCAGAAGCCTTATCTGAGATTCTGTACCAGCTCTGAACCACTTACAACTTGGTGACTTTTGCATGGGACATCTTGGATTTTAATCACAAAACTCCAAAACAGATTAATTTTTTCTGAGTGTTGGGAAGGCCAGCTTGCAGCCCAGCCTTATACTTGTCTTTCATGCTGAGAAAAGAGAAGACAGAAGTGTTGAGAAAATTGCCCAGAGAGACAACTGTAAAAAATGCAGATAAATCTATTTATATATTGAACCCCATGTCAACAGGCAAGAACAAAGGATTTTTTTTTTTTCTTTCTTGTCCCTCACCCTTTACTTTAAAAAGCAGGATAGCGTGTCATGCAGTGGCTAGTAAATTCATCTATCGGACCGCCACCAGACCGCCACCACCTCCAAGATATGTAGCTTCTTGATACTAAATTTGTACACTTTCAGCTGGGTCTCTTGTACCAAGGATCAGTCATCTTTCAAAGCATAGCTTTCAAACAGCCAAAACCTAAATCATGTTCTGTCCTATCCAATATCTGTCTAATAGTAAAGGCAGTCAGCGGTGGTCAGACAAAGAATACCATGAGAGGGCTAGCTACAATGCTGCTCCCTTGAGTGGGGTGGGAATGTGATTACAAGTCTGTTCCTTCCTCCTGTGTGCCCACCTCAAAAGTAGCATGTCTTCCATCAGCAGGTGTAAAGCAAAATATCAATCCTTCTTTAGTTAGGATGCTGATTTCACTAATAAAGAAAGAATTAAATGCACAAGGAATGCAGTCAGGAAGAATTAGAGTCTAAGCAGCAGCTTCCTACTAGTAATTTCAGGTGATAAACTGCTATCAAAAATATTGACTGGCTGGTCAGCCAAGCCACTCTCCCCTGCAGCTGTGTGCCAGGAGGCAGCACCAGCGTCTCACACGTGCTGCTGTCCTCAGGCTTGAACTTTGCATCAAAGGAAAGTGGGCATGGAAGTAACAGAGATATAAGGTCTTCTAGTGCAAGTAGACAGTGGAAAGAGAGGCTACATGAAAGGTAGGAAACTTACACCAGAATTATCTTGGCCTATGGGAAGAGGGAGAAACTTCTTTTGGAGCTGAAGAAAAGAGCACTGACTTGGATGCTCCTGTCACCAGGCAAATTAAGTGGTTTGGGTTTTTTTCTTTTTAAATTATAAGCTCTGTCAAAGCTAGTTCTATATCTACAGCAAAGCAGTAAAAATAAAAATTATAAAATCCTAATCCAAAAGCTCCTCATCTTCCTAAGAGAATACCCATGGACACACACAAAGCTACTCCTGTGGAGTGCATGCGTGTGGTAGGGATAAGGGCTGAATAGAAATAATCTCGATACAAATCAAACTTTCCATATTTTTGAAATCAAAGAGATTTAGGAGAATCATAAACCCCAAAGCTGTTCCCTCAAATGATTTCAACAGCTTGAGGCGAGTTCATTAAAACAATGCATCTCCAGTCTTTCAGCGGAGACAAGCTCTCCATAGGACAGTGCTTTTGCTTATCTGGGAAGAGCTTCTTGCTGAGTTCCTGCTGGTTTATTCAAGACCGGCGCTGGGCTCCTGTTACTCTTCTCCTGTTGAAAGTTAAACTGGTTTCAGCTAGTCAGTGCTGCCTGATGGATCTAAATAAAGCAACACTGAGCATACAGACCACACTCTGATACAGAATATGATTACCATGGGAAGCCTTCCAAATTCAAAACAGCCAGGAATTTTAACCTTGGAGCCAAGGCAGTTCTAATAAGGGGGGGGGGGGGGGAATTGCCTT
>JANZLQ010000013.1:24025622-24074387 GCA_026212715.1 Elanus axillaris
CCCCAGTTTATACACTGGGCATGATGTCCCGTGGTCTGGAATACCCCTTTGGCCAGTTGGGGTCAGCTGCCCTGGCTGTGTCCCCTCCCAACATCTTGTGCCCCTCCAGACTTCTCACTGTCTGGGCATGACAAGCTGAACAATTCTTGACTTTAGACTAAACACAACTTAGCAACAACTTCCAGTTTCAGATTCTCCCCCTCTACTCCACTCTTATGAGACCCTACCTGTAGCACAGTGTCTAGCTCTGGGGTCCTCAGCCCAAGACAGACAGGGACCTGTCAGAATGGTTCCAGAGGAGGGTCACAAAAATGATCAGAAGGCTCAGACACCTCTTCTAGGAAGAAAGATTGAGAGAGTTGGGGTTGTTCAGCCTGGAGAAGCGAAAGCACTAGGGACAACTTATTGTGGCCTTTCCATACTTAAGGGGGGCTTGTAAGAAAGACAGAGACATTTTACCAGGGCCTGTACTAATAGAACAAAGACTAACAGTTTTAAACTAAAAGAAGTTAGATTTAGCTGATATAGAAGGGAGAAATTCTTTACAATGAGGGTGGTGAGACACTGGAACAGACTGCCCAGATAAGCTGTGAATGCCCCATCATTGCTTTGAGCAACCTGATCTTGTAGGAGATGTCCCTGCCTGTGGCAGGTGACGTGGAGTGAGATGATCTTTAAAGGTCTCTTCCAACCTAAATCATGCTGTGATTCTATGACCAAACCCTCCAGCCTCCTCTAGTTCTCAGCAGGCAGCCTGCCTCTGTGCGTCTTACAAATCTGAGCATTGGACTCATCTAACTGGACATTGCTGGGCACCAAATTTCAGAAAAAATCCCAGTCTTTTTTTATATAAGAAGAGTGGTGGAAGATTTCTGTTGGTTTACCAGTGTTCACTGGATCTTCAGAAAGACTGATGAAATATGTACAAACCAATCCCCAAACTACCTCAAAAACATATAAAAGTCCTATATGAACAAAAAAGTTTCATCTAAAGATTCCAAATGTAGTTACTTATCAAGTAGTTTATATAAATACTATATATATGATTTCAGCTTCATTTCTAGATAGTCCTTAAATTGTTCTTTCATTTCAGAACTTTGGATCACAGAGTGATACAGCTATTGACACTTCCTGTGCCAGTGCTTAGATCTGTAATTTTTAAAATATCTTGTAGCAGATATTGTCAAGGCCTGTTGAGAGTGAAATTATACAGGCCCACATACATTTATAATTTAAATAGCTAAGGCACCTGAAAGGTGAGGCAGAATACATAGACACAAGGCAATTTCCTGACCAATATGCTGTTCATCATTAATCAAATCAGGGTAAAAACCCAGCTTTCATAACTCCAAAATTCATGTATCGGGTACACTAGTTTTCACCTTCTCCTTCACTTGTAACATAATGCTGTAAACAGTGGGATTTAAATGCTGCAGAAAATCAAAATGTGTGATAGTTCAGGTAAGACCTCCAAGTTTGTTATAGGGAGGTACTAACTTGTATTGGGCCTAATGAAAGGACTGTACTTAAAAGCTCAAGAGGTGGTCAAAAGCAATATATCATTTCTCCTTACAGACTGTGGGACTGAATGATTATTATTTGATATTATAGCTAAACCAAACTTCAGGGACATGAAAAGTTTAGTCCATGACTGTAAAGAAGAAATACTGCAAAATTAGTAAAGAGGAGTCATTAGTGTAGATTCTTCATTGTGTCTGTTTATTCTGAATTTGCTAATAAACAAAGTATACATTTTTCACAAAGCTGATACCCTTTACTTAAATTAAACAATGTTGGTGCTTAACAAAAATGTTATATTACATTATGAATACAATATAATTCAATTTACAAAGTCACAAAAAAACCCACCCTTGTCTTATTTTCCTTCTGTCTTGCAACACAGCCTTTTAGATAGTCCAATAAAATTCTGTTCCCTTTTCCCTGTGAAAATCTTTTCTCCCAATTTCTGCGGAAGACCAGACTTCACTGAGAAAGCTAGTATGGCTCTTTTCTTTTATCAAACTGTACAGTCCTGATCCAAACCTCAATTCATGTACTGATAGGCATGTGGGAAAGCTGCAACTTATATATAGCCTTTCCAATAATCACCCTCTTCAACTTTCCTTACTGCTCCTGACTATGGGCTTTCCAGATAACATTATAGCTATTCTTTTCTTTGCTAATAAATCAAAACAGTCTATGCTTTTTGAGTACCCAGTAGATTAGAAATGATGCCAGGACCACAGCTCTGCAAGAAACCGTGGCAGTTAGAAATGTAATGGATCTGCAATTTGATCCATCCCAGGTCTACTTCACCACCAAACGTGGCTAAAGAATTCCGCCAAGGAAGATTTATTCTCTTGTTTAATCAGTCATAATACCATAGCACATTCAGTAGAACATAATAAAAAACTTTAAAATTGCGAGAGACATAGAAACTGCAATAGCCAGTTAAAGTAATAGTGTATTAAGTCTAGAATCATGATCTCCAAAAGTATAAATAGCAGGAAAATGAATAACACAGTTTTGGCACAAATCTTTGGATGATTTTTTCTGTTGTTGCTAAATGCACTATATCTTCAGTATTCATTCACACTTTTCAATACTTAACCATTCCATGCATTACCTAAAAACAAATGACATAACTCTGCTTGAAACAGTAAGTTACTTATCACGTACATTTGATCACATTCAGTCATCCAAAGGACTGCTGCAGTAATAAAAGGAGGTGTACCTTTATCCACCAAAGCACAGGCTTTATACTGTCAACATATTTTTACAGTATTTAAGTTTTTTTTTCACTGAGTGAATTGGTATGTTAGTCCTGTAATACTGATTCCAGTGAGAATTAAAAAGGTGAGACTCAGCATAGAAAAAAATCTGATAAAACCACTTCATCACTATATTTATTTATAGTCTAAATATACTTTGCATTTTAAAATTTGCTTGAAAGTTCTCAGTTTTTAAATGTGCAAGGTTTTACGAAGTATTGCTCTTTTAACCTCTAGCATTCTTTGACTTCAGTGACTCAGAACAACAGGACATTTCGATCAATGCATGTAGATGAATCCTAGAATAAAGGCAAGTAACCTGCCATTATTGAAGACAATGCTGATATTGTCAGCAATTTTAAGAGAGAGAAGGTCTCATCCCAAATCAGGAAAGCATGGACATCAGCAGCATGGGCATATATATTCCACAGCATATACTCCAATACTTTGAAGTACATATTGCCTCAGATGCCACCTCATTTGTTTCAAAAGGCCATCACAGAAAATAAAATACTGATCATAGCCAGAGCATATTAGCTTCCATATTTTACTGAGAAATTTTATGGTAGAGTACGTATCTTGGTGTTAAAAGCATATTCAGGACATTTAAGCATAGTTACTTAATGCATTTTATAAGAGAAAATAAAATACCTCTATAACAAGGTGGCAAGCAGAAAAATCATCATGCTTCGCTTTTAAATTACGTGTAGCAGAAAATCCTGTATGACAAAGTATAAACTCTTGTTGATTTTTATTTTACAATTCCTGTTTCTCTCAAGTTACAGCAACTCTTGTTGAAATTATTTCCTTTTCCTGTGATCTATTATTGTTTCATAGCATTTTATTTTTTTTTGTGAAGAAATAGTAGCTGTGAATGAGGCCATAGAAAGCAAAAGTAGTGTTACTATAGCCAGGCAAAGTTTCAGATTCAACCAAAATGCATTGGTTGACAAATGTTGCCAAATACTTCCTGAAAAAGGTAAAAAAAAGGAGGAGGAAAGTGAGCCAAATAAAGATAATAAAAAAGTTTAAAATGTTAAATATTTCACTTCAACATTTTTCCAAATAAAGTATTTCCATTTTCTCTGTTTTTAAATGGTTATATCTTTCATCATTTGCCAAGTTTTCATTATAAGACCATAAAAAACTAATCTGAAGCAACATTTTTAATTTTGAAATGCATTGAATTGATTTTTTTCTGAATTTTGCATTTCGACAGTGATACTGAAAATGCTTTCTGTTCAGAGTTACCCCAAAAATATTTATTTCTTTTCATCATTTTGGTCAGTGAATCAAAGGACAGCTTTGCATAACGCTGACAGCAACCGGTTTACTTTTTCTGAGTTTTTCTTTTTTTTTACTTAGTGAAGAAATCTATTTATCCTTACAAAATATGAAAAAAGATTATATTTTATGAATAAAAACTTTTGTTTACAAGAAAACAAGATAATCACTCATGTGGTTTTGCTTTGTATTTTGTCTAATACATTTATGGTGGCTTTGATATGAGGAACTAACTCATCTTCAACCGTCTCCTTCTGGAGCTGGCACTTGCTATAGGAGTGGGAGCTAACTTTCCAGTTTAAAAAGAAAACCATATGTGAAAAGACAGTAATATCTCTTCAGTGTGATTATGATAGTATTGTCATGATTTGAGAGCCACCACACTCCTTGGAGCTCTTCTGTTATAGTGGCTTCTAGTGGATGCAAATGCTGAGAGAGGAAACATTAGTGATCAATGTGTGTGCACTCGTGTTTGCATTTTCTCCCCATATTCCCCAGAGCTGACTGTTTCATAGTGACAAAGTCACAGAGGTCTCTTGTTGTTGCCGTCAGCAGTATTTTGTCTAGGAAATCATGCAAGAGAAACAAAGAAGGATCTATATGAAACATGGCCCAGGTTTTCTCTCCTTCCACAGGTTTCAGAAACAATTTTTAGGTGTAGTTATAGAAAATAAAAACTTTCAGTTGTTTGAACTGATCTGAAACCAAATAAATCTTATCATCAAAATGCCCATGGAGACAGTCATTTCCATGATATGATAGGGAAAAAAATTGATTAGAGAACACTCTCAAAAATAAGCAATGGGAATTCACTGTAAAAGTCCTAACATTGCTAGACTGCAATAGACACTGAAAAATTACTTTTTTTTTACTTAAGTTAAATGAAAGAACATACTAGTCTGTACGGACCAATTTTCAGTAAATAAAAAAAAATGTAAAAGAGTTTTTGCTGGTGGAAAAAAACTGGGTGCAATTTACACTTCATGTTCCCAGCTCCTGAGATTTTTGTCACAAATCTTGTGACATTTGGTATTGTTCTGAAATGTTTCTTGACATTTAAACCAATCACAAGATTTCTGAGTACTTAGCTTCTGATTTTTGAGAACCTATGGATTGCAGTAGTGGCATATTAGTTTGTCCTGAGCATCAAAAATACATTCACTTCCCATTGCACAAAACTCTCCATAAATCTTCCATATGCTATTCTAAACTGAGACCCTAGCATTCCAGCATTGCTTACCCATACATCATTTACTTTACTCCACATGCTCTCAGAACCAAGGTTTGACCTGATTTTACTCATATAAAAAGGCAATTGTCATTTATTTTTCGTTGCAGTCACTGATGTCTTTCAAATTAACTGTAGTCCTGCAACATATGGGTGGTATTTAATTTAGAAGGAATATTTTCAATCCTCACTTGCCCTTCAAATGTGAAACAGTGGGGATGGATGGAAGCCTTTGAATGAATAAGTCATTTGACAAATGTTCTGCTTATTCCTGTCTGAGGATTTTTTGTAAGTAGTTTGCAATTTTCTCATACACATTAGTCATTCAAAATTGCTGCCTATTTTGTGCAAATACTCTGCAGTCTGTCAACTGTACTCCAGCAGGTCTTTCCAAATATATGAAATCTGAGCCACTCTAGATATTTCTGACCGGAGGCAGAGCTCACACAATGCTTTTGCTCCTCAGCTTCTAAGTACAGTTTTTAGAGCCCAGATTTCCCTCTACAAAGGTGCCTTAACAAACCAAAATTAGTTTTCCATTAATATCTCCTAAGATAAAAAACCACTATTACTACTGCAAAACCTATGATCAGTAAACACAGTCACCAGAATATCCACGGACACTAAGCACAGAAGGAGGAAAAGCAGGAGCAGTAAAGTACTGTGAATATACAGACTTCTTCTGCAGATAAGAATACGGGTCCTGATTCAGCAGACCTTCTGGAGGAAGCTTAAACTGTGCATGCTTGATCCACCCCATGGAGCTCTTTCAGCATATTTAAATCCTTAAAGAAAAAAATGTGATATTTTGAAGTTTTAACATGCATGGAAGAATGCCACACACCACAGCAAAACTAAAGCCATCATAGTAGAATTAAAAGAATGAAGCATTATCATAAGTTGCTAGACCACCACTGAACTGCAGTTATTTTTTCTAATTGTTGTTAAGCTATTATCCTATTGAGTGGAAGAATTCATCCCACCTAGATTTAGCAAACTACAAGTTGCCCTCTAGACTAAGAATGTCATCTAATCCTCTGTGTAGTCAGTGGAGAGAACTCAGGCAACACATTCCCTGGAGGACCTTAGGAGTTGACTGGGAAGATGGCTTACATGACTAGCTTCTACTCCAGACTGAACAGATGGTGAAAGCAGACTGTAAAACTTAGGAGAGATTGGTCAAAACAACCCTGGACAATTTTCTATTGTTCTTACATAATAAACTTCTGTTGGGCAGTAAAATCCACAAACAACTGGACTATGTGCTATGATACTTTGAAGCAATCTGCACAGGAAGCATACTAATGACTCCACACAGAAATCATGAAAGTGACTGAAGATGCATGAGAACTGCAGTCATTATATTTTATAATCTTAAATTGATCAAGATCTGTGTGTAAAAAAGGGGCTTATGTGCCTCAGACATATTTCATATGTTGGGAATTTAGCCTTTTTCACACACTCTTTGTTCAGGTTCACACATATTTCCAAACAGAATAAATATAGCTTTGATGTCAGGCAAAATTTGTTTAGTTTTTGTTTCTAATTTGAAGGGCTCCTCAAAAATAAACAGCTTGACCAACTGAAGAGTATATCACCTTGCCTCACTTGAAGGAACAGTACAAACTAATAGCATAATATGCCACATTTCTTTTTATATCAAAAGAAAACAGATTCCAGAGGTTATTTCCAAGAAAAGTTGTGTGATTCAGAAAACAAAGAAGGAAGATCAAGAGTCAAGAAGACTGAGTTTCATTTCTGTTTCTGTCCACTGCTTATTGGGTGACCTTGGAAAAGTCACTATATGTCTGGTTTCATCTTGACCACTTAGATCATAAGCTCTTTGAGATAGGATCTGGTGTTACCTGGTGATTGCAAGCTTAGCAGAAAGAGATGTCTAGAGGAACTTACAGGTTAATAAATAACTAAAGAAAGATCTATTTAGTGTATAAGGCAGATGTAGGCCACTGAGTACTGTTTCGCTTCTAATTACTAAAAGAAATATCAATGAAATATCTATCATTCACATGCATATGATATAAAACAAGAAACTGAGCTAAGTTTTTTTCTAACTTCCTCCAGAAGTGGAACTGAAATCACTGACATGGATGTACAGGTGAACATCTGTGCATAATGTCCACTGGTATCTTCTCTCTCTACTGAACTTCCTTTCCTACTTGCTAAGAAATTTTATTAGCTTTTATTAAAGAGGAAGAGATGAGGGTTACCTAATTCACACCCTAAGGCAACTGAAAAGGGTAGTGAAGCAAACACATTCGCCACCTGTGTGGTCACTGAACCACACAATAACAGTAGATCCAACAATAAGATTAGAAAGTGTAAATGCCTTCTACATCAAGTAGTTCAACTGCATGGCAGATCAGGACTGTTCCCTTAGGTAAAGTTGCTAATGCACTGTCCAGTTCAGTTTTAAATATCCCTCATAAATGTGTGTAGCGTGCACAGAATTTCCATGTATTGTAATATTCCTGCAGGGACTGGCCAAGGATCCAAACATCCTGTCTTAGTGTCTGTACCACCTAGGAAGAAATTTATGAAAGTTTTGGTCCTGCTGCTTTCTGGTTGTTTGGGCATGAGGGAAATATGAAACTAAGTCAGTTGGATGCTGCAAGTCTTCTTTTCCTGTTGACTCTGGCACAAAAGTACATATTTTGGGGCTGGAAAACTGAGATGTTCTCCCTGCACACCCAAGTAGGTTAAATTTCATAACAGAGGATCAGCCAGTAGTGAAAAAAAACATTCCTTTAACTGAAAATATTGGATGAATTTTACAGTGAGTGGGATGATATGGAATGGTCTCATCATTCTGTCCTTCTGTGAATCCACAAAGGAGAACAAGAGGAAAGTAAGAATAGCCATGTTTACTTGGAGTCTATGGACAAGGATCTGTGTTTGATCGCATGGGCAAAATAAAAGTTGTGTATATCTAAAGAACATGTAATATGAGCTTTTTTCTGTGACTAATACATTTCATTAGTCTATGATGTTTCTGCAGCTTGCCTGCTTTCAAATATAACTGAAGAATAAATTTTAATTGCAACATAAGAATAAAATAAAAGTATATAATACCTAATACAATACAATATTTCATCTGTGGACCACATACCGTATTAGTCACAAGGACAGGTCCAGAAGTTGTCATTGGCACCAGTAGTATTACTTACCGTTGCCAATGATGGAGGTACTTAGAAAATATTATTAGGTAATACACATATAAATAAAATATATATTAACAAAATTACATTCTTATAAATTATATTAATTCAAATACTTAACAGATGCGATTCAGAAGGTATCAAAAGCGGGAAATGTTCAGTTAGAGGCTGGTGCACAGATAGGGAAAAGTCCAGGTAGGAGGGACAATATTTGGCAATTTTTTTTTCCTTGTAAATCAAATGAAAAACGGAGGAATGCCTGGCAAGTGTTTCTTTCTAGAACAAAGATACAGGATGGAAAATGTCTTGCATGTATATCAGAACAATACTGCTAGATTTCTAAAACTAGTCAGGTTATCATCAATGTCCTTAAGAGGAAACCGCTGCAGGGATTGCAAGTTGAGTATAACACAATGACCACCTTTTTTATGCACAGCCTCCTCCTGTTTTGCAGCCCTGGAGCAGCTCTCTGTTGGTCAGCAGTGTGTGGTATATCAGCCTGGAGTAATTTTTACTCCAGAATTAAATGGAAGAAGTTGGAAAGAGCTGGCTCCAAGAGGAAAGTTGGCCTTCCCTTCTTGGAGTTCTGCCAGTGACCTCATAGCTTCAACACTCTTTCATCACTACAGTGACGTCTCTGTGTAACAGCACACTTTAGGAAAGAAATTCTGCAGCCACTTATATCCCCTGCACGAATTCCAAGCCATCCTTTCCTTAGTCCATAGAAATGATTATATAATCTGCGTCACTTTTTTTCCTTTCATACCAAAGGCTCCCCAGCAATCTGCAGCAGTGTTCCTCACATCAGAGACCTTTGTCTTTCCCTCTAGCCCTTTCCCAAGAGCTCTGCTCCTCATTGAAGGATGTCCTCTCATCTTACACTGCTTACACACTTCAGCCTCCCATTTGAAGAATTGTTCAGTTGAATGGCTGGTCAGTTCTCTTCTGGAGTCACACTGCTGTTCAAGCATGCATACAACCTGTACCCACAGTTACATACAAGGTAGCTTTGGTTTTCATAAGGAAGGTCTTTCCCCAAAGTCTGGCTTTTCCAATGGGCCCTTTGAGCAGACACAAAAACACAAAATTCCAATGAATGTCATGGGAAAGAAATCCTTACTTCTATCCTATTTCTGTATTTCCAAGAAAGAAAAATTACTTTTATTTTTTTACAAAAAAAAAAAATAAAATTGAAATACCCCTTTAAGTATGCTGAGAGATTTAAAATTACAAAGAGTTTCTTATTATTTCAGTTGTGAGCATGGGTGTTCCATATTTTTATGGAACAAGTCTAAGATTCATACAATATGTTATTTCTCATGGGCTGGAAAATGTGTTGAATTTCTTTAGACTTTTCTTAGAGTCTGTACAGTTCAATTAGTTGGATAAATCGTCACTTGGCTGATGATCAGTCTGCCTCACAACATATTAAATATTTTAAAACTATGTAGATTTAAATAGTTAATTCATATATAGCTGAGTTATTAGGTGTAAAATGACTTCTGGGACGTAATTTATTTAAATCTATATGGATACATGGTTCTGGTAAGGCAGAACAAAGATATAACACATAGTTTCCTGAATCGAAATTCAGAGCTTGTAAGACTTGAAGTCACACAAAACAATCAAGACATTAAATTTTTTCACAAAAAATATTTTTAATTGCCTTGCTTAAGTTACTAAACTAAACTAGTTTCCACTATTCATAAATTTTGCTTTAAAAATATAAAGCATTGAGACACAATTACCAGTGAATTAATGAAAATGTATTCAATCACTTATTGTACATAAGTTCTGGATTTGGCTCCGAATGTGTGTTTAAAAATAATCTCTTCAGTGGGAAGGAGACAGAATGCTTAACTAACGAAGCAAGAAAAACATTAAGAGAAGCATGCTAGTGGTTGAGCTGTCAACTATCGTTTGCTGAAGAATCTTTTACAGTTTGATATAGGTCAATATTTAAAGAAACAGTGCATGAAGTTGGCTACTTTTAGTAGCCTAGATATATACGGTTATGGGATTAACATAAGATTAGTACCTTATTAAAAGCTGGATGGTTTTTATAGCATGTTTCTGTCAGATTGAGTGTGAGAGACAGAGAGATGCTATGCTCTCAGGGATCCCTACAGCTCCGCTCAGCTGAGCTCTTCCCTCATGTCACAATCAGCTCACTAGAATGACTAACAGGGAAAACTGAAAAGAAAAATCCTTTTCTCCTCTGGTAAATCTATGCCTGAGATTCCTTCACTTTTAGAAGTGCTAATATGCCAATAAGACAACCACAGAGCATTAGCATTGGACCACACTATGCTTTCAGGTATAGCTGCTGAGATCCAATTTATTTCAAATAACTCCATACAAAGTTTGATCCAATTTATTACCACTTGAGAAGCTACCTTAAGCAAAACACTAAACAGTAGGGCTTTTTTTGCCTAATGCAATGTCCATGTACTTACATCGTACTTCCTTCACCCTGGGATGCCTTTGCAATTCTGTCTACTAAACCTGATTTAGGATTAAAGCACTTTGAATGAAAAGGAACAGAACTGATCTGCACAGTAGAGAGAAGGGTCCTTTAGGAAAAACAACTCAGCGTCTCTGAGCCCATGTGGTGGGACGCACCTATCACAGAAGCTTATGGGAACTGGACAAGCAAACAAGCAAAAGATGAAGGGTATGAAGAGGATCTGAGGTGACACAAAATGGGGACAATGTCAAAGAGGAGTCGAGGTTATGGAGATGGAAACAAACTCTAGTGGGATTTAAGACAAGTGTGATGCCTGTGGAGAGTCTAAACCTTTGGATCAGTCACTACCTTTAAAAGTCAACATTGCCTCCAGCTTTGGCCTAGGCTGCATTAGAAAGCATAACCCCTTGGTAAAATAGAGTATCAGCTTGAGCTGGCCTAACTTTCCAGTAAAAATACTTGCTTTCCTATATCAAGATTAAACATTCAATTATTGTGCTAAACAAATTTAAATAAAGTCATGTTTAGCACTATCTTACTCAATGACTAAATGTCACTAGACTCTTTCGAACATGAGATAATTGCATTCTAAGCTCCCTGGAGAAAAAGCTTCTCCTGTGGACACACTCTGTGGCTAATCGAGTGGGTAAGAATAATGAGTATTAAGGAATAATAATAATAATAATAATAATAATAATAATAATAATAATAATAATAATAATAATAATAATAATGACCTGCAGATAGATCTGGAGAGGACCTGCAGATAAGCACTATTAGAAAGTTAGCAAATCAATGAATAATCATTGAGTTTTTATTTACTTTGGCTTTTAGATCTTAAATAGTATCTGGGTTTTCCAATAATATTGAGATTCAGATGAGCAGCCCTTCAGTGAAACATAATAAAACACACATAATTTTGCTTCACTAGTTATCAACAATAAAATATCAATAGGAGATAGTGATCCCATTAATACAAACCTATTAAATATTAATAAAGAAAAGCTCCAATCAGGAGCAGACCTTCCTCTCTCTTGAAATTGTGTGATAAAGTCATTCCCCAGAAAGTTGAATTTGGGAGACTTCTTCCTCTACTTCTTGAAGGAGAAAATAGAAAAATAGCTGGAGACTTCCCCAAGTGTCCCTTCACAGAAATGAACAGAGAAGCATTTTGACTGGGATACCTCTCAGTTTCTCAGTCTGGAGTTCAGATGAAGTGAGCAAGGTCTTCACCCAGTAAATGCATCTTCTTATCCCATGACAAGCAGCCCTTCTCAGAATCAATCTGTAGTAAATACCCAGTAACAAGGCGCAGTGCCACAGGCAAACCGAACAGGAGGATCCAGCCATATGGACACACTAATGCTTCAGAAACTTCCAAATACGCATGAGGTTACGAGTGGAATACAGACTGCAGTGTGCCAGTAGGTCTTCTAAGGTCAGCATGCTTACAGACTGACACTTACATGGTAATGTTTTCAATCATGTCAGCATTTGATGAACATCCTATATTTTCACTTATTTGCTCAGTGCAGGGACAGTTACAACCATGGATTTGGAAACCACTGTTTCGCAGCATGTTTACTTGCTTTTTTCAGAAGTCTTTGCTAAATAAAGCTTTTCGTAACACTGAGCTGCTTTAAGATTGTTTGGCTATGGAGGGGTAATACCTCTGCATGCACAGTAGGAAAGTTCCACTTGGGACTATGATTTAAAGAGCTAATATTAATGGAATAAAACATACATATTTACCTTTTTTAGTCTTTTTCCATGACTACAGTAGCACTAAATGGTCATGTTAAACATCTTGAGGTTGAAAATTAAAATATTCTGCCCCTATACCGTTGTTACTGTTGTCTCTATACTGTTCCAGCCCAGACCATAGTCAGGAAACTAATAACTTTCAGAGAAAATGGCACTATTCTTTGCTGTTTGCAAGGACCTCTCCCCATTAGCTGTAAACTGGACAAACCTCAAATGCTTCCCGGAGCTGCTGATAAGCACCCAAAACCTCTGAATGGCTTGCATTTGCACAGCTAGGAGGGAAATCTTGTAAAAAGTCTTTCCTGTAATTTCAGACAATTCCTGTTTAAGGTCAAGCCAGAAATTCTTCACAAATAGTTTCTCTCAGGGTACAGAGGTATTTCCTTTTCAGGTTCTGGCTAGGATCCAGAGCGCAAAAGCATGAGGAAAAAAAACATAATGATAATCAGAAAGTTAACCAATATCCTTCCTATCTCAAAAACGCTTCCACTAATACTTGCAGTATAGTCTGGCAGTCACTCAGTAAAATGTGATATCAACCTATCTTAACAGGTTCCCCATCTTGACACCTTCACAGGTAAGGTGTCCTCTGGCCTTCAGTTGCCTCTTTGCTATGGGGTAGTTTTCTATTTCTTCAGATAAAGCACTTTCTTAAAAACTGAAAAATATTTTTTCACTTCAGTCCATATTTGCAAATGATTGCATTGGCTGTGCAGTGGGTGGAATTTCTTACTGGCTAATGTGAAGTTGTCTCCATGCATTTTTCTCATGGCTCCAAATACCAAGACAAGCATCAGTAGATAAAAGGGGATATTAAAGATCTGTTCTGAAAGCAAACATGCTTTTCTTCTAATATTTGTTCTCACTCTATGGCTACTTTCATTAATTTATTTTATAAACCTCTCGACATTATTTTATCTTTTTCCAATGTGGTGGTGAATGTATGTACCCTCTTCATTTTATTTACCAGAAAATAGTAATCAAAGGCAGATGGACCATCTGGAACAAATGTCAAGTTCTCTAACATGAGCCTAAGAAATCTGAGCTCTGAACTATACTTTGACTGCAGTTCTGGTTTGGATTTCAGGTAAATAATTTAAAATGGGAAAACTGTGCCAACATAAATCAATTTCCTGTGTTATTTTTGTGTTTAATGTAATGGCAAGTGCCTCATTCCTGAGTGATATGTTGAGACCACATCACAGCAAGGGCAGAAATACCCCCCAATAAGACTTTGGTTTGGCTTCCTGATTCCTTTCAGAATGAACCTTGCCAAAAGGCTCATGTATGGTTAAACCAGAACCCATCAGAGACCTCATCGTGGGTTAAGTGTTGTGACTTGCAAGTCTTACTCTGTTTCTAGTTACAGCAGGAGAGGAATGGAAAGAATGAATTCAAGGTAACAATCCTTGTCTCCATTTTTGTCACCAAAAATTTACTGTTGTAGCCCCAAAAGTCCCTTAATTTAGGTTCAGTATTCTGTTTCACTTTATCATTCTTTGATGGTCCTTATAGCCACAGGCAGTAAAAAGCAGGAAGCAGCATCTACCCCATTAAAGAACATTGTATCAGGGTCCATTCTCTGGGATTCCTTGTGTGGGCACTGGCCCACACCCATGCTTCTAAAGTCTCCTGCCTTCCGAGACAGGGCGGCTGCATCCAGATTATTTGCTAGGAATGGACCGTGCTCTGTGCTAACTTCTGCGATCTCCCTGAGAGAGCGCCGGGCAGCTTAGGCCAAAATTATGCTGGTTATTAGAGAGCATAAAGGCTGGGCCATGTACTTTCAATTTATTGATGTAGGTGTAGACTAGAAAACCTGGCATCCAGCTGGATCTCGTCCTTACAAAAAAGGAGGCACTTTCTCGCTTAATAGACACTGAAGGCTCAAGTCTTCTGTTAGTGGTTGTATCAATATTGCCAAGATACATGTGACATTCACTGGAACTGCATTCACAAATTAAAACTTGCTTCTGTAAATGCAGGCCTTCCACTCTGGGGAAGCAGTAATTCTCCTGACCTGAGCTCTGTAGATGGCTTCTTCCCCTCATGTTCAGTGGGCAATATTTGGGCAATATCAGCAGCAGTTACATACACAGAGCAAGGGTAGAAAATGCATCATGCATCTGCAACACACTGTGTATGAGAAGTGTTTTCACTGAGGGCTTATATGCTGAATAATAAGTAGTATGCAAAAAAAAATCACAGTGTAGATGGATTTTAAGGCGATACTTAGAGAATAAAAAACAGAGGGAACAGGATTACTACTTGACACTTTGTCAGGTCAGATTTTAAGACACAAAACCAATCATTTTCAACTCAAAATCTCCAGTTATCTAGCTAGATTAGGATAAACACCCTTCCTGAAGACTATGTGTATCTGTTCAAAGTGCTGAAATTCTTAAGAGAAACAATTTTCTTATGTCCTTTTTGAGATCTCCACTCTTCATAAACCAGAAAAATAGTTTTTCTGAATTTCCAGCACTGTTCCTGACTGGGAAATGAAAATGTAGACAAACACATTATTGAAAGAGTTGCTTAAAATAAAGTGGATTCTGCTAAAATTTTAACTTGAGTTGAAACTAATTTGGGGCTGTTTCAGATTAGCTCCTACATCATGTGAATCCTTTGCCAACGGCAAACATAATGTTATCTGGTGGACTACTGGAGACTGTCATGTCACCCCTATACACTCAGAAAAGAAAGCAGGCTTATGTTCTGGATATTTCTAAATTACTTGCTGGGTTGGAAAATGACTCTCAGTTGAGCACTTTAAGGGCTGCAAGAAAACACTTTTGATAAGAGCAAAGCATTTAAATATAATTAAAAAACACATTCAGATTTTGCAGTCTTCCCATTAGACAGTTCATTCAGTTCGAGTTTTAGGAACAGTAGGAGAAAACTTTGTGCAGAAAGGCTGTGCATATTAAAGCGTAGTCCACAAGGCTTAAGATGCCTTTGTAGTAGTCTACATTGTGGAAAAGAGCTGTGTCCCTGGGCTATTCCTTCTGAGCAACATTGGTATGGCACATCACAGCTCTGGGATTCACTTTTCCTAACCTAATTGGAAAGACAATGACACTCTTACCAGTTGAGGAAGACAAAGCCAGAAATTACTGTGTGGCTGAGGGAGGAGCAAAGAATTTATCAGATTTATCTTAGACTTCTGCTTTGGCATAAAACTACTCACCCTGTGGAAGCTCCCACTTGTCTCTACATATTAAACAACCTGCAGAGAATAACTCTTCAGGTAGAGTCTACATGTTTGATGTCCAGTGTTAACCAAGATTAATTCCACTTTATACGTGGAATGAAGGTACACATGCATGTATGTGTTTGTGCAGACGTGTAGAAGTACATTTGCATATGCATCTTCCTTTTCTTTCTTTGGCTCCTTGGCTTTGTTTCTTTCCTTCACAGGTGTCATTTTGCACAGCAATACTATTTCCTTTTTTTCCCCATTAGTGAAGAACTCCTGTGTTTGCCATTAAAAGCTCAGCATTTAAAGAAAATTATTGGTGACACAAGCATAGTTTTCTTTATAGGTAGCCTAGGAAAATGTGATATATGTTGAATCACTTTTGTCACTGTGGAAAAAAGATACCAGTATTATAGCCTGTTGTTCTATACCTGCTTGTCAATTAGTCCGCCTGTTGTCTTAACCTGTCATATATAAACCATGGGCTGGAACCTTTCCTGCCACATGCAGAGGTGGAAGTGGGCAGCAAATGCCTTGCAGCAATCATACCACAGGTGCTCTCTAGTCCCTCCATCCTCCCAGGAAGATTGACCAAGGTATTCTCATCTCCCATCCTGCTGAAAAACTGCACACATGCTAGTCACAAAGACAAACTAGCATACATGGTGTCTTCAGCAACCAGTGAAGAGAAATGGGCAGGAGACATGGTAACTGTGCTCATGTTTCTGGATTTAATCCACATTTCCAGATTTAAATTTTCTGTTTCCAGTGGTTTATTTGGGTTTTCATTGCTAAAGGTCAAAATATTTTGTGGGAAGCAGACATTAATCATAAGCAAAATATTTATTTGCAAAAAAAATAAATCTACATCTAATTATTTTTGTCAGCTCCCAGAATATGCTGAAGTTTGTATCTGCTGCTCCACCAGTCCCTATCACATGTTAGAGAACTTAAAAAAGCAACACTCCTACATGAAATTTCACAGTGAAGAAAACCCCTGAAATTTCCTTTTAAAAGCTTTTTCTACCTTCATGTGGCTGAGACATATTATTTGGAACCATTTCTGCACATCCAAAGCTCAGAATACTGCAAAACCATTAGTAGTATCTAAATATTGCTGCAAAGAAATAGCAAACAAAACATAGAAAATATGCCAACCTTGTATGTCAGATTTCGAATGTCAAAACTGCTTTTTTAGCTGCTATTGATTTCTTTTCTACTACTGCAGAAAAATCTTAAAAGTAAACATTAGACAGTTATAACAAATTTTATCTATTCTTAAGATGTCATGTGACTATTTACTTAAGAAAAAAGTATTCTAATTGTGCATTGGTTTTTTGCAGCTTTAGAGGAAAAAATAGAAAGGAAATGCAGGCATAATGCAAACTACAGTACCTCCACAGTAACAGAAAAGAGAAGGGTGGTCATTAGGTAAGGCAGACCCTGGCACCATACTGGCTTATTTTGGTTTTGGTCTTCTGCTGACTGTTCTTCACGGGTGAACATGATGTTCATAAGACCAGCCTTCAAAATGGTGCAGTTCTTTCTGTCTCCCGTGAGCTCACCTTATTGGAAGTGTAAACAGTCAATTGGACATGCATAGCCAAATATTTCTCAAATGCTGCTTGGCCAAGACTCAGTCTCCAATATATTCACAGAATTTATCTCTACAGATTTTCAAACTATCTTACTCTTTTTTTTTTCAAATCCTTAAAAAAAAATGGGGTTTTTATAACATTTCTGTTCTGAAAGTTTTCCTTTAGAACCACAACTGAATGTGAAGTACAATATAAACATTTTTGGTTAGAAAAGTATTTTAATAAATTAAGCATTTTGCAACTACTGAAATAACCCAGTCAGCATTGTTTTACCCAAGATGATTGCAATTAAAAAAAAAATAAAATAGTGAGAGTAACTATTCATTGTGATTCAGAATGGAAATTTTGAATTCTTGAAAATCTACCTGGGACAGGAAAGCTTCCTTCTGCCCAGCAGGACTTCCAAGTGGCAATCTAGTCAGCCCTTGAGTTACCTGCTGGCCAGTTATATATTGTTCCCTTACATTCAGGGGTGTTTAATACAAAACAGAGAGTAAAATCTGTACTCTTGCTGCCATGCCTTTGAAGCGCTATATCCTGCAACTTACAAACTAAAGCCATTCTTTACAAAAAAACACCTAGGAGGGCAGCCATCTAACGTGTGTGGAAATAAGAAGAAAAGGTTCCCTGCACTATAGGAAAATAATTATGTTTGTATGTTTTTTATCTTTTTCTTTGAAACAATGTAGCTATAAACTTCTACCCAGAGTAAACAGTAATTGTGCTTTTGTGCAAGGCATTGCAGCCACCACTTTGCACAAGAATTAATATAATGTTTATATATGGCCAGGGCAAGTGAGGGTAGTTTCTGGACACAATGTAAATACTGTATTTTCTTCTACTCTATTTCTACTTTGTTCTTTAATGATACACACCAAGAAAGGTGTGAAGCTGAACAAGCTGAAAGGCCAGTTCACTCAGCTAATACCTTCCTCTGGTCTGTGATCCAGTTAAGTTTAAATGTGGACATGTTGGACATTACCTTTAGGCCCCTTCCAATTACCAACAGATAAACTCATCTTTAACAGAGCTATTTAGTCCTTTCTAAGACCTCACATTCTGCTCATGGCCTGTTCAAGTTAAGAAGGAACTGGTCTGTGGGCAGGTCTTCCTGCAGCTGGCTCACCTATGCAGTGAAGTTACCCTCAGGTAATAACACCATGGAAATCTTTTCAAGGTTACTGTGAAAGATGTGGCAGACCATGACTTTTCTTTTCACGAGGAACAGAGGCAAGAACTTTCCAGATTTAGTAGAGCGGTAAGGGAGGAGCACAACTGAGACTTCTGCTTCTGTGTTTCCATTTGAGTCATTTTCCACAGACAAGACAATCTGGTTATGACCAAAAGCCTCTTGATTCAATCTTGCCTATGTTAATTTAGCAGTGATGTTAAATTAAACAAAGTTGATGATGGTTTCAAATGAAAAAGAAAGTTCTACTTCCCTTTATATAGAAAGGAATTGCACCAGGCTTTCCATCAGCAGTTGAACAGAGTACTAATACAGAAATGGTTTCTCTGTTGCTTCAGGTTTATGTCAACAGACTACCCAGCCAGGGGAAATTCTTCAGTAAACACAAAAAGCCTGTAGTCCTCTGATATAAGTGATGCCTTGCTCTTTCTGCCTCACTAGACTTTGTGTTTTTTCTGATGGTTTTAGGTAGATGTCTGTTACGTCAGTATCATGTTTCCTGTTGAAAATGGGTACGGCCATTAAATTATAAGCTCCAGAAGTATCTTAAAGTAGCTTCACCGAGGAGACAGCACAACTATTTCCTTTCCCAGGTGAAGATACAGTAGGTTATTTTCCAGTCACTGAAAGTTTACTCCGTAATTCTAGCATGTTAAGAAATACAAAAGCAGCGATTTTATTTTATTTGTTCCTACAAAGCAGTGATGATAACAACAATAATTCAGTGAATGCTTTACAACCAGTAGGTAGTTGGCCTTCACACCAGCTCTGTGATGACATGTACGTGGCAGTGATAAAAATAACTATGGAGAGGAATTTCATATAGTGCAGAAAAAGAAATCCACAAAAAGGCAATTTCCTCTAATGGTGTCCTCAACGCCACATGAGGTGTCTGAACTGCCTTTGTGCGAACTCTGTCAGTGGCCCCCAAGTCTCTGTGTCCCTATTGGCGGAGTCCCCTGTGTGCCTAAGTCTCTGCTGCTGCCTGTGCCCATAAATCACTTCCATCTCGGCAGCGCTGAGCAGCTAAGCACAAGGTACCACTTGGGCTCTGCAAATCAGGTGTCCCCCTCTAATTTTGCCTCTTCGGTCTGACCCATGCAGAGCTCTGGGACTCATCCAAAGGCAGAAAGTCATAAAATATATCGGCGGTAGAGGAAGGATCCTCCAGGGAAATCTGCTGCTATCTGTGGAAATCCCCAGAGTGCTAAGTCTGGGAGCAGTGTCATTCCTGTACCCTCAAGGACATATTGATGTATTTTAAGAAGGTCATAAATAACATCCATGTGAATAGTCCCCAAGGTTAATGTCTCCAAAAATGTGAACTGTCAACCCTCTAATACAAAGCTTTCTTCCCAGGAAGGGGAAAGGTGTGCATATGCACACACTGAACCTTTCTATTCTCACCTATTTTCATTATGGACTTCAGCTGAAGACTGGACCTTTTCAAAGAAATGTCAGAAAATGCCTCTGTGTTCCCTTTGTCTATCGATTTTTCAAGAAGACACAGCTGGTTTGTGATAGGGATTGTTTTCTGTCTTTTAAAACTGTATCTACAAGCAGGGTTTCACCTCGTGAAAAAAAATAAATTAAAAATCTGTTGTGCCAATTGTAACATTACATTAAATAAATATCTACTGGATCACAATAGCACATTGCAAGGAAATAGATGCATGCAACACAATATCCTATCAGCTCAACTAGTGGGTACTAATAGGCTTTCCATTTACAAGCGGTAACCTCTTCTCTAATTATAAAAAACAATTTGTTGTTGAACAGCTAATAGCCATGTTAACCCAGACACATTGTACCTCTCTGAGAATGAGAGAATGAAGATTAAATGAATATTTTACCTGCACTGACTTTCATTGAAATAGCACTGAAGAGCAGGATATTATTGTCTCCAAATCTGTGCCTTTCCCAGTAAATTCCTTGGGAATTTTCAGGCGCTGTACATAAGGAAGGGAAAAAATATGAAATCAAATAAAAGCATAAGATTCAAGCTTAGCTGAGAGCCATGTCTCATACATTTTAATTATTGTTATTGCATTTTTAATTTAATTGAAGCTGTTTCTTCTGGAAGTGTTGGTACTACATCATCATTCAGCCTTCATTTATTTTCTGATCTGACAGCCCTAGATGCATTTGTGTTGATGGCTTAATTGTTTCTTTCCCTGAGCAAGCACAAGTGGGGGAAGTTCACAGGATGACATGCCAGGTTATCTTAACTACAAGGCAACCTGAATTGCAATAGTTTGTGACTAGCAAACAGACAAACTTATTTTCATGGAAAAAAAGAAAACAATGTCTTCTGAACACATTTGGGATAAAAATGAAAACTGAAAGGAGAAGCAATAGTAAAGACTACTTGAAAACGAGTTGTCTCCTGTTTAATCAGAAAAGCTCATGGTTTTGCTTTTTTTTCCAAAGGTTTTGGGTTTTCATTTTTTTTCTGTTATTTCTTTATTCTTTTCACAATGACAAGGAAATCAGTAAATGGAAAAAAAGAGAAATAAAGGAGAAATAAATGTCAGCAGGTAAGAAAGAAGCAATAAATCCCACTTTTAAACACAAGAAAATTTGCAGGGTAACTATCTTCTTTTAAAAACCATTTAAATGATGAAGGTTTTAAATGGCAGTATTTGGCTCCACAGGTTAAATTTGTTTCCTACATAATGCACTCATTCTTTTGGGCCATCCAAGAGAAATGGATCCTGTCTGTGCCTATGCAGAGGTGACCCATTAGGCTAGGCTGACTAAGCCAAGCTATTTTGCCCAGGGTGTGGAAAATCAGACATTCATAAACTATGAAGGTTTTTCCATTAGCAGACAGATTATTATTTTAAAGAAAAAAAGAATAATTCCCATTTTGTGTGTTGGTTGGACATTAGTATCACTGCTGTGAGGTGTTACATACTAACCTATCTGATGCATGACATCTTACAGCTACTTTGTCCTTATTTTGCACCATAATATTTGACTGCAAAAGTCATTGGGCAATGGAGAATAAGGCCACAATGTTCTTAGAATTCGCAGGGGGAGAAGAAATGGTTTTCTTAATATACAACTAATTGCTGGCTATGTTGAAAAAGTAGAGTTGTGTTACTGAGAGAATGAGTTAAGTCCAGGTCTCTAAGATGATACCTGTACATCTTCATTTGAAGCTAGCTTGAACTTTGCTGCTTATAATGAGCTACTCTTACACAGAGGTTTTCATTTGTTGTAATGTGAGGGAAAATGATAATGGAGACATTTTTTGTGCTTGCTCTAATTAAAAATACTTGCAGCATTGTAGCACCACCTGCAGGAGGCCTCTTATTTTACTAGGGTACTCACTGTACCGTGGGCAAGTTTATGCGGGAGCATTGTAACCCAAAGCATTAGAAACCTTAAGGATTTACAAAGAGATTAAAAAAAAAAACTGGAGAGAAAACTATGAAAACCCTGCTGCATACATGGCAAAACCACACGAGATGTGTGCTGTTTCAGACAGATAATTTTTAGCTCTTGATTTTTAATTGTTTTCTTTTGACCAATTTGCCGCAAGAAATTGCTTTTAAAATTAGTTTTCCAATTGATTGGTTAAAGTGTAGAGGGCAATACTGCAAATTTGCAGGCTGGTGTAGATGGAAAGATTAGAGGTGTGCTTAATACCCCTGAGGTGCACACACTCTGCCAGACAATGGAGATCCTGGGGCCTGGGCTTTTCTGATAGCCCAAAGCCAGCGGGAAGCTGCCCTACAAGGGCAGCGAAGGATTTCCATGCACAGGGAAGCTGCCTGGGGACTGGGGTCCACGCGCCTGAGCCTGAGCCACCAGCTCGGACCACCCCATGGGGATATTCTTCTCCATACGTGGCGGAGGCACACAGTGCCCCGACACCGCTGGACCAGGAGCCTTTCCCCTGTGTAGCTGTGACTTTGAGCATCCATCATGACAAGTCCAAGGGGCCTCAGGGGCTGAGTGGGGTCAGAAATGTAATAGAAATTCATCTGTGTGGCCTTTTTTTTTTTTTTTATTGAAGTACAAAATAATAATTCTGATATATTTAAGAATTGGGAGACCTGAGCACATCAGCTGATAGCTCTCCATCCTGCCCTAAATGTCAAGGCTGTTCTCGTAGCTAATTCACTCACAACAGCCCAGACACCCTTAACAGGGACAGCCCCAGACTCAGGGCTGAGCCGTGGAGACAAACACTGCATTTCCATTGACTTTGCTGGCAGGACTTCACTGTCTTGTGGTAGCCAGCCCCAGGAACTCGGTCAGGGATGTCTGGGACTTTCACCACCCATGTCCAGAAGGCTCCAGTGCAGAAAGGACCGAAGCCCGGGAGAGAGGCACTGCTCACTGCCAGCTGCGGTGGGTGCAGATGGGGAAAACCACTGACGCACAGCTCCAAGGCCACATTACTTCTGCAGTTTTCTGCATAGCACAGATACGAAGCAGTGTCCAAGCCTCCCCGAACAGCCAGCCACAGCACATTAGACAAGATATCAGCAAGAGCAGCAGACCGTGGAAAATTAGTGGGAAAAGAGAGGAAGGAGGACCTGTAATTTACAATACTTGGTCATGCTGTGCACATTTCTGGAGTATTTCATGCATGTGTGACTGCAGATACAAAACCACACATATGTAAAGCAGCTTTGCTACTCGACATGCAAGCTCTCGCATGCTGTAAAATCTTCAGTTTGCTGCTGACTTGACATTTTTTCATTGTCCGTCCCCCCCCTTGCTCCGGGCAGAGGACATGTGCAGGAGTCGGGGATCAGCAAAGGAAGGAGCAAAGGCAAAATGATGTCAGCTAAACCAGAAAGCAAGGGCGCTGTGACATACTGCCTTTGGAGCAGGGAAAAAGCGCTGAGAGGGGAGAGGGGATAAGAGCCTGTCTCCCTCTTTGCCTGGCAGCCCCGCTCCTGCTAGCAGTGGAGCCCCATACCCCACCCCAGCAAGGCTGCTCCTCCCCGCCTGAGACTTGCCTCCATTGTCCCTGGGCTGAGCAGCCAAAGAAAGGTTTCGAGGAGACAAAAATCCCTCTGTCTGGACAAAGGTGAAAGCAGCCCCCGTAAGACCTTGCCTTGCCTCTGAGAATATGTCTCTGGCAGCTGATGCTCTTCATGTGTTTGCTTTCTATTTTAGGTGAGTTTTAAAGAAGTCACTCACAACAGCTTCTTCAGTAATGCTGGAAGAGACATGGGCATGTGTGGCTGGCAAAGGGATTTTGCTTTTCAAATAGGTACTTGATTTTGTGAGAAAGAGTACTAGCGAAGATATTTCTGTTTCCTGGCAGCAAATCATTTGGGCGTTATTCTTTCAAAGTGGCTCAAAGGAAGGAAAATGGGGTTAGTCACGTAGATTTGCTTGTGAAAGGTGTCTCATTTTGTCACTTTCCCTCGTTCCCTCTCTTGCACTTACTTTCCCTCTACCCAGCTTCACTCTCCAGCTCTCCCACCCTCTTACACTGTGTGCACACGTATGTGTGTGTGTGTGTGTGCATGCGCACGCGTATGCATATGCTTTTCCTTTCCTTGCCTTTTTTTTGCCAGGAGAGTCAAGCCTCAGTAAATTACTGTATAGCCCTGCCTCATAGCAGCTCGCCTGTTCCCTCCTCTAGGCAATTTGTTGCCAACTGGATTATATCAGAGCAGTTGCTTTCCCCACAAGAGCAGGAGAAGGTGCAGGAGATTAAAATAAAGATCAGTCAACCCTGTAGCACAGCAAATTAGCTCAGGCCATTAAGCATAATGGCCTTCCAAAGGCCAAAGGGGTCAGCTAGTAGTTCAAAATAATGACCTTCAACCCAGGCAGGAGGAAGTCTACACACAGATGTCTGTTGTTCACCTGATTCAGTTTTCAAAAGATCTACCTCACTCCCCATTTTGTACAGTTAAAATGTTTAACACATTTAATGGGACCTGATTTTTTTTTCTTTCAGGCTGACACAGGAGTTTGAAGTTAACCATGTGGAGGCTGCTAAAAGATCCAGGCAGAGTGATTCCAATTAGCAACATGGAAACACAGTTTGCTTAATTTCAAACCTACTTAAACATCAAAGGTTCAAAAGTTCAGAGCAAATGTTCCTGGATTACATTATTTCAGAGAGGAAGAGTGAGTAAAAAAAACCAAGCGTATTTCCAGGGCCTTACAGTATAGACTGCATATCATATGAAATATGAACTGGTTAGGGAAGATGATGAAAGTGCTGGGCTGGGATTTGGGGGATGTAGATTAAATTCCTTGTCTCTGCTGCAAACTTCCTGTGTGGCCTAGATTAAACTGCATTACTGGTTCTGTGTTTTAGTTTCTGACACGTGTGTTGGGTTCTGCTAATGAGTCCTTTCTCCTGCCCTTTGCCTCCTTTCCCTACTTAGAGATGCTCTTTAGAGAAAGGTCTGCAGCGCTTCTCCTAATGAGTATATATACAGAGATGAATACTCAATACAGGCTTCACCTCAACTTTGAATAATACCAAAGAAGAACTAGAAAAACAATAATTAAAAACAGTAGGCTGGCTTTCAGAAAATTTTTGGCTCTGTCACAAATTTCCTGTGTGACTTTCACCAAGTCATTTAATCTTTCTCTGATTCAGCTCCACAACCATAAAAGTACTCCTCAGTAATGTAGTATGTAATGCATCCACTCACAGTTGTAAGGCATGTGGAAATGACAATAGGAGGCCCCAAAATGCAGCTACGTAGACTTTCCTTGGTGAATAAAAGCTGGAAAGCTCAATATCGTATCACAGACGTGTTCTCAGGAGGCTGTCTTGAAACTCCTAACATGCGCAATGTTCAGCCCGGTGAGGGAGGCAAAGGACTAGAGGACGACAGATATATTGCACCGTATATGGTCTCCATATGTGTCAGTCTTGAATTTCAGGCATGTTCTCCCCATCATAATGCAAAGCACAAAAAAACCCCAAGCATATTTGTTTGTTTAAATTGGGGTGAAAAGAGGACTGGAGGGGAGGGAAAAGTTTATGAACTCAACAAGTTTTGTGAACCCCAACTGGCAGGAGAGAAAGTTCAGAAAGCCTTGAACTCCATTGCTTTCTGTCATGCCTTGCTCCGATATGGAGAAGTCTGGCTGAATTTATGACTGTTTACAGCATGAGAGCTACACGGTGTTTGTGGAAGTATAAAAGCTGTTGTTGAATATCATAAAAAGAATTAAATCACCAAACTGTTTTCACAGGAGGTTAAAAGGTCTGATATAAATCTTCAAAGGGTAGGCGGAAACTCTGTCCTTAATCTGCCCTGTTGTGCTGAGGTACTGCAGGCAATGCATATGGTATATAACGTTACTCAGTGCTGAGAGACTTTTATAAAGCCTATAGGCACGAAGAAGCCAATAAGGGTGAAACTGCATCATTAGGCTAACGCTGGATTATTCCTCTTTCATGAGCAAGATAGTCAACTGGAAAGCTTTTCATTTAAAAGTAGTATTAATTTTTTTTAAATATAGGTGAATGTAATTTTGAGCCCTTCACTGCCTGTGGAGGTCTTGTGAATGTGCGTGTTTAAGAGAGGGCAAAAAACGTACAAGGGAAGGGCTGGTGTGTGCGAAGGTCTCTGCCTCTCAGCGATGCCAATTAAGCACGCTTTCTGCTGGTGAGCTGAACTTTACCCAGTGAGCTTTCACCATACATCATCTGCCAGCGGGACTGCAACAGCTGCGCGGCAGGGCCAGGCGTCCAAACTGCAAAACACCCAATAGCAATGCTGGGGGGAATAGTTAGAGAGCTTCAGTGGGACTTGGTCATTCCATTTCCCACTTGGGATAATATTTTATCCTAAAAGCTATGGTAGAGCACTGCAGAATATTAGTTCACGGCTTACAAAATTCAGACTAGAGCTTTAGAAATTTGTTTAAGCTGTGCAAGTGTGAAAAACACCCAAAAGGTCATTTGTACCCCAAGTACTTCATCAGTATACAATTTTAAGTTTAACAATGATTAAAGAAGATGAAAGCATTCTTATTAATTAACATTAATCAAATGTTGATAAGGGAAAAACTAAATTAAAAAAATCATTAAAGAAAACATCACTCCCAGGCCAAGACCAATGCCAGCTTTTCTTGCCTGGATTGAATTTTGTATTGGAATTATAATATAAACCTCTGAAAAGAGGGTTTACAGTGGAAACACTGACAGACTCTTAACTGGAGCATGCTACGGGTGCCTTTATAAACATACCAGGCATGATGGTTTCGAGCCAAAAAAGTGCTTCTTAAAAAATGTATTAAAAATTAATTTATTCCTTATGCATGTCTAAGTTAAAACTTCTCGGCATGAGCTTTATTAATTCCCTCAGGGCTCCGCTCTACCCATTGCAGACAACAAAAATGTACTCTATATAAGATAAACTGGAACGGCCCAGCCCTCCATGGGGTAAGTGGAATGCTTTGCTGGTAGATAGCAGCACCTTCCCCCATACTCTGCACGCTGTGTCTTTACAAAAGCATCCCCAGAATACAGCTACAAAACAGCCATCCCTAAGGACACGTGGGTTCACCTCATCTTCTAGCTTTACCATGGCGCACAGGCAGCCACGCAGTGTACAGAAGAGCACGATGGATGATTCACGGTGCAGAGTTTAGGCTGGAGCATGGCTGGCAAGGGCATGTGGCCACAGTCCTGCTGGCCCTCCGCCCAGCCCCATGTGGATGGGTGGGAATCCCCTGCCGCACGGGCCCTGGGGGAGGTAGCGGGGAAGGACGCCCATCACAAAGGGATGGCGTGCGCCCACACAACTGGGTCTGCTCTGCTCCGGCCCCTGCTCCCATGCTCGCTCCTCCCTCCCTCCCTCCTGCAGGGACACAGCAAGGCAAGCAAACACCTTCTGCCTCAAACAGGGTCCCCCTCAACCAGCCCGGGAGCAAGGGGGATTTGGCCATGGTGGCCACCTCTTCTGCAGCTGAAGAAGAAACAGAGTGCAATTTGAAAATTGGATGTGGTCCGCAAACGAAATCTGACATGCAAACAGCTAAGAATGTGGGTTATGTGCAATACCCAGCCCCACATCTGCACCCAATTTGCACAAAGGATTTCTGTCATTTTCCAGGGCTGAAACAAAACCTCAGTTCAGCAAGCCCCACAAATTTGGAGGGCTGCAATTTGCATCGGAGCCTTGCAGCCTCGTTTCCCCTCAGATGGAAACATTTCTTGCTGTAACCCCCCAGTTCCTCTCTTCCAAATGCTGAGCATGTTCTCAGCCCCAGCTGCACACGGCTGAAGATAAGCCTGGGGCAACGTCAAGAAGAAGCTGCAACATTTCTTTAAGACGCGAGTATTAATATATTTCCTGTTAGACACGGAAAATAGGATTAGAGGTGATATTATGACAAAGGCCGTCTGTGAAATGAGGAATAAATGTCATTAATGCCCCCTAATGGGCAAAGTGGTCTCCCACCTGCATGTATGTATCAGGCCTGTATTAGATTGTCATACATAATTGATAGTGAAATAAGACCTCTTTCCACTGAATGGGAAAAAAGGCTTATGCTGTAAATTCATTTACAGCAGATTCATTTGTAAAGAGATTGATCCAATCAAAGATTGAGAAATTGAGTCCAAACTGATTTTATTACATGAAGACTAGGATCATATTATAAATATCTGTTAAGTATGCCACAAGTAAGAACAAAGCAAAATAAAGCCAATGGAAGAAAATCCTTTCTCATGCTGAAAGACATACGTACACTTTATTTCTTCTTACTGGTTCAAGACACAAGATAGTGCAACATAAAATGTCCCTCTCAACAGTGATAACCCTTCAAGTAGTTTTCTCCATGTGACATTTACTAAACAGTGACATCTATTGGGGACCAGTATTTCAAGAAAATGGAAAACAGGAGTGTGTTCAGACTTGACTGATGAAAGCATTTGAAATTACACTTTATAGGATACAATTCTGAATTAGAAGAGAGATGGATGAATGTCCTTGGAGATTTATTCCATCTCTAGGGCTAGACCATGTTATTAAGAGACAGACTGAAGGAGTTGTGGGTGGGGAGGTGTAGGTGTGTGAAATTTCACCGCAGTTTTAAACAAAATACTGGCAGCGGGCATTTTCATTTTCAGTGGGTGTCCAGTGGAGTGTATATGGCAGCAAAACTTTCCCCATTCTTTTAAAAAACGCAATATAGATACTGGTTCTCCACCGTGGGGCAGCTGCAGAAGCCATGAGTCCCAGTCAGGAACTGCATCTCCTGCCACCTCTCTGCAGTGCTCTTCCATTCACCAAGGGGAAATGAACTGTCCTGTCCTTCCATCCACATAAAGTCACCCTTTCTTCCTAGGAATGTCAAAACAAAGCTCTGACAAATCACACAATGCTTAGTGGACAGTTGTATCAGAAAGGGCAAAACAAAAAATGGTTCTAGAAATGGGCTACATAACAGTGAAATCAGAGCTCCTACTTGACTGCTGTAGGACCCCAGCTCCCTCTTCCCAGCTGCCTCCACGCGGCTACAGGGGCTGCTGCCAGTCCCCTCCGGAGCCATCCCTCCCCAGGCTGAGCCAGCCCCATCCCTCAGCCTCTTCTTGCGGGGCAGCTGCTCCAGCCCCAACCAGCTTGGGGGCCTTTGCTGAATTCACACCAGTTTATCTATGTTTTGTATTGAAGGGGGCCCAAAACTGGGCACTATATCCTCAGGTCTCATGAGTGCAGAGCAGAGGAGGATAACCCCATGGATGGACCGTGCTCCTGCTGCCTGGTCGCTGCTGGCTCCCGCATGGCTCCTGGTGCTCCAGGGCACCAGCACCTCCCGCAGAGCTGCTCCCCAGCCCACACCCTTGCAGGGTTATCCCCTCAAAGGTCCAAGAGTTTGCATTGACCCTCCTTCAATTTCACAAGATTGCTGTTGGCTCATCCCTCCAGCCCAACTGGGCGCTGAGGTAGAGAGCTGTGTTGTTGCTCCTGAGATGATTTTACTCATCTTGTACATGCCTTGGAATCCCTTCAGTGCATTTCTGAAGGCAGCTCCAGGGCCAGATGATTTTCTGAAGTGAAGTTGGCAAGCAGGGGCTGAGAGGCGAGCCAGGCCATTTCCCACAGAAGTTCAGTTGCTGTGTTTTTGATTTATATTGTTATTTTGTAAATGGCACATTTTAAAAGTAAAAAAATAAACACCAAGTTAAGCAATGTAGCCTAATACATACTTAGAAGAAAAATGAAATGAATGCTGAGAACCTGAGTACTTAATTTCTGTGGCATGGCCTCAATTTCAGGTTGACCTGGAGTTTTTCAAAAGAAAATACAAATGTATTGCAATGAAATTGTCCTAATGAAAATATATTGGGTTTCCATAATGAGGTCCAGAATGGAATTTCTAGTCTGAACCAGAACAAAGGAGCGGCACCTCCGAATGGTCTCTGCCTAGGGCCCACTTTTAGGGGAGGAGAGACCCAGACCCATAATAATGTTGTGCTCAGCTCCAAACAAGGACCTCCTACCTCCCAGTGGGTCCCTAACGGGTTGCTCTGCTCAGTTTCCAAAACAGTTTTTGGAAGACTTTGATTTTATTCCAACACAGAATGAAAATAAGTTTCAAAACCTCAACATTTTTTGTTAAACAGAATTTTCCCAGCCAAACCTACCATAGATTATTACTGTTACAAATCCCCCAAGTACTTCCAGAATAATCAGAAAGAAGTGCTTCATCCAGAAAAATCTGAAATCAAAACCAAAGGGTAGAAAGAAGAGATATAGCACATCGGGAGGTCAGTGGTTGTGTGGCCACCCGGTACTGGCATAATGGTACAGGGAAGGAGATTGTTATCATCGTGTAAATGCCCACAGGAGTAATCCAGCCTGGACTGTTGGAAGGGGGGGGAGCAGCTCCGAGCTGTGCAACCTCCCACAGGCTGTTCCCCACACAGGCAGTGCTCCCTGTGCACACAGCCGTCTGCCTCCGCATCCCTCTTCCCCTGCCTTGGCAGCCACCTCCTCCTCCATGTTTCCCCACCACGAATGAACGTAGCAGCTCTCCTCAAACATCCCTGCACCAGGAGCTGCTGCTGCCAGCCCTACCCTTCTGCTCGCTTGCCGGGAGGAGAGGGGGGACAGGTAAGCCAAGGAGAGCAACGCTCTGGAATGGGAAGAAGGAGAGGAGGTAGATTTGAGAGTGCGCAGCCCAGCCCTGCTCGCCTGGGAAGAGAGAAGGAAGCCAGGGTCTGTCATGAAGCAGAGAGGGAATGGGCTTGTTCCCTGCACAACTCTGCCTCCTTCATCTTCCAGGGCTGACCAGGCACATCCCGCAGCCCGTGTTTGACCTACAGACAGTCAGGACTATGCTATGCTTGGTATTAAAAGCATTTTGTAGCCACATGTCACCGGGATCCTTTATCCGGGTGAGGGACTCCCAAGCTGAGCCTGTTTGGGTGTCACCAATGGGGTGACGGTGAGAGCAGAAGCTCTAGGTCTAGACGGACACTCACGGTGTGGGTGTTCGACTGTCAGAGCATCGCTCCCTCACAGCAGCTCAAGCACAGCTCCTCACTCAGGTTCATGAACCGCAATGTCAGTCCTGGGGGCTGGGCTGGGATCCACTCAGCATGTGATGTTTCGTCCACTTCTGCCTTAATTCTCCATCTGCAATACAGGGAAAATACAGATATATTTCCCTGTTTTCCAGGATAAACACATTACAAGATTGTGAAGGTCTGGATGGGGACCAGAAACAGGAAGAATAAATGTTACCCTTTTCCTATTAAAGTGGGTGGAATTTTTATGGGAAGGGAGGCAAAACCTTTACTCTCTCTAGCAGAATAATAATTTCAGGCTGGAGAAAAATAACCCAAAAAACTGGAAGAGGCCTCTGGTAGGAAGTTGTACCTTTTTGTCAAAGGGCTCAGATGCCATTATAAGACAAAATACCTATGCATTTTTTCTTAGGATCATCTTTCACCAAAAAAAGATAAGCTCTTGGTTGAATGCTTGGCATCAAACAGCAGATAGTGAAGTGGGGATTTCTCATGTCCTGAGTTCTGTGAGAAAACACCACTTTCATGAAAAAGAAAGCACGGTTTGCTAAAAGAGCAGTTTCACAGCTAGTTGATCTTTCTACTCCTGTGTGGACAAAGGGCATTTCTAGCTCTGCAGCCCTTCTCCCCCAGCTCTCTCCTCAGACCTCTCTCTGCTCCGCATGGAGACTCTTCCTCCAGTCAGATGTCCGGGACAGCGCAGGTCAGGGACAGGGTATGCACTTCCTCAGCCTCTTGTTCTCTGAGATAAAGGTGAAAAGAACAAAACACGAGCCAATCCAGAGCTGTGCTGTATTTATAGCAACCATAATTAACATCCTCTTAGGCTGGCCTGGGAGCTCCTGGGTTTGTTTGCCTGATAAGAGACTGCTTAGGGATAAAAGCAGTTCTGGGAAAAGATCCCTGTAGGATTTGTTCTTCCTGGAGATTCTGCACGGGTCTGGGTCTGCTTCTTCATCTCAGCGGCCACAAATATAAAAGGGGGCCAACCCGCAAAGCAGGGCTGTGAGGAGGGCACACAGATCGCGTCCGTTCCCTGCAGCAGCTCTCCCTGGCACAAGTTCTGCCACCATTAGGGCACCAGGCTTTCTTCAGGGTTTTCTCAGTAGGTTCCCACAGACCCTATGTGCTTGGCCCAGCATGTGATAAGGTTGCTAGCGATGCAAAGGTATGCTCTGCACGGTGCTTTAATAACTTGCAAAAGAAAGGATTAATGCAAAATCTCCTGATCTGACTCCTAGAAACAGTTTTATTCCAGGGTAGAAAATGGGTGTTTCTCCACACAGATTTCTGTGAAGGCGACTGCACTGAATATCCCAAGCTGTGATTACCAGAGGCTTCAGCCAGCAGGTATTTGTGTCTGTTTTCCCTCTACAGCAGGAAAGTAAGGGCTGGTTAGTTTTGCCGGATGTTTCTCTGCTCAGTAAGACTTTAGGCTCCCTCCTAACCCTGTTCCCCGTCCGCCTCTGAGTCTGCTTTCTCTTCCAACAGCTTGGGCATCACGGAGCATTCCAGTGCCTGGAGGTCGAATGTGAAGGCCCATAGCTCCCTACACATTACAGCTCCTGCCTCAGAGGGGGGTTGGTAATCTTATTTTTCTTTAATTCGAAAAACATTTAACTAATTATATCATCACTTTTGTTTATATGATATTTGAAACGTCCCATTATTAATGTTGTCCAACACTTCAGTATAACAGCATGCTTCTATTTGCTTGTTTCTCTGCCAAATTTCCATGTTCTCACACAAAATGCTTTCCTCTGGCTGATTACATTTTTAAGTGTTTTTTTCAAAATCAGCCCAAACCCCATTTCTTGGAACAAAGCTGAGAATAAGATATGTCATTTCCCATATGAAAAAAGTTATTTTCTGATACCTTTGCAGTATGCAACATCTTTCTATCTCAGAGTAGGGACTGGCCTTTGACTGGCACGGTAGCTTTAGTATTAATGCACACTTTTTGCCGTTTTAAGGAAAATTGTCTATTTTAGCCCCAATTTCAGAGAAAAATAAATGCCTTTGTTCTATATTAAGGATATCAATGCAACATTAACATTTTAGTGCTTGATTTGGCAGCCTTATTAATAATGTTTTCAGCATATTATTTATATACACTATTTTATTGAAGTACTTTAAAACCTTATTTTCCAAATCACCTTCTACACCCTACTGAGTAGGTTCTCTAACATATTAAAATTCATAGACACATGCACACCAAAAAAAAAATTCTCTAAATACAGCATTGATTAACAGTAAACTTTTAAATGAAAAGTCTGTAGGCTGGAGTAGCACAAATAATTATTACAATCAACATGAAGAGATTTTTTAATATAGTTCATAAAATAGGAACAGTGGCACTGTGTGTTATTTCCTGTATTGAAAGCAACTATTATTTGCCACTTCTACCACATTGCTGTCTGAATGGGACATTAAAAATAGTGTCTCTCATTTGCCAGGCTCTGAAACTACCCAGCTGGAGGGTAGAGAAAGGAAGTGTTCAGGGTGTTCACAAAGAAAACACTCCAGATCCTGCTACCAGTCCTACCAATGTAAGTCTAGAGTAAATCTACTCACTGTATTCATGGGTATTCTGGAACTGTGTAGAACAATGCAATTTGATCCATTGGGTAATAATAAGACACAGAAGAAAAGAAGAGAAAAAATGAAAAGAAGATAGGCTGCACCAGAGTGATCACTGGTGTCTGGGCTGTTAGGGCAGAAAGAAGTATCAGCCTTTCAGGTCTTGCTGGTGGCTTATATTTCACTTCAGCAAAATGAACAAAGTATCGTCTTTAATCAGATTTGACCATTCCCACATTCAGTCACACCAGCCCCAGCCCCACAGCTCACATCTCGCAGAAGCACAGGGTGGTCAGATACCTGCAGCCTCCCCAGTCCCTCGCCCCTGGAGGGAGAGAAACCGGCCCCCAGCAGCTCCGTAAAAGACCAAGCTATGCCCTTGTGCTATGGTCTCGTGCTACCTTAGTGGCATGTACTTTAGACCTGCTGAAGCTGCCAATGGGGTGTGTAACAAGCCAACTGCATACAGAAAAGTGGATTTATATCATAACTATTTGGGTTTTTTTGTGCTAACTCTCATCTGTCTGTGCAAAGGAAATAATAAAATCAGAGGGGACGTTCCAGGATGTTCACGTACAGTGTTATGTTTTGTTTCAGTATGAAACAGCTGTATAAGGATTATAAAAATGTGATTTGCCAAAAATATTTTAAATATTTCAAAAAGGATTTGGTGGCATTTTCCTTATAAAAATAACCAATTCCTTCTGTGTTCACTAATGGCAGCCGTACCGAATGAGGTGTTTCAGCTGTTGTTCGTATAGACAGATCATTCTAGAGACGTACAGATGTGATGCACATTAAAAATATAGCGTAACATTCATAGATGTTTTAGGAGGTGAAGAGCAAAACCTTGACATTTATCTGGCATTGTAGTGTTTTCACTGGGGGAAGGATTGTGTCAGGAGGAACAAAACCTCAGGACCGGTCCTGTGCTAAACACCACAGCCAGGAGTCCAGGGAACGTGGGGAAGGTGCAGAGCTGCCATGCAGGAGAAGCATGTGGCTGATGAAGCCACTGAACAGGGATGGCCAGGGCTGCATGTTGGGCTCCTACTTCATACCCTGCTTCAGGATGCACAAGGGGTCCTTCATGCCACTGGTTGCCAAACCGTACCGGAGGTATTGGCTGAAATCAGATTCCTCTGTGCCTCCCACATCTCCGCTGAGTATGACCGCAGTGAGATGGGGCCATCCAGACCTGCAGGGAAGGGGAACACACTTGTGGATGAGGATGCAGCCTGCAGAAGCAGCAGAATGCTGAAGTCTGGAGCACATTTACTGTCCAGCTGCAGGGCAAGAGCCGCTCTCTGCTACCCTGCTGCTGGGGTTTGTAAGGGATTGCAGAAAGTCTGGCAGTAGATCTGACCGGACTGCTTGATGTGCAGGAAAATGTCCTTGCACACATTGAGCCCCACACATATCACAGTTCTCCAAGTGAAAATCTGGGACTGCCCATTCTACTAGCCATACACTGCAGAGCTGGATTTGTTGGATTCAGTGTACGTGAGCTGGAAAACTCACCTGCTCATGTGTTGAAAGTCTGATGCATCCAGAACTTAAGCAGGCTTACAATGCACATGCTTTGCATTGCACACCGCCAGCTTCTGTCTAGGATTTCAGAGAAAAGACATCGGAGCTCTTAGGCCACTTTGCCATATAATCAGAGGGACCACAGCTGTGTTCACCTAGGAGTCCCTTTGAGATTCAGGGCTCACACCCTGTGTGCACTGCTGTGTGCTGGTGATTTATTCAATGTTGCACCAGGACAAAAATAGAGTCCTTACTAGAAAAAATGTATAAACTCAAAGACAAAGAAAGGCATGACCTACCAGAAACCTAGAAATAATTGATTCATGCTCTTTAATAATTAAAAACTTCCATCTGAGCATCCAGGCAAAGGAGGGATACCATTCAGGAGTACCTTACACTAAAGCATAAAATACAGAAAGTAAGATTTATTTTGAGGGAAAAGATGTGTAATCCCAGAGAATGTGAATCTCAGGGAAGTCACAGGATTATACAAGGAGAGAATCGCAGTAGGTGGATCTTGCATTACCTCATTTTCTATTTTATGAAATAGAATCCTGAATAGTAAAATTCTATCGATCATTTCCTTTTTAAAATTATCTTGACTGAAAAGAGAACATGAACCTTCAGATTTTCAATAACTATGTGAATCAACACATAGCTGTGGTTGTCCTACCAGTTTGGAGCTTTTTGGTACGCTGTAGTTTGAGCAGGAAGGGAAAGGTTGCATTGTGAAAAATGAAACAGCTTGCATTTTGAAGATAGCTGGCTTTGATTTATTACATGAAAATGACTGGAAAGAGAACTGAGGTCAGCATACACACAGCCTTGTGCTGTAACCCACACACTGTCTTTCCCCAAGTTGGGAGAATAATGGATATGCATAATGCAAAGCTTGCTACTGCAAAATGTTCTACGTTTTCAGCTTTCATGGGTACACAAGCCCCAAGCCGGGGTTGCTGATCATCCTTAAAGGTGTACTTAGAACTGTGCAGCACTAAGCCTGAAAGCACTAATGCTGCAGCTTGCTCCAGGCATCATTTTAGAGATATGAAAGTCATATGTTCAGTTCATTGTGTATAGAATATCCTGATAATGGAGCAATAAAACTCTGCCCCAAACTATTGCAAGTCTAGCTTATGTGTAGTTTCAGGTGTTAGCAGAATACCAGAGAAAAGTGACTTGCAAGTTTTCATTCTGAAATGCCAAATGCTCTCTCAAATTGAAAAAAACTTAGGCAAGTATGCAAAGGCAAGCAAACAGATCGAGATACTTTGCTTTATAATGGAACAAACACAAAAAACTTTACATGTTGAGCACTGCATTTATCCCCATCGAAGGGAGTAGGTCATTAAAAGAACAGCCCCTAAGCTGCACAAACATATAAACAGCTCTGTGATTTTAAGATGTAAACATGCGGACATCCAGACATCAGTAATTTGCATGTATCTATATTTTGTTAGTAAATATATGCAGCACTCTTTATACCTGACCACAAGCTGTTATTTTTCATTTAAACTTACACTAAACAGGGCAAGCTTTTTTACTTCCTTAGCTTCATTTCTTAATGCAGGCATCTTCCACTTAAGGCACATAAATACCTTGTCTGTATTGCCTCCATAGACAAGTGGAAAGAAACATGTATTTTAATGAAAATGAGGAAGTTCATAAGGCTGATGCTTCTAGGGCTTAGCACGCAATTACACTTACTCTATAAATACTAGCTGTTACATAGGCCTCCAGTTATGCTGACTGACACTAGCACAGCAATAGTGCAGGGTCAAATGCAATTAGACTGGAAGTAATGTTGGAGTAAAACTGAAATCTGTAACAGGAAAAGAAGCTGACAGCAAAAGCCCATTTTCTCCCTCTCCATTGAGGTCACGGATGGTACAACAGAATGCACTTATTGCATTACATCTCTCCATCACTGTAGCTAAGAAGAAAAACAAATCAAAAAGGTATTTCTTATTTAACATCCAGCAACAGCTCAGGTCTCAGCCTCCATTCAAACACTAATGCTCACATGAAGCTGTTAGTTACGAGAATGTTTTTCATTTCTGTTCCTTTTTTTTCTCCAGGAGCAAAATTCCTTATGACATTTTGTGTGACCCCCCCCAGAAAATTGTGCCACAAAACAGAGAAGAGGAAAATAAAACCCTTATTATCTTAACATCTCAGTGTTGGCTATAAGCAGTTGGTACATTTTAAAATCAGTGGTTGTACTCTTGAATCCTCATCCCTGAGAGGAGAGAGATAACATGGACCTTGAAAATCCTTACTGAAACTCTCTGGAATATAAACCGAGCTGTATTTACATGCATTCTCTGAAGAAAGGATTCAACAAGGCTCAAAAGGGTGGGATTTGCTTGCTATTTCTTAAGTAATGAACAAGCAAAAGATTTGAAATGGCCAACTGATATTTAGCTAAAATAACCTTTGTGAATGGATGCTTATTTCAAAGAGATATTTAATTTCATTTTATAACTACCTTAAGCAGAGTAACAACTCTGTCATACTGCATGTGTTCACATATTGCATGTCAGCAAAAAAAGACCTGTACTGATTCCTAAACCAGGATTATTTCTGACAGGTTCTAATACTTGGGGTTTATTCCCAGCATTTACTGAGTTGGCATTTTAAACTATGCCTTCACTTTTTTTCTACACTGGGAAGTGCTGAACACTTGCAAATAGTACTGGGGGAACCTGCGGTCCTTTAATGACTTTAAACAAAGCAAAAATGAAGGCTTAGTGAAAATTTGGCAGTGCTCAACAGTGGTGGTGGTGTTTTACAGGGATGTTTAGAGTTGCCATTACTTTTTGCTATTATGTTTCAAATAGCAGAGGAAAAATTATGTAAACATGAAATCTTTGTCACCTGGCCTTCATACCAAATGTGAAGGTCTGTGCATTCATACTCCAGCAGCTTCCATGCTCAGGTTTGTGATCCTGGTGCTGCTGCTGGCATTTCCCAGTGGGGCTGTGAGGGCTATAGAAGCAGAAAGTGGGGTCTTACTTGAAAGTGGGACAGACATTTGGGTCCAGAACTCACACAGTAATCTCTCTAGTGTTTTAAAAATGTATTGTATAGAGCAGAGTGTTCTTGCACAAAGGGAAAAGCAGACAGCTCAGCCAGAAAACACTTGCTAGACCACAGCAATGAAATGGGCCGAGCAATGTCTCCATGGCCTCTGGGAAGGAGGCAGGGAAACCAGAAACAAGACCACTGACACCGTTCTTCCTTCAAGAAAATTGCAAAGCCTTTGTCCCCCAGCATGCAAAAGCCAGGAACCGCTGTCTCCAGCAAACAGACCAAATGCGCTGGGCCAATTGCCTGGTGGTCACTGCAGTGGGGGACAGACACTATGTCCTCCTTCCCAGGAAGGACACCAAGCTGGCTGCCTAGACATCCCCCTTCCCTGAGCCAAAGAAGACTAAACGATCCTGCTTTGTAACAGTGCACAGAAATATTCAAACGGATGGGAAGCTGATCTTACTTGGAATTTCCCATAGAGCAAATCCGCACTGTAGACCCTGCAGTAGGACCACCAAGAAACAGTGATCCAGAAGTAACAAACTGCGGTTCCGTGTGGATTTGGGCACTGCCATGGATCCTATGAGCTTCAGCTGAAGCTCTGGTCATGACAGAGGTTATCAGAAACTGTCTGTCTCCTATTTGATTTTTCTGGTGCCTAATAATGCACAACCTGATACTACAGCCTTTCCTTCAGCTGGGGTATTTGCAGAGGCTTTTATAAGCTTTCCCTTCTCTGGCTTAGTTCCTGTTTCCATGAAATTTGTGGGAACTCAGATAGCTCAGCCCTCAGTTAACTTGGCTTAAAACTGACCAATGGATTCTTAAGTAAATGGAAAGACAAACCTAGTGGCACACAAGCACGGTGTGATCATATAAACCTTGTTTGTAATGGGAGCTGGCCTAAAAAATAGTCAGATCCATCCAGTTCAGATGATGGAAGCCATTAGGAATTGATCATTAAATGGCTGCTTAACTTATGGTCTGACTTCAGGGTAGAGTTTGGGGGGGAGGGGGTTAATTGATTGATTCAAACTCATATTTTCACACTGTTGACTTTTTAAATTGCTTTGAAGTTAATCCTAACTCAAAACTTTTGGAGTTTGTTAAGCTTTTTGGGGGACATACCTACAAAAAGTAGACAGTATTTTTTTTCTTTTGACTACTAATATGCTTGTAACTTCTAATTAATATGGGCCTTAAGCAACTATTTTGTTATTTGCTGGTACAGAAAAATTCTTATTATTTAACAACAGCTTATTATCCCAGACAGAGTGCTGTTAAATTAGTGATTCTCTATGAAAATCAAAAGCCCAAAGAGGTTTTGTATTGGCTTTGTGTCAAGAAACTCTCAAATTTATTCAAACTTTATGGGTACATGTTTTGTGGAAATAAATACATTGTTTGAATATTGCTTCCGCTTTTCACGGAAAATGGTTTCACATAGACACACTCGTGAAGATTATGGTGTATCACTTAATTGCAATGAAACTGCTGGCTCGGGATACCAGCTACACTAACATAACTCCATCAAGGCCTTTGCACCATGTTGGTATAAAACTGGCTAAAGAACTAGATGAATCACTCTCTGCTTTTATCTCTATCACGCTGACTTGCTTTACTAATTGGTTCCTCTTTTGACATTCAGAGGCATTTTTATTTTGTTGTATTTCCTTTCCTGTCTTATACCGCTTTCTATTAACCACCTGTAAGTGATTCACTACGGGATGACCTAAGGTTTTGTTCAAATTGCTTTGTTTGCTGTAGAGAATATTAAATTAAATCAACCTCTAAGACAAAATGAACATTTGGCATAAAACTTACTCTGAAAGGTTAATGAATCTCAGAAATCCTTCCAAGTGAAGGAAAGAGGCTATACCTAACCACTATAAAACCCATGCAGCAAACACTGCATTTCTAATATAAACCCTCTGATTTCAGTGAGGTTAAACTGGAAATAAATTTGACCTGCATGAGTCAAAACCACCCTTCTTCTCAGGAGAGGTACAATATCCAGCAAGGAAAGAATCGCCTCTCACCTGCCAGTAGCTTAATGGGATACTCCAGGTCAACGTATGAGCATACAACCACATGGCTTATTTCTGTTACGATACCTCTTCTATTTGCTCTAACAGTTTTCCCAGGCATTAAAGGAAGATAAAACACATGCAAATAAAACTAGAAATTACTGCAAGGGAGGTTCTCGGTGACCTAAAATAATTCACTATTTAAGAAAAAAGAAGTGAATATATTCTATTTTTTGATATCTTGCAAATTTTTGTGAGTGTAGTTACCAGTGACTTATTAACCAGAGGATGAGACCAGTTCTTAGAGGAGAGAGGAGCAGACTGAGCTGCCCTAATAGCATACGACAGAAATGTAAATTTGCCATACAATCTTTTATAAGGAAAGGAAAATAACTTTGAGTTCCATTTTATTTAATTGGGTTCCATCTTATTTAATTTTTTAAAGATTCAACAGTTGAGCTATTCAGAAGCAGTAAGACTGTGAGGCATTTTGTAGGAAATCTGATGGTTTTGGTGTCACTGTAGTAAACCTGAACCTTCATTCTTAGAAAACATAAATGGGGTAACTTTAATGAACTTTTCCATAAGAAGCTGATCCTCAAAGTTGGAAAAGGTGGTATCTCCTTCAGTAAAAGCATCTAAAAGGATTAAGCTCCTATTTTCAATAGCTCATCTGTAAGTCTAAACAGAGGGCCAGTGCATCCTCAAAAGCCATTGACTTTGCAAACTAACATCTCATATTTTCATGAAGTTACATTAGATTTATACCAGAATAAATATTACAAAACAAACGTAACCTAACAGGCAGCTCAATCACTTACTATCTTTGTGCTGCCTGTGGTGCAAGGTGAGGCCCCCCTCTACACCTGAGCACTGCACTTCAGTACAGGTTGTTTATGTCCTAAAATTCAAGCACATGAAACACTCTCTGTGCACAAATGCAAGCAGTGAGAAAGCAGCACCCTCTGGAGAGGTGAACACTGGGACAGGAGAGTGTTACAGGAGAATACCACTGCACCATTGCCTTGCTTGTGTACTCCTCACTGGTTATGTCTCATGAAGACAGGATCCTGCGTCGACTGTTATGCTCTCTCTGTTCAACCCATTTTTTTTGTGTTTCAGTGGAAGAAAAGCACTCAAATCTTCTCAGCTCATTTGAAAAAGTGGTTAATAGCAATGGTGATACAGGTTTGGGTATACCCACAGCTGGGGTACCACTAAGGAGGTGGGGGGAGGAGGGCTAGAAGCAGCGATAGCTTCAAGACTGCTATTTAAAACATACTGATTTAGACATCTCTCATTAAGGATATCACTTAGGTCAAGTCTTATATCCTTATGCAGGACAGGTTTACATGATATTCTTCAAGTTTCTTCATTAGTACTTTTGGTCTGTGTAGTTTTAAGCGATCCAGTGGGAAGGGGATTTCCACAGCTTAGTGGAGTCTGACACAGCCCAGCAAATACTCCCATGCTGCAGCTAGAGTATCGCTTTTCGTGCTCTTTAGGCCTCTCAGAGTTGGGAGGTTGTGTGGGGAAGAGGAATCAGCAGCCAGTGGAGGTCAGCTTCTTATGGAGAGGTTATGAATGTTTTTTAGTCCCTCAAAGATAAAGCAGAGAAGCACTTTCTGAATATTGAATGGCAAGAGAATCCATGTGGGACTAGGATCAGTAACACAGAGCTGAGGATAAAGAATATAAAATTAGATTTGTGTGGAGTTAGCCCATTAAGCTGTAATTTGAACTAGCTAAATGGACAGGTCAGTGCCCCCCTATTTCTTTACCATCCCTTATTATCAGCTCAGAAATAAGATACATTAGTTGGTAGCCTGTGTTTTACTATCCTGAACAGGAAGGGGAAAAAAATAGAGTAAAATTATGAGTAAATGTTTCTCCTCATGTTATTTGTATTCTGCCTTTTGCAGAGCATATTATAATGGAAGAGGGCATATTACACAACCAGAGGCAGAAATTCAGTGCATGCTTCACTGCAGATTACAGAGACTGGGAAAGAAAAACAAAATCAGTAAAAGTTTTCCTTTTTGTTCATACAATATTGCTATGGCAGCAACGGCTGGTAGGAAATTTTCACACTAACCCTTTATACGTGTAAACATTTTGAAAGCTTCCTCAAAATTACAGCTAACTTGCAGAACACAATATTTCTGCAAGCTTTTTTGTGTTTGAATAACTCAAATACATTTTCTTTAACAGATTTCTATTAACATGTGTTTAATTATGAGGTAGGGTTATACACCTTCTACAGGCAGAAACATGAACAAAAAATCAGAAACAACACCTCCCCTCTGCAAATCACATAACCTAAAGGAAAATAGTACTGCTTCCTCCTTACCACAACTCAGTTACGTGATATGTGTACGTGAATGAAGCAAAATAACAGTGTTACTTCATACAGTTTTGAATGCCACAGACACGAGCAAGCTGATTCCAGCTGAGTTAGAAACTGTATCCCTACATTTCTGTATTTGCCCAGGTTGTCTGGGAAATGCCAGTATTGCTATTGCAAATTGGAGTCTTTCTTTTCAATTGTAGTAAAAGCACAAGTTCATTTTCTCAGACTAGCATTACTTCTGATTGTTTTTATTTAAAAAAAACCCAAAAGCCTCTGAATAAATCTCTAAGATAGATTAAGGCATTATTTGTTTCATCTCATTAAAACTTTGTAAAGAGTAATGGTTAACAGTCTTTTCTTGCTTCCGTGTTAGGAACTAAGAATAAAGTCCTGCCAACAGTTACAGCAGGGGTGGAGATCAAAGCATATTTAAAACCAGGTGGAAACTGGGAGGAGCCAAGGGAGATAAGATCTGTTCTGCAGCCTATAGCACTGGTCTTTGCTAGCAGTTCTCCAGGTCTCACCACTTCAGGGAATCCCCTGGCAGCATACCTATGTAAATAATTGTGCTGCTTCTTTCACCTCATAAGAAAGGTCACCTGTGAAATCCTACAGTTTCCCATTAAGATCAATCCTTCTTTTGCTTTATCATCCTCAGTTTGGGCTGTTGGCTGGGGTAAGCTGTTATGTTTCCTGCTGTCCAGGCCCCCTTCCCATCTTTGCAGCTACACAGAATGCACAGCAAACTTTGGATGAATAGATAATAGTTGGGAACTGAAGCTAAACATATATAAATTAGCCAAGCTAATTTACCTTCTCTTCTACTTTTAAATTTTTTTTTTTCATTTCAGTTTATTGAGCTGCATCTTTTTTGCTGTTAATTTGATCTTTCATTGGAGTTCAGATTTGTGCTTAGTAGCTACATGTTAATCCCTTTGCTGCAGGAGCAAAGAGCTGGTACAAAGAATGCAAGAGGAATGATGACATTTTCACACTGTGCCATTTTTTAAATGGCTTACGTCTTTTAAATGGCTGTCTAGGGCTGGTTATTGTAAAACTGCTATTACTAATCAATGCAGAGAGCAGGTTCTGGTCATTCATTGTTACCATTTAAAGAACACGGAAAAGATGAACTACTGACAACTTCATAACAAGTTGCACCAAGCTGGAAATTGAAGGAAAATTGTTCAGGCTGTGTTCTGGATGTGAGAGATTTAACCTCAGCCCAGGTTCTCCTGAACACCTGATTTGTTAAAGCAGATATCTCAAAACTAAAAATTCTTTGACAAAGATAAAAGAGAAAGTCTATTCATGCCATCAGTGTGGACAAGAATACCAAAACACTTTCAGATGTGCAGGATAACCAAGGTAAGTAACTTCCCACCCTTTCTTTTACTCTTCTCCAGCTACCAGATTCCAGATATAGTAACGGAGAAATGAGTTATTTCAACCCATAAAATCCTGGGCATACAGACAGAGCAAAGAAATACTCTATTGGAAGTAAGAATAGCCATAACACTATCTTTTGCAGCCAATGCAAGTGTTAACAAACAGAAAACTTAGTGGGGTTGTTTTTTTTTTTTTTTCCTGAAGAAGTGGTGGATCTGTTATTTCTATCTTTGTTAAGGTATTTATGTAGCCTACCTGAGTATTTTGGCATCTTGCAAATATTTACAAATAGAAATATTAATAATGTCTTAACAAAGATAGAAATAATAACAACAACAACAATAATAATACATTAATTACTCCATCTGATTCATTTTACCCTGTCAGTGAATTGATTTTCAAGGCCAACAAAAAAGCTCTTCCTTGGATTTCTCACACCAAACCACAGGCAAGTGACCCACTACACCCAACCACATCCCTCTTGTGTCTCTACCTCTTCACTTTGGATATTCATTGCCAGTAATCCTGCCTCATGAAAATACACAAGCTGGCCCAAACTAGCTACTTCTTATCTTGCCCTTTTATGCAAGTTTCAGAACTTGCTGAGCCTGTCTAGGTTACAGTGAAACAGGTAAGAAAAGTATCTGTGATTTATATTGTCTGGCTGTATATCTTCAAAGTGTGAAAGAAACAAATACTCTATTTTCCCTGCCTTCTGAATGATTTCTAGTATTGCTTGCAGGCTTCCATTTTATTACAAGTTGTACATGATTTGCTACATTTCTGGGAAAGTGTACAAACTGTAATAAAAACCAGTATCACAGACAAACACAATAGTTAGGTGGTGTAATAATAAAAGAAACTGACTTGGAACAGATCAGTGTTGTCAATCAATCTTCAGGTAATTCTCTCTTAAAGGAAATGCAGCTGCTTGAGTTAAATAGCAAACTGCTGAAATTTTGGTAGCGTAATCCAAGCCAAGAATTATCTATGCTGGTTAAGATCTTCTCTGCCAATGAAAACAGGATTATGCTTTGGATCCACAATGCAAAATAAAAATATCAAACTAGCTGCCAGTGTGTTTGGATCAAGCAAACATTCCTTCTCAACCGTTTCTTTCTTACCTCACCTCAGAAAATCAATTTTGGTTTCAGTTTTGCACTAGGCAATTTCTTGGCTGCTGTTCACCATAGTTTTCTGTTTCCTTAGAAAGGATGTAATCCCCTGAGATACAGAGGAGTTTGCAACACCCTCTTTCCTGAATATGAGCCTTGCAATGTGCAGGAATTTTTAACAGTGACCTCTGGATCAGTAACATATTCAAAAATAAAGATATGATGGGAATTAAGCATGACCCCATAGACGCATAAACATGCCATTCCTTATTCAAGTGTTACTCTGCAGGCTTCAGGAGGATATTAATGTGAAAAGGTTATTCGTGTGCATGTAAGTGTCTGTAGCTGAACCAGAGCTCCAGATAGTGTAAAGATATGGGGGTCTAGCAACAGGAATGGAGCTTCACCAGTCTATAGTGCAATTATACTGAGAGTCTGTATTGAGAGGCCAAATTTTGTCATATTAGCTTGGAATGAATTACTATCCAATCTTGAAATGAATATATGAAAGTATTCAAATATTGTTTCTTCTTATTGAATCAGCCAATTTTTCCACATCTATATGAGTTGAATCCTGAAAGGCTCCTGGGACTTTGGATTTCCAAGTAGATTCAAGAGACTCACACAAGATTTCTACCCAAAGTCCCTGTCATTCTAAGGCCCTTTGACATTTATGCATTTGTTTTAAACATATTTTCAAAAAGTAGAATGATAGACTAAGGGATACTTTTAAAGACAACAGTGATCTTCCTGTGGCCAGCATTTTAAAATAAACTGTTATCACAGCATCAGTACAAAGAATCTCAGAATTATCTTCACTGAATCCAAATACCTGCAGTTCAACAGATCAACATGACTAAATGGATCCATAGCTTGGACTGATGGACTGACCCAAATATCTTCAACTGACAATGAACACTCCTTACTTTTTCTTTCTGTTTCTTTGAGAAATACCTTGATTGTATTTAACAAGATTCTTCGGTTTTTCCAAACTTTCTGTCTCAATAGAGCACTGGTTTTATTTATTACTTTATTTCTGGCTCATATAGTTACTCTTATTCTTACTTACTGCTTGCTATACTGTCTTGTCTGAGTTTTAGGCTTTTTCATATTCATCTCCAACAGTTTGGTTCGGGTCTCCTTACAGCAATGCAATAAAGTATTTGAAGCGATGCTGTAAAACACAAGAATTCTAATAGTTTTAATATGTAATGAAAGTAAAGCAAAAACCTATGAAAATCTTTAAGATAGTACAGATTTTTTTTCTATATGTGATGAACCCACAATATTTTCTTTTTTTTTTTTTTGCCAGCATTCTTTTTCTGTTAAGAATAAAGAAGCCAATAAAGATCCTATGGAGTTTGTGGTCTAAAAATCCCACATATAGCTTCAAATTTACATGCCACATCCATTAGAAACACAGATTCATGTTTGCAAATAGAGCCAGCTCTCATTTATCTGTGAGCAGGTAACGTGCTCTGTTGATCATCCGTGCTAGGGATACAAAGCCTCACATGCAGCAGGGTGTTTAGTGATACATGAAGCACATCATGGATACAGCTGTAATTTCCCACAGAGCTTTGAGCAATTGACTCTGCTGGATCCAAATTTCATGTGTGCACGAGCTTAAGTTCACAATCAGGAGTGCTGGAGAATAGCCTGAGTCTTGCAAGCCCAGCACTGAAACAGGATTCCTTGTGGTGGTATTGCTGTATCATACGCAACAGACCTTGATGTGCTTGTTTTATTTATTGTTTTCCATTATGCAGCACAGCTGAGCCTTCTCTTGCCCTGGACCCTATCAAGATGTAAAAACCAGTACGAACACTATGTACAGTTTGCATGATCATATTCTAGACATAGCATAGGACTGATAAGGCATAGTTTTCCCTGCTGTTTAGCACAGCAGCCAAGGACCTAATCCAAAGTCTGCTAAATCAGTGGGTATCTTTTTGCTGACTTTAAACCAAGACCTAATAACACAAAGCCCGAGAAATGCTTCTCTAGCTTATACACGAGAGGTGTGTGCTCTGAGACAAAGCAGATGTTTGTAAGAGATGAATCAGTAAATTCCACAGTAAGTAGATACTATTTAATGACTGCAGAGGTTGCTTTGGGAATCAACTCCTTCTGGATTAATTGGAGTGCTGTCTAAAATCAGTCTCATCAGTTCTGAGCTTGAATTTTATTGGTGATTGAGTGTTTATTGATAGGAACAACTATTTGTATCATTTATTTAGCACACATACCTTACAAATGAAGCAGATTAATGGTAGTCAATTACAATGTCATTTTAAAGTAAAATTGCAGGTAATGTGTTAGCCCCTAAGAGACCACCTCTAAGTTAGTATCTGTGTTGAAAACATAATTACTTTATTTTGTCTTTCAGCATTACCATCAATTTTTCCCTCCTGAGAGAGGAACTGAGGTAACTTTCTTACAAGGAGGAGAGTAACAGAAGTCAACAACATTTTGAGGTCAATGAGAAGTGTCTTTTTTTTCCTTTTTTTTTCATACGTTTTATCCTTAATTTACAGTCACAAAGAGATACACTGCACTAAAATATAAATGACCTGCAGCTGGTATTTGTTGCCCTGGTCTTCAGATTTTGTAGGGTCTCCATCAGCAATATGCAACAATGCAATTCAGATAATTTGTCAAAGGTGCAGAATTAAGCAGCAGATATTGGTTAATTTAGTCAGGTCTCCATTGTTCTGGCTCTGGGGGCTGAGTTATCCTGAATTATGAACAAACCTGAGTGACACAGTACCGCAGTGTTCCCTTAGGCACTCAGGATACAGACATGCCACTGGCTTAATTAGTGGTCCTGCTTGGTTCGCTAGGTTCAATGTAGCATCATTAACACTTGGTGAGCCCCTGACTGGGGATGCTAGCATCTTCTTACCAGGGATGGCCCCAGCACAGGACCCTCCTGACACCCAGATGAAGAGAGCAAGGATGGTAGCTGTGCCTGGAATTAGTCTGGAAGACACTCTGCTGGATGTGAAACTTGTAAAGGAGAATTTCCCTTCATTCCCTTGATTGAGCGCATGCTAGTTAGCACCCCCTGCAGTTGAAACATATCAATGACCGCAGAGTAATAGTGCTATCTGTTGAAAGTTCACCACTCCAGATTGGCACCAGGTAGTACTGGCAGAAGTATGTCAGACACTGCACTTCAGCTAACACACATATCATCTGAACCATCCTTGCTGTACAGATATGGACCAGTAATCTGTGACCTACGTAATTCAACAACAGACAAGTACAAGTTGATGATACAACCCTGAAATACAAAATGTTAGTGTTCAGTAAGAACATCACAAGAAGCATATGGCATTAGAATTGTATGGAATGAGAAGTAGAAGAGAAGAAAAATAGAATGGAACTCTGCCCAAGAAGATGCTTGGAGTTGTCTAAGTATTTTAAGACAAGTGCATAGAAAACAGAGGATTCACACTTCCCTACATTTGTGTAGTTAATCTGTAGGCTATAAATCTTTTCTCAGGTTACTAACTGAGCTAACGTTCTATTCTAGGCATAAAACTATTCACTGTTGGTTTTGGGGTTTGGGTTTTTTT
>JANZLQ010000013.1:24074487-24098300 GCA_026212715.1 Elanus axillaris
CATAAAACTATTCACGGTTGGTTTTGGGGTTTGGGTTTTTTTTTTTTTTTTATAAAGTCATCTGCTTCCTAATAAGCAGACCCTAAAGTCTGTATTTTTGAAGTTGAATTAAAGCCAGTTCAGCAAATTAATATCTTGTGATATAATCATGGGGAGAAGTTGGGCTGCTACAGACAAGCAACTTTTCATGCCTTCATCCACCTTGGTCCCCAGCTTCCTGCATGTCAAACATACCATACCCCATGTGTCTAGAGATCTGTTCTGTCAGCACCAGCAAAGCAAGGATTAAGGGCTTTATCTCAGTCTCCATGGGAACCTATATATTTTGAAGAAAACCTTTTGTCATAGCAAGTGGAAACTGAGAGCCACAAAGGTACTTTGTGTGTGACGTGATCTACTCTGCCATTGGGATACTTTTTTGCATTGTGCAAATCCCTTTTCCATATATAGAAGATTTGGCCTTGTAACTGACGTTAGATTTTCTAGATTAATTTGGCTTCATACTTCTTTTGTTTCCATGTGGTTGAGGCACACTCACCACTGTTGTACTGCAAGACAAGAAAATTTCCCAAATAACACTAGTCCTGAAAAACATTTATTGTCAACAGCTGAATTACCAACTCACAAACTGGTCTGTACAGAGGCACATTCTGTTATACTTTAAATATTCCATGAAATATCATTTGAAAGCTAGACAACAGGAGATGATACAGTCCAGTTCACAAGACAGTTCATTACCCTGCTTTTAAGGATTTCTGCTCCAAGGAATGAAAGGCCTTTGAATTTCGTAGTTATATTGAGATCACCTTTAGTGGAAGCTAGGTTAAGATGAAAGAAAAATAGAGACTATATTTACCAAACACAAATAACACAATGAAAAAGCTTTAAAAAGAGATGAGTGGAAGTGAAAACAGAAGTATACACAGATCTACTACTTGGAAAAGCTGCAGTTTCCTCTTACCCTGCAGTATGCAGCTGACAAACTAATGAGATGCTTCATGGCCCTGTCAATCTCATTCTGTGCAAATCCAATGTCCTTACCTTGCCTCACAGAAGGGTAGAGTTGCTGTGTCCTCTTCCTTTTTATGCCCCAAACTTTTCTCTAGGTTGAGTTGAAATGCAAGTCCAGCTCCTTCTTCTGTTTTTCCAGGATTTCTTATTGATAGCTTCCAATAAGAGGTAGTTTCAAAATTCTGGCCCCAAACTATTGCTTACTTCCTTCTGCTTTGGAAACACTAATATTCCTTGGGCATGCCCAGACAAGGGCATCTCTTGCCCCAAAACTGAATGGAATGTGCTAATGACTGAGCCCTGCAAAGAGAAGTACTCCATTATCATTCAAATGGATGTGGGAGCCTTTCACCAAAACCTTATATTTTCATATAAATGTATAATTTGATAATTATACCTTATGCAGTTATATTACCAGAATTAGCACATGCGAGTCATTACTGCATTTCATTAAAAAGTAGGTACAATGGTAAATAATTGTTTCAGAATATTAATGGTTTGGGGGGATTACTACATCCCAATCTTTTTATTGAGTACTAAGACACACTCGTTTTCTTCATATTACAACAAGAAGTCTCTGCATTTTCCTCCTTTCCCTTCTCTTGGGTAACTTCTTTGATTATAGCCTGTCTAGAAATTAACTATTTGTTGAGAGGAACATGGTTGTTTGTGTTCTAACTCTGAGAATTCCCATACAAAACTCTTCAAAAATATCTTCCTTGCTGCACTATCCAATATTCCTAAATGCCTTAAATGGGATATTCAGAGGGTATTTAAATCTACAAGACAATAAAGTTGTTTACCTGCCCATGAGGTCAAGGGAATATGTGCTTTATGGATGGCTGAATAGACATAGCAACTATGGTAGCTGTATAATGTGTATAGACTTGCAGTAAAACGTAAGTGCTAAAGAAAAAAATTCAAATCAGCACCACTCAGTCAGTTGGATGATGAAAACACAGCTTGAGCCAACACTGGATCCAACAGAGCTGTTGAATTATAAGGTCAAGTTCATAATGAAGTCACCAGATAATAATCTCATTTAAGTTTTGGATAAGGTATTTGGGTGGATGTCTGGTGAGGTCATAAGAGGAAATGTAACACAGACTTTAAGAAAATGTTAGGTTTCGAGTGACATAATGGAGGCAATGCTGACACTGAAAATGCAATATGCAGAGGAATTAACATCAGCAGAATGTGATGGGGATTGACTGGCTATACCACCCTTTCTCTGTGTGTGGAAGAAATACAAATGCAGTATGACTGACAAGCCCTCTGAATAAAAAAATTATTAATTTTCAATGCTGTGCTTATATATTTCATGGATCTGTTTCTGTCAGGCACAATTACATAGATTAAGCATACGGGTACAGACAGGATTAAAAAAATAAAAAAAAGAAGAACTACCAGTTTAGGTTTTGTTTTTTTTTTTTAATAAAGTCTTTCACACTTCAAGGTGGAAATTGAATCTGAATAATTTTCCTTTTAAAAAACAATAACTACCCTCCAAATTTGTCTTTTTCACATGTAAAGTGCCAAATGAACTTCAATAGTTCCTTGTTCAGCACAAAAAGTCTTAAAATCCTGCAGAAATCCTAGTATACTTCCTGCCCCTTTTCAGTGCAGTGACATTTTTAGAAAATGAAAAAAACATTTCCTTGTAATTGCAAATGTTTTGTCAGGAGTGACCCCAATTAATAAGTATAACAAAGTTTTGAAAGTCACCCATTAAAAAAAAATACAAGGTGCCATGGAGTGTCCCAGGAATACTAAATCTACTTACACAATAAAGTAAACGAAAATGTAATTAGACACAAACCTTTCAAAAACACAGGTGATGTGTCAGGTCTATTCACACAAGTGGGCCTGTGTGAGGCTGGCCTTTGGGACACAGGCTTTCAAGTTACCAAGCAATTAAAGTAAGTATTGTGTACCTCAAATTTCATTTGGCTTCAGGGAGAGGAAGGGCCCATAAGGAACCAAGCAGACTCAGGGCCCACCACGGTTACCCACTGGAAATGCTGAAATGGCTGCATGGGAGTTGGCCATGGCCAGTGATGAGTAATAATAAGCATTTCCCTTCTGCCAGAATCATTGTTAGCTTTTCCCTTGATTTTCCTAGGGCGGAGACTAAGCTCTCTTTTGGAAATAATTGTTGATAAAGCACTTAGAAATATGCAGCATAGTGAAGATGCCACTAGGAAATGTTATCATTATTCTTGCTTGAAGTATTAGTGCACAAGTATTTTTGTATCGCAAACCTCTTGACAGGTACCTCTGGCATTCACCCATTTTCTGTTTCAGGCAGCTAACACACATCCGTGTTGGCATGGGGCGGAACATTTGAAAATGGGAAAAAAAACACTCCTGAAACCCATGAAGAAAATTCCGGGTCTTAAGCTTGCAAGCTTCAGTCATTAAATGGCTCCACCTTCTCTGTACTATTTCCCCAATACTTTCTGCCTTCAGCGAGCAGTACTGTCGGATGGAAGGGTAGCAGGAGGACTTAACAGGGATGTAAGTCCTCGCTCCCAGGCAGCCCTTCCGCCCACATGCTTTTCAATTTCAACCTTCAGGATGAAAAGTTTGCATTCTACCACACTTTTGTTAACAATGTTAATTATTATGGTCATCAAGAATTAGTAAAATAAACCCTGTCTAGACAATTTCCCTTGATGTGACCTTACAGTGCCTTAAAAAAAAAAAAAAAAAAAAAAGTGATTCCTTCATCTGGGGAATATTTTTCTTTCTAATAGTTGATGGTTTACTTTTGGAAATGAGTATTTTAGACACATAGTTTGAGGGCATCTAAGGATTGTAAAGTCTAGTGATGACACACCTCAGTGTTTAACAGATTTGTGCACTGTCTTACATTTAAAGGCACAAAAGCATGTCATTATGAGGCCGTAATGCACACCCTGTCATGTCTTGGCACTTAATTAGGTCATGTAGTCTGCCTGCCTCATCAAGTGCAATGGCTGACATTATATTTCTACCATTTTTTCAGATTGCTTTTAAAACTCCCAAGGGAAGGTTCTTACACCAGTTTCTTAGCAGGATTATTTCATATTCCAGTATATCTCACCATTAGAATGGTTTCTTGACTAGTTTTCTATTTATTTAATATCAGGCAGTTAAAGTACTGCTTTTCTGCATGATTGCAGGGATTTCACATTTTCTTATCACTTCCATATCTCTATATCATTTATATTTCTCTCTAGTTTTGGCAAATAAATACATATTTATAGCTGAAAAGTAAAACTAAATGAAAAATGTTCAGTTCCTTCAGCTTCTAGGATTTTATTTTAAATAGAAATTCTGGAAACTTTAAACAATATGCATGGCCACTCTTATCACAACTGCAATCTAAACATCAGCATGGCTCACACCCCTTTTCTCATTCCTAGCCTGACCTGAGAGGCACCTAAAATTAATTGGCTCTTTTCAGTTGCAGGACACCTAAACAGAAGCACCTATTCTTGCTTTCTTCTTCATGGGGCAGAGGCCACAATCCAAGCTTATAAGCTCTGCAAAGACCTGCTGAGACTCACTAGGTTTGGACTGACTGTACTTAAAAATATTGTGAGAAGACGACAACACATTTTGCACAGACCTCAGTAGCTGGAATACATGCCTAGAAACTGGGGGAAACCTGAGATGCAAGCTTTCTAGAGGCTCAAGGAGTTTTAAAAGACATCTTCTGTTTCCTTAGAGATAACCTTTACCATCTGGCTATTCTGTAGTTTCTCCACCACCCCAATGAAAGTTGGGCATCTGTGCAAAAGGGAATGTGAGGTTTAGGAACCTAGAGAAAGAGTAAGGGTGAGATATCCTGGATCTGTAACCTAGTGGTAGATTAATACCCACAATGGAGCAGAAGAGTCCTGGGTTCTATTTCAAAGCCGGGGCTTCATCCAGTGTCTCTTTCACACAAAACTGGTCTCCAAAGTAGTAATGAAACTTAGTATTTGCCCTCTAATTTGTTATAGACACCACCTTGAGGTGTAAATCTGCATTCCTTCTGTTAGGAATAAGATGTACAGTGTTTTGCAGAAGACAGAGTCCAGGTTTCTGGTTTCTGCTCCCTGGTCTATTTCAGTACTCTACCCAACCCTTGTTTCAGCACAGGCTGTGATGCAGAATAGAGGAATGCAGAATACAGTTCTGTTACAGGAAGTTTTTGTCTGAGTAATTCAGGCTTATAGTGGCATTTGAGAGTCTTTCTCTTATAATTGCCTTTGTCAGGGCAATCACCAAGCTGCTTGACTTAAAAAAAAAAAAACAAACAACCACCCGATGGTGAAAAAAACTGTTTGGTCATCAAAAAATGTGAACTGCCTGGTACTTTCTTAACTTCCTTTTCACTTCATAACGTAGTGACTGGTAGTGATTTATAAACGGTGTTATCTCTGATTTGAGGGCAGGAGTTCATCTGCTCCCTAATTAGTATTTTCCACTCATTATTTTCACTAAATATACTGTCCTCTTGTGCCTCTTTTCCATGCTTTAAGGTGTGCATATGTATGGAAATCAGTGATCAGGAAAGAAGATCTGTACCTGGAGTCTACACAAAACTCCTTAACAGGCTGATACACAAGCACATAGTACTGTCTGCTAAGCGCAAAACAGTTCAGCTCCACTTTGCAATGGGGTAGCAACCTTGCACATACATCCAGTCTGCTACAAATAGTCACGTAGGGAGATGAAGTGGTATAATAATCATAAAGGAGCCCCAATCTTACTGCACACTAACATTCTTATGTTGATAAAATGTTATGCGAGGTTTAAGGACAAGACACAGATGTGGACTGAATTTCTGCCAGGTAGGACAAGTGTATCCAACATATTAACTAGATGATATACAGCCAAGTGTTTACAGCAAAATGAGTTATTTACTTGTTCATGTTCAAAAAGTCAATGTGATCTTATTTTATTCTTTAACAACTATATTCCAGACCCAAACCCTTCATTATAGGAAATAGCATGGAGAAGTGTTTTGACTGAATGACATTTCTAAGCATGTGAATTGACCTGAATCAATTTTTGTAATTTCAAGGCCATTCACTGTGAACACAGTTTAAAACTCTGAGGGAGCACTACAGCAACACATTCAGACTGAATTGCTTTGAAATTGGTTAAAGGCTACTTCATCTTCTTCAGCTACTTTTTGGAAAGCATATTTTGATAGGCTAAATTTAATTTCAGGTTGAACTGCTGAATTGATTAAATGTCTTATTGCACTTTACTGTAACTTCATTGTAATTCCAAAGCTCTTAAAAAAATAAAATAATAGGTAAAAAAAAAAAGCTGCAACAACAATGTTACCTACTGCAGCTTCAGAGACTTCAACTCTTCAACTCTTTATTCCTTTAAATTTTTTTCTTTCATATTTTTATTTTTTTTTAGTGATGATGTACAGTCTTTTTCCCCTCTGCTTATTTTCTGGATGAACATGGTTGTACCAGGATAGCCAAGAAGAGCTCTTGATCTGCTTTTTTTTTTTCCCTGTAAAATTATAATGACTCCCAATAGCAGATTATTATGAGCAGTTTACAGGAATGTGACATAAGATTTACTAGGATATTATGGAGGAGAAAAGTGGAAAGAAGTTTTTTATTCCTGCAATGTGGATTTCTAAGATTTGTTCCTATAATCAGTCCTCTTAAGAATAACAGCTCTCACTGTTTTCCATGAGAGAAGCTCATCAGCACTCCAGAAACAAAGGCTTCTTGCCCAGCTGTCCATACAGCACTTTGCTCTTGGCAGGAAACAGAAGGCAAGAGCCACGCTTGCAGCTGAATCCCTGGCTGAACGTGGAGCTTTTGTAAGTGCAGAGCTGCACAGGCCACATTCACCGGTCCCACAATCAGTCACAGTTACTTGCACATACAATTGGAAGTTTAAAATGTTTAGCTAGGACATTGCTGAAAGGGTCTTACCTGCAGCCATGCACACAAAGGCACTTTGTTGAGCACCAGATCATCTGGAAGTCTGTTTTCACAGCCAACGGTAGTGGCTTAAGACATTTTTTAACAGACATTACTACCGTGTGTTAGAGGTGAAAATGGAGATATCTGGATTACATAAAAAGAGTCTTTTAATCTGTTTTCCGTAAGGTAAGAGAGGAACAATAGATAAACCCAGACTGATGGTTATATACTGTCTCTCGTGGCAGCCATTGAAGGAGTCTCATCTTGCTGTAACTTAAGGGAAAGCTTGCATCTGAACCATCAGGCTCAACAGCCACCAACTGGCTCCTGTGACTCTGTATAGCCTTCTTTAAACTTATTTTTATACTTTTTACCTTCACAGCATTCTGTAGCAGTAAGTTTAATCGTACATTTATGCAGTCTTGAAAATTTGAGAGATGAAAGTATTTTTATGTGTCTCAGACCTTTTGTCTTGTAATTGAATTTGGTTCTCCTAGTTGCCCTGTTATGAGAAGCAGTAAATATTGCTTCCAGTTTACAATGTTGGGTTTTGCTGTCATTTCTCCCTTTGGTAACTTTTTTTCCATACTGAAAAATATTAGTGTATTTCTCTCTCCCCTTGTGGAAGCCATTGGTCTGTACCTCTTGCCCAGAGGTACTATGTACATCTCCCCATTCCACTGCTGATTCTCTGCAAGAGGATAGCCGAAGAGCCAACATTTTGTGGCACAGAGTATGTATCAATTTTTATGAGGGTACAACACCATTTTCTGTTTTGGTTTGTTTCTTTTTCCTTCCCTAGTTGTTCCTACCTTTCTGTTAGCCTCTCTGGCTGGCACTGAGCACGGAGCTGGCATTGGCACAAAGCTGTCCACGGTGACTCCTATCTCATTCTTCTAACTGGAAAAAGCCAATCATTACGCAGGCAAAATTCTGGTGTTTTCTTCCCATGCACCTAATTCTGACTGTATCAATATTGATTTTTATCTCCTGTTTTATTTCTCAGGCACCTGATAATGAAATCATCCTCCAACTTTTTGTCAGCTTTAGATTAGTCCTTCTTATGTCTACCTTTGAGGAGAACCTTTACAGAAGTCTCAAAGAAGATTAATAGCAGTTTGGAAACGGGGAACTTGGCAGCAAATGACTAGGATCTAGAAAAAGAACAGTAAAGATGGAACATTTCTGATGTTCCAAAATACAATCTGGGAATATAAGAGCAGCAATTTCTGATTTTTAAATGTTTCAGATCACAAGACTTCATCCCAAGGCTAATTAGGGTGGTCCTTTCTGAGGAGCATTGCAAGCAGTTTCCACAGAACAACCTTTCCCAATAAAGAAAGATTTTCACCTGGAAATTTCTACCAATTCTTGTATGCAATAGTCAGCTGCAAGCACTTCCATTGAACAATGATATTTCCGCTGAAGTCTCATACCATCAATCATGATCCACACTGTTTTGATTAAATGAGATTAACTGTACCATGTTGTCCAGTTTTGCAGGGCATTTTCTGAAATATTATACAGATAAGATATTATGAATCCATATTTTTACTGCACCTGTCCTTCAGTGCAGAGAGTGCAGCCTCCATGGTACCATGCAAAAAGAAAAAGAAGGCTACAGCTGCATTCCTGCAGGGCCCTGCAGCCTCTAATCATGGTGCCTGTATCCACCCCTACTTACTCATGATAACAGCATTTTAAAATATTTATTTCATTTCTAGATGTTTGCGTGTAAATTCCATTCATGGGAGCATTCTGTGTTGAGTACACCCAAGACTCAAGAAAAAGTATACCTCAACCCAGAATTAGACCCTATAAATCCTGCAGGTTTATTCTGCCACAGCTGTTCAGTAAGGTATTGCAGTATTACAACTACATTTTGCAGATGTTCATTGTGCCTGTATTTGTATGTCTCCAACTGGACAACATATCATCTCTGTAAATGTGTTTCTGTGCACTGAGTTGTTTTCAAGTCCATAAAGTTTGAAAATACCACATGGTTGTTCTAATGTCAGCACTCTGCTTACGAGGTGAAGTGTTACACATGGACTCTTGCAGAAGTAAATAAAATTATCTCAGACTGTCACACAGCCAGGGAAAAATGTCACATTTCTTTCTGACACATCACTTTGGAACAGAGAAGATCTTAGGAAGCAGTACAACTGTGGGAAAAGTTATCTCTGGAGTTACCTATCTCAATAACCATGTTGCTGTATATATTAAGGCTAACCTCGATGTGAGTCTCATTTCACTGCAATGGGACTACTGCAGCAAGTGATATACAGTGAGACCGAGTGAAGATAAGGGACAGTGAGGAGGCAATTTAATTTTAATTTTAAAATAAGTGTAAATACAATTGTAGCTCAATTTCTTACCAGCCCTTTGTGAACACTCTGCAGAATGATACCTTCAGTTCCAGAGGTTTATAAAGGGACAGAAAATTTAAGGCCCAGTCCCTTAAAGATGTCAATAAAAGATTTTCCATGAGGGAGCTGTTTCATGCATCAGTGGAGCCAGTCCGCTTCACACACACACACACACACACACCCGCCCCAACATTTCATTTAAGATGAAGTCTCCTGTGGTTTCCAAAGAGGCTGTGCTTTGGTGGGTCACTGTGTTACCACCTATTTTAAATCAGGATTTAACCCTTGTGTTTTGTTAGCTTCCTGTCACAGAGACTCATATACCCTTCTGATTTCTAAACACAGCAGTAGCGTTAATTACATGTTTACAAGGGCAAAATACAGAAATAAATAACTTCATGGAACATAGGACCATGTTCAGAGTGAGGACAGTCAGGCAGGGCATATGATTTTAAATGCTTCTGATCTGGCAAGGAAGAGATTACTGCTTTCCATATTCATATTTTATATTTTGAGTGACTACAGACTAACCTCACAGAAAGCCCAGAATATCAGCTTGTCTGCACCCGGGAGCTGACACTGGAATATGTAATCAGGAGAGCCTGCCATCTGATTAACCTCTCCTGACACCACCCCAGCTTTGGTGAAATTTAAACTGCCTTTTCCCTCTTGCTCTGCCATTGTGAGAAGCAGGGCAAGGCATTATACCCTGCTTGTTAATGATGGATGACCCTGGTGGTTCAGCCCAGCGCTGTCTCCTGGGGACACGGCAGAGATGGGCTGGCAGCAGAGCACGGGCTGCGCTTCAAACCAGCTGGTCAGCAGGGACCCCCAGTCTGTACCAGCGAGGACGGCAGCTGCCTTTCATTGCCTCCTGTCCCCGAGGTTTTAACATTATGGTGCAGGGAAAGTGCCTTTTAGCACTTCATTGGCCACACTCACTGATGCTGCTCCTCTGAGCCATTTGGACCAGAGCAGGGGAGGTGGTGCAGGGGAAGGGAGATGTAGTGGAAAAGGAGAAGCATCGTGTTTTCACTGATGCTACCACCACGGGCTACTGCACTGAAAGGAAAGTTAAATAAATCCTTTGAAAAGCTATAAGATCTCTGACTGCATTGAAATCCTTTGTTATCGCAATGCACTTTGCAGCACTTTGTCTCCAGGCATGTTTGCTCCATTTTTGTAGCAGACATGATTTGTCCCAAAAGGTGGCATAAATGGCCTTTCTCCCCCACATGTATAATGAACACAGACCTTAAGCTCATTTATTGTATTGGAGTGTTCAGATATGTCAGAGGCCCCGTGCTCAATCACGGAAGATTTCACTTCTGGTGTGAAGAATTTTTGTGATCATGACAGAGAAGGCGTTTTGAAATGAAGATGTGCCTGAGGTGGGAGATTACAAGCCAATGGAGTGAATGAAAGATACGGAATATATCCTCAGTCTGCACTTCTACCCTTGAAGGTTACTGAATAGAGTATTGGAGACTATTTTATTAATGTAATAAAACAGGCAGTGCATTTGATGCAAGCGTCATGGAAGACATGGGTTCTTATATCTGAAAAAAAAAAAGAGTTGCTACACCAGCCCAAAGCACAAATTCATTAGTTAACAGGAGCTGAGACAGAAGGCCATGTTTACCTTAACCATCTGTCTGTGAAGTTGTTTTCCCTCCTCTTCTCCTAATACTGAAAGCCTTTCAGGGAGACGTGCTCTCAGAAAAAAGCTCATCCAGCGCTCCTCTACTTTTCCCAAAGCTGTTCAGTAACAGCTGAGGCTATCAGCTAGGATACAAAACCCAGTATTACCTCGCTGCTTTGAATCATATGGACAGAAGATGAATTTGAGGAATCCCAGCTTCTGAAAGACATATTGGAACTCCCTACCTTCTCTGCAGAAAAGAAGACAGAAATTGCCTTTTGCCATCTACTTGACAATCATAATGCTCCATTTAAAAAATTACTAAAAATAGCAAAATTAATAATGTAGTGTATCTTTTTCATTGTTGTTGTTGTTGTTGTTGTTGTTGTTGTTGTTGTTTTGGTCTAATCTACCAGTCTAGGCCCTGTATGTAAGTACATGCCGGCAAAAATAGAGGGCTTGGGATACCGACCTCGTACACAAACTATGTTTAAATTAGAGGTCTTGAGGAGAATGGAGTACAAGGCTTTTACTCTCCTTAATAACGAGGCATAAGCTATTTACCTTGAAATATTAAATGGAGGGGTTTTGGTGGAGTTGGATGTTTTGAACATTCAAATACAGGCACTTTCAGATCACCTGGTTTAAATTCTTCGCTGTAGTCAGAGATGGAACAGCAGTGTATTAATAAATAAACAGAGTGCATTCATCAATAAATTGAGGTGTTGTTAGGAAATTTTCCAATGGAACAATTTCAGCTAAAAGATTGCAATGTTCTATGGAGGCATCTCAGTTTTGGTAAAATCCCATGAAACCACAGGCAGGTGACTTGTGCTGGGAGTGAGCTTAAGGGGAACCTGGGAGGCATGGGGGTTTTGTCCCTGCAGCAGGCCCTCAGAGGAAGCTTTTCTGGAGCTGAACACCTGACGCACTCTGGTTTCTGTCTCAAGGTGCAAAAGTATTCCAGAACACCCATGAACTGACACCAAAATAAGCTACATAAGTCATAAGATTTTTTTTCAGTTGTATTTGTAATGAGAACAAATACTGATTTTGAAACCTCAGCATTTGCCTGGAATCAGTAATCATCTGTTTCAGGCTAGCTGTATGAATTAATATTCCAACATACACCAACATACCTCTTTAAGAAAGAAAGCTTTTATTTCATATTGCTTCTGACCAATGTCTTTTCCACTAAAGGGAAAGTGATATAAATCCAAGAAGGGCTGAGAGCTTCCTATGACATCAGTAGCTATTTTTATCACTATCGTCATTATCATGAAACATTACAGTATCATTGTTAGTACTTAAGTGAAATATTAGCAACATCTTAAGGTAAAGAAGAGACTCAATGGATTCTGGGTGTGTAACACCACCACCACAAAATGCAGAGGCTTGTGTTTTACTTTTCTTCTAGCCATGCAGTTGGTTGCCACCCTGCAGCCTCAGGCATAAACATTCATAACAGGAACTCAGTAGAAGTTTGTGAGGCTGAACTGAGCTTCATGCAGCTGGTGCTGCTCACGTAAGGTCTGTCCAGGCCACAAGAATAGGACCCTGGAGCTACAGTAAGGTGCTGAGCATGCTTGTGCTCTCCTTCCCAGGACAGTTCTGGTGTAGACATACATTCCCTTCTGCTGACTTAGCTGTGAGAGTAGAAATACCCAGCAAAGGGATGGAGTGAACCTCTGGGTGTGTTAACCTCTCGTGCTGCTGCCCAAGTTTCTCCAGAGCTTGTCTGTCAGCATTGTGTTAGAAGACAAGGACTGCAATTGTTTACTTCTTCCTATAGAGAGGGTACAAGGGGGGGAAACTCATGAAAACATTTCTTTCTGTGCATTCCCACAGAGGTCAGTCACAGTCCTACCTTGTGAATTACATGATTTAAACCCTTCTGTGAAGCAAAAGTATATTGATTTCGAAAGCTGGCATTTAAGCAGAGCACCTTTGTGGTTATATTAATTATTTGACATATTTGTTGGCCATGTAGAAAACTAGCAATTCCCACCCCAACAGCTAAAGAAAATGTTTTTTCACAGTCTGCTGGGAAGTAGCTTTGTATACACAAATAAAACCTACAATGAACTGTTAAGTATTCAGTCCTCACATTTCTGTTGTGTCCCAGTTATTAGCCGCAGATGTCCAGTAATGATCGCTCTTTGTTCACCAAATTGACTTTTTTATTTTTTTTCCCCTGTGGGGAGAATGATGGAACAATTTGGCTGAAGAAAGTCTGTTCTTCCACTTCTTGTTTCCTTAATGAAAAAAAAAAAGAAATATCTTGAAACATGGAGTAGGTTAATTGGAGCAACAACTGTCTTGTTCAGTTAATCAGCTCTGAATTCACCAATAGGCATCCCAACTGGCACTGGAAGTAATCACTGGAAGTGTAGGAGTGTGTATATAAGCTAGCCAAAGCTCAAATTAAAAAACTGTACCTGTGACGACTGAATAGACAGAATTATCCTGATGAAGGATTTCTTACAAAATTATTTCACTGGAACAAAATAGGATATGCACAGTACAAAAAAAGGAAAAGCAGAACAATATTAAAATGAAAAGAAGGAGATCATAAAAAAAGGAACATTAAGACTTGAATCTACAGAGTCAATAGAATTCAGTTGAATAGCACATTGTACCTATTCTGCTGTAAAAAAGCTCTGTTTGGGAAAAGGATTTTACTTTAGCCTGAAGTGACACTATGAAAGGAAATTTTCTGACTAAGAATTCACTGGGACAGTGACAGTCATTATTAAAATAAGAAGAGACAATAACATAAACTTCTACTAAAAATACCTACTAGCACGAACAATCTAAGTATATTTTCCTATTTAAGAGATGTTAACATTCATAACACCTGGGAGCTTGCTGTTACACTGCTAAACCTGGGTCTGCACAGTGGCCCATCACTCATGTTCCGCCTCTCCCAAGTTATGCTGCTTTTCCCCAAAAAATTCAATGAGATGAGAGAGAACTACTCTGAGCCAGTGAAAACCAGCATAGCAATGTAGTCTCATTATCTCTTTGCTAAGAGATACCTCTTTTTTTCTTTTTCTAGCAAGAAAGGGCTGGGTCCTGCTCTGTGCTATAGCAGGGTTTTTGCTAATGAATTTTAAAGGGATCAATCGAATAGCAAAGAATACAGTTGAGTACCAGCTGGGCATAGTCTCAGGGCATGGATAGGACATCATGTCCTGGATCAGCATGGAAGAGGTTATGCCTCTCTCATTTTTCTCTTGACAGCTTTTGATTATGCAACTCAAGCTGTGGAAGTCCATGGCTATGTTAACAAAAGGACTTGAGCTGTATTTAGGCACCTAAATTCCACATGTAGACCTTTGACATGTGCCTTTGATATGAACCTTCCCCAGATACCAAACCTTTCCCTTCCACAATCGCCTGGAAGTGCCTCAGTCTTGACACCACTGACTAGCTGTAGCCCAGCTCACTTCCAGCTTCCAGGCCAACCCACAACCATGACAGGTTCTCTCATTTAAAGCCCCCAAGTGATGATTGCTGCCAAAGGAGGCCTGCCTGGCTGGGTTTCCATGGAACGGTACCAGAGATCATGCTGGCAACGAGTGCCGTGTAGTCTTGTCCATGCAGCATAGACAGCAGTAACTCATCCAGGTATCACAAACACTGCCAGCAGCCTTAGTGCTGAAATCCTTTTTGTGTAGGCTGTCCTGAGGGACAGTACTGCGGGTTGTCCTGTGATTCCTGGTGACAGCTAAGATAGTGGTCTTATTTGTTTGTGCTTAAAATTTAAGAAGAGTAATTTTGGTTAAATGGATACAAATTTATACCACAAGAGAAGTAACAGCACAAAGCTAATTATGTTACTTCCTCCCCCCACCCCCAAAAAGCACATCTTTTTAGATCATAAAACTTTGCTAACCTTTCTGCACTACCACAATTTTTCAAGGCAATTGCTATACCTTGTTTTCTGCTCTTGGCAGGGAGTAGGTTCCTTTCTATCAAGGTCACACAGAAGAAGCCTAGCCGACACAAAAAAGGGGACAAAGTCTAAGAGGCATTTTGTATCAGTTGTTGGCATGCAAAGACATAATAATGGTACTTAGGCTGTTAAATCAAAGTGTGCCATTTAAAAAGCATAAAATATCACTCTGCCTGAGCGAAATGTAATAACAGGGAATAAAGCAAAAGGAAAATCCTCTAAATCCTCAAGAACTAAAGCAAATCCATTCATTATAAGCCAATAGATTTGAACCAGAAATCTAAACTGCTCTATTAGGGAGCCAACAGTGGTAATTCTGTGGCCACAGAAAGTGGGATATCTGTGATTAAGTCCACCAGTGCCAAGATCAAAAGAAACCATCAGACATTTAATCACATCACAGATGACATCTAGAGGAGGCTCCTGTTTGCTGTTACAGTTTGCTGAGGGGTTGTGTCAGACTGCTTGGGGAGGTCTCCCAAAAAGAAGTCATGCCTTTTATTGAACAGTGTCCCTGTTTACACAATGCCCAACCCTGCTCAACTGTGTGAGGACCAAAGCTGTCAGCAAAGAGAAATTCCCAGTTGATGAAATCACACTTGTATTTGGCACTTTTCTGAATGTAATCTTTGTGAAGAAGCCAGATTTCAATAACACAGATGTTACAGGGGAAGGACAGTCTAGTTACATCCTATTTACAGCAATGTGACTAAGATCAGAGTCTGGCTTGAAATATCCAAAACTGGAACTTGAATAATTTGGATACAAAGAATCAGAGGGTTTGATAGGAAACAATAAACACTTTTAAGGGATACTTTGATTTTGGTCTTCCTCATCGTGGTCAACCAAATAAGCCTCTCTCATACTGAAATGAACTTAGTAACAGGCATTTGTTCATGCCCTGAAATCTGAATGTCCTTTGCGGTTTTACAGTAAACATTCTTTGCAGTCTGGGACCACTGATTTTTCTTCTGAAAATTCCTTGTCTGGACAGAGCCATCCCTCACCTTTTTGCAGTTTTTTTCCTAAGAGCACAGAATAAAAATCAAAGATCTTATCTTTGCTCCATTACTCTGCCTTTGTGTCATAGCAATCCTGTTGGTTTCTGTAGAAGAAGGGCATCATGATCTTCATGTATCAAATTCAAGAATGAAATCCTAAATACATAATGCTTTTCTAGACATTATCAGGCACAGTATGATCTACATTCAGAGTTATCTGAAGAGTATGATGGCCAAAGCAGAAGAAATCCTGTCTTGGGAAGAATCATACTGGGAAGCAATAAGATTAAACAAGGGAAAGAAGGATTGGAGAAACACAACTGCTTTCTTCTTGATCTGTCATGTTATGTCTGTGCAGTCATTCATCAGCTGTGTCACAATGATATAGTAAATTGTATTTCATTGGTTAAAGGATCTGTCTTCCAGCGTTAGAGGATCAAGAAGTGTAAGACTATCTATAGTCTCTAAAATATAAACACTTCTTACTCTCTTCGAGCATTAGTTCAGTTACAGTCCATAACACAACAGTAATGACAGTTCTATTGCTAATTAACAAGTGCAATTCCTAAAACACCAGTGAAGTATGCTTTTTTTCCTTGAATCAGTTACACTTGACACTTTTTTTTCACAGAAGGTAAAGATTTATTGTGACAGCTCAGTCTGTGATGCGTGATGTACTTGCGACACAGAACCTAAGGGAACCCAACTCAGATTTTATGTGCATCAGGCCCTATCACTTCTTTCAGCCAAAAACTGCTTCAGCTCCAGAATGCCTGCAAGAAAAGCTATGGGAAGACAATATCAGTGTAAGTGTGCACAGAGAAAAAGCACTTAGGAGTTCTCATTTTTTATCCATGTACTACATGTGTCATTTCTGCATAAATTAACAGGAAGAACAGAAATGAGGGGGACACTAAACCTCAGGAAGCTGTACTGAAACTGTTGTTAAACACACTACCCCAAAACAAACCACACAGAGGACGATTTTTTTCTGTAATACAATGATATTTAACATAACCATGTTTAAAAAGGACACACCGTCACACAGCTAAAGTATCATTCAAAGCTTTCTTGAAAAAAAGAAGTGTGATCTACCAAAAGACTTTTTTGACCATGTGGACTTATTTTGTGGAGATTTTAATTTTGTTGGATAACATATTGCTTCATTTTGCTGTATCAAGGATGACTCAGCACTGGAGACTGGCTGCTAATAACTCATGTGATTAGTTTTAATTGGATAAGGTCCATTTGCACAAGCAAATATCCCTGGGAGCATGCAAAGATTCCAGACTTTTCACAAACCTTACTCACACAAGTTGGAAACTGCTCTATGACAGAAGGAACATGCTGGTGAAGCCAGTGGTATGTGCAGCCCCTGTTCCTTCTAATTATGTGAAGAACAGAAACATGCTTATTAGCTGAGACATCACTGCCTTCCACCTGATGAACTGTAAAACTTTCATCTCAGGCTGAGCCTGCAATTTCTTTAAAGTTGCCTGGTTATCTGTGAACTAGCATACATGTTAGACCTGAAGCACTTACGTTTAAAAGCCTCAAGCTATTCTTCAAAATAAATTTAAGGACAGAAAGAATATTTTTAACAAGACCAGCTTTCACAGACAGCATTTTGAAAGGTTAGCACCCCATTCAGCATCACTGCATGATTTCTTAAGCATGAAACATTTTTTGTTCACAACATGACTAATAACTAGGGAAATAATTTTATATGATTCCTCTTTAACTGACATCAGAAAGTGAAGTTTAAGATGACTTACTGTTGAAATTTTTGCTGGCAATCATGAAAACCAAACATGAGCTGGCATGTGGAAACGGAGGAGACCTGAAGACCCAGTCTGAGCAGGCAGTGCCCTGCCACCAGATAGTGCTGCTTTTAGTGTAACATGTTCACAGACCCCAAATACTCTGAGTCAGTGGAAGCTTTGCACAGGAGATTTCTGCTTTCTTGTGTGCCTGACAAAAGCTAGCAGAAGTCAGCAAAGACAGCTAGTGAAAAAACCTTTAGGTTTGTTTCTTCTCCACAAGAGTGAACCTGGCTTTGTGTCTGGGATGCAGGTAGAGGGAAGAAAAAAAATAATAGCCAAAATGTTAAACAGAAATATAAACCCCAGAGAGTGAAGATTTCTATTTGGCATGAAAGGCACAAGAATATTGTGAGGGTCATATAACCTGGTGTCCTCAGGTGATATTCATTGGTTTGTTGAGAGCAAGGCACAAAATGTTCCATAATGCACCCAAAGCACAGTAGAAGAGAGTCCCCACAGACCTCATCTACTCTTCAGCTTTTGCCGTGGAGTGTTGGGACTGATTACCTTATAATTTCTACACAGATAATATTTTGCATCAGTGAGTTCTATGAATTAATTCAGCACAGCTTAAAAACATTCTTCTTCATTTGCAGGCATTATCTCCTCCTTCCCTGCTCCCTGCACTGTGATTAACTCCAATGGCTACAGTCCAGTTCATGACTAGATTGATCACAGGTTCATTCTGTCTTCATTTCCCATGCTTATTACTATGTAAGATAATTGTGGCATTTCCTGAACTAATATTTTGCCAACAGACAACCCTGCAGAACACACATATCACTAGACCTTTCTGCGTGGGGAGGTGCTGACTACCCAGAAGCAGATGGATTGGGGGGTAAATAAATACAGACATCCAACAGAGCTCGTGGGTGACTTTGGAAAATTAGGCTACATATTTAGTCTCTTACATTTGTATTTAGTTTCCTAGCTTTGGATACTGTTAAATGTGTGTGCATGGGAGTATTTCTCTGGAGATTTGCAAAAAGGGTGCATAAGAGGTAACATCACATAATGTTTCTTATACTTCTTCCTTGTGCTTCTTCATCTGATGAACAACCACAATCCCCAGATGCCAAGTCAAAGAATATATCTTCGTTTCACATAGCATCTGCCTGTCTGACATGTTCTTGGGAGTTGCCATATGTACTTATCTCCCGATATTTTGTCTTGGGTGCAGTATTCACTAAACTCTGCTATGGATTGCTCATCCAATTTTAGTGCTGCAGTTTTCAAACCAACAAGTTCAGGATGCCTCTGAATAAGTCTTTTAACAAAGTGGTACATCATCTTAAATTAAAATCAGAGGGTGCTTCCATGTTCAGACGTATTTGCTCATGTGTTCCAGCGGCTTCTCAAGCTGAAACACACTTGAAACATATTTCTGACAGCTCCAGCCTCAGAAACCTCTCAGGCTAATGGGATTACACTAACTGCAGTGATGTTTTTGTTTTCAGTAGAGAGCACTTGCAAAACAACGTGAATTAAACACACCAGCGAAAATTCAGTCGTAGGATATTTGTGAAGTTGCCCAACAGGAATTTCAGATAATTCCTCCTCCTAGCCGCTTTCTTCCTCACTCCGCTTGGTCAGTAACATCTCCACATCAAAGAGAGCTAGATGGCCTACAGGGGTGAAATGGCAGCAGCTCCCTTGACATATCCCCCTAACTTCATAAAACAAACATTTGTTAGGCAAATTACTTTTTCTTCCTGAGTCATCATGGTACTTGGTGAAATGTTTGCTGTGTGCATTGACATTTCCTGCTTTGACCTGGTGATGGCCCACATGTTGACAATTTATAGCTATCTGAAATATAAGGAGGCAAACTCAGGGATCCTTTTTAATGCATATACATTAGATTTAATGCAGCTACATTAAATTATAGATCTTCTCTGGATCTCACAAATATTTTTTCCATAAACTCCTAATTTGGGCTCATCATATCATTATTATGCAACAAGGAGGGCAAATATTCTAGGCATGGCTACTCTATTTATTTGACTAAAAGCTGATGACCAAAAGACTGGAGAACCTGCCCTATGAGAAAGACTGAAGGAGTTAGGTCTTTTCTCCCTGAAGAGAAGGCCCAGGGAGTACCTTATCACAGTATTCTAATACTGAGAGGGCAGCTACAAAGAGGACAGAGGCTCTCTCTTCACAAGGAGCCACATGGAGAAGGAGCAATGGGTACAAATCTCACTGGGAGAAGTTTCATCTTGACATAAGAAAGACATTTTTTACAGATTGTAAGAACAGTCATTCCCTGGAGCAACCTCTCCAGGGATGTGGTAGAGTCCCCATTTCTGGAGGTTTTTGAGATGCTGTTGGATAGAATGCTAAATAATCTCACCTAGGCTCTCTTTCCCATGAAAAGTTGGATCAGATGATCTTTCAAGGTCCCTTCCAGCCTAGCCTGTTCTATGGTTCTATGATTATTATGATCTGCTCTGACAGAAATGGAAACTACCTCCACAGTTGAAACTGCAGCAGTTTGCCACAGACATTTCCAAAATACTGTAAGAGTGGGAAGAAACAGAGTCTCCTTCCAGAACCCAGATACTGTCACACACCTGGGACTCTAAGAAGGTCCAGCTAAATTATACCTGCAGTCCAGAGGCAAGTTGAAGTACACCATTAGCTTAGTTTGGCTTTTTCCTAGCTGTTGTGAAAAAGACGAACAAGAAAATGGTTGTCAACATTTTCTGCTTAGAAGAATGGGACAAGTATGTGTGGCTCACATACTCAGACTCGTATCTATTCTACAATAACGGGATAGACTGTGACAGAGGATCTGCATCCCTTCAAAAGAGGAAAAGCATGTTATCTGATATAGGACAACACTAAGTTACAGCTCTCTGGGGTCAAGGAAGAAGCTGGCAAGGAATTAAGACCTGAAAGTGTGAAAGTGTGACTGAAGCACTGTTTCTGAGCACAGACATGTACACAGCTTATTTTGAAACTGCTCAAAAATGTTCATTCTCATTATTACCACTTTTTCTGGCTCTTGTCATGTCCAGAAATAACTATGGGAATGCTTGCAATTCTTTATCTCCAGCGTGACTGGAAACAAGAAATATGGGTGCTTACCATAAAGTACTTCTACTTTTTTTTTTTTCTTTCCAGGGACACTGATTTAGAGAAATATGGTTCCTTGTATTTTTGCAAGCCTGTAGAACTGAACTTGTTTCTGAACTTTCTAGTCTTTCATATTCAGCTAAAAAAATCAAACAAAAAAATCCTCCTGTAAGCTTAATGTGATATTGTTCATTGTTTTGAATTGAAGGTACTGAGCTTTCAGTACCTAGATGAAACATATCAAGGTCAAGTTTAAGTAGGCCTCTGAAAGTTTTGCACACTTTTAATAAGCATCAACCAGGCATGCATACTTAGTCTTTTGCATCCGTTCTCTATTGGATGTGAAGGTCACTTCTCTTTCCAACTAGTAGAGATAAAGAGAAAAAGGAGTTCCTACCTATGCCCCAGCAGGAAAGTGGTTGTGCACATTTGCTGGTGTGTGTAATTCATTAGATGCATTGCTGCTGGCAACTTCTAAGAAATTGAATAAATCGCTAAGACCTCACTGTCTCTTTAGAAAGGTTTGGCTCAGACAAAAGTACAAGCAATTTGTTTTTCAGCAAATTAAGCCCAAGCAGTTCAGGACCATCTGAAGAATTAGCTGTGTATGACTGAAACTAAGGATGTCATCAAAATCTCCTCATATTTGTTTTCATTTGCCATTTTCTTAGATAGTACCTTGGCCAATAAAAGAAGAAAATGGAGAAGTCTCTGAAATATCTACAACTTTGCAAACTAACATATCAGAAATGCAGAGCAGCACCATTCACAAGTGTGATTAATAATAATTTTTATTTTCCAAAGCAGATTAAGCCTCCATTCAGATCAGGTTTCCATTAAATGGGCAGGTTTCATGCAAAAATCCAAAGACTAACTCCTGTCCTAAAGTTAAGGATGTCTATCACATGCCAAGTAAATATCCTGTGAATATATATTCTGTTTAATATTGTGAGTTCTCATCATTGTTTCACAAGTGTCATAATATTTCTTACTTTATAAACCTCATCTCTTCAAGTCATGGCAGTGTAGACTGATTTCTCATTTCATTCAATTCATTTTACTTTAAGGGCACCACAGTTACAGAAAAAAAAAGTAAACATAAACATGTGAGACAATAGCACAACGTGGAAGTAATACCTAGATGATCTCAATAGGATCAAGGAAAAGTGTCTTACCATTTTCAGCAGATGACGGATTGTGAATATATTAAGAATTTGTAAATAACTTTAGGTATTAGTATGGAAGTTATTATATTTTTCTAATTTACTAAGAGGTTAAAGAAGAGTTTAAAGAATACAGTCCTTGAAGGAGGAATCCTTTAATGAACGTTGTAGAACTAAATTAGCTCTTTCTAGGAAAGGATTAAAAAATAAAGCCTTGAGCTTATTTTCTCTCTGAAAGTCAGAAAGAACTGACAGAAAAAATAAAGATTCCTTGGAAAATGTTAAGGTAGTAAATACTTTTTCTTAAAGGTCATGGAATGCCACAGGTTGATTATGCATAACCTTAATTTGGAAGCCTTGAGTACAAGCGCTATGTTATAGTCTTTACTGACTGCACAGTTGCAAACTTTTACAACAGCCTGCCTTATCCAGTCAGGGCTTAGGGCAGAACAGTGTTCACTGAAGGAGCTGCCAGTTATTGTCTTTTATAATTTTATCGGTGTTCCCTTTGTCAGCGTGGTACCCTCTGGCACTCACACTGTACAGTGAGAAATGTAATTCAGGTTCCCACCACTCTGCCCTGTGGAGCGGGCTCTGTCAATGGAGGGCGAATCCTATGATGCAAAATCATTTCTTTGCTGAATGAGTAAGATAGATAGTGCCTTCTGGGAGGGATGGGACTACCAGAGCATTACAGGATGCACAATCTGGCCTTGCAAGGGGGGCATGCAAATTTCAAAATCCTTGAAATAATGTAGTTCCATAATGCATCACAATGCTGAAATGATTCATCATATGGCAGTTTATCGATACAAAATATTCCATCTTTAAACTTTATATCCTGATTCAGGTAGGAAAATACTTTTATGTGTTTGCAAAGCAAAAATTTTGATGTCTTTGTAGTTCTAAATCTAACCCACCTTTTCCTCCTGTTCTCAGCATCAGTGCATAAAAATTTATCCCCAACTAATAGCCAGCCACTAGAGAAAGATGCCCGTTGCTTCAAGGAGTTTTCAAACAGATAAAGTCTTAGAGGAAGAAAACACTGTTATCTTCACATTGCAGATTGGGAACTAAGACACAAAAAGATTAAGTGGCATGCATAAGTTTAACCAGGAAGCTTTTAGAAGACCCAGAAATTGAACCTGAAATACAAGACTGTTCTTGCAACCACCTAATCTCTTGGAAGTACTGCTAGTCTTGCGGCAATATTCCTTTTGCATCTTGTTAAAAGTTTTTAGAATACTCTTCCCACTTTCTGATTTCTCTTCCTCAAAAGTGTTTTTTGTTCTTAATTTCAGGAACTGAAAGCAATTAAACCAATCATATGAATAAAACTACAAAAAGCAGGTATAATGATTTGCAGCTTGCACGATGAATGTAGATGTTATGAGGTATGTATTTCCCGTTTGCTCAGAGAGTAGGGATGAAAAATAAGCTCTCCTGTAACTGCCATGTTTACAAACTACCTTAGATCAGCATATGTCCTATGTCTTGGTGGGCTGTTTCATTACTCTAAACAAAACCACACCTTCTGTAACAGGAAATCAAGAAGAAGGAGCAATATTTTCATTTTGGGTCATCGGATTAAAACACCTGAGGATCTGAACATATTTTTTTGCAAGAAGTCTGTAGTACCATTGTCTTGAAATGTGATGCGTTGACCCTGGCTGGATGCCAGGTGCCCACCAAAGCCGTTCCTTCACCTCCTTCACTGGACAGGGGAGAGAAAATTATAACACAGGGCTTGTGGGTTGAGACAAGGACAGGAGAGATCATTCACCAATCACCGTCATGGGCAAAACAGACTCAGCTTGGGGAAAATTAACTCAATTTAT
>JANZLQ010000013.1:24108383-24133967 GCA_026212715.1 Elanus axillaris
GGGGATCGCCGCTGGGGGACTAACTGGGTGTCGATCAACGGATGGTGGGCAATTGCACTGTGCATCATTTGTATATTCCAATCCTTTTATTACTATTGTTGTCATTTTATTAGTGTCATCATTATCATTATTAGTTTATCCTTTTCTGTTCTATTAAACCGTTCTTATCTCAACCCATGAGTTTTATTTCTTTTCCCAATTTTCTCTGCCATCCCACTGGGGGATGGGGGAGTGAGTGTCTGTCTGCGTGGTGTTTTGTTGCTGGCTGGGGTTAAACCATGACAGAGGGGCATCACAATCTGAGCAAGAAGTTCCTCAACCATCCAAAGTTAAGCGCTTTATTTTGTCCTTGGAGTGTATTCAAGCCCTGTTATCTACAACAAAGAACTCCCATGCATCATGAAAAGACCAAAAAATATCCCGCTTTCTAAGGTGAGCATTTGGTGTAGGAGGCAGAAGGAAGACAGCCTGAATAGAATTCAGAAAAAGAGGCAGAGCTTGAAAATGAAGACACTTAAAGAGTTTTGTGGAGAAAAAATGACATCTCAAGACTTTTAATTCTGAAGAGCTTAGCAATGTTTTGTAGATTTTAGGAAAAGAACAATGATAATTTTTCATTTGCTGGGTTTTAGTCTAATGTCCAAGGTTGTTCTATTCTCTGTTGTTTAGATCGCACTGATCACATTGATGTTAAGAATGGCCAAAAATGTCAGTTTAAAATAGCCATAATCTTATGATGTACCAGCTCCATACCACTGATGTTTTTCTTTTCCTAAAATGTTTTTACCTGAAAATCATTTCATGAGAAAACCAGAGTATTTTGGCTCTACATCCAGGTCATATTTTTGAACTGAATATTGAAAATAATAATTGCCACCTTAAATCAATGCTGAAGCTGTGCTCTAATCTTTTGCAAACTTAATAACAGTTGTAAAGACCCATATGATATGTTAATCCAAACACTTAGCAGGAATGGCATATAAAAAGCAGAAACAGGTAGAGAGTTTATGCAGTTGGAATCTTGACTTGGGAAGTTACAGAGTTTGGTCACCAGATAATATCTTTTGCAAGTATTTTTCAATAAAATGCAAAATAAGTGCAGGGCTTAGTGGTAAGTAAGGAGCTGTTACTGTTTTCTTAAGGAGCTTTCTGTTGACTTTTCTGCTCCCCATGAGCTTTCTTGGATTAGAAAATGATTCTCCTACTCAAACTGCAGGACATTTCTGAGAAGCAACATATGGCATCCATTATTTTATCAAAGCCGTGTGCTTGTGGCAGTGGCAAAGCCACTGGGCTGAGGCCCCAAATTTTGCTTGTTTTAAAATACTGCTGCTATCAGCTCTATGCTGTTAAAAACATTGGTTTAGTAGGATTTCCAGGAAATATCTTTTCAAACCTGATAAGGCCTGTAAGAGGATGATGCAAAGTGGTTTGGGTACCATGAAAAACTTAACAGTGCAAAAGGACATGGCATTCCCTTCTCTTTGTATTTTGCAATCTCCCATGACAGCTAGCACTCTGGGAATTGAGGAATGAACAAATCCCACTCCTCCATTCTCCCCTTCCCTTGTACTTGGCCATCCAACAAAGTTCTGGACATCTGGCAATTGTTCTGACAAATGGCAACAGCACATGTTGAGATCCATGGCACAACACATACTCAGTAACACTGAAGCATTTTCAATAAACTTACACTCGCTTAATAAACCACTTTAGTCACAAAGTAAACTTCTCTACGTACACCTAGGAAATCCTAAACACAATGTGGGCAGGTGGTGCTATGCAGCACACAAATGTGCAGTAAGGGCTAAGGTATTCAGGATGGATCAGGGTGCCTCTCCCTCCCAGTATTTCCCACACCCTCCTATTTTTACTTGGGACTTCTCTCAGACATCAAAACCAGGCTCTGCAATGGAACAGGTGCTGAGTAATACATGACATGCCAGACAACGACCTCCCACAGCCTAGCCCTCCTTGAGAGTGAAGTGATTGTGAGAGGGAAATTGTCTTTTGTAGGTAGGAATTTTCCTCCCAGGCTGCTCCCAGGCAGTGCAATAATATGTTTGGCTAACCATGGGCAGAAACAGAATGCCACAAACTAACCCCAAAATCAAAGGCTTTTTTAGTATTCAAAAACTGAATTTCTGTAACAGTGTTAGAATAAAATATTTTATGGGATTCAGCTAATTGAACCCAGTGGAACAGTCCTTCCCAGGGCTCTGTTCTCAGTTCTCTCCAGCGGATACTCTTCGTTTCAGCCAAGTGTGTTGGCAAACCATGCAAACCTCTGTCACATTATTTAAGTATTTTTAGATTAATGGGACAAAGGCAAACTTATAAATAACACATCATCTTCAATGTCAGCAGTATGTTCCCATCTCAAGGATGCTGAAGGATCTGATGAGGTATTGGCAGAAAACTGTGGTCTGTCCCATGATCAAAGTAGGATGCCCAGGGGAGTTGGGGGAGGCAAACATCTGCAGTGAGCAGTGGGATGTTATTTGTTTTCCTAGCAGCAGCAGCACCTGCCGATGCAACAGCATCCTTCTCTCCCGGTGCCAAAACACAGGCCTGAGTGCCGCTGGAAGGGGTTAGCATGGGACGTCAGGAGACTGGAGGACTCAGTCACACCTGTCCTCTAACTTCTGCTTGTTCTGAGCTTCAGGGAAAAGAAAATTCCTTGCCTTATGTCAAGCGTTGTTCTGAGCTGGCATGAGTTGGAGGGCTTCTGGGCTTCTGAATAGAAAAAAAAAAAATTGCTCCTTCCCACTCACATTACACAGTTGAAGGTCAGTAGATGTACTTATCTCCAGCCACATACTTGTGGTGAATGAGAAACAGAGCGGGCCTTTCCCCCATCCGTAATTCCTTCCCCTCACTGACCACTGCTCTAAATTTGCTTCGCCAATGGTGACCAGTCATATTCCAAAGGAGAGTGTGAAAAAAGGCAGGCAGGCACCAAGCGAACTCCTGCTGCTGCAGCAGATAGAGGATACCTAGGCAGTCTAGGCATGACAACAGCTAAGCACTGCATCCACCTCTGGAAAGTGTATGGAAACATATGCAAGTCACTTGAGTAAGGCAAAAGTCATCTGCATTTCTGACTTCAGCATTAGCCAGCCATGCATGAGAAGTGGCTTTCCACCTTTCCACCCTCAGGAAGCTTAGATACATAGATGGTCATACTTTTTTGCAGAAAGTATATTCTTGTAAAGAAGTATCCTGCTATGCTTGGAATACTCCTTTGAGTAGCTATTTCCTTTGGTGAACCAGGAACTAAGGAAGACCTTCTGCCGACCCAAGGACCTGAAGGTATGTGGAACCAGAAGTTTGATCAATCATAAAGATGTCTGATTGGCACAGCCTTATCATGACAGGCTAAAACTAGCAAGCAACAGCTGATGATCTACTCTCTGTTTAATTGACTTTTTTTTCCCCCTGGCAGAGAAAGACTTTTCTTTTTCCAGTTGGACTATTTAGGAACATTGTTCAGCCAGCATTCAACACACCAAAATAAGCATGTTCCCCATCACAAGCCTGTTTTTTCAGAGAGGGTACATAGGTTTTCAAATTTCTCCCAGTCACAAGAAGCATATACATAATACAGCCAACACTGCTGCTGAACTAGAGACAAAATGGTCCAATAAAGCCTCTCCTTTTAAGAGCCATTCATGCCCTCTAGCAACACAGACCAGAGTAATCCATTCCATGTGGTCCTAGGTTACGTCAAGACATTCATAGAAAAATTAGGAAGGCAGATGTCTCTCTTTTTTGTTTTTAATAGGTTGGAACAATATACAGGGGGATATTTATACCTCTGTGTGTCTATATTATTTGAATTAGGTGAATGATTAATGTTCAAGCCTAAGAAGGTAACCTTGGCACTTGCACATCTGAGGAAGGATTCCTATGATGTATCAACCAGTGACTATTTAGCAGACATGAAGTACACGCTTTGAAAGACTTTGTGCTAATCCTAAAGACACCCAAGTTTAACAGATGAAAACACAGGGATGTCATATTCTGTGGACATCAAATTTAAATTCATTCAGCACATCTCAGGCTTGTATGCTCATATTATTACCTTGTTGTGATGTTTCAGATTAATATCCATGCTGGTATCATATTATTGTTACAGCTCTGTGAGCGCATGGGGATTCCTGACAAGATCTTCTATTTCATACCTCCTCGGTGTTTCCCAGTGTCAGCCGGAATAGGAAACGTATCTTTCTTAGACACAAAAGCTCCTCCTAGAGCTCTCAGGAGTCTGCAACATGCACTTTCCTATCAGTAAATTAAGGGGCCCAAGTGTACATTGGTTAATTCACAACTCATAATAAATACCTGAAGCTCCCTGGCAAGGGTTTTCAAGGATATTGCTGGATATGTTTCCCTTATTTCCACAGCCCATTGCAATTAGATTATTTCGGTGTTACAACTGTAGGTTGTTCTAATCCAGTACAAATATAGGTAGTTCCAATTTTCTGCACATAAATTACTCCCTTTTATATGTAAGATATACAAGAATAGCTAACTTTTCTTAGATGCGCAGCTAAGATAGCTTTTTCAACCAAAGGCTGAAGCTCTTGCACTTGAAACAAAACAAGTTAAATACACAAAACAAAACCAAATTGCTTTAAAAAATTATTTCCACACTTGTGTTCCTTAGAAATTTTGGATTATAGGTAGAATCATATAAGGACAGTTTTTATTAAATTTTGGTGTAGTAATTATCAGAAATCTCTCAAGAAACCCTTTGAGGCACTGTAAGAAATCAGACAAAACATAAATGAAGTGTGTCAGATTAAGCGTCCCTACTTTGCCTGTTTTGGGCTCTGAAACTCTTGAGGCGTGAGCAGCCACTGATATCTGTCCCCTTGTTATTTCATTGCATTTCGTCAGCAACATGCTTTGTGTCTTTCTGCAGTATCAGCAACAACAAAAAATATTTTTGACAGTGTTTTGGAAGACCCAGCAGCCGGGGTCATGCTGTTCAGTGAGGGACTCCATTGCTATTTTGGAAACTACAATAACCATCTGCCTCCAAAGAAAACAGTGACCTGCAGAGCTCCAGCAACCTCATATTGTTACAGCTCAGAGCACTCCACCCTTATGGGACACGCCAGGTCTGAGCTGCAGAAGGGTTGGAGTGAGCTCACTGCGCACAAAGAGGGGCTCTCGTCAGCAAGAGGCCAACGTCAGGCAAAGAATCCTAAACAGGAAAGCCAACAAAATGTAAATGCTTTCCTCCTTTCCAGAGGTCAACCTATGGCAGATTTTTCTCATGTGTACCACATCTCAGCCGTTAACCAGGCAAGCCTCTGGGATAAGGGTCTCATGAGAAGGGGAAAGTTCGCAATTGTTCTGGAAATAATGTATTATGTCCTGATTAAATAAAAAGCTGTGTTTCAGCAATTTGGCCAATATGAATGGCAGCTTGAGATGTTCGTGATTAAATTGCAGCTTAGGAATTTCTCCCCAACTATCAATTATTTAACACTCACAGCTTGGAGAAATGTGAAACATTTCAATCATGCTTCTAGCTAGAAATAAGTAGCCCATTACAGCAGATATTTTCAAAATAGTGGAGTTCAAAAGGAACTCTTAAGGGAAAGTGTTATAATTTCTATCAAAATGGCAACTGCACATTAAGGGTAGAAGGTGAAAGGTTTCCTTAAGATGTAAGAACTCATTTGAGGACGTGCAAAGCAGAGAGAGACAGATGGCTTCTATCATCACAAATGGAATAAACTGGCAAAAATTATCACTTACAGAGACTGATGGACTCAAAGTGAACTGATAGCTTTCTTATATAGTAACTCTAAGAGTGAACTGATAGCCTTTTTGTGTAAAAATAAGTCTCCCAGACAGCAAGGCTAGTAATTTTGTTAGCAGAACACTGAGCAAGATTTCAGAGCTGCCTCTCGGTATTACTGTGATCTTCTGTGCTGATCTCATGTGTGATGTACTGAAGTGGTACATTGTCAGAGCCACCAAGGAGCAAAAAACAGTTGACTTTAAGATCTCTAGTTGCTGAACCACAGGTCATAAGGCCAGAAAGGAGATTTGAGGATTTTTTTGCCAGTCATAGGTCCTGGCACATTTTATACCCATAAATATTGATAAATATTTCACTGTAGTTGAATAATATTTAGCTGGATGGATAATTAGATATTTATACCTATGCAATAAATGGGCACAAAAGCAGAATAATACTTCTTGAACTTCTTCTGACAAGAATACTTTTCATATCACTTAACAGAGGTGCATTAATATACAGTAGAGAACCATTTATTCTTCTAAATATTCAGAAAAAAATGAGCATGGTGTTTGTGCTAAGCATCTAATATTAATGCTATCCACACACAGAAGGAAAAATTGACAACCTTAATCTGTAATAATCACACACTCCTGAAAATAAGTAAGAAATAGCCTCAAAAAAAGAGATGCATTTTAGTATTGGTATTCAGCAGCAGAGTTTAAACATTTTCAAAACAAAATATCCTCAGGGGGTGATTTGAGCCACTCTCTATCCAAACCACCTGGAAGATATCACTATTGAACATCCAAACTTAAAATCATATTTTTAAAGCCCTGAAGTCAATATATTATTTGCTGTATTGAAAACATGTATAATGAACAATAAATCACACACAATTTGATGCTTTAGATATTTGTGGGTGGATGTGGCTGGTACATGGTAAATTGGGACTGCATGCACTCCCAGTCTAAATGAGAGGAAAGTGGGCAGAGGCTAAAATGCTGTCAGCCCCTGGTGAATTCCTCATTCTTCCACTACAGAAATGTGTGCAAGAAAAAATACCTGCAAGCTCATCTAGTTCAGCCCATGCCTGTGGTGGCACAATAAATGGAAGGGTGACTGATGGACCTCTGAAGTGACATATTGATATGCAAGCTTGTTTGGGTTTTTTTTAAATAAAAAAACTCAGTGTCTGAAGTAACATCAGAACTTTCCCCATCCAGTTGCAGCATTATAATAAATTCCTTGTGTTCACTACAACATCATAAACAACCTTTTATATAGTAAATTACTTCCATATATTACAAAAAATAATAGCCTTATAGAAGGAATGATTGTTGATGTCAGGAGGATTCTGCTTAAACCACACAGAACACCAATTTTGCTATCTTATTAAAAAATCCCTACCAGGTTGAATCTTTGCAGTAAATCCTTCCTCTTCTCATTTAAAATAGATAACAAATGACTGTTCATGGAAACCTGTGGGTACTATACATCAGTATATACACTTTCTGCCATAGCTGTTACCGTCCTCTCTCTAAGCACATACAAACATACCATGGAAACAACAGCATGGAGAAAGAGTCATTTCATGTAAAGATTCATTTTGCATTGAAGCTTGCATTTTTGTGTGCAGTGGGAACACTGGAAGGTACTGACCTTGAGAGGGAGAAAACCTCTGCCCCCAAGAACCTGGATTTTCAATGAAGATGACTGCTGAGGAGAGCAGGCTGGGTCACTGAGAAGCCTCCACAGGGAATTAAAAATTACACGTCTTTTACTCAATCCCTGCAGACTGCTCTCTGTATGCTTTAACAGCACTACCTGTCTAAACTGTCAGGGCAATGCTCCTGGTTCCACCTTTTTGTATTCTGGGTCACATCACATGGGAGCAGCTCAGACCTGCAAGAGGACACTCTGGACCACACTACCGCTGCTGCTTCAGACCCAGCCCACCTTGCAGGCACCACTGTATAACCACGTCAACAAACCCACACTTCTTCTGTACATGAGGCAGTATATCTTCAACAAGTTCCCCTGATTAGTCCAAGACAAGGAATGTCATGAAAAACAATGCCTTCTTGGAAAATAATTTTGGCAATGAAGCATTGGAAATCATATCAAGCAAGCACTATGTTAAAGAAGAAAAAGAACCACAAAATTCAATTATACTGTGTATGCCCTCACAAAAAAAATGTAAACAATTAATTCACATAAATATAGCATTTTACATTAAAGGCACTTCTGGCTCCCAGAGCTTCATGGCATCTAAAAGTATGAATGCTAGTATAAATGTGTTACTCTGCTCAGCAGTCTACAGACTTTCTGGTACGTTTGTTGTGCCCTGCTGAATATCAAGGTCAATGAAGAAAGCCTTGTGTTTTCTGATGACTTATTCCTGCAAAGTGTGCACCAGACAATTGCTCTGCCTCATCAGAGTCAGATTTCTTTTTAAAACAGACTTGAACCTTCAGTTTAGCAGGAAAGAAGGTGGAAAGATAAGTTCCTTTTTCTCCACACTGTTATCAGCCATGCAACAGTGGAGCTTTCCACAGCATCAGGAAACACAGATCTTGTTCTTCAGAAATTAACCTTTCTAACCCCTTTTGCATTTGAAATTTCCACATTCCTTTTATCAGAAGGCTATTAAAAACTAATTACAAAGGTCATAGGTTACATTTCATGAAAGAGATCTATCTGAAACATGCTGAGGTCACTTAATGAAGATAAACTTTAAACTCTCTAAAAATGTCAGCTGGATTTTTCTTGTCTTGGTATCCACATCAAGGTTGTGTTGCTGGCCTGCTGAAAGGCATACCATAAACACATTTAAATGTTACGTATTTCAGTTCACTTTCCCATTAAACTAAATGTGATTCTTTTTTTTATGAGGCAGAAAACTCGCATTTTTAACCAAAGAGTCTCTGAACAACAAGATGATGATGTCTACTACACCTTATACAACTAAAAGATGCTTCTGTTGCTGCCGTCCTGGATGGTTTAAGCCCATGGAGAGAAAACTAAGCCTTGGTCCTACCCCTTGGCCTTTGCATTGTCCATGCATCCTCAGAATACAGATCTTCTGCTCAGCATACCCTTCGCAGGCAGTTGGACTGATGGTCATTGTAGGTCCCCTCCAACTGAAATAGTCTATGTCTTTTTGCATTTAAATTCAGTGTCCAGATTAGTGTTCCCAGAGTCTCACTGACTACACAGTCTGTCAGAAAAACCTCTTAACTAGCAAAGTCATCACTTCAGGTTCCACAAAGCCTCTGAGTTACGTCCTTTTATAAGTCACATGAAATATTGTTTAAGAGACGTCTTGTGTGTGGTGAAGAGTAAATAGAGGACAGTTGATGCTGGAAACACTGCTCTGTGCACAGCTGGGAAAACAGAGTCAGCTGGAATACTTTGCACTACTTTGCAATGACATTCAGGCACTGACTTACTTGGGGACAGCACTCCACAACAGCATTACACCAGCAGAAACACCTTTCTGCACTTCTCAGCTACCTCTGTCATCTCATTGTTTCAGAGACTGCAACAGCCTTAGTTTTCCACTGACTGAGTTATGACCTCTGATAGGCTCTATCCACTGAGTTGGAGATCAAAGCCAAGGCTTTGGATTGACTATCCTTTAAAAACCTTGAGTTATAGAGTCATAATGACCAACAAGCCATAAATATCAGTGATATGTGTTTTCTAGGGGAGGAAGCTTCTAGTTGCTCTTCAAAGGTGGTATCATATGGTCTGAGAAGTCTTTGTATCAGCACACGTAACATGCATGCAGGCACCCTGCGTGCTCAATGGCAAAGCACACAGTGTTTTATCAATGACTTAACCAGCAGAGGTATCAAATGTATGCAATTCAACTAAAATCCATCTTTTAGGCTTGTTCAAATAAGCTTGTTCCTTCTCAGCCTTCTTTGGAACCTGACCACATAGAAAATCATACCTTCTGTCTAGAAAAGAAAAAAAAATAAAATCAATCAAAAGTAATTGCATGTAGAGAAGAGTATATCTAAATTAGAAAATTTTCTCTTAAAGAGATATTTATTTTGATTTGACAGCTTAATAGTCACAGGCCTGCTCAGCCTTTCCTCTGAAGACCTCATCCACCCTAAGACTAAGCACACTTCAGAATTGCTCTCTAACTGAAAACTAGTCCACTAACAGATCTGAGCAGGCAATAACAGTTTCCAGGAATGTTTTGAAGAAGGGAATTCCAGAAGAGACTGTTCTTTTAAAAAAGTGTATTTATTTACTTCCACTCAGACTTTCTCTGTGGTTTGCTTTTTTTATATTTTTATTAACTTACATTTTAAAAGCAATAAGATGAAAAATAAGGGGGGGGTTAAATCACTGGGTTTAAAATGTAATATTATAATATTTCAACTATTTATGTATAATCCATGTCAGAAGTGGCAGAATGTCACTGCAATTAGCATGCATTGAAACAATATAAAACTAAATTTTAAAATACTGAAAGAATAAAACTTAAAAATAACTCATTTTCCAGAAAGTTTCAGAAGCTTTTTTGAAAACAAAATTGAAAACATTTCTTTTCTTTCTAAATCTTTTTTTAAAAAACTTAATCATTTTACAGTTTTTATTCTTTTTTTGTTGTTAGAGAGCATTTTTAACTGTCACAAGTCCACACTAATAAGGATGGAGTGAAATAAGTGTTTGAATGTAAAGAAAAACATTTTTTGCATTTTATTATAGTGAAAGATTACAGTGACTGTCTTCAAGTGGGTTTTCACTGGTGTAATGACATATTTTCTTAAGGTACCTTGAGAGTTTCAAAAACCAAAACGTAGAGCAATGGAAGATACAAATATTTTCCTTTCATAGGGAAGAATCACTACAGAAAATGGCAGCTGCTGTCCTTGGCCTAGGGTCACACTGATGTCTGGAAAGAAGCTAAATCTGTGAGAGTAGGTGCTTTCCCTGGGGAGCAAAGGGGTTTGCTGTGTGGAGCATCATGTGCTTGTGCTGCTGTAAGAGACAACAAGGGCAATTACCAGGCAGGAATACACCAACCTGCCAATGCTGAATAGGTTCAGGAGAAACCAGAATCTGAGACCTAAATGGACCCAATACTTTGCTAGAGAAAAGTTGGATATTTGGACAAAGAAAGTGCTTTGTTGTTGACATTTTTTTTCTGTGCTGAGTGAAACAGGCACTTGTTCACGTTTCTGGTTAATAACCTGGATTTCACCCAAGAAATACATGACATATCTCATCAGTGTCATCTCCTAAAGGGTACAGCCTATGATGCCCAGAATATTAACTGACTGTGATGAGTAAGAAAATATAATTGTACTTTTCTCTAGTTTTTCCCACTTCATAAAAGGGGTGGAGGGAGGGAATATGAAAATAGAATTTTCCCTCTAAACCAAAAAAAATATAAAAGTTTTTAGCATTTACAATAATGTTAAACTTTTAGTGACATGAAATATTTTGTTTATGTGAAATGATAAGAATTCTTCTGTGACTTATTGTATCAGTGATGATGGCATGTAAATTATTCCAGGGCCCTATAGGTAATTTTTCTGTTTGGAAACTATATTTATTTTCATTATCATTGTGGAGATAAATTCCAGTATTCTTACAGGTTTTTCTTCTCTTTCAGGTCTGTACAGTGTTTGTGCCAACGTTAAGAGACATTATTCACAGATACTTGTTATATTCTTGCAGTAAAATGTGACCACTTCCAACCGCAAGTCTCTCAATGCCAAATCTCACCTGTCAAAAAAAATTCAATTTTTCCACTCACTTTCCAGTCACTGGGGTTTCTCTGTCACTCACAGTCTTGTGACTATGTCTTAACAGTTGCCCAGAAGGTGACAGCAATTATGGACATCACCATATATGAGTTAGCAACATCCAACAGACTTTTAGAACCTACAGTCAATAGCAATGCACTCTCATAATTTGTTTTTAGCAAGTCCCTGCGAAACATATTTCAGGATAAGTATTATCCTAGTGCTTTTACAAAGATAATAATTGATCCAGATGATCACATGGGCCCTGTTTCAGCAGTGTGTTTAAGCAAGGCACATAACTTCAAGATTAAAGGTAAGCTTGTGCTTAGATACCTTGCTGCCCTTGGGTCATAATGAAGGAACTTATTACAAAGTTACAATAGACTCTTAACTCTGAATTTCCTGCCTTTCATACTACAAAAGCTCACCCTTAACCTTTCCGTAATGGGGATTTCTCATTTAATGCCCCACAGGGTTAGAAGACAGATGAGCTGGTGGTAAGAAGAGGTACATAAATGCTTTGCACATTGACAGCGCCTACCCTGGAATGTTGTTTGCAGAAAAAATGCTGCCATATGTTGAAGAAAGTCTTCATATCTGCTTTTATTTCTTTAATGCCTTCCAGACAACAGAACAGGACACGGCTCCTGTCAGAGCGGCAGTTTAAGTAGTCATACAAGCACTGATATTTGGGAGACATACTGTAACGCCTGCCCCTAACCGCTGCTGTAACTCGGGCTCCCAGGCTCCAACAAGCAGGAAATCTGAGACCTATTACCCTTCCCTGTTGCTTTTATTATTGTGGTGCACTGCATGCTAACATCTAATCTAGGTGAAACTTCAATTAGTTTCCAGTGTGTACAGAGCATCGGCAATCTCTCCTGGCAAAACCACTGCCAGGTCTGTTGAGTGGATGGAGTGCTTTACTATTCAAGGTTAAATACCTGCTAACTTTCCAAGGTTTAGTGTTAAAAAGCAAACACACGGTAAAGATTCAGACAAATCATAGAGTATCTAGAAAACTTTGCACCTGGCTTTAGAATTAATCAGAGCCTAACAGCAAAAATATTTGATGTCATAAAAAATGTTTTGGGGTTGGGGTTGGTTTTTTTTTGCTAAAAATAAGCTTTGTGAATTAGTTAATATGGTAAAAATGACATATTTTGCAAAAAAAAAGAAACAACTCTATTAATTTGCAATCAGTTACCATTAGAAAAATGTACAAATCAATTAAACATATTTTTCAGTTATCTTCTAATTAAGCAAAACTAAAATGAGAGAACATTTGCCAACTTCCAAAAGTGATGTGCTGAAACAGAGGATTGTGAAAGGCTTGCTTGAAGTCTAAAATTGAGAGGAGAGGACATAATGTCCAAGGTGTATTTAAATCCTTCTTTGCAGGGGATATTATTTAGGGCTTGTGACCAGAAAGGCTCACAATGTGAACAGACTTATATGCAAACAGATGCAAACTGACTGATAATTTTATTGGTTCTACAAAGTCCTTCCTGTATGCAGAGAAGTGCAGATAGTCTAAGATTTTCTCTACCCAGTTTATAGTGAAGTCAATACTTAAATTTGGTCCAGGCCTGTGGCTTATAAATCCAAGCTGAATGGTGATTCAGCACACGGGTTCTCACCTCTCAGAAGAAAGCACGAAATATTGACTAGGCTGGGCAAAGGCCTCTGTGCTGTTTGCAGGTGGATCACCACACCGCTAGGACAAAGGAGTTGTGGTACCAGCAGGGGCGAACCGCATGGTCGTGGTTAGAGTACACACTTTGGAGGAGGTGACAGAAGTTTTGAACCTAAATCAATTTAAAAATCATTGTCTACTGTAAAATTCATAGATGTTCCCTGTACTAAGACCAAGACTCGTGTATTTGCTAAGGTATTAGCACCTCTAGCAGTGTTTTAAAATGTAAGGCTAGCACTGTCTGTGCTCAGTGCATCACCCAGTTCTGCAAGAATGCTGCTGGGTTATACCTCCTACACGCTTTGGCAGAATGTGGGTATCTTTCACCATGCATTTGAGCGCCCAGGGAATCGCGTTGCCTTAACATTTTTGGAGCCCATTCCATTTAGGCTTGTTCAGGATGAGGAAATGATATGCCGCACGGCATTCTCAGGCTCAGGATCCCAGGCACTGCCGATATCCCAAGGGTGGGTGTGCAGCTGCTGTGCATCTTCTGGGCGAGGCTTGCTTGCCCACCTCCGCCTGCGTCACGTGCTTATATACACCACAGCTCCTCCTGTTGCTGAGAGAGTTCTGCTATCACCCACTTTGGAACAGCTGTTGTGCATTGTGAATGGAGGCTGAGCTCAAGTGCAGAACTCGTGGTGGCTCTCGTATTACCACTCCAGTGATGTGCTGAGATGGCTCTCTCACCAGACTGAGTTTTCATCTTTTCTCTGGGAAAGTTATAAGGCAAATAAATGAAGAGGTCATAATTACAGCTTCCATTTCCTGCCATCAGCCAGCTTTAACCTAGCAAGAAATGAAAATCACTTTTTACAAATTCAGGTGATAGCTATGTTCAATATTTAACAACATGCAACACCATTTGGCTGCAGTCTAACCTTACTCCATTTAATTATGATGTTTCAATATAAAATGTCATAATGCCTTTATCAGTGTTTATTATCTCTATTAAAGATATTTTGCATTTTGTTCACAATTACAAATTATTTTGTCTGCATAAATTTCATACATGTTTTAATAAGATCTGCATGATTGATTATGACCCTGACTGTTAATAGCTGCAACACCAGGGCTAACTGGTATTCATAACCCCTAGAAATGAGTCTTGTTGAATGCCAACCAAGAACAGCACGGACTGTGTGCTGGACTGCTCTTTGCTGAATTTTGTGGGATAAATGGATCACTTTCTTCCAGTTCTGTCAACAGTTTTCACGGTGACATTATGAAAACCAACATCTCTCAGGCTAAAAGCAAACTTCACACATTTTGAAATAGATCATTCTTGGCAGCTTGTATCAAATGATGCTGGAAAAAGTTGTGGGAGTTGAGCCCTTCCTGCTTTTAGCTGGAGTCCTGTTGTCTGATTAAATGCCCCACATAGATGGTTCGGAAGACTGCTCACTTTTTAAATCCAATAGGTGAGACTGATGTCTGGAGTCAGGTTATACTTTTGGAGAGCTATACTGAAATGCTCCTTTGACTTTCTGAAATGGTGAGATTTGATTAAATTCATCTACTGATGTTAACTAAGTTGTCTGATCTTCCCCTTATTCAATAATTCACATCATCATAACACCTAGGCACTGTAGTCACAGAGACTTGATATACATCGTACCAGGCCAAATCTACGGTGAATCTTTTTCTGTGTCAAAGCATAGAAATGTTTAGAGCTATGTAAGACACAATTTTACTCAATCCTGCTGAATAATGAAGCAAAGGGGCAAGTTTGAAGGTGTTTGGGGCTCCATGAGGAAGGAAGAGGCCTGTGTTGCCTCTTTTGGAAAAGGGTCAGTTTTGTTGGTAATTTAACTGCTATTCCATATTGTTTTGTGATTTATATCACAGGGGCCTACAATTCTGGATAGGAGCCATTTTTATTATTTCAGGAATTTACAGAAATAATCTCAGGACTACAGATCCCTTTAGACAGGCATTTCAGACATGATTAAATGCCCTTGCTGGAAACAAAAATCTCTACTTAGTGCAATGGGTTTCACATGGGCCCCGGAGCCATTCTTCTGCTCCCATTCCACTAGCAGAGAGATATCCCATCACCTTCAAACAGCTCCTTTAGTCTGTTGTTTTCCCCCAAAGCAGTACAAGATCCAGTTTTCCTTCATGGATCTTTAACTCTTTGCATCCCTAATGAAACATGCAGGCACAGAAAGCGAGGGAACTGGAGGATTTTATATTCTGCAATGCTAATGCCTTTACCCCTAGTACTAGTCAAATTGAACAGTAACTGTGCTGCTGTATAATTGTGCCTTCTGGTGCAATGGAGTGGGAGCAAGACCAGAGAGAAGATCAAGAGAAAGGCATTGCCTTCCTTCACAAAGAAAATAGAGGGAAGACTGTCCACATTGCTGCCAAAATCCCTGGTGGCTGGACAGTTTTAGTATGACAGCTGACAAACTACAGCACAACTCCTCAAGGACTCACCAGGTGTCTGAGAAAAATCTGGCATTTGAGCTTCAGATCTGAATTTGTACCTCGTGCACATCTCACAACTGATCCAACTTGAAGAAAGTTCATCCCCAAACTGGATTTTCAGGTCCTTCATGTTTAGGATCTGGAGGTATTAGACCCCTTAATGACAGGGTTGACTCTGATCTGATATTTCTATCCAAAAGGGAAAGTGGTTTGAGGGGCATATCCAGGTCTCCTGCCAGCTGAGGGACCACACTGAACCACGTCTTTAAGCTGCTGCGAGCAGTCAGAGGCTATAAGTGCTGACTTGCAGTCATGAGTTAGTTACATGGTGAATGCATGGCTGCATACCAACATAGTTCCCTGTACAGTTCCCTGAGGGAAAGGAAAATTTTCCAGCAGAAAGCTAATCACTGCCACCACTTCTGGCTTCTTCCAGAGGCCAGCCCAGCTGCGTGAGCTTAACTGATAGCAAAATAGAGCTCTTAGCATACAGCAGTTCTCATTTACCATGTGTAACCACACCATAGCTGAAAGAAATGTGGGGGAAAACCACAGCAAATAAAGCAGTTGATATTAAACTTGGAGTGGAGTTGTCGATGAGTATAGAGAGTGCTCCAGTGCTCTGTGGTATGCAGCAGTGCCAGATCCCCTTTCAGCTTGTAGCTCTGTGAGACCTGAGGGGTTCCAGGGCTACCACAGAGATGTTTCATGTCAGTGGCCAGTCAGGAAATCAGAGGTGGAAGAGAAGGCACTCCACTCAGCCCATACCTGAGAGCAGGACATCTGCACGTCAGCAACCATGGGCACAACGGTGAGGTGCGACTCTTTCCCCAGGCAAAGATCCTTGCTCTTGGGCCTGTCAGCGTGCAGAGGTGCACCATCCCATGGTGTCATCTCCTCTGGCTGAGGCAGGAGTTCCGAGGTGCTGCTGGGTTCCTGCAGGCAGGATCTGACGGCAGCAAGCCTCTACTCCTGGCTGCAGCAGCCGCTGAAGGCTGCTATCAAACAAATGAAGGAAAAAAACCTGAAACCTGAAAACTGTCAGTCATAACGCAGCCATTTCTTCAAAGAAGTGGTGGTGTGATGGTTTTCCAAGCAAAACAAAAAGCATGCTCTCTACTCTGTCTCACTTGGAGCTCTGCAGTCAGGTTGAAAGGGAGGGATTTGAGGAGGGATTTTCAGAGAAATGAATAAGTAGAAAGAATGTTGGAGACCAGCCGGCAACATCTGGAGAGAAGGGCTGGGATTTGGCTTTCAGTTATTTAACCTTTCTGCTTGATCTACATGGGCTTCTATTCTCAGTCAATGGTTGAGCAGAACTAAACTAATTTGAAGAAAATGTTGAAAAGCTTCTTCTAGAACATGACAACACACCTGTTGGTATAAAGTAGTTCAACTTTTTATGAAAGCTCCTGTTATTTGGAGCCGCTGTAACTATATACATCTACCTCTTCAGTAATCTGTAAACATAAATATCTTTTCAATGAAAATACCTCATTGAAAAAATTGTCACCCAATTTTTTTTGCAGCCATGCTGGCTGGAGAACAGACAGGGGCTAGAAGAGCTTCTCTTTGAGGTAACATACATAAGGCTGGTACAGGAACCAGCTCCATTTGTGCTTACACAGAAGCTTAAGGTACTGGCACTTTCAGGGCTACAATGGTGTGAAGGCTTAAAGGCCAAAAGTCCCTGGATAAAGTACAGAAAAATAGGAAACATTTAGAGATTTTAGGTGTTCCCCCAGAAAAAAAAAAAAAGGCTTGGGGTGAGCAAATGAAAAACTAGCAATTGGACCTTAAGTTTTTACATGTAATGTGGTTCCATCATGGCAATTTCAGAGAGGGAGAGAAAACAAGAAAGGACTTCAGAGTAGCAAGTGGACATGTGTGTGGTGTAACTTGCACAACATGGTGGATTAATTGCAGAGTTTAACCTTTCCCATTTTAGGTGGGTTTAAGTCACATTCTTTAAGCTAATAGTATGTGATGTAACCCTCAGGCCAACAGGGACAATAACAGATGTCCAGATATGACACGAGTTTACATGATGAAATAAAAATTATGGCAGTTTCCCCAAACTTAATATATGACAAATGTGATCTTTTCTGACAGAAACTAGAATCAAATCATGCTTCAGTGATTCAGAAAAAGAAACCCCAATTAATGTTTCAGGTAAAACAAATTTATTTATGACATATGATAAGACACAGACTTGGGGTCAAATTCTGGAATTAAAAGGTGCATTCATGTTAAAAATAAGGGCCTCTTGACACCCTCTGTTAGTTTCTCTGGCAGCTGTGCTGTAGGGATGTTTCCATGCCACAGTTCTTTTTTATTTTCCACCAAATATGCCAGTCCAGCACCTTTCCTTACAACAACCTGAAAGGCTCAGTCCTCCTCAGAGATCCTTGAGGCCCAAATCTCTCTCTTCATGGTCAGCTTCCAATTTCTGTATTGGTTCATCCCCCATGTGACTCCACCAAAGCACTTGGTGCTGGTAGGGGACAGGAGAAGAAACGATGATCAAAGAAAGCATGAGTGATAACTGCAATTGGTTTGGTGGTGAAGACAGTTCTTTGACTTCTCTGTGTCAGGGTACAAATCAGAGAAGAAAGGAACATGCCATACAAGGTCTAATATCTTTATGCATGAACCCCCAATATAAGGGGAAAAAAAGGAGGGGGAGCCAGAGACGAATTTTTTTGTTTGTTTTTTCCCAGTGAAAATAGAAATATAAAACAGCTACATGAGTTACCCTACTGGTCTCTCTAGTTCTTATTTAACAGCAATCAAAAGAAGTGAATATAGAAATAAAATACCAGTTAGCTCGCTCTTCAGTGAAAAATACCATCTTGTTTACATGCCTCAGTGACTATCAGCAACTTTTTGGGTGTCTTTGATGCTCAACACTCCTGCCTTAGACCACTAAAGGTTTGTTTGTTCCCATGAATGTTCTTGCTCATTTTCCCACAAATACATTTCCTCCAGACTTTTTTAAGGTACTTTCTGTCTTACAATCTCAACCTGAATTATCTTTCAGGCATTGTTCATGTCTTCCTACCAGCTCCTGCAGGATACTTTTCAGTTGCTAATCTCCTAGTCATGCCATAAAACAGCTGGGGTTTAGACTTTTAACTTTTGGCAGAGAAGAGCTTGTCTTAGAGTGAAAGAAACATTGTTTGCTGAGGTCCCTATGTGCAAAAATAAGACCAATACATTGATGTCATGCCAGACACACAATTCCTATAACCCAAGCAGACATGGGTCAGGCTGAATCACCAGTGGACACAAGAGTTGTCTCACCTGATTATCTACAACACCACAGAGTTCAAAAATACCTCAGATGTGACCTTTACAAATAGAAAATTGCTCCTTTCCTCTCCCATTGACCCCCCACCTTTGCCATCCAAGACTGCATAAAACATTGCTTTTTTCTCAAAGGCTTTTGTTAGTGTTGCAAATATGTCCTGACATTGGAGCAAATCTTCAGCATACACTGAGCAGAGATAAGGGGCAGGACTCCTATTAATAGTGATCTAAGTTGTTTAATTCTCCTGCAAGCTGTGCTGAAAATGAGCTCTACTGTGCCATGCTGCATCAATTAGGACACAGTATGTGACCTGAAGCAACAGTTCTAATGCAAAAAATTCAGTGTCAGACTGTTTAAGTTTGTGAAAAAACAAAGCATAGGAAAGTAATTGTGAAAGATTTTTTTTAAAGACTCAGTGTCATCTTGAAAATCACAGATCTTTCTTAAATCTTGTTACTTCTATTAAAATTAATATGTTTATTTACAGTTATGCAATGAAAGAACATTATATTTTTACTCTTCTACACTTTATTGTTCCAGTATGAGTGTTTCTTATACAGTCATTTTGTCATATTATTGCATATTACTCCAACTTGTTTCAGGTTGCATATGATGTCGAGCTATTACTGTTTTCAGCTAACACCTGTAATGACTATCCTCTAACAGAAAGAAGCATCTGTTCTTATGGCTACAAGAACAGTTTTAATTTCTAAATATTTGCTCAACTTTTTACAGTTTTCTGTCTACTTTTAAAATGGTATTTCAGATATTTTGATAGTTAAGTACAGGGTAGTCAGGCTTGCATCAAAGTTTTCAGGTTCTGATTTCTTTTTTCTTTCCACTGCATTGAAAGCCAAAAGGTGGAAGTATGTGAAAAAAATTTATTTCCATAATAAAGGATACATTTAGCACTGCATTGCCATTTTCCACATAAAACATGCAGGGAGCTATTGCTGTGGACGCATGTCAAAGCCATGTTCCAGACTCTCTCTCTCACAACAATCGGATGAGAAGGCTGCATGCCTTTGCCCAGTCACCTGACTTTTTTTTCTCTCTAAAAAAATGATGATAAAGACTTTGTGCTCTTCACTTCTAGGTGTAACTAGTTGTACCTTGCCTGCAGGAAACCAACAAGCAAGACACATTAATACTCTAACCTACTCTAGGCAGTAGGACTTCTGGCAGTTTTAACATTCTCTTCAGTTCTACTGACATGTGCAATGCACAGGAGTAATCCGTCAATGTGCTTTCCATATGTCTCTATGCTCAAGCTCAGGCCAGACTAAAACCCCATCTGGGAAGACCCTCAAGTTTTAGACAAACACAGTATGCAGGATCACATCTTTCTCTTGTTCATACCAACACCTTTTACAAGCTGAGTGATTGAACTTCACTATATCAAGGCATTTAAATGAGGGAAGTTAACATTGCCAGGAAATCCTGTTTGCTGGGCTCTGCAAGTAGCAGAGTATGTTTTGCCATTCCCTAATCCTCAGATAGGGAGAAATGAGAATTAAAAACAAATAAAAGCAGATCATCAAAGACTTTGTAGCTCTAAATATCAAATCACACTTTGCAAGACAACTAAATGAGATGAAGATCACAGAACAAACTATCCAATAAATAAAGACCACCCAGAGAGTGAAAAGTATAGCAAGCCAAATGGAGACATAACTAACCACTCTACACAGCAAATGAACACAAATTAAATTAAGCAAGACTGAAAATCAAAGTAAATTGCATGCCATCAAGGGATCAGAAAAAAGGCAGGTCCTAAAAGTATTGCTGGCTTCTTTCCATCTCTCCCTTTGTCTATCTGATAATAGCCAATACCATTAAGCATCTCACCATCACTGAATTAAATTTATCTGATTAGAGGAATTTCAGTATTTGGGAGGATGTGTCTTGCATTTCCAGGAGTGTTGTGCTTTAGTTTTAATGGTCACTGGAAATAAAACACCCCTATATGTTTGTGACCGACAAATGACATTTCATACCATAGATCTTTGTTGAGGACAATTTCAGTAATTGCTTTCCTTTTCCTCTGGCAGCCAACAGCAAGAAGATAAGAGAAAACATAAACCTTTTGAAAGGCTAAGGAAACTCTATGAAAACAGAAAACACACAGGAAAACCAAATAGTGGTTTTAATATATATATTAAACTAATATTACTTTAACTGATGATTTCAAACTATATTTGAATTGCATAAACTTACACTCATTCCCAAGAGTATGCATTCAGAGTGAACAGCAGGAGCCCTACTCCTGAAAGCTTGCCCAGGTGAGCAGTTCAGCAATATCAGTAGAGATACTGATTTTTCTGAAATGGAGCATATGCCCATAGAATGGGTAACTAGGAATGTTCCCATCTTTTTCTCCTCAGCTGGGCCACACCCACTTCAACCTTGATCCAGCAAATGCCAGAGACAAACAACTGTGCCTTTCCACGGGCGATCAAGCTTGGTGCTTATGAAAGCATGAACTCAGTGAAGCAAGCAGGTGATGTAAAATGGGAGTGGGAGCTCAAAGTGGAGGAACGGGAAGCTGAACAACTTGCTGTCGACTTTTGTGATGTGAATTCTATTTCTTCAGCCCTGCTATATGGTTTTCAGCAATGTGTTCCCTGTTTACCCAAATTTGAGGAGAACACCTTCTCTGATTCCACAGCTGAGTTTTCTGGGACAGGTATTCTCTACAGGTATGTCTGGTACATTGACAATGTCCTCATCTCTTCCATATCTTGTGGGCCCTAGCAGGACTAATGGGGTAGGAAGCACCATCTGCTTTGCCATTTGCTACTTCATTTACTTCTGAAATGACCTTATATCTGGATACTGCCAACATGTGCTTCTTTTCTCAAATGTTTTGAGAACTGACAGATTCCTACCAGATGCAGCCCATATTTGCTTCTGGCTATTACAGGGGCAAGTCCAATAATCCTCGTAATAAAATACTTATGGCCATACCCATCCATATTGTTCTCATCTTTCACTCTAGACTTCAGTTTAACAAGTTCTGGTATGGGGGTCAAAGCATTTTCAGCAGAGCTGTTTTCTACCATCAGAGAATGGAGTGCCATCAAAACTGAAAGTTTCCATGTAAACAGATTTATATAGGGAAAATGTTTGATTAGAAAATATTCTGCCTTAGGTCAGGCTGGCATTAATCTCTGTCTCTGTCTTATATATTAACTCTTACACCAGTTTGTTCAAAACAGAGGCCAATATAAATTGAGTTTCAGCTTGAGGTACTACAAAAACTGCTGCGTATTGTATATGTCATTAAATTCCTGTGGACATACCCTGCCACTTATGTCATGCCCCAGTGACTGCTGGCTTTGTTTCTTCAAGTCAGTAGAGCTTCACAGAGGAGCTAGGATCCATCTTTGTAGATACAAGGGCAGAAATGGAGGCCCAGGGCTGAATCCTATGATCACTCAAATTTTTTTATACATTTTCAGCCTTTCAGTGGGTGTAAATTTAAGACCAATTAAAATGGATGCTGAATTACATATTCATGATAAAGCCATACATTACTACTTTAGTTTAATATTCCCAGTGTTCCTCAAATAGGAATGACAAGATGGTCCACATGTATTTTTCTACAATCATTCAAAATTCTGCTTGGTGACCAATAAAAAAGTAAAATGCCACTTCATTATAAAGTGGATTTGGTACAAGTCAAAACCCGGTCCTCGTGCATGATTCCGCAGTTATACAGAGGTGTGTACAAAGACACAGAGAAGAATATAGCAGTGATGGCTTATTTTCTTTATTAGATGATATAGAGAGACCAGTCAGAGAAAGCAATAGAAGTAAAAGGTAAAGGAAAAAAATATGTAGTCCTTTTTTGCATAGCTAAACCAAACATTAAAGTTTTATGGTTTGAATAAGGTCTTTAAAAGTCTCCAGAGAGGTTTTGTGAGGGTCTTATAAGTCAAACAAGAGCATAAATTATTTTGGTAGCAATTCTGGGAAGGTAATATGGTAGCAAGGAATAAGGCCACATGGTCTTGTGGTTTAATGCAGGTTGAAAGGCTTTTGTTGCTGTCAGATTAAGATAGTAATGCTCCAATGTTTATCGCAAAACATAATGTAACTACGTTCTTGCAGTTTAGAGAAGCATTTACTTTAGGTTTGGTACAATACCAGTTAAAGCACTTACAAAAGCAAAGTCAATGTTAATCTCAGATTAGTGTCATAATCCTTGAAAGACTGACTGCAAAACCTGTGAATTAAAACCACACATGACAGAAAGTGAGAATGGTTTCTTTATCCCCTGCAGCAGAACAAAACTGACACTTACTTCAGCATCACCTAATATTCCTATTAATTAAAAAGACAACAACAAAAAAAACCAATTGTATATCATGTTCTATCTATGCAGGCATGTGTTTTGGCCTTTACACTACCTGGTCTATAAATAAAATGCAGATATATTTATATTGATTTGTTTCCATAGCAATGTAAAAGCTCCTCTTGTGTTTCCAAGGCAATACGCAGCAGAGTAACAAATCAGAAAAGTATGGGAAATGTTCAGCAAGCAATGGGTTTAGGCAATGCCCCAGGCCTCCAAACAGAAATGGATTCTTCGTTACAGCAATATGAAAAAATTGCTTGAAATTAGAACAGAAAATCTCATCTACCAGGTTCATATTTTCTTTTGTCGTTAAACACACTGTGTAGAAATATGCTTTTGTTTGTGACAATTCTGGGTCAAGTTAGTCCCACTGACATGAGCAAGGGATATTCACTTTAAATTTTTTTTAAATGTGGAGGAACCCTAGAAAGGGTTTCAAAGTTCTGATAGAAAACCTTGCTCCAAAATGGCTCCAAGAGAAAACCACAGACAATGAAATTAAATTATTTGAATCCTCTTTCTTTTTAACCACATAGAGATGCCACTAATGATGACCTAGGAAAAAAAAAAAAAAAAAAAAAGAATACCAAGTAAAAACTTTTATTCTGATCTGATAGAACCTTCTTGGAATATCCTTAAGATTCTTGTTCTGTCTACTGAATAGATCCATCACAGGGGACTACCTTGCCCATGTGCAAAAGCTGAAAGGAAAAAACCCTTAGTTACAGGACCATTGTTATATCCATAGCTCTACACTACATCAATCTTAAAAAGGTTTTTTGTCTCCTTCTAAATTAAGGCTCTGAATCTGAAAAGCCTCTGACTTGACATAAGAGCCATCCCAAGTACAAAGTAGGTCAATATAAACTAGTTAAGCGTGTAAATATCTGAAGCCTGTAAATATCTTTGGACTTAAATCTTGGGCTTATTCAGACCATATACAAATTTTAGAGGCTAATTTATCACTTTTTCCCTGATATTCAGAAAAAAAAAGCTTATTGTCTTGAAATAGTTCTAGATTCAGGCAAAGGAAAGAATAGTTACACTAAAAGATTGCATCTGTTGTCACACATCATCTCTGGAATTGAAGTTGCTTAAGTACTTTAAGTGACAAATCTTTTAATTTTGGAGTTACAGAAATAATGCTAGTGCTGAAGAAAGTTTTTATTTACTTCACATGAAGTGAGTTGCCTTACCTGAGCAGATACTGCAAACACCCTCATCACTGCTAACTGTTTCAGCCAAGCTTTCATGGGTTAGAAATGAAAACAATAAAGCGTATAATTTCTAACTGCTCTAAACTCTGAGTATTGACTGCTCCCCTCACCCTGTTCATCTAAAGTGACTGGTATTGCTTTATTTTAAGAGAGCTGTGCTTTATTTCTTTGCTTCATATTCTGGTTTTGAGTATGTCATTTTTTCATTAACTTTTCACATGAATGAAAGAAGATGGAAACACGTGAAAAACCCTTTGTTAAGTAACAATAGGTAGCATAATTATTGATTGTATTTTCTTTTCAGAGCAGAATTCAGCCTGAAGAAAACTAGTCATTTAGCAAAATCTATCAAGTTCAAAGAGAAAAGTTTTGTTTTGTATTATCCAAAGATTGTTCTAAATTACACACTTGCAATAAAAATCAGAAATATGGCTTCCTATTTGAGCCTTCTCTAATTAAAATAGGATCTGATCCCTGGTTTGTTTTTGCACTCAAAAGCAGCATTCAGGAAAGAAAACTTCTAAAAAAATATAAAACTTGCTATATAAAAGGCATTGATTTGGTGCTGTTTGTTAGTGTTTTTTTTTTTAAATAAAGGGTAGGGCTTTAAAACTTGACAAAAAGCTAGTTTATTCAACAAGTTTGGAAGTTTTTAACTCAACACCTTCCCAAAGCTCTCTGGCAGTTTTAATCTAACCTCATTCACCTATGACTCAAGGAGACAGAAAGCCTCAAAACTAAGTCATGGAACACATCAAAAAAACTGGGCTCCTTTTGAGCTTAAGACAGGGTGAGTTTCAAGGGAGACCTGTAGCTTCCTTAGCACCCTAAAACTAATTTTCCAGTAGGGAATTAAGTCAAATCTCTCAAACAGGATGGACAGTTGCTATCTGGACAGTGACGGGTGTCTCCACTGCAAGGGACTCTTCAATTTTATATTTGTATCTCATTTTTAACTTGATTTCCATAGCTCTTGCCACAGATGGAGATTCCTTCAGGTCTTTTATTTGCAAGTACTGTTTGAAGCATGAAGAGT